>OY728134.1:1251587133-1252787133 GCA_963277665.1 Viscum album | reverse complement strand
TGATCTTCCTTTGGTTAATTTATTCCTTACATAATTTTTTTAAAATTTCATTCTCAAAAAAGTTTTGTTATCTTGATATTTGTAAATAGATGAATGGATGACTACCATATTTGATGTTGTATTCATTCATAGTTAAGACTTGTTTAAAATGAAAATTTCTATGATATTTACTATTTACCTATCTTCAGGATATCCTTCCATGTGGTATTCTATTTGTGTAACTACCAATTTTATTTAGGAATCTTGAGTGAGAGGTTTCCAGTATAGTCACCATGGTATTCATGTGTTCCATGAGGAGGAAATATGATGATAAATATGGAAATTGAATGAAATTAATGGGTGATCAATGCTTTGAATATGATTTTTAACAATAAAGGATGAATTGATGGGAAACATGGATGGTAAGGTTGAATTTGACACTATGTTGAGGCATCGACGACATGTGGGGTTTTGGTGTGTGATAACATTGTCATGAGAACAAACATTAAGTTAATGTGTGAAGTACTATTATCACTACTATTATTTCATGGAAGAATATGAGGCATTTTTGGGACACTCTCAGAATATGTCACTTTGGTGTTTGATATTCTAAAAATATAGAATATCTTTATGCTACCTATGTTACTTCAAGAACATATTGTGAATTTGAATATAAGGTTGTATTAGTTCACAGAAAACATCTCCATTCTATTTCTATTAATACATTGATGATTGTCTTATTGTGAGGCTTCCTTTAGTGTTATAATGACTTACATTATTTAGCACCAATTTATTATTACAAAATCGAGGTTAAAGCTTACTTATTCGTATATATCCATCATAAGTCCATTAGTGCTAATATACTACCTATCATTCCAAAGATATAATTACTTCTAAAAAAGTAGAGATAGAACCAAAATGTATATATAAAAATTAAACCAAGTTACAAATCAATAGATTATGTACGAGTAATATTTTCATTATGGAATTGCAAAAATTTGTGAAAATTTTACTTGTTTTGGGGGAATTGAATGTTCCATTGGTATTTAGAAATATTTAATGTATCAAATTATCCCCAAATTTAAGGAATTATGAGCCAAAACATCACTACCTTCAGTATATGAAAACATTTAATATGTTTCCTTCATATGTTTCCATATTTTTAGTTTGGGAGTTATTTAATACATTTTACTATTTTTTAGTAAACATAATAATTGTGGATGAACATAGAACATGGTGCATCAATAATTTGTGAAAGGATATGCATGAGCATGACTTCTGTAATAGAAATAAAATTATTTCATAATAATGGATTATATCTACAATGATTTTATTAGAATATTTTACCTTACTGAATGACCCATTTTACTTAGTAATGCAGTATACAAATTTATATCGAAGGTTCAAGAATATTTTCACTAGAAAATGGATAGATTCAAGGATTAAAACCATATGTTTCCTCATCATTAATTATGAAATTCTATACTAATGCAATTATTCAATTAATAAATGAATTTTAGGTGGTAATAAATTATTTGATACTATAGTAAGAGTCCACTATGGTGTTAAAAATCATATGGGATCAAAAAAAATATTCAACATGTTAGTTGTTAACTCTCTATAAAAGGAAATAAAAGGATGAAGGGATATTGTGAATGTAGTTATAATGAACGACGATGTAATGTCACATATTGTAGACATATAATTGTAGTAAAAGAAAAACTTCTCATGGAAGTAATGAAAAAAAGTTAATATACTATTTTATGTTTTTCTAAAATTTCATAAATTGAAAAATAATTACATTCAACAACAAGAATCATTACCAGATAAAATTGAGTAATCAAGATACATGGGTAACGAAGGGAGAAAACTCATAATAGAATGATCATATACAATTATATTTAACACTTTATAGAGTTATCACCCAAAATAATTTGTAGGAGAAAAATTTTTTCAATAATGATGTACTAGTAAAGTAATCAGGTCAATAGTATTCAGGTTATTAAAAAATGAATAACCAGTGAGCATAATGAAACTATGATTCCTCATAAAAAATTTGATTTAGGATCTATGAATACACTCATAGAACTCAAGGAGATCAAAAAACACCAATTAATGATGAATTTATTTATATAAATTCAATATTCAATGTGATTAAGGATTTATTCACATATTCATGGGAATGTGAAAGGTGGCCATAATTTTAAATGTAATTTGGGGAGATTTCTAAAAATATGATGAGAGTGAGTGAATGTTTCCTAGAAGAATTGAAAGAAATCAAATATATTGAGGCATGGCTATTTACACCAGTGGAGGAAAACCCAGTAGAGGGAAAGATTAAGAGCTGAGTATGAAACTGTAATTTGAATATTGTGGCCAGTCTCTCCATGAATATCTATTTCCATGAAATATGAATCATATAAGCATGCTTTATCATTTTACTTAGGATTCGATATTTCCATGGAACAAAATAGTTTCATACATATTTCATTCAAAAGCTAATTGAAATATTATGTGGTTAGCTCATTGGGGAGGGAATCCTCATTTCCTTATCCGATTCATATTATTGTGTTTTTGGGGAGTACTTATTACATGTATATAGAGGTTATTAAACATAATTAGGGTATTGAGATCGATGTCTACAATGTTGGAGAAATTATGCACAATTTTTTGTGTGGTGTTTCATCATGATGGTGTAATAGAGTTGTTGGATCATCATAAATGGGCTCCGAGATGATTCAAATTTATAGTGAATAAGTCTACATGAGTTGCATCAAAATGGACAGCTTCAGTGTGACAACAGTTCATATAATATATCTTTGTTCTATCATTTTCTGTTTTCTGTATGATGGAGAAAGCTCAATAAGCCTCGGGTTTTCTTTATACTCATTTTAATAAATTAGTGTGTTTACTTTGAGATACTGTTATATATGATATTAGAGTATACATGGTGTATACTATTTAAGAATTCATATTTAACCCATTAAAAGTAATGAAAGACAATTTATGATGGAATCTCATGTTACCAAGGTTGTTTGGGTTGCTAGGTAGGCACGACAACACGCAGTCCCAAGATTTTCAATATTGTTGAATGGAGAGGATTCAGATCCATTCAATAAAGGCATGACATGATTTTACATTTTACAATTCCAAATCACTATCTTTATTTTTTTCACATCATACGTAATAAATTATTATTATGTATTTGTAGATATGTGGACTGATATTTTTTGATGTTCTCCGAAGAAGATGACAATGAACTTGATATCTTTAAAATAATTCACCACCATGTTGAGATACTGGACAACTATTTTAGTAGTGTGAGATTTTCTTGCTAAAACATGAAAACGTTAATAGTGTTGATCTAAATGAGGAATTGTTTTCATGTTTATAAGGTGTGTGAACTTGGCATGATTTTAAATTTTCACAATGCATGTTTAACGTGGTTTTCTATATTTGAAGTCGTGATGTTTTGATGATAAAAAATGGTTTGTATATTTATTTATTGGAGGATCTTTTGATTGCTGTGGGGGTTCAAGAATAGTGCATTAAGATAGCGGCGAGACTCATAGGTGCCCAAGTATGTTTAAGATGCTTTTCTTAGTGTCACACATTGTTTATGTTTTTTCTTCTCTTTTTGGTTCTTGTTTTTATAATGGAGTAAAACATCATCTATTTTCATAATCAATAAATGTATTCTTATCATCTTTACTCAACAACGTTTTTTAATTCATGTTCTACAAATCAATGTTCTCTTATTGTTGATCATACTATTATAAGTGGATAGGTTACATATGTGGTGTTGAATTGGATGAAGTTGGTGGTTGAAACATGTTTAAATTTTATTTTCTCTGTTGTGTTTCATATTTTTTTTATAATTTAATTATGAATAACTCTTGTTCATATTACCTAGTTTCTAAAAAGTGTGAGTGTTTCTATGGGGAATATAATTTAGAATAGAGGATTGGTGGACTAGTGAAAATTTAACTTCATATATCATTTTTTGATTAGTTTTACTACATCTAGTTTGGTTATAGATTAAATATAGATTGGGGTGAGCAGGGGGAGGGGTGTGCAGGGTGTGCAGGTGGTGTTGTATGTAGGGGGTGTGCTAGGGGCAGGGGTAGGGTAGTGTGCATGGTAGGAGTAGGTGGAGGGGGTGTGTAGTGGGTAGGCGGGAGTGGAGTGTGAAGAGCATGAAAGGGGGTATAAAGTTGGTGAAAAGGGGGTGCATGGGGAAAGGGAAGGGTGTAGGGGGTACAAGGTATGTGTGGAGGTCAGTGGTGTAGGGGTAGGGGTAGGGGGAGCACAGTACAAGGGGTGCAAGGGGTGTGCATGGAGTGTGAAGAGTGGTAGGGGGAAGGGGGAAGGCGTATATTTTCGAATTACATAACTATGTTTATAACGTCTTTATTCACTTACAATGTTGTTAATGCAACCCGAACTTTGATCTTACCAACTAAGGACACTGACATGGTGATGAAACGGGATTGAGTCTATATGTCCTAGGTTGTGAAGGCTTTGAATGCTACTAATGGGGATATAGTCACTGTTATCAGGGAGCATACCAACTAAGGTCTATGACAGTTTTTCTTTTAAATTTAGTCTCATGTGATGTGTTGTTCCTTATTTGAGTTGGAAGTGTCTCTCATTCATCTTCCTTTTTCTAATTTTTTGTCTTCATATCTAGTGTTATTTACATTTCAGGGTTTCCATTTAAGAGAAGTTGTACCAGATATGTATTATCTAAGAAATAAATTTCCTATTATTGAGAATTTTATTAATACATCCTTGTTACTACACATAAAATAATTAGAGAAATGTTTTGATAGGTATTAGAAAACTGAGAAATTTCTCATCCCATAATACATATAAGTGGTTTCACATATCTCTAATGTATCTAAAAAAGAATTATTTTTAATAAACTATGTTATGTTTTTCTTAATGCTTGTTTACCATTTTAAAAACCATAATGTGATGTACATGTATTACATGTGTTTATGTTATAATTGTGCAAAATTTAAGTTTCATGTTCAATTTCGTTGATGTAAGATGTTAAATTGGAGGTTCTACATCCCTATCGCATGAATTGAAACTACATGATATGACATCTCTTGATTCATGATACCACTCTATGGTGCATGTATTGAATGAAATTGGATTTGATTTGAACAAAAATCCTTTATTAAGGATCATGTTATTTATTATTTTGATGTACATATCATTGTGAATATTCATTATTCATTATTGTTTTTGGAGTCTTGTATCATTTATCATATACAGTTGACACATTGGTAACATATATATACGAAGTTGTTATATCTCACTACTTTTCCCATTATTTATATATAGGCCGTTTTTTATGATGAGGTCAGTTCTATCCAGTTCCATCGAAGGTCGTGAGTTCGACGTCATATTTAGGTAATGTTTCTTCCATTTTTAATCTTTAGCCCAATTTTAATTAGAGATTTTGTGATTTTTGTGTTCTATATATCTTTGCAGTGCGTTTTGAATCTTGTTGAGGTGGATTCGAGCAGCAGTTGGCTAATGTGACTAACAAGTGTATACATAGGTAGGAATATAGATAAATAATTTCCCCTTTTATATATATTCCATGAAGGCCACATGAATATATATTTTGGGGCTAGGTGTGCTTATATACAGATATGAAAAATGCATACATGTGTAAGTAAAAACGGGTATATGCAAGTATAAACATATATCTAAGGATCCCCTGGTGCATATTTGTCCACGATAATATGTAAATAGGGGCTAGGTGTCCATATATATATATGTGGAGGTTCATATGAGTGCAAGTCGGAAAAAAAGTATGATCGGAGCTATCGTCTCCAAAAGAAGCACACCTTGAGGTTGAGGTAGGTTCCCTATGCCTATACCTTTATTTTGAATTCTATAAATGGTTGACTGTTTTAAAAACATTCTTTAATTATTAGGGATTATTATTAATCTACCTTCATGTGGTCTCTAGAAAAGTTCATCCAACTCAATATGAAATTTCCTTCACTTTAGAGATGATAATATCCTCATTTTGGGAAAACATCAAATGAGTATTCACATAAAAAGATAAAACATAATCAAAATATTTGTTTTATTTTCATCAAACACAAACAACCATCCTTGAAAACATGAAACATTAATTAGTAACATCACTATGAAATTTAACTATAAAAAATAGACAACCTCAGTAGGATGAATTCACCACTTAGTACCCATGTAGTTAGTTTTCTTTGAACTTCTTGGAGAACCTTCATCAGTTCACATTGATTTCCACAATTATTTAGAGGTTCAATTTTCAAGTGATCAATTAATTGGGTTCAAAGGGTTTAGAGTTGAGTGAGAAATATAATGATCTATGGTTTTTTCTGAACACATATCTTCTAATTTCATGAAATTATACCTTCTTCTAGAATAAATAATGTCATATTCAAATAACGAGATTCATAATAGATGAGATCGCAATTGAGAAAGATATAATGATTGTTAAGGCATGAATAGTGATGGAAATTCTTTAGTGTCAAAGTGGGAATGGGTAAGTAATTATCCAAAGGGTGGTATGAATGGATGGTTTATTGATCAGATCACTAACATTCAAAGGTGAATGATCTTGTTTTGGAAATATACCTTCAGGTTGTAACCAATATAGAAGTAGTATTGAATTGAGGATATTAAGAGTGGGACATCCGTAGTAATTTTGAGATAAAATGGGCTATGTTATGTAGTCTATATAATAACTAGGATGAAAAGAAAATGAGTCTGTTATAATACATATGGAATTTAAATAGTGGTGGTGTCTGCTCCTCAAGATTGGTACACAACTGATTTAAAATCATTATACTAAAACCAAAAATTAAATTAAACTAAAATTAGGTACACAACTGATCTGGTAATCAACCATAGAAGAGATATTTACTTATAGGGATATGTTGAATTTTTTATACCATTAATTAACGATTAAGTGATAATATGAGGGGATGTTGTCTTCTCACCAACATAGGAATTTTTTAAAAACACTTCCTTAGAGAAGATATTAACATATAGGGATATGAAGGTGTTTTTATACAATTAATTAAGGATTAAGGGCTTTTATGAGGGGATGAAGGGTGCAACTGGTATACACTGGGGGTGGGGTCTTCCCAGGGGGAGGGGTGTCTAGGAGGGGAGGTTGTCCAGGAGGAGGTGGTGTCCTAGAGGGGGGGGGGGGGCTGGGGCTGTCCAGGGGGTGTTTGGGGGGGGTCCAAGAGGGGGGGTCCCGGAGGGATGGGGGTGTCTAGAAGAGGGGGATGTACAGGAGGGATGGGGAGGGGTGTCCATGAAGGGGGTTTCTATGGTGGTATCTATGAGGAAGGGTTGTCTATGTGGGGGTGTCCAGGATGGATTGAATATTGCATGTGCTTCTGCGCAACCAAGTTATTGTTCCAATAAATCTTCCCAAAACATATGGTAATTTAGTTTATTTACATTTTTTATGTGAAAAATAGTAGACATCCCTTGGGTTGTGTTTGGATAATGAAATCCTAAAATATAGAATAATATTTCCAAAATTTTTTTTTTTAACATATGGTGTATGTGGTGTCAGGTAGGGGGGCAAGGGGGAAGTTGGGGGAGGAAAAGCATACTAGGGAGAGGGGTTGGAATATGGGGGTCTGTAGGGGGAAGGTGAAGTTGGGGTGCAAGGGGGAGGGGTGGGGTAGGGGTGTGCTAGGGGGTGGGGTAGGGGGTGAAAGGGGGGCAGTGGGGGGAGGGAAAACTGGCAGGGTGAGGGTGAAGGGGGGAGGGGTCTGAAGGGAAGAGGGTCATTTATTAGAGAATTGGATTATATCACCAAGTGATTTCATGTACGAGAACCACTACAGGGGGAGTGTAGGGGGTGTGTGTGCACAGGTGGTTTCTGCAGGGAGGGGCTCTGTCCAGGGGGTCTATCTGGCGGTGGGGGGGACTATGTCAGGGGGGTCTGTCAGGGGGTCTATCTGTGGTGGTGGGGGGCCTTTCCATGGGGTTTGTTTAGGGTTGGGGGCTGTGCAGGGGGGGTTCTGTCTAGGGGGTTTGTCCAGAAGGGGAGGGGAGGGGATGTCTAGTGGGAGTGTAGGGGGATTTTCCTGGTGGAAGGGGGTACTGCAGAGGGTGGGGGTCTATCCAGGGGATATCCGGGGGGCCCATGAGTCAAGGGGTGTCCATGAAGGATGGGGTTGTCTCGGGTCTGTCAAGGGGGTATGTCCATGGTCTGTCTTGGGGGGGGGCAGGGGTATGTCCAGGGTCCGTCCTGGGGGAGGGGGTGTCAATCCATGGCCTTCGGATGTCTATCCAGGGTCTGTCTGGGGGTGTCCAGCGTCGGGGGGGGGGGGGGGGGTGTCGTGGGTATGTTTAGGGGGGGCTCTCTAGGGTGGGGGAAAGATTTGTCTATGGGTGGGGGGTTTTCTAAGGGGGGTTGTACATGGGGTCTATCTAGAGGGGGCATGGGATGTCTATGGGGGGTTGTGCAGTGGGAGGTTGGGGGTCTATCCAGGGGGGACTGTGTAGCGGGGTGTGTCTTGGGGGAGTAGAGGGGGGGATTTTCATGGGGGAAGGAGTGTTGCGGGGGGGATTTGTATGGGTGTGGTTTTTTTAATGGGAAAACTTATAGCCACGGTTTCAATCTATGGATATAGACCTATAGCCACGGTTTGAACAGTGGCTATAGCCATGCATTCTATAAGATGATGCCAATATTTCAAACTGTGGCTTTAGGTGTTTATCCATAGTTCAAACCATATCTAAAGGGCTATAACCATTGTTTGAAACTGTGGTTATAGGTATTTTCCGATAGCCATGGAAATACTAGCCTTAGTTCATAAAACTGTGGCTATAGAAAATATTTCTTATAGTGATTAGAAAGGAAAGTGGATCTTCCCTAAATTTTCCAGGAATATCCCATAGTAATTGATGGCCATGATCATGTGTGGGATTTAAAAAATCTAGAGAATACTGTCTTTTTTGGGAACTTTGGTAGGGACTAGTTGATTAGATACTGTGAATACATAAATTTTTTAGAGATAAGTTTCCTAAAAACAATTAGGGGAAAGAATTTTGTATTTATCAGTGAGTGCATTGTTGATGTATGCAGTGTGGGACCATACCATAGTCATTTTTTAGTAATTATAGTATAGTTTGTTGGCATGATCCTTACAGTAGACCATATAGTGACTTCCTCCACTTTTCCTTATATATTAGACTTATACAAAGATGTCATTGAAGGATATTTATCTGCGTTACCTCTTAATAGTGGGATTTATTATGAAGTTGATTTTATGGAAGGTACATAAACTATATCTATTCCACCCTATCACATGGAACCATCTATTTAGAAAGAGTATAGGATGAAAATTTTATACATGGAAGTGACGTAATTTATAAGGTCATCAATCTCTCATTGAGGTGCTCTAATATTATTTTCGAAGATGGTAGAAGGTAGTCTTGGACTTTGTGTGGGCTATAGGACATTTAACAAAATTAATGTGAATAATAAGTACCCTATGACAACGATTTTAATCTTGTGTATTCAATTAATGGGAGAATGGTGGTTCTAAAATATTTATCTGTGATCTAGAAACCATTATCTTTGGGTCATGAAGAAGGAAATTCCTAAGAATATTGTTTGGAGAAGGTATGGGTTGTATAAGTTTCTTGTTTTTAATATCAGGCTAACAAATTCTCTATTATTGTTCATGTCCCTTATGAATAGGATTTTCACCCATATGTGCACTCCTTCATCATTATGATCATTGATAAAAGGATGATATATTTGATGACCTCCAAATCACATATTAGACACCTTGATATTTTATTCAGTATGCTTCAATAATGACAACCTTACACCATGATCGTGAATTGTAACATTTGATTCCAAGAGGCGCATTTCCTATAGAATTTTATTTATAATATCAGGATTTATTTTGATCTAGATAACTTAGAATTTGGTATATCTTGGTATTAACCTCAAAACATGTTCATGATATAATGTTTTCATGGATTGAATAGTTACTATGAAAGACTGTTCCCATTTGATAATTCCTATGACGGAGCTTACCAAGAAGGGGGTATGGTTTTAAAGTATATCTAAGTGTGAATAATATTTCTTAATGTTGAAGAGAAAATTAATATTAACTCCAATTTAGATTTTTGTCAAACTCGAAATTGGGTACACAATGTATTTCAACGATTCTTGGGTTGGCATATGAGTATTTTGTTTCTTATAAGACTCAAAAAATAAGACCTCATGAGAATAACTACCATACTCATGACTTGTAATTATCCATTTTTTTCATTCGTTAAATTTTTGGTGATACAACCTCTTTGATGAGAGATTAATCATATACAAGGACAATAAGTGTATGCAGTATATCTTCTCATAGTAGGGCTTGAATCTTTATCAGAGGAATTTGGATAGAATTCCTATAGAAGTATGAGTTTGAGAGGACATATTCTTATAGAAAATGGAATGTTGTCACAAATTATCCTAGTGGGAAGACACAAAATCTCAATGAGTGTATTTCTTGAGAAGAGTGGTAGAATATGACCATGCTAGAAGACTGGAATGTGGGAATGGATGAGGATTATGGAGTAGTTTCTTGTGAATACTTAGTGATCATGTTCTCATTTTTATATTGAATAAAATCTAGTCAAGAGTGTTATTAATAATGATTCATGATGCATGAAAGGTTTGCAGTAGAAAACATCGTTCTGGAATGGGCCATAGAATGATTTGATGTTCCCTATATCCATGATAGGCTAGTGGTTATATATTTTATAATGGAGGAGATTATGAGGGACTATCATTCTTCACAATGGGTAGTTCACTTGAGATCTACCAAGATATATCATGATATCATATGATGATTTTGGCGGTCTATTCTAAAAAGGGATATTGGATGCTTTACTCATGTTATTTGATATGTCATGGGATCAAAGAAAATAATTCGTGACTTTTCGGGTTACCTCAGCCACTTTTGATTCATGTGTGGATGTGGGATGAAGTGATGATGCCATTCAATGTATTATATCCTAGGACCCCAAAGGGATGATATTTGTTTTGGGTTATAGTTGTTTGGATGACTAATGTGGCTCATTTATTGCCAATTTGGGAGACTCGTTCAGTGGATGAACTATGAAATATCTATCTTTAAATGATTGGATGGTTTCATGGAGTGATTTTGAGCATATTGTCTAATATAGATGATCATTTTAATTAAGTTTTTGGAAGAGTTATAGAAGGATATGGGGAATCAGTTGAAGATAAGTATAGCTTATCGTTAACAGACCACTGTGCAATCAGAGAGAATTATCTAGACCTTAGAGTATATGCTTCGAGCATATATTTGGGATTTTGGTGGATCATGGTATACACATTTATCCTTGAAAAAATACATCTAAAATAATAGTTTATAATATTCAAATAATATTAATCCAATTGATCCTCTTTATAATAGGCCTTTTAATTCATTGGTATGTTGGCATGAGGTGGGTGCGTCTTTAGTTGTTGGGTCTAGAATTATGTTGGAGACCACTGAAAATATGAATTTAATTTAGAATGATATGATTACCCATAAAAATAGATAGTGATTATATGAATAACATAGGATACAACTTTTATAGTTCTTTGTGGGTGACTAAGTCTTTATATGGGGGTAACCTTAGTTAGGACATTAATGATTATAGACGTAGGGGAAACAGACATCATATGTTTTTAGACCATTCAAGAACATCAAATGAATCAGGATGGTGGAATGTCATTTAGTCCTTCCTATACGATATAATGGTATACTTAATGTGTTTCTGGTGCCTCATTTTTAGAATTATTAACCAAATCATGCATATTTGTTTGACTGTGATGATGATGAGTTGGACGTAGATGCATCATATATGGAACAAACAATTTAAATTTTACACTAAATCAAGAAGGTTCTATGATAAAAGATTGTTATTCTTTTTTGGGTACTATGGAAGCATGGCCATATCCAATAAGAGACATTGGAGAATAAATTAAGCATTTAGTAATAATGGAATTAGTTGTTCAGAAATTCCTATGGAGTCAGTTCTCAAGGATTAGTACATCGTTATAGGGGGAGATTTGTAACATATTTAATTTAAGGAACACATCATTTTAATATTTTTCATGTATTTTAGATATTTTGTTAAATAATTTGAGGCATTTTAGAGGTTTTCCACAAGAAAAAATTATAACACCATAGTAGGTGGATCGAGGATGTATCACACAGTAGGTCAACCAGCTAGCCGGTAGAAAACCCCAACTGGCTGATGGTAATGAGTAGCCATATGAAAAAAATAGAAGATCTCACTAGATTGCTAGTAAAATTTATGGGAAACATTGGTTCTTTACATAAACATTGTAAGGTATTAGAACCATCTTGTTGGACCCATTTCATGTTTTCCAACTCTGTGGTGCTCATATAAGGCCTACACAAGGGATGAAGGTGATTGGATCCTAAAATCTTGATGAAGGTAGAATTTTAGATGTATACATGTTTCATGTCATGAATATGTGATTAATGTCTTGTGTGAGGTTGGTTCTTAGGGTGCGTTGTGAAATAAAATAAATCATGATTAAATGGTTCAATGTGATGCATTTTATAGCAATACTCAAAACCTGATACTTATACAATGTGAATGATTTTTTCATCAAGAAAATATATTGTTCCGTTTTCCTTTACAATACATGGATCATCATGTTTTTTCCAACTAATTTCATTTTAACACATTTTCTAAGAAATCTATGACAATCACTTCATGCATTTTAGAATCCCTTAAATGAGGATTTATTATCATCTTCTCGTGTTCAATCTATAGTGCACTGAGGTGCGTTTTACCTTTTTTATCTCGAGATTATTTGATCTAGATCATATATATTCTTCTTACCTTGTTATATAAGTTTCTCTCCAATATTCTAATTTAGTTTTCTTTTTAACTTTCTGGTCTGGTTTTGGTATAGAGTCCATGAAGGGATGTTGATTTTGAGGGAGGGGGATGAGGATCTTCAATGTCATTCTATTCTAATGTGAATAAAATTAATGCCTTTGAGGTAGAGGATTCATTTCTTATCATATGTATTTATATTCAATCATAAATTTAGTAGGTTTTTACCATTATATGGATATGTAATTAACCTAAAAATTATTGAACTATATTAATAAAGAATATGTTTTAATGATCACATTTTGTTTCTTTCTACTGTGATAATGATTTGCCTCTAGATTTTATAGATAGTGTGTTATCTATGTTGTGATTGTTATAATGTCTTTTTATGTTATTGATTAACATATTTTTCTTGATGGAAATTATTAAAGAACATAAATCCTTACTTAATTAATTGCTTTTCATTATAATTAAAGAATAAGCATGTTGTAATGAATTTAGTTTTTCTTATAATTTGATGTTAAAAAATTTTGTGTAATGAAAAATATTTATTAAATATTTTCTTCCATGATAATGGAATTAATGAATAATGTGAAGCATGAAAATGATGTTGATAACATTGGAATAAAAAGTGATGTTAATAAGAATGGTACTTCTCTATGTTTTTTAAAATACTGTTTATTCTAAGATAATGATTATCTTTTGATATATTATTATATATTTCTTCTATAGGTTTCTTATAGATAAAACCTTTTAGTAATGAATCAGTCAATTCAAGATGGATTAAAAATTGGTTTTTTGATAAAGTTGATCACTTGGGTTTGAGATTCCCAATGTATTGAAAAGTTTGAGTGATTTTTTGAGCTATGAGAGCACATTTATGTATGAAGACTACATTACTTGTTTTAGAGCATAGATTTCCTTGTTGCTTGTGAATTTTTATTTTATCTTCCTTTTGATGTGATATGGATGTGTTAAGAACCTGGTGTGGTTGATCCTAGGATGGATGATGTGATATGGGGAGAGGAGGACCATAATATTTTATGAGCCTATGATTGATGATCCTAGGATAGATGATTTGATGTGGGTGTGGAAGCCTAGATTATGAGGGGACATTTGACACCTATGATAGAGAGATGCATCAGGATATGCATGAGGGTTTCATGGATGGAACTATAGATGATGGAATGGGATGAATATGGGTATACCCCATTATGTTATATAAATGAATTCTTGATTGAAATGAATCTATTTATTGGTTGATAGTTAGATTTCTTGTTTTACATCCATTCATTTCCCTACTACATGAGGCTATTAGGGTTTCTTTGTTGCATATTCCCTCTTGATGGTAGCATAATATGTTTTTTCTATAGTAACAAATTTATGTAATTATTCTAATAATGAATTAATAATTCTTAACCCATGGGGCAGGTGTTGTCGAAATGAAAATTCAAAAATGATGTTACTCTTGAGAAAACATGTACTTAGTTTGGATTATGCCTAGAGGGCATATACTTCATGTTGGTGGTCAATGAATATATATTCAAAAAAAAATTAATGGTTAATTTAACGTCTAATAAATTAATCAACTAAACGAAATGAAAAAAAATAAAAAATCTAATTAATGTAGATTTTAAAATGATTGTGTGCCTTTATGATATCTATTCTATTGTAGTGGAATTCAGATGTCTGAGAGATGATAGATGGAGTTAATCTTAGAAATATTTTATTCTCATAACTTTGTTGTGAGATATATTATATCTTATAAAATCTATGATTTCATTAGCTACCCTACCCATGTTGGTTTAGGTGATTGACACCTAGTGTACTCTGGGAGGGTGTTTTCTCCAACATCTTGTTGGGAGGATAGATTATTGACCACCTCCTCTGGCCCTGCTATCTTCTCTTGGTAGTTACATAAACTGGTATGCATGGTGTTTAGTATCCCCATATATGTGAGTAGAGGGATATAATTTCTTGTGGTTTTTCACACACATGTATCCCCAAATATAGTATGAAAATGATTTTTATAAGTATGAAATGTATAGATTGTTATTTATTATGGTACCTTACATGGTGTATGGGCTATAATGGTTTGAGGTATAATACTTTATACGTGATACATGTCATATAGGATATGGTGGCTCCTGAAAACTAATTGGTTACTATATATGGTGATGTTTTATGTGATTTTGTGATGATGTGATGCATGAGGTGCGTGTTGTGATGGCTTGCCTAGTTTTCTTACGGCTCTATTTTTTATAGAGATATGGCTTGGGGCATGTTATGTTTGGATAGAGTGGAAAACTATTGGGAAAGCAGAAGTGGGGTACATTATATGTTTCATTATTATATTATATGGTCTCCTATTTTTAATACTTGGTGAGAGTTATCCATTGTGAGGATGGTAATTTAGTATACTTGTTTAGGTGAAGAGTTATACTCACAGTTGTTCTTTTTGCTTTATTAGTATTCCATTATATTTTTCTTGAGAGTATCTTGGGAGGATCCTACTGAGTATAATATGATGATCACCTAAATTATATATAATCATTTCTTTAAGTAAACCGGAGAGGGTTGGAGATCGGGCAAGACATTACTCGATTAGGTTTTTTAGGATCTCTTTGGGCCTCATGGTCTCTGTCGTCTTTAAAATTTTGGTACTTTTAGTTTTCTTTTCATTTGATATAGTACATTATGACATTTCATGTCGTCACTTGGGATTTCATTATATATATATGAGATGGTGTTGATTGGTGTATCCATCTTTCCTATTATATCCCTACTATTATTCAACAAACCGGGGCCTAATGGAGGTGGGACATAGGTATTCACCATCCCACTTCTCTCACCGTCGGCCATGGAGGGGTACCCTTTGGTGGGAGGGTTCATAATAGAGTGGTATTAGAGGGGGGTTTTGATTGATAGGATGAAGTTTTTAGTTGTTGTTTGGTGGGATTTCATGGTTTGTTAGGTAAAATATTGTCAGCAAAGTTTGGAATGAAATTTTATCATGAGAGACTGGTTGGGATATTGGTATTTAGGGACCCCTATAATCTATTGCATGGAAGTTTATGTTTTTTAAGCCTTTTAAATGATTTGATATTGGTTGTATGTTAGAGACCTAGGAAAGGATCATGTGTCAGTTTTCCTTATGATTGTTTTTGAAATGTGTGGGCCTTAGGATAGGTTAAAACCTTAACAAAAAAAAAGAAATTATTAATTAGTGTTAAATATTACATATTCCAAGTTAAGGATCTCTAACAATTTTTTATTTTTGAAATCATGTCTCAATGAAAACTTCCTCTTCAGTTTCACACCAAATATGTTCATCAAGATGCGCAAGATGATCGTCATAGGGTAGAGCTTGATGGTAATGAAACTTGAAGGAGGAAATTCTAAGAGTTTCATCATAAGAGCCAATAGAAGTATAAGTTCTACATTTTAGAATTAAGCACAGAATACTAGTTTAATGACGTTGATTGAGATTTCTGTTCAGTTTCTTCTCGGAATGAGTAATGGGTTTCATTGTATTTGATGATCCGATGTGGAGAATCAAGGAATTTGTGTTTTTTATTCCTTGTGGATCACGATGAGTCAATAGTATCATGGGATATGTTACAAGACTATTTATGAGAAAACTACATTTCTTCAACCATGAAGGCATATTGTCACCAAGATCTATTTACCCTTCGATATGGTAGTTCTTGCATGAGAGGGTTTAGGATCCACTTCATCACCCTTATACGACATGCTTCAGACCTGATTATTTATTAGGAGGCCAGGGTGAGGAGTTTGGAGGAGGCATTGAATCCGTAGATCCATTTCTAGGTCACAAAATTTATACAGAAGTCATATCATTAGGTCCTAGAAACCGAATAGGTGGATGATATGATGTTAGTGAGACCAGGATCATTGTGATATAGGATAAAAAATATATATCGTGAAGTACATATATGGTCTGGGATTCCTAGTTTTCTACACATAAGATCTTTTTTTTATATCATAGGTTGGTCCCAGCCCTTATAATCTCATTTCACTTAGAAAAATGGGTCTTAAACCTATTTAAATGCATCATATGGGTATTTTTTTTGGTTTCGTAGGTCATTAGTGGTGAATGTGTCTTTCCATTCTAGTTATTCAACAAATGCTATGTTTTCTACTTCATCTTCCTCCATTGAGGCAATTTAATTTGAGGAAGCAACAATAGGGTTTTACTATTTTGGATCAACATAGTAGAGATTGGATACTCATAGGACAACTCGATGATTATACACATCCTAAGATAGTATAATGTGTCCATGGAGGTGGTCATCAATAAGGTTAGAGAGTTGATAGATAATGTCACATTAAGCTTCATGGTTTATCACTTCCAGTGTTTGGAAATCCATAATTTGTTCGAGGTTCCCTTTTATTATCTCATACATGGGTGCATTCATTGTTTAATTTAGGAGAGATTCACTCATTTACATAACCTACCCTCATCCATGATTTGGGGCTTATGATTGAGAGGCTTCCAATTCCCTTGGGGTAAACTACACTATTTAGAAGTTGAGAATAATTGTATGGAGAATGTAGAGACTAAGAGATAGTGATGGGGTAGAAATGCTTTTGGATATATTTCTTATGTTTACTGATATAACCATATTAAATAATATACAGAATAGATAGGTTGTATTCAGTGAAGTCTTTTGCAGACTTCATTAGGAGGCAGGTTGTGCTCTATGATTTTGATAGAGTGTTAGTGGTATTTGTTGGAAAGAGATAGCCTCAGAAGGATTGAAGGCATGTTCCATCCTTATATTTTTGATGGTCAGGCTGATGTTGTGTCCATTGGAAGTTCATTAGTCATTATTGTTGAGGGTTATAGAATAGTACCCTAATGTATTTCTAGAGGAGGTTATGGTGTAGCTTCCTTAATGGGAGATTGAGTTTAGGATCCACCTACAATGAGTCATGTATCCTATATTGATATATAGATATATATATATATATATATAGGATGACACCTTATGAGTTTCAAGTACTGTTTATACATTTCGATGATCTTTTGAAATGAGGTTTTGTTCAGACAAGTCTGTCACCGTGGGGTTTGCTGGTTTTTGTCATGAGGAAGATCAAGGGTGGTTTACATATTTTATCAATTATAATCACTTAAACCAGGTGATGATGAAGAACTACTATCATATTAGGCATATTTTTTATTTATTAAATTAGTTGAAGGGATAAATTTGTTCCATGTTGATTTATCTTCGGTTAGGATACAATCAAATGTGTTTGAAGGATAAGGATATTCCGAATAATTCATTTTGTTTTTATCATGGGAATTAAGAGTTCATTTTGAATTCAATCGATGTGATGAATTCTCATATGTTATTAATGGTGTTGATAAATTTAGTGTTAAGAGAGTTACTAGAATCCTTTGTGATGGTTTTCATCGACAACATCCTTATGTACTCCTCATTTGTGGTGGAGAATATAGAGAATTTGTGTGACATTTCTGGATTTATTCATAATGATTAACTATATGGGATTTTTTGAAATTTCGAGTTTTGGGATCTTGAAATTCTTTACTTAGGGCATGTCATCTCCCAAAAGGAATTAGTTGTCTATCCATTAATCATAGAGGTGATTTTTTTGTGGTAATCCCCTAAGATAATCGAAAAGTTGTGGAGTTTCCTTGGTCATAATGGATATTACAAGAGGTTTGTAGATAATTTCACAAAGGTTGGGTCTCATATGATATCCTTGACCATAATGGTTTATTTTTTCTTATGTACTTACCTATGTCAAGAATATTAAATGTACATGAAACAAATTTTTTTCAGTTCTCTAGTCCTTTTTTCTAATAGAATTAGTTTTGTTGGATGTTTAATGTGAGTCTTCACATTTTTTAGGTTGTTTTCTAATTCAAAAGATATTATCTATTTATTATGATTCATGTAGTTACATCCCTATGATCATAACTATTCTACACTTGATATTGAGTTGGTGGTAGTTGTGTTTTCTTTGATATTGTGGCAACATTACCTCATTAGTGATAAATTGATTTTACCGGCCCTAATAGCCCAATTTAACTCATCTCACTGCATGAATTAAACATGTGTTAGTGTCAATGGATGGAGTTATTTTAGGATTGTGACTTCAAGATTTCATATATTCCTTGTAAGGGTAATTTTGTAGCAGATGCACTAAGCAGGAAGTCACGTTTTGATTCCATGCTTGAATATGGAGATTCCTAGAGATTGATCGAAGAACTCTCAGTGGTACATATAAATATGGGAGAGGTTCCAGGTAAATGTTTTATTTTGTAGATGTAATTTTAGTAATCTTCTGTGTTGCATGTGGAGGAGTCCCAATTCTGGTTTAGAGAGGCTGTTTTTCTTTTTGTTATGCCCCTAAAGGATGAGGATGGACAACATCAGGTATTGTTCCATGGAATTATTATTATCATTTGTCTATGCCTGATATAGTTCACCATGACTTTCATATCTCACATTTACCAGTACATCCTGGAATTAAAAGATTTATTGAGATTTAGAGTTCTTTATGGTGGCCAAGGTTGAAGCATGCAGTTGCAGAGTTCATTTCTATATGTTTGGTTTCTAAAAAGGTGAAGGTCAACACCACGTTCCAAGTGGTTTTCTCCAACCAAAAGATGTCCCAAAATAGAAGTGTGAGTACATGATGATGGAATTTTTTACGAGTTTACATAGATCTAAGGTATTCTATGATGTTATATTGGTGATAATGGATTATTTGAAGAAATCAACCCAAATTGTAATGAGCAAGGAGTTAAGATGAGGGGACGTATTCCAAGGCAGTACTAGGTGTAGGTGGTGCGAATCGATGGAGCCTCAATATTGCTCATCTTTGATATATATCTTGGCTTTACCTCCAGAGCTAAGAGTGGTCTCCAACATTATTTTGTCTCTTAGTTATGCATTACAAATTATTTTCATCCACAGATGGATGGTCTGATAGTGTGGACCATCCAGAATCTCGAAGACATATTTCTCTCTTGTGTCATGGAATTTTGAGGTTCATAGATACGATACCTTCCCTTGGTATATTTTTATTATAATTGTAGTTTCCACTCAACCATTGGTATGATATAATTTGAAGCTTTTTATAGATTACATTTTTATTCTACATTTTATTGGAATGGGGCCAAATTTTTTGAAATTATAATGTTCTAACTAGTACAAAATACGATAGTGATGGATTAGGTAATTCATGAGAGGATGAAGATAGCCCCAGATCATTAAAAATACAATGCCAACCAAAGGATGATACCATTATAGGTTAGTGTTGAAGATCACATGTTCTTAAAGTTAACTCCTCATAAAGGGAAGAAAAGGATGGTCATTGGATTAAGATTTCTCCTCAATTTTTGGGGCACTTAGAGATGTTGGATCATGTTTTATGTAACAGCCCGAGATTTTATGAAAAATATTCTTTTTAATTTTATTAATGTCTTGTGTTTTACGCTACATCAAAAGGAGCTTGCACAACACACATCCTTGACTTGCCTTGCATTACACACAATCGCGACCTTCCTCGATAGCGTGTGTAGTACGCAATAACGAGTTTCATTAAACAACAATATGCTATTAAAATATTATTAAAACTAGCCGTTATGAATAGAAATAACCACTTTTTGAAATTTTGTATATTTTATTTTTCAAAATGGAATTAATTTCTGGATTCGTAATATCGAAATTAGCTTAGGGTGAAATTTTGGTACTTTTCGGATAACTTTCATATTCTGATTAATAGTGAAAATTACTAGATTATAATTAAAAAAAACTTTTTTTAATCGAAATAATTAATAGTGATAAATCATTAAATTGAGTGGTTTTAAAGTATATTTAGAATATATTTTTACAATTTAATACGATGTTGGTCATTGTATTTAATTTCACATTTAAACCAGACATAATCAAGTGTCAATCTTTTGGTAGATATTGTTTCTTAAAAACACGCTATTTGTTTTAGCAGCGGGATTTAATTATAAAATTAATTAATGCAACTTCTATTTTATGAATTTGGCAAAATAGGCTTCATTTTTGAATTCGGAATATGAAATATAGCTTAGGAAAAAAATTTGGTATTCTTCTGAAAACTTTCAATTTTTGATGAATAGTGAAACCATTAAGTGGTAGGTTAAGAACTGAATTTTGCATAAAACTTAATTTTACCGCTTCTGTGAAAGAAATTTCGAAAATCCGACAGACACGTTTAATATCAAGGACTAAAATGTGGTTCAATGAGATGAAAATAATTTTTGGTGAATAGTAACTTTTTAATTTTTTTACCACGGTTAATAGTAAATAGGGTAACTAAGGGTAAATATGATATTACTATTACCCTAACACATGTCCTAGTTCTATTGGATAAGTGTAATTCGACCAAAAACAACCTTATTAATATAATATGACCATTTAGGTCCACTTGGATTAGATTATGACATTTAATATTATTTTATTTAATGAATAGTTAAAATAGTTAAAATCAAAGATTAATAACTAAAACATTTTTAATATGGGGTAATACATAAGATAAATTCGACTATAAATATTCATTAGAAAGCTAAAACGATTTCCTACATAATGATATTTTATTTATAATTTTTAGACTTTAAATAAATTAATTTATTTATGACACAACGATGATGCAGTAATTACCCTTTTAAGGAAATATTAACATAATTGATGTTATAAATGCTCAAATGAATGTAATTTGAGACTTTTTATTAATTCCACTAATTTTCTAGGTTACTATAATATATTAGTGTTGATTTAATCAACTTGTTTCGAACATATAATTCTGTTATGACTTTCACAAAAATCATATATCAAATAGTGTCCAAATTGACACAAAATAGTTTTTAAATAAAATATTATATTATTAATTGTTATTTTATTCCTAAAAATCTAAGGCTCGGCCAAATTACATAGATACGGATATAGTTATTAATAATAAACAATTTGGGGTTTGTTTGGCATGTTATAGTAAGTGTATTAACCATATAGTGAAAGAAAACAAAAAGACACGGTAAAAGTTAAATTATTTAACTTAGAGTTAAATCTAATTGATAAGGATAAAATAATACCCTAAACTTGTCTACATCTTTTTGGTTGATAGGATTTCGACCCCTCCCCACTTTAGCTTCAAAATAAGACCCTTTGGAACCATTATAAACCGATTTTGACATTAATATAAAATAATATTTTGAGGTATTCCTAAGGTGCCCCTCTCCTCCCTTATAAAAGGACACCTCCTCCCCCTCCTCCTCACACCAATTTGAGCACTCAAGCTCGGCCAACCCCTGCCAAAATCTATTCTCCAATTCCCTAGAAACATCCTAGAGGTTCTGGTCTTCCTCAAAGACCAATTTTAGTGCCCTAAGAGGATGTCTCAAAGAGGCGCTTCAAAGAAGAGGTAATTACCGTTACAAATTCTTTCATCTTTATTTCTTCTTCCACTTCTTCTTCTTAGGTTGTTTCATTATGAAGTAATAACATCAGTATCAATCATATACTGATATGTTATTTTAATTATGAAACAACCCTATTTCACCATCTATCCATCCTACGGAAAAAGAAATCACCGCGCGTGCGTACGTACGGAATACCGTCTCCACGCCGTGGTGTAATCTATTTTCCACCACCACCTTACATGGATGGGTATAATGGTGTAAAGAATAACTATACATAGTTATTACAACATCATATTTATTCTGATATATTGTATAATCCACTCCAATTCAATTCAATAATTATGGAAATGATATCATCGCTCGTGCGTACGTACGGACTACCGTCTCCACGACGCGATGAGATTCATTCTTAATGATTAACCATTCATGAATGATTATGAAGTATATATAATAAGTACTAATAAAATATATGACATAATAATGATACTGGATTTATATATATATATATATATGTTTGTCATCTACTTACTTCCATTCAAGACAATAAGGAAAGAAAAACAGCGTTCATGCGTACGTACGGACTACCGTCTCCATGAACGGTGTTTTTCATTTCATTTATCTATCTATTATATATATATATACTGAATATATATGATATATAAATCATATTTTATATTCTGGAAGTAAGTAAATCATGATATAAGTAATAATAATTTCAAGAACAACAAGTCAAAACACCTACGATAAATGAAACGATTTTACCCAAAACGCTTCTTTAACATGGAATTTACAAAAGAACGGGTAATATAATGTCATAAGTGAACCATATATGATATCATAACAATGAATATGATTCTGTAATAAGTCAATGACATTATTTAAATCATTATACATGAGGTTCGGACACATACGAAGCAAATCGGACCTAAGGTAAGGGAAATATCACAATCTCATTTTTATCCGAGATTGTTTATTCGTAAGTATTTACTGGGGTGTATTTTATCATCCACATCCATGTTTCATCAGTATGTAATATTATTTCCATCCACCTACAATTGTTTAAATCCATTTTTACCCTTCGATGAGTTTTTAGTAATATGTATGAAAGGAATCTTTTGTCGTTTTTCGTACGAGGTACTTTTTGACTTTTCCGACAAAAGTACAAAGAATGTTTTTATAACTTATACGGCAGGAATGGATTTATAAAAAATTATTTCCAAGATGCTTCCTTTACAAGTATTCAAGTTTATTTTTAATCAACTTCTTTTAGTTTAAAATTGTATGACATGTTAAGAAAGGAAAAGTGTTTTTGAAGTAGAAAGGATATTTTCCTCAAGAATGAAGTTCAAGTATTATATAAAAAATAATTTTCCATCTAAGATAATAAAAGGGTTCTGTTTTTATCCCTATTATTACATGGATTTGATTATGTTGTGATGGAAACATTTTTATGAATTCCTTTATCTTATATGAATTGTTTTATGATGTCATGTTGTTTAAGAATCCCATTTTTATTACATGGGTTATGCGATGATGTATGATTTATGATTATGTGGCACACATAAGAAAGGATTCATTATAAGATGGGTGGGACCTATATCTCCCTCCAATGCATTGGGTAAAGATTTTATATCTCATGAGATAGACAGGGCTGGAACGGTAGGTTATACCGGTTCAGTGAAACAGGACTGAAACGAGGGTTACTCGATTCAGAAAGGGACTTTGTCCACTAAGATAGTCTTGTCAATGAGTCTTGACTAACAAGAAATGATTCTATATGATTATGTGTGAATGCCACAAAGTTTCATGTTTTAAGTTATGATTATTGTGATTACATTTCACTGCCATGATTTATCCCATGTTATAAAATTATGCTCTCTTTTGCAGGTTAAGATTTCCAAAATGTTATGTTCTTATGAATACGATGTGATTGATATTTCTTTTGTTTTCCCTTACTGAGCATTTGAGCTCACCCTTTTATGTTTTCTTTTCCCCATGATATAAAGAAATGTTTTAGGTAAAAAAAGGGAAGATCTTTATAGGAGATGTTAAAGATCTTTCACCACGATTAGAAGATTACGTTCCGAGTTTCCAAAGACACTAAACTATTACGATCCTTGTGTGTATGTACTAAGTATTCTGCAAATGTAATGTAATGTCCATGTACGTCAGGTTTCGGGTCTCTACAGTTGGTATCAGAGGAAAGGTTTAGTCAACCTTTGGAAACTAGGATGCGAAAACGTTAGTGAGATCCCTAGAGATATTTCTACGGTATGTCTAGGGATGTCCCAAAGGTTAAGTATACGTATAGGTTATAGTACTAGAACTATGCTAACGATCATAGAATTAAACCTAAGATGTTAGATATTGAAGGTACTTCCCCTTTATTATGTTGTTTTCCCTAGCATTATTTTTGCCTCTGACACTATTCTTTTTGGGTTTTAGACGATGGCTGGAACCCGAAGGAACCGTGTTGATCAATGCAATGGACAATGCAATGATTGTCCTCCTGAACAAACAAATGTTATGGGAGATGGAGTGAAAAATCTTATTGCTATACTTACACAAGCTATGAATCATTCTGGACTTCCAAATGAGCAGAGAAGGGAACAATATTCTATTGAGTCCTTCATGAGGTAGCATCCACCTTCTTTCAGTGGGTCTTCTGATCCACTTGTTTCTAAACAATGGATCAGTACCACTGAAAAGATATTTTCAGTTCTTCAATGTTATGAACATGATAAAGTCATCTTAGCAGTATATCGTTTGGAAGGTGAAGCTGATCAATGGTGGAATCTTATCAAGAATACAAGGCAAAGAGATGAAATTGAGTCCATGGAATGGGACGAGTTCAAGAACTTATTTTTCAATAAGTACTTCCCTCGTATTCTTCGAACAAAGATGGAGAAGGAGTTTCTTGAACTAAAGCAAAAAGATGATGAATCTGTTGGTATATACGAAGCAAATTTTACAAGACTTGCAAGGTATGCATCTGGCATTATCATCCAACCTGAAAGTAAAGTTGATCGATTTTTCAGTGGCTTAAAACCAAGTCTTCGAAGGGAATTAGCTATAAGAGACTTCAGTAGCTATGAAGAAATTGTGCGTTGTGCTATCAAGGTAGAAATGGAAGTTGGTGTTACATATCCATCTCATGGTTTTGAAAAGAAACGAAAGATGGAGTTCAAGGAGAAATCTCAGAATAATGGTGAAAAGAAGATGAATGTTTCCTTATGCACAAAGTATGGAAAAAAGCATGGTGGAGATCGTCTTAAAGGGACTAGAAAATGTTTTAAGTGTGGAAAAGAAGGTCATCAAGTAGCTGAGTGTCGAAGTAATAGAAAAAGGGTTTCTAATGATGTGAATAAAGCAAACACTGCAGAGAACGCACCACCAACACTTCAATGCTTCAAGTGCAAGGAAATGGGGAATTATGCTAATAAATGCCCTAATCCAAGGGTTAGTGATGATCAACATGAGCAACCACTGAAGGCAAAGGACAAAGGGAAGTCACATGCGATCACTATTGGAAATGTTGAATATGAAAACGATGTGGTGGAATGAATAAGTTTTTATGTAATGGGATTCCAAAATAATGTTGTATCATTGAGTATTGCAATATTTATTGATGTGGTATTCAAAGTGATTGAGATATTTTTTAGAAATAAGATGATATGCGCATAATGAAGGGAAAACGAGAAAATGAAATGTTTAATAGTATTCATGAGCTCATGATTGATATAAGGACTAAGTGATATCATGGTTTGAGTATATATAATTTTGAGGATTTTGGTATGCGGAAAGTGTTAACTTTAAACTGCATTCATGTTTTCACTAAGGTATTCAAGAGAATACATGATTAAGGACATTGAATGTTTAGAATGTGACCAACAAGACATATCTTATGGGGATCAACGATGGTATTAAATCTCTGGTAATTGTTTTCACTATATTATGAGAGTGGACTGCAGTATTATGGGTAAGCCTAAAGATTGGAATGGATTATGTTGTAATAAGTTAGTATTGTTTAAGGATAGAAGTTTTTTTTTGATATTATTGATGGGATGTTATAGTAATATAGTTTTAGAAAAAGGACAACCTGCAGGACGGGCGATAGCCCATCGCGTCGGACAAGGCTGTGGGAATCGAACCCACAACCGAAGTGCGACTGTCCTTTATCGCCTACCACTAGCCTACAGGAAGTCCCTGTTTAGTAGAAACTAGTTTTATTATATTAAGTTGTATGACATATGATTTATAAGTCCATTTTAGGAACCATATATGATTAATCTCACTATAGATCGACTTATGTATATAATTTTTTTTTGCTAACCTTTTGTTTGAGACAGATGGAATGACCCGTCATTCTATCACATGATCTGCTAACACTTCACGAATAACAAATTCAACTTCATTTATTTAAGAGATGAATTGGAAATTGTTAAAGGCACGAACAACAGAGAGATTGTACCAAAATAAAGTAAGTATTTATTCTAATTCAAATTCTTTAACATTAGGGAAACGATCTTGAAAACCAAAAATTTTGTCCTAGTGATCTTATATCTGATGAATCAGATGGTACCTTAGATCGTCACAAATTTCTGGCTTTGTGATTTCTGGCTTTTCCATAGCCATGTTCTCTACCACTCTCCATCAGAACATGATGGTTATATTTCTCTTCCATATCCATATTTTCACCTATGTGGAAACCCAGTGACAAGTTTATTTGGGTAACCGTTACGTTTCATACTTTTGTTTTTAATGACTAGTTTAGATATTCATTTTTACGATGTGAGTTTCTATTAAAGAAACTTTCGAATAATAAACCATTTATAACCCCGACGAATTTCGAGGGAGAAATTCATTTTAAGGGGGGTAGAATGTAACAGCCCGAGATTTTATGAATAATATTATTTTTAATTTTATTAATGTCTTGTGTTTTACGCTACATCAAAAGGAGCTTGCACAACACACATCCTTTACTTGCCTTGCATTACACGCAATCACGACCTTCCTCGATAGCGTGTGTAGTACGCAGTAACGAGATTCATTAAACAACAATATGCTATTAAAATATTATTAAAACTAGCCGTTATGAATAGTAATAACCACTTTTTGAAATTTTCTATATTTTATTTTTCAAAATGGAATTAATTTCTGGATTCGTAATATCGAAATTAGCTTAGGGTGAAATTTTGGTACTTTTCGGATAACTTTCATATTCTGATGAATAGTGAAAATTACTAGATTATAATTAAAAACAACTTTTTTTTAATCGAAATAATTAATAGTGATAAATCATTAAATTGAGTTGTTTTAAAGTATATTTAGAATATATTTTTACAATTTAATACGATGTTGGTCATTGCATGTAATTTCACATTTAAACCAGACATAATCAAGTGTCAATCTTTTGGTAGATATTGTTTCTTAAAAACACGCTATTTGTTTTAACAGTGGGATTTAATTATAAAATTAATTAATGCAACTTCTATGTTATGAACTTGGTAAAATAGACTTCATTATTGAATTCGGAATATGAAATATAGCTTAGGATGAAATTTTGGTATTTTTATGAAAACTTTCAATTTTTGATCAATAGTGAAACCACTAAGTGGTAGGTTAAAAACTGAATTTTGCATAAAACTTAATTTTACCGCTTCTGTGAATGGAATTTCTAAAATCCGACAGACACGGTTAATATCAAGGACTAAAATGTGGTTCAATGAGATGAAAATAATTTTTGGTGAATAGTAACTTTTTACTTTTTTTACCACAGTTAATAGTAAATAGGGTAACTAAGGGTAAATATGATATTACTATTTCCCTAACACATGTCCTAATTCTATTGGATAAGTGTAATTCGACCAAAACAACCTTATGAATAAAATATGACCATTTAGGTCCACTTGGATTAGATTATGACATTTAATATTATTTTATTTAATGAATAGTTAAAATCAAAGTTTAATAACTAAAACATTTTTAATATGGGGTTATACAAAAGCTAAATTCGACTATAAATATTCATTAGAAAGCTAAAAAGATTTCTTACATAATGATATTTTATTTATAATTTTTATACGTTATATAAATTAATTTATTTATGACACAACGATGATACAGTAATTACCCTTTTAAGGAAATATTAACATAATTGATGTTATAAATGCTCAAATGAATGTAATTTGAGACTTTTTATGAATTACACTAATTTTCTAGGTTACTATGATATATTAGTGTTGATTTAATCAACTTGGTTCGAACATATAATTCTGTTATGACTTTCACAAAAATCATATATCAAATAGTGTCAAAATTGACACAAAATAGTTTTTAAATCAAATATTATATTATTAATTGTTATTTTACTCCTCAAAATCTAAGGTTCGGCCAAATGACTTAGATAAGGATATATGTATTAATATTAAACAATTTGGGGTTCTTTTGGCATGTTATAGTAAGTGTATTAACCATATAGTGAAAGAAAACAAAAAGACACGGTAAAAGTTAAATTATTTAACTTAGAGTTAAATCTAATTGATAAGGTTAAAATAATTCCCTAACCTTGTCTAAATCTTATTGGTTGATAGGATTTCGACCCATCCCCACTTTAGCTTCGAAATAAGACCCTTTGGAACCATTATAAACCGATTTTGACATTAATATAAAATAATATTTTGAGGTATTCCTAAGGTGCCCCTCTCCTCCCTTATAAAAGGACACCTCCTCCCCCTCCTCCTCACACCAATTTGAGCACTCAAGCTCGGCCAACCCCTGCCAAAATCACTTCTCCACTTCCCTAGAAACATCCTAGAGGTTCTGGTCTTCCTCAAAGACCAATTTTAGTGCCCTAAGAGGAGGTCTCAAAGAGGCGCTTCAAATAAGAGGTAATTACCGTTACCAATTCTTTCATCTTTATTTATTCTTCCACTTCTTATTCTTAGGTTGTTTCATTATGAAGTAATAACATCATTATCACTCATATACTGATATGTTATTTTAAGTATGAAACAACCCTATTTCACCATCTATCCATCCTACGGAAAAAGAAATCACCGCGCGTGCGTACGTACGGAATACCGTCTCCACGACGTGGTGTAATCTATTTTCCACCACCACCTTACATGGATGGGTATAATGGTGTAAAGAATAACTATACATAGTGATTAAAACATCATATTGATTCTGATATATTTTATAATCCACTCCAATTCAATTCAATAATTATGGAAATGATATCATCGCTCGTGTGTACGTACGGACTACCGTCTCCACGACGCGATGAGATTCATTCTTAATGATTAACCATTCATGAATGACTATAAAGTATATATAATAAGTACTAATGAAATATATGACATAATAATGATACTGGATTTATGTATATATATATATATATGTATGTCATCTACTTACTTCCATTCAAGACAATAAGGAAAGAAAAACAGCGTTCATGCCTACGTACGGACTACCGTCTCCATGAACGGTGTTTTTCATTTCATTTATCTATCTATTATATATATATATATACTGAATATATATGATATATAAATCATATTTTATATTCTGGAAGTAAGTAAATCATGATATAAGTAATAATAATGTCAAGAACAACAAGTCAAAACACCTACGATAAATGAAACGATTTTACCCAAAACGCTTCTTTAACATGGAATTTACAAAAGAACGGGTAATATAATGTCATAAGTGAACCATATATGATATCATAACAATGAATATGATCCTGTAATAAATAAATGGCATTATTTCAATCATTATACAGGAGGTTCGGACACATACGAAGCAAATCGGACCTAAGGTAAGGGAAATATCACAATCTCATTTTTATCCGAGATTGTTTATTCGTAAGTATTTACTGGGGTGTATTTTATCATCCACATCCATGTTTCATCAGTATGTAATATTATTTCCATCCACCTACAATTGTTTAAATCCATTTTTACCCTTCGGTGAGTTTTTATTAATATGTATGAAAGGAATCTTTTGTCGTTTTTCGTACGAGGTACTTTTTGACTTTTCCGACAAAAGTACGAAGAATGTTTTTTTAACTTATACGGCAGGATTGGATTTATAAAAAATTATTTACAAGATGCTTCCTTTACAAGTATTCAAGTTTATTTTTAATCAACTTATTTTAGTTTAAAATTGTATGACATGTTAAGAAAGGAAAAGTGTTTTTGAAGTAGAAAGGATATTTTCCTCAAGAATGAAGTTCAAGTATTTTATAAAAAATAATTTTCCATCTAAGATAATAAAAGGGTTCTGTTTTTATCCCTATTATTACATGGATTTGATTATGTTGTGATGGAAACATTTTTATGAATTCCTTTGTCTTATATGAATTGTTTTATGATGTCATGTTGTTTAAGAATCCCATTTTTATTACATGGGTTATGCGATGATGTATGATTTATGATTATGTGGCACACATAAGAAAGGATTCATTATAAGATGGGTGGGACCTATATCTCCCTCCAATGCATTGGGTAAAGATTTTATATCTCATGAGATAGACAGGGCTGGAACGGTAGGTTATACCAGTTCAGTGAAACAGGACAGAAACTAGGGTTACTCGATTCAGAAAGGGACTTTGTCCACTAAGATAGTCTTGGCAATGAGTCTTGACTAACAAGAAATGATTCTCTATGATTATGTGTGAATGCCACAAAGTTTCATGTTTTAAGTTATGATTATTGTGATTACATTTCACTACCATGATTTATCCCATGTTATGAAATTATGCTCTCTTTTGCAGGTTAAGATTTCCAAAATGTTATGTTCTTATGAATACGATGTGATTGATATTTCTTTTGTTTACCCTTACTGAGCATTTGAGCTCACCCTTTTATGTTTTCTTTTCCCCAGGATATAAAGAAAGGTTTTAGGTAAAAAAAAGGGAAGATCTTTATAGGAGATGTTGAAGATCTTTCACCATGATTAGAAGATTACGTTCCGAGTTTCCAAAGACACTAAACTATTACGATCCTTGTGTGTATGTACTAAGTATTCCGCAAATTTAATGTAATGTCAATGTACGTCAAGTTTCGGGTCTCTACATTTTATCCCAAGAATATTCAATAAAACATCACCCATAAATGATTATAATACATGATATTTTTCTCGTGTGGATGCTATATCATTATCTTCATAAATACAGTCATGTCATTGATTAGGGAGAGATCAATGTTTATGATGATGTGAGCTTTGAGGAGTTTCCTATGAAGATCTAGGACTTCTAGGAGAGGGTGTTTCATAGGAATGATATTCCCTTGGATAATCTCTTGTGTCAACAGAGTGCCTTTGAAGAAAGTAATTGTGAATAGGATTTGTAGATACTCACTCAGTACCTTGAGTTGTTTGATGTTTAGTTCCTCTTTTAAATTTTTTTGTGGATGTTAACCTTTTGGTTTATTATATACTTCCCACTTATTTTTTTAATCTTACTCTCGTTTAAGAGTTATCTCCCTTGTGATAGTGTTTAGGATATGGTTGTTGTTGTTTCATGGTGTCACATTGTTCCTTTGATGTGGTAGTTCTACACATGTGATCAGGATACACGAAATTCTTCTGTTCGCATGAAATTATCATTGATTCCATTGAGGTAATGGGATTCATTGATTCTCTTATTTATTAACATGAAATGATTATTTTTTCATGGTTAATCCTTTATATAGAAATTAAATTAACCTAATAATTATTGAACAAGATTAATAAATAATTGGTCGTAGAGATCACATGTTGTTTCTTTCTACTGTGATAATAGTTTGCCTCTTGATTTTATATATAGTGTCTAAATAAGATATTCTTGTTATAATCCCTTGTTTGGTTACATATCTGTATACTGATCTTGATAGAAATTGATAAAGAATGTATGTCTAGAATTAATTAATTAATTTTCTTACGAACTAAAGAATAGTCATGTAATAATGAATCCAGTATTTCTTATAATTTTATGGTAATAAAATCTATACAATTTTCATTATTAATTAAATGTGATAATGTAATAAATAATGAATGTTAAGTGTGATAATGATTTTTGATAATATTGGAATCAAATTTAATGTTAATGACAATGGTACTTATCTATGTTATTGAAACTGGTTTTAATTCTAAGAACATGTTTATATTTTCATAAATTTTTTTAGAAGGATGAATAACATTTCTCATAGTTATAACCTATGAATAATGAATTAGTTAATTAAAACTTGAATAAAAAATAGTTGTTTGATAAAGATGGTTGCTAGGGCCTGATATTCTCTTATTTTTAAGAAGGTTGAGTTCCTTATGATTGGATTCTTGAGATATTGTTTATGTTTGAAGTCTATAATACTTATTTTAGGTCCTAGATTTCCATGTTGGTTGTTCTTGTTTATTTCATGATACATTGTGATGTTCATTGGATGTGATATTTTCTATTAAATGTTTTATGAGACTGTGATGGATAAACTTGGGATGGAAAATGTGATATGGGTTGGGGATTCATGGATGATGTTGTGAGCTTGGTAAGGTGGATGTGATGTGGGCAGGTAGGCCTCGATGATGTGAAACTAATTGATGCCTCTAATGTATGGATTCATTGAGATATACAAGAGAGTGTTGTGGATGGAATCCAAGATTATTGAATGATTTAAAGCTTGGGTTACTCAATGAATTGAAAAGGTTGGATTTTTTCTTGAAATGAATCTATTTAATACTAATGGTCGGGTTTCTTGTTTTAAATTAATTCCTTTCCCCACTGCTTAAGGTTGTTGGCTGTTCTTGGTTGCATGTTTCCTCTTGGTGTAGCTTATGATTATTTTCCCTAGGGTACCTAGTTTATTGAATGATTCTAATAATCATTAAATAATTATTAACCTATGGGTTTTTTGTTATAAGAATTAAATTGTTGAAAAGATGTAAATCTTGAGAAAATGGGGACTTAATTTAGATTATGTCATGAGGGCATAGACATCACACTGGTGGTTAATGAATATTTATCAAAATAATGTTAATGGTTAATTTAATTGATAATAAATTAATCACCAAAATGAAATTATTAAAATTAAATGATAAAAATGAAATTAATTAATTAATATAACTCTTAAAATTCATATGTTCCTATAGTATATCTAATCCTGAACAGTGGAATACGGATGTCTAAGAATTGATAGTTGTATATGAGTTTAGGAATAGGTTATGCCAATTGTGTGGTTATGAACTATATTATATCATAAATATTTTTTGATTTCATAAACATCCATGTCCATGTAAGTTAGGGAAACTGAAACCTAGTGGACTCTAGGAGGATGTTTTCTCCAACATCCTATGTGATGATGGATTGCGGACTACCCCTCAGGTCCCTACTCTCTTCCATTGGTAGTTACTTATTATAGTCTGCATGGTGGTTTGTTTCCCCATATATGTGTGTAGAGGAATGTGGTGGATAGTGGTTATTAATGAACATAAATCACCAGATATAGTATCCAAAGTATTATTATAGGTTTGATGTATATATGTTGTGATGTCTTGTTGTACCTTACTCAATTTCTAGGATATAATAGATTTAGGTATATCACTCAATATACAATATATGTTATATAGGTTGTGGTGGCTCCCGAAAATTACTTGGTTACTATATATGGTTATGTGATATGTGATTATGTGAGGATGTGATGCATGAGGTGCATGTTGTAATTCCTTGACCATGTGTCTTTGGGATGACTTATTTTAGAGACAGATGGATCAAGACATGTGACATTGGGGAAGAGTGACAAACCAATGGAGAATTTGGAGTTGGGTAACCTTGATGTTTCATATTATATTATAAACTCTATTATATGTTAGACTGGGAACAACGTATACCCACTATTATTCATTATGATTTAGTGTGATTCATTTATATTTATCATGAGAGGTTCCAGTGATGTTGCTATTGAGTACAGTGTTATTTTCACTTTATGTATATATAAACAGATTTTTAGTTTAGCCAATGAAAGATGGAGACCGGTCTAGAGATTTCTAGCTTGTGTCTTTGGGATGACTTATTTTTTATTTTTCCTTTCAGTTGTTGTAGTACTGTATGACATTTCATGTTTTCCCTTGTAATTTTTATATATCTCTAAATATGTTTTGATTAGATTATCCATCTTACCTCTCTTTTTACATATTCTCATAGAGGATAATGCCTCCAATATATATGTTTATTATATCTTCGGTGCTATTCTCCATCCACAGAATACTAGAGGATGGAATTAGGTATTAACCATCTCCCATATCTTATTTACCGCCTTGGAGGGGTACCATTTGGGGGATGTGGGTTGTGACAGGCACTGAGTAACTAGTGGTGGCCATTAGTTACCATGTGGGATTTATAAGAAAACCCCAATCCAATTAAAATACCCTATCCATCAAGCAGTGGATAGTAACTTCTATATGGAATTGTGGTAGGAAATATAAGGGGGGTCTTCCTAATGATTTTGGTTTCTTCCCTTCTGAGTCTTTCTCTTGTGAAGCACAGATCGATATGATGATCCTTTCATGGAAAATTCATTCCAAAATAACCCAATTCTATCTTTTATTAGGGGTTTATCTTTAGATATTTGATTTTATTATCTTATCTAATAGGTATGACAAGATTTAATAAGAAAATATTCGACCATTGGTAGAAATAGTAACCAAATTTATAGAACTGACATATTCTTTTTTATTAAACCTAGACCATTAACAGAAGAAGCTTTTCCTAGGTATGTCCAATCTAGTTCTACCATTATAGTTTCATTTCCTTCTTCTATCCTGATCTTAGAATTATCATGTGATGAAATTGTTGTGGTTCTAGGGACCATCGATGTGAAACTAGAATTAGGAGTTGATTATTAATATCAAAATACCATTGAACTTGAGATAGGAAGTCCTTATCGTATAGTTCCTATAGATGAAGGTTTCTGGAGTGATTATGCCTCATGTGTGTATATCTAGTGATACCTATATATTATATGATTTTCATTTGTTGTATGGTTGATATGATTTAAACGTGTATGTGTGTTGGTAATATGAATATTTCCTAAAATTACTTGATTATGAACTTCCTTATAATATATTTTTTGCTACTTTTGTAGTTTCTATAACATTGAAATTAAGTGAATAGGTTTAGCCATAAGGGATATACACATCCTTATTTGGGGAGTCTAGATGAAGTGATGAATTCCCCGATATCCATGAGATTTATTCCACATGTGATGGGATGGATTTCACGAGAGCTCTGAGATTGGATCGATGTATGATTTGTGGCTATCCTCAGAGCGATGAATTAGGTCGATATGAGTATTTTCCTTAAACGTGGTCAGGAATATCCCTTCAATGGGGAGGTGGATATATGATTTTTGGTTGAGTTAATTGGGCCAATGTATGACATTCCCTTCAATATCGACTCAAACCATGTAGATAGCACCTCTAAGGACCCAAAATTCATGTGTACATGTATAATTACATGTTGTTTAATTGAAAAATGATTATTTTCATGGAATACACTAGTTTATTTTTGTGAAATTATGATATGGACCACTGGTGGTGTCCTAATGGGTTTTATACTCACACCCTACATAGAAATCATAGAGTGCATGTAGAATTTATGATCAAGGATTCTATTAAGGGAAAGGGACCTATAGTGGGAGGTTGTGTGGGAGTAGTTATAACGACCCATACTTTACATACATTGTTAATACTTCAAAATTGAAGAACACTTATTACAACAAATGACAAAACCACAAAGGACCGTATAGGTATAGTGTCTTTAGAAACTGGGAAACATAAAAAACTGGTTCATAAATCTTCTACAGTGTCTCCCATTTATTTCATCATATCTAGGGTCCCTTTTAGCATATTCTACTTAATATCCATCTTCCTGACCTGGGGAAAAGAAAACATAAAAGGGTGAGCTCAAATGCTCAGCAAGGGCAAATAAAGGAAATAAAAATCATATCATATCTTTTTGAAAATCAAATCCTGCAAAAGAGATCATAATATCTTATCATGGAATAAATCATAGAAGTGAAAATGAGATCCCCATAATCATAAAATAAAATTTGAAACTTTGTGGCATGCACACATAATCATGGAAAATCATTTCTTGTTAGTCATGACTCATTTCCAAGACTATCTTAGTGGACAAAGTCCCTTTCTGAACCGAGTTCACTCCTCGTTCCAGTCCTGTATCACTGAACCGAAATAACCTTCCGTTCCAGCCATGTCTATCTCATGAGATATAAAATCATTACCCAATGCATTGGAGGGAGATATAGGTCCCACCCATCTTATAATGAATCCTTTCTTATGTGTGCCACATAATCATAATTCATACATCATCGCATAACACATGTAACAAAAATGGGATTCTTGAAACATCATGACATCATAAAACAAATCATATAAGGTAAATTACTTCATAAAAATAATTTCCTCAAAAAATAATCAAATCAATGTAATAATAGGGATAAAAACATAACCCTATATTATCTTAGACGTAAAATAATTTTGATAAAACATTTGAACTCCATTCTTGAGGAAAATATCCTTTCTACTTCAAAAACATTTTTCCTTTCATAAAATGTCATACGACTTTAAAATAAAAGAAGTTGATTAAAAATAAACTTGAATACTTGTAAAGGAATCTTCTTGGAAATAATGTTTTAAGAATCCATTTATGCCGTATAAGTTAAAAAAACATTCTTCGTACTTTTGTTGAAAAAGTCAAAAAGTACCTCGTACGAAAAACGACAAAAGATTCCGTTCATATATTTTACTAGAAACTCACCAAAGGATAAAATTGGATTTAAACAATTGTAGGTGGATGGAAATAACATTACATATTGAGGAAACATAGATGTGGATGATAAAATACACCCCAGTAAATAACAACGTATAAACAATCTCGGATAAAAATGAGATTGTGATATTTCCCTTACCTTAGGTCCAATTTGCTTTGTACGTGTCCGAAGCTCCTGTATAATGGTTTAAATAATGTTATTGACTTATTCCAGAATCATACATATTGATATGATATCATATATGGTCATATTCTTCACTTCTTGATAGTAATATTTCATTGTTACTTTTTACTCGTGTCTTTATTGCCTTTTGTTCTTATGCGTGTTTTGCCGAATACATTCTTATTCTTCTTTTAAGGTTATAGATACCTTATATCCAGAATGGTATTAGTGTAACATATATCATATTTATTCATTCAATTCATTTATATAATTACTATGTAATGATGATCATGTAGAACGAGTCGCTTCACATCGTGGAGAGGGTATTCCGTACGTACGCACGAGTGATGATATCGTTCCTATGATCGTGGAACTGTATTGGAGTATATATATATATTATTTCAGTGTCAATATTACTTCATAATAATCATAAATAGTTACTCATTACACCATTATACCCATCCTTGTAAAGTGATGGTGGAAAAATAGATTACACCACGGCGTGGAGACGGTATTCCGTACGTACGCACGCGCGGTGATTTCATTTTTCCGTAGGATGGATAGAAGGTGAATTAGGGTTGTTTCATATTTATAATAACATATCAGTATGTAAGTAATACTGATGTTATTACTTTATCATGAAACAACTAAAGAAGAAGAAGTTGAAGAAGAAAGAAATTGAAAAGATCGGTAATGGATATTACCTCTTCTTTGGAACGCCTCTTTGAATCCTTCACTTAGGGAACTAATATTGGTCTTTGAAGAAGACCAGGACCTCTAGGATTATTCAAGGTATGTGGATAGGAGAATATTGCAGGGGTTGGCCGAGCTTGAGTGCTCTATTTGGTGTGAGGAGGAGGGGGAGGAGGTGCCCTTTTATAAGGGGGGAGAGGGGCACCTTAGGAATATCTCAAAATATTATTTTATATTAAAGTCAAAATCGGTTTATAATGGTTCCAAAGGGTCTTATTTCGAAGCTAAAGTGGGGATGGGTCGAAATCCTATCAAAAAATAGGATTTAGACAAGTTTAGAGTATTATTTTAACCTTATCAATTAGATTTAACTCTAAGTTAAATAATTTAACTTTTACCATGTCTTTTTGTTTTCTTTCACTATATGGTTAATACACTTACTATAACATGCCAAACGAACCCCAAATTGTTTATTATTAATATATATATCCTTATCTAAGTCATTTGGCCGAACCTTAGATTTTTAGGAATAAAATAACAATTAATAATATAATATTTGATTTAAAAACAATTTTGTGTCAATTTTGACACTATTTGATATATGATTTTTGTGAAAGTCATAACAGAATTATATGTTCGAACCAAGTTGATTAAATCAACAATAATATAGCATAGTAACCTAGAAAATTAGTGGAATTCATAAAAAGTCTTAAATTACATTTATTTTTGTATTTATATTATCAATTATGTCAATATTTCATTAATAAGATAATTACTGCATCATCTTTGTGTCAAAAATAAATTAAATTATATGATGTCTAAAAATTACAAATAAAATACCATCATGTAGGAAATCCTTTTAGATTTTTAATGAATATTTACAATCGAATTTATCTTATGTATAAGCCCATATTAAAAATTATTTACTTATTAAACGTTGATTTTAACTATTTTAACCCTTCTTTAAATAAATTAATAATAAATGTCCTAATCTAATCCAAGTGGGCCTAAATGGTCATATTTTATTCCTAAGTTTGTTTTTGGTCGAATTACACTTGTCCAATAAAATTAGGACATGTGTTAGGGTAATAGTAATATCATATTTACCCTTAGTTACCCTATTTACTATTAACCGCGGTAAAAAAAGTAAAAAGTTACTATTTACCAAAAAATTATTTTCATCTCATTGAACCACATTTTAGTCCTTGATATTAACCGTGTCCCTCGGATTTTCGAAATTCCATTCACAGAAGCAGTAAAATTAAGTTTTATGCAAAATTCAGTTTTTAACCTACAACTTAGTGGTTTCACTATTCATCAAAAATTGAACGTTTTCAGAAAAATACCAAAATTTCACCATAGGCTAATTTCGATATTCTGAGTCCAAAAATGAAGTCCATTTTGAAAAATAAAATTTATAAAATTTCAAAAAGTGGTTATTACTATTCATAACGGCTAGTTTTAATAATATTTTAATAGCATATCGTTGTTTACTGAAACTCGGTATTGCGTACGACACAAGCTATCGAGGAAGGTCGCAATTGCGTGTAAAGTAAGCCAAGCTAGTATGTAGTGAAATATTCCGTTGATGATATATAAAAAAAATATTACTCATAAAAATCTCGGGTGTTACATTGTACCCCCCTTAAAAAGAATTTCGCCCTCGAAATTCGTAACTTTGTAACAAACAGATGAGGATACTTCTCCCTCATCATATCCTCAAGCTCCCATGTAGCTTCTTCAAGTTGTTGGTTCCTCCATAAAACTTTCACCAAGCGAGTGGTCTTATTTCGTAGGAATTTTTTCCTACGATCCAGAATCTCTATCGGCTGTTCTTCATAAGAAAGATCTTGCTCCAGCGGTACAACTTCTGAGCTGAGTACATGTGAAGGATCTGGTATGTACTTTCTCAGGAGAGATACATGGAACACATCGTGAACTTGAGAGAGATTCGGTGGAAGCGCCAATCGGTAAGATACCTTCCCAACACGATCCAATATTTCTAAAGGACCGATATATCTAGGGCTCAACTTCCCCTTCTTTCCAAATCTCATAACCCTCTTCCAGGGAGATATTCGTAAGAACACATTATCACCCACTTCAAACTCTAGGTCTTTTCTTCGGTTGTCGGCATAACTTTTCTGTCGACTCTGAGCTGCTCTTATGTGTTGTTGAATAGATCTGACCTTTTCTGCCATTTCATCAACAAGATCAGGTCCTAATAGCTTTCTTTCCCCAACTTCATCCCAGTAAGTTGGAGTCCTGCATTTCTTTCCATAGAGAGCTTCATAAGGAGCCATCTGAATACTGGAGTGAAAGCTATTATTATAAAAAAATTCCACCAAAGGTAGGTGTTGATCCCAACCTCCTTTGAAATCCATAGAGCAAGCTCTCAACATATCTTCTAGGGTTTGAATTGTTCTCTCAGACTGATCGTCTGTCAGGGGATGATAAGTTGTGCTGAAACTCAACTCTGTATCCAGAGTATGCTGAATCCTTCGCCAGAACTTTGAGGTAAATCTCGGATCCTGATCAGATATAATAGAAAGTGGTACTCCATGCAATCTTACCACTTCCTTTACATATATCCTGGCAAGCTGATCTAGAGAGAAATCCTCTCTAATAGGAATGAAGTGTGCAGACTTTGTAAGACAATCAACTATGACCCAGATAGCATTATTGCCTTTGGATGTTTTAGGAAGTCCTGTGACAAAGTCCATAGTGATGTTTTCCCATTTCCATTCGGGTATGGGTAATGGTTGTAACATCCCCTTAGACTTTTGTCTCTCAGCTTTAACTTGTTGACAAACCAAGCATCGAGAGACATATTCAACAACATCTCTTTTCATGCCATCCCACCAGAAGTACTCTTTCAGGTCCCTATACATCTTCGTGCTTCCAGGATGAATAGAGAATTAAGAACTATGAGCCTCATCCAGCAGCTCCTTCTTTAATTCGGGGATGGAAGGAACACAAACCCGATTCCTGAACTTTATTATCCCATCACAATCAAGGTTGAATTCAGGAACATTTCTCACCTTCTTTTGTAACTCGACATCTTCTTTTTGTGCCTCTTTAATCTTCACATGTATAGATGGTTGAACATTCATTTGAGAAAGATAAGATTTTTCCCCTTCCATTATAATTCCAAGATCCATCCTTTGTAAATCCATAAATATTGGATCTTTTGTGATCCTCATCATGGATAAAATTGCATGGTCTTGTCGACTTAATGCATCTGCCACCTTGTTTGCTTTCCCAGGGTGGTAATGGATTGAGCAGTCATAATCCTTAATCAGCTCCAACCATCTTCTTTGACGCATATTCAACTCCTTTTGTGTGAAAATATACTTTAAACTTTTATGATCAGTATAAATATCACACCTTTCACCATAAATGTAATGCCTCCAAATCTTTAATGCAAATATTACCGCAGCCAACTCCAAATCATGTGTTGGGTAATTTTGCTCATGGATTTTCAACTGTCGTGAGGCATAAGCTATCACCATATAATTTTGCATAAGAACACACCCCAATCCCTTCTTGGATGCATCACTGTAGATCAAAAACCTTTCTCCACTACAAGGCAGTGTGAGCACAGGTGCACTGGATAACCTTCTTTTCAACTCCTTGAAATTCTCTTCACATTCCTCTGTCCAGACAAACTTAACCCTTTTTCGAGTCAACTTGGTGAGTGGATTAGATAATCGTGAAAAATCCTTTACAAAACGTCGATAATATCCAGCCAAACCAAGAAAACTTCGGATCTCAGTTACTATTGTTGGTCTCGACCATCTTTCGATAACCTCTGTTTTTGCTGGATCCACAGATATCCCCTCTTTTGAGATTATGTGACCCAAAAATGCAACTTTTTGAAGCCAAAATTCACACTTGGTAAATTGGGCATAAAGCTTCTCCTTTCTCAGGGTCTTCAATATAATTCTCAAGTGATCTTCATGCTCTTCCTTGCTCTTTGAATAGACAATAATATCATCTATAAAGACTACAACAAATTGATCAAGATAGTCTCTAAAGACTCGATTCATTAGATCCATGAAGATAGAAGGGGAATTAGTAAGACCAAATGGAATCACTATAAATTCATAGTGTCCATACCTTGTACGGAAAGCCATATTCGGTATATCCTCCCTTTTGACCCTTAATTGATGATACCCTGAACGAAGATCAATCATGGAAAAGTATTGAGCTCCGCGTAGTTGGTTAAATAAGTCATCAATGCGTGGGAGAGGATATTTGTTCTTGATAGTGATCTTGTTAAGTTCTCGATAATCAATGTAGAGTCTCATTGATCCATCTTTCTTCTTAACAAATAGAACAGGTGCTTCCCAAGGTGACGCACTAGGGCGTATGAATCCCTTATCAAGATTCTCTTGGAGTTGATTCTTCAATTCCTACAACTCAATTGGGGCCATTCTATAAGGTGTCTTTGAAATTGGAAAAGCGCCCGGTACGAGTTCTATTGAAAACTCAACTTCACGATTTGGTGGAAGACCCGGTAATTCCTCCGGAAAGACATCACCAAACTCTCGTACAATGGGCATATTCTTAATCGTGAGTTTCTCACCAACCATTTGAGATAAATAACCTTCATTTAGTGGAATCAATACCCATAAGATGGAAGAAATTTCCACTGGAAGATTATGTTCATCCTTGCATTGATATACGATCGTAGATTGATCTGGAATATGAAATGTGACTTCCCTTCTTTGGAAATTGATATGAGCTCCATGTAGAGAAAGCCAATCCATGCCAAGAATCACATCAAATTCCACTAAATGAAGGATCACAAGATTTGCAGGAAGCACTTTCCCACAAACTTCGATCAGAGAAGAATTATAAACTTTTGATGCGACTGTTGTTTCATTAGGTGTTGTCACAGCTAATTCAACATCTAATTGTTGAGGTGGTACGGTGATACCCTTAGAAAATTTTTCAGAAATAAAAGAGTGGGTGGATCCAGAGTCAAATAAAACATTTGCTACTTTAGAGTGGATGGTAAGTGTACCTTTCACCACTTCGTTATCATACTCCACATCGCTGATAGAAATTGCATGTGACTTTCCTTTGTCTTTAGCCTAAAGATTTTGTTGACGTCGACCATCATCATCAACCCTTGGATTTGGGCATTGATTGGCATAATGCCCCATCTCCTTGCACTTGAAACATTGAAGTGTAGTAGGTTCATTCTGTGTATCCCTTCCTTTGTTTTCGTCATTAGACATCTTCTTCCCATTATCACGGCATTCAAATGCCCGATGACATTCCTTTCCACATTTAAAACATTTACTTGTCCCTTTAAGACAACTCCCTCCATGTTTCTTTCCACACTTTGAGCATAAGGAAAAGCTCATCTTCTTTTCCGTGTGCTCTTTAGATTTTTCTTTGAATTCCATCTTCCTCTTCTTATCAAACCCATGTGACAGATGGGGTATTCCAATCTCCATCTCGACTTTGAGAGAACATCGAACGATTTCCTCGTAGCTATTGAAGTCCCTTATGGCTAACGCCCTTCGAAGACATGGTTTTAAGCCACTAAAGAATCGATCGATCTTACTCTCAGGTTGGATAATAATACCAGAAGCGTACCTTGCAAGTCTTGTAAAATTTGCTTCATAGGTACCAACAGATTTATCATCCCTTTGCTTCAGTTCAAGAAACTCTTTCTCCATCTTTGTTCGGAGAATACGAGGGAAGTACTTATTGAAAAATAAGTTCTTGAACTCGTCCCATTCCATAGACTCAATTTCATCCCTTTGCCTCGTATTCTTAATAAGATTCCACCATTGATCAGCATCTCCTTCCAAACGATACACTGCTAGGATGAATTTATCATGTTCAGAACATTGAAGAACTGAAAATATCTTTTCAGTAGTACTAATCTATTGTTCAGCAACTAATGGATTAGTAGACCCGCCGAAAGAAGGTGGACGCTGCCTCATGAAGGATTCAACAGAATGTTGCTCCTTCCTTTTCTCATTTGGAAGTCCTGCATGATTCATAGCTTGAGAAAGTTGTGTGAGCATGGCTACAAGATTTTGCATTCCAGCTCCCATATCGTTTGGTTGCTCAGGGGGACAATCATTGCATTGCCCATCGCATTCCGCATTAACACGGTTCCTTCGGGTTCCAGCCATTGACTAAAACCAAGAAGAATAGTGTGAGCAACACTAATTATAATAGGAAAACCACATAATTCAAGAATAAAATTTCACACTTAAGGTTTTATCCTAGGGTATTCATGGCCATTTCTAAAACACTAAGATTGTGTTCTATTCTTAGACTTATCCTTAGGATTCTTACTAAGGCTTTCACATCCTAGTTTCCAAAGGTTGACTATAACCTCCCTCGGATACCAACTATAACGACCCATACTTTACATACATTGTTAATACTTCAAAATTGAAGCACACTTATTACAACATATGACAAAACCACAAAGGACCGTATAGGTATAGTGTCTTTAGAAACTGGGAAACATAAACAACTGGTTCATAAATCTACTACAGTGTCTCCCATTTATTTCATCATATCTAGGGTCCCTTTTAGCATATTCTACTTAATATCCATCTTCCTGACCTGGGGAAAAGAAAACATAAAAGGGTGAGCTCAAATGCTCAGCAAGGGCAAATAAAGGAAATAAAAATCATATCATATCTTTTTGAAAATCAAATCCTGCAAAAGAGATCATAATATCTTATCATGGAATAAATCATAGAAGTGAAAATGAGATCCCCATAATCATAACATAAAACTTGAAACTTTGTGGCATGCACGCATAATCATGGAAAATCATTTCTTGTTAGTCATGACTCATTTCCAAGACTATCTTAGTGGACAAAGTCCCTTTCTGAACCGAGTTCACTCCTCGTTTCAGTCCTTTATCACTGAACCGAAATAACCTTCCGTTCCAGCCATGTCTATCTCATGAGATATAAAATCTTTACCCAATGCATTGGAGGGAGATATAGGTCCCACCCATCTTATAATGAATCCTTTCTTATGTGTTCCACATAATCATAATTCATACATCATTGCATAACACATGTAACAAAATGGGATTCTTGAAACATCATGACATCATAAAACAAATCATATAAGGTAAATGACTTCATAAAAATAATTTCCTCAAAACATAATCAAATCAATTTAATAATAGAGATAAAAACAGAACCCTATATTATCTTAGATGGAAAATAATTTTGATAAAACATTTGAACTCCATTCTTGAGGAAAATATCCTTTCTACTTCAATAACATTTTTCCTTTCATAACATGTCATACGACTTTAAAATAAAAGAAGTTGATTAAAAATAAACATGAATAATTGTAAAGGAAGCTTCTTAGAAATAATGTTTTAAGAATCCATTTATGCCATATAAGTTAAAAAAAACATTCTTCGTACTTTTGTCGAAAAAGTCAAAAAGTACCTCGTACGAAAAACGACAAAAGATTCTGTTCATATATTTTACTAGAAACTCACCAAAGGGTAAAATTGGATTTTAACAATTGTAGGTGGATGGAAATAACATTACATATTGAGGAAACATAGATGTGGATGATAAAATACACCCCAGTAAATAACAACGTATAAACAATCTCGGATAAAAATGAGATTGTGATATTTCCCTTACCTTAGGTCCAATTTGATTTGTACGTGTCCGAAGCTCCTGTATAATGGTTTAAATAATGTTATTGACTTATTCCAGAATCATACATATTGATATGATATCATATATGGTCATATTCTTCACTTCTTGATAGTAATATTTCATTGTTACTTTTTACTCGTGTCTTTATTGCCTTTTGTTCTTATGCGTGTTTTGCCGAATACATTCTTATTCTTCTTTTAAGGTTATAGATACCTTATATCCAGAATGGTATTAGTGTAACATATATCATATTTATTCATTCAATTCATTTATATAATTACTATGTAATGATGATCATGTAGAACGAGTCGCTTCACATCGTGGAGAGGGTATTCCGTACGTACACACGAGTGATGATATCGTTCCTATGATCGTGGAACTGTATTGGAGTATATATATATATTATTTCAGTGTCAATATTACTTTATAATAATCATAAATAGTTACTCATTACACCATTATACCCATCCTTGTAAAGTGATGGTGGAAAAATAGATTACACCACGGCGTGGAGACGGTATTCCGTACGTACGCACGCGCGGTGATTTCATTTTTCCGTAGGATGGATAGAAGGTGAATTAGGGTTGTTTCATATGTATAATAACATATCAGTATGTAATTAATACTGATGTTATTACTTTATCATGAAACAACTAAATAAGAAGAAGTTGAAGAAGAAAGAAATTGAAAAGATCGGTAATGGATATTACCTCTTCTTTGGAACGCCTCTTTGAATCCTTCACTTAGGGAACTAATATTGGTCTTTGAAGAAGACCAGTACCTCTAAGATTATTCATGGGAAGTGGAGAGGAGAAAATGATAGGGGTTGGCCGAGCTTGAGTGCTCAATTTGGTGTGAGGAGGAGGGGGAGGAGGTGCCCTTTTATAAGGGAGGAGATGGGCACCTTAGGAATATCTCAAAATATTATTTTATATTAAAGTCAAAATCGGTTTATAATGGTTCCAGAGGGTCTTATTTCGAAGCTAAATATGGGATGGGTCGAAATACTATCAACCAATAGTATTTAGACAAGTTTAGGGTATTATTTTAACCTTATCAATTAGATTTAACTCTAAGTAAAATAATTTAACTTTTACCATGTCTTATTGTTTTCTTTCACTATATGGTTAATACACTTACTATAACATGCCAAAAGAACCCCAAATTGTTTATTATTAATATATATATCCTTATCTAAGTCATTTGGCCGAACCTTAGATTTTTAGGAATAAAATAACAATTAATAATATAATATTTGATTTAAAAACAATTTTGTGTCAATTTTGACACTATTTGATATATGATTTTTTTGAAAGTCATAACAGAATTATATGTTCGAACCAAGTTGATTAAATCAACACTAATATATCATAGTAACCTAGAAAATTAGTGGAATTCATAAAAAGTCTTAAATTACATTTATTTTGGTATTTATATTATCAATTATGTCAATATTTCATTAATAAGATAATTACTGCATCATCTTTGTGTCATAAATAAAATACATTATTTGATGTCTAAAATTTACAAATAAAATACCATCATGTAGGAAAGATTTTTAGCTTTCCAATGAATATTTACAATCGAATTTATCTTATGTATAACCCCATATTAAAAATGATTTTCTTATTAGACTTTGATTTTAACTATTTTAACCCTTCTTTAAATAAATTAATAATAAATGTCCTAATCTAATCCAAGTGGGCCTAAATGGTCATATTTCATTCCTAAGTTTGTTTTTGGTCGAATTACACTTGTCCAATAGAATTAGGACATGTGTTAGGGTAATAGTAATATCATATTTACCCTTAGTTACCCTATTTACTATTAACCGCGGTAAAAAAAGTAAAAAGTTACTATTCACCAAAAAATTATTTTCATCTCATTGAACCACATTTTAGTCCTTGATATTAACCGTGTCTCTCGGATTTTCGAAATTCCATTCACAGAAGCGGTAAAATTAAGTTTTATGCAAAATTCAGTTTTTAACCTACCACTTAGTGGTTTCACTATTCATCAAAAATTGAACGTTTTCAGAAAAATACCAAAATTTCACCCTAGGCTAATTTCGATATTCTGAGTCCAAAAATGAAGTCCATTTTGAAAAATAAAATTTCTAAAATTTCAAAAAGTGGTTATTACTATTCATAACGGCTAGTTTTAATAATATTTTAATAGCATATCGTTGTTTAGTGAAACTCGGTATTGCGTACGACGCAAGCTATCGAGGAAGGTCGCAATTGCGTGTAAAGTAAGCCAAGATAGTATGTAGTGAAATATTCCGTTGATGATATATAAAAACAAAATATTACTCATAAAAATCTCGGGTGTTACAGTAGTAATACGGTGTTAGGAGATGATAGAACGAACTTCAGGTATTATAGGTTTTTCAACATGTTATTTATTTTCCTTTACAATTTTTAGTACATTGATCCACAAAATTAAGGGATCCGTTATTTTCCTTGGATATTATGATTTTCATGTGATATTGTAATATAATGTACTGATACTCTCATTGGATTATTTATTACATTGATATTTTAATTATTATTCTTTATTATACAATGAATTTATTAGATGTTTGTCTGTTATTGTGGTCATAGTCTCCCCATGATGCCTCTTAGACCCTTTCCACTAGTTGAAAACATCTTATAGTGCAATATACAGGAGAAAAATATGATAAATGATCTCATAAATTAGATTAAAAGAGTGAAAAGAATAAGATGGGGCAGATAAAAAGAACATGGGACACTGCAATTTATATGTTTTGGGAATAATCCATACATTCACGGAGAGCTGGAATAATTTCACTAATTTAAGAGAATAATTACTGGGATATTTTTAGATTACATTAAATCCTATAGCAAATGACCTCATAGAGTAACATGGTGAATATTAACTTGTATTGCTACATTTCTCACATAGTCAATCAACTAAGCTAAGTGTTGTAGTCAACCAAGTCCAAGATGATACAATATCAATTATAATATGTTTTCAAAGCTATATCCCCATTGTCACATACTACTATAGTGAGTCTGCACTACTGAGTTGTGTCCTAATATGTAGTATGGGTCCCCAGCAATTGACATATAATTATCCATGGACCGGGATACACTAGTCATGCACATCTTCAATATAGGGAGACACATATAAGGTTATGTGACTATCCATACCAGACCTAGTGAATCAGGATAGGGTGTTACACTATTCACTAGTATTATTCATGATTACTATTAACATATTATATATAATGGGATATTGTTCACCTGTAGTTTATTGTTTCCATAGAAACACACACACTAACACATATACACAAAAACACTCAGTATCATCATGGTAATTAGTATGTTCATCTCTTACAATAATTACCTCATCATCAATTTCCATGACAAATCCATATCTCTTGTGCTCTTGATGAATCATACCCAACTTTTTAGGTTCTTGTGTAGCATGAGTATGTTCTTCATTTACAACTATTTCTAGAATGGAAACAACCTCCATCTTGAGAACACTTAATATTTGTTTCTAATGAACATATCAAAGTTTGACTTTCCTCCCATTGATTACTCAATCCATTTTTTGTCTCTATAAGAAAAAACCATCTCGATCCAAAATAGATTTTGTTAAATAGGGTTATAGACATAATATGTCTCTTTTTATAAAAAAAATAAATATTTTTCTAATTTGGGGTTATCTAGTAAGAAGAAAAACCTCATACATGTGATTTAAAACACCAAATCCCCATAAAATACACAGTGTTAATTTTTCTATTTCATATCACATATAGTGTATTTATGAGGAATTTATATGGAATGTGGTTCAATAGGAATGAAAATATATTAACTAAAAAACCCTCGAATGAAATATGAAGGTCACAATAACTCAACATTACTCAAACCACTTATAATAGGGTATTATTCATCCTATCATACACACTATTCCATAGTGGTGTTTCATAAGGAGTTAGTTGTGGAATAATTACATAAACCTTTATATGATCAATGAATTCCTAGATCAAGTAATCACCACTCCAATTCGATTGGTTAATCTTAGTACTATTTCCTAGTTGATTCATTACATTGTTCAGAAACTATTTTAATTTTTTAAAAGTTTCATACTTTTATCACATCAGAAACATAAAACCATACTAACTAAATTCATCGAGAAAAGTAAAAATTTAACTAAAAAATCAACTTTCTTGAGAAATAATTGGATGACATATATAAATATGTTTGGGATCCCAAAGTCCACTAGCCCTTTTACATTTTCCACTAAAAATTGATTTAATCATTTTTCATAATAAACAAGATTCACATGTATCAAATGATTCATAATAGAATGATTCTGAAAATCCATCTCTATATAGTCGTTGGATAAATTTGTAATTTATGTTACTATAGAGTAATTCCCTGATATAGGGCCACTTGACAATGTTTAAATTGGATCATCGTATGGACCTTATATATGTCTCCCCATACACCATAGTTCTCTAACTAGTAGAGAGGGTCTAAGGTGTTTTAATGGAGAGACTATACCATCATATCAGATTAAAGAAATGGTGAGAAAATAATCAAACAACATTCATAAAATTAATCATAATATGTAGATGTAGTAAAACGTATCTATGTTATATAAAAATGTAAACCCTACTATACAGTCATACATAATAACAGAGTCTCCCACTAGACTATCACCATATATAAAGTAGAAAAAAGAATAAAAATATAGAAGAGGCTCTAGTACCATCCCGAGATTTATCACTTCCGGATATCTATATCCCTATCCAAGATATCTGTAATAAATATGGCTATAACACCACAAGATTTTATGAAATTTTTTTTTAAATAAACATAATTTCTTCTATAGATTTTATTACATGAAACATCAAGTTTTTACAAACAAAAATATATTGTTTATATAATTTTTTGAACATGAGAATTACAAATTTGCTATTAAAATTGGAGATATAAATAGGGATAACCGATTTTTTAATATAATTGTATTTTATAAAGAAATCATATTGATAAAAACATAACTAATTCTTATTAAATCCATTATATGCATTGAAAATACTTTTTTCTCATAAAAATATTTTTTAGTGAAAATATAGTACAAGTAATTATTGATAGATTGAAAAAAATTATTTTAAAAATAAAATTAATTTTGGAAAATTACATGTAAAAATTATATTTAGTGATTTTTTTAAAAAATTTTAACAAAGATTAATATTTAGATGAATATTAAAAAATTATTTATTTTTATTAAAAACTACCTTTTCGTTTAATGAATTTTCAAGATTTATTTTATTTTAATATAGTTTTTAAAGTAAAACTAGTCCAATTATTTATTTAATAATCAAATTTATTTTGTTTTAATCAATTTTATATTGAATTTTGATATGAATACTTTTTATACTTTTGAATGTTTTATCAATTGATAGTTGTTTTTTCATCACTTCGTGAGGTTTAATTTTATATTATATTATTCCACTTATGTGAAATGAATTTATAAAAATAGATTAAATATTTATAATCCTGTTAATTTATATTATATAATAATGTAAATATTATTTTTGGTCATAATGAATGGTGAAAATAGTAAAAATTATTTACAGTGGTTAAGGTTAAAATGGGTTTGCTTTGGGTTAAACAAAAATGATAACGGTAAAAATAACGTCAGACAATTTTGAATTAATTTTTCATTGAAATATTTAGATAATATATGATATATGGTTTTTTAATGATCTATTTTTTAATCTTTTTTCATGTGAAAAACAATGTCTGAACAGTTTCTTTTCAAAAATTCCAAGTGTGTTCTCTCCCCCTCTGTGAAAATGCAACCCCCTCTCCCTTCCCCTCCAAAAATACAGACTTTTTCATTGCCAATAACTATAAAAATAACATATATAATTCCATAAACACATCCTAGAGTCCTTAAATTTATTTGGAAACCCACCTTTGAATGCTTTATGTATAAACTTAAAGTTGTTATCCAAAGAAGAGGTAAAATTATTAACTATACATTTTTGTTTTATTTAATCTTTCACATACCTAAAATATGATTCTTCTATGATGATATAAAAACACTAGTATAAATAATACATGGAGATGTTACTATGGTAATTTAAATATCTATATACATCTCGTCTTCCATCAAATGGGAAATAAAACCTTTTATCTTGTTTATGGTAGACTACCACCTCGTCAACTAATGTAATTAGTTTAACATCATCACCTATCATGGTAATAAATAATGATTAATTTATGGTTTATAATATTATATTTATGGTGTTATTATACTTATTGAATTATAATTTCACACAAACCTTTTACCTTCCAATTAATGGGAAAATGATAATGTTGCTCCTGTTTTTGTATAGACTTCCACTTTTATGAGGTGATATGAAACAATTTTGATGTTATTTTTACATAGATGTTAATGAGGATGTATTTTATAAATATCAATTATAAATATATGAAATAATAATTATTTGGGAAAGGTTAATTAATATTTACTTTTATTTCATTCAATATGTCAGGAAAATAGAAAAAGTGTTCATATGTATATACCACATACCCACTCCATGAATGGTGTAATTAATTTTCTTTCTATAACTTTAATGGATTAATATAAATACATATCTAATGAATATATTTTATTTTCTTATAATGTTTAACATTATGGTGATTATGTAACCATGATCAATGTAAGGGGACATAAACTACCAAACTAAAACAGACATGAAAAACAAAGCAATTATTACATGAAATGTGATTTTTACATGGAATTGTTAATAAATAGGTGATTAAAGGTTATAATTAAAAAATATATTGTATGATATATATATGATTATGTAATTTAATATATGTTTAATAAACCTATATTTACTTTTATGGAGGTTATATCATGGGTGAAGACTGTTGAGACTTATAGTAAGTGATTTCTATCCTGCCTTTTATTTATAAAAGTCATATACCTTATTCACCACTCATTCATTTTATGTAGTGCATATACTACCCATATAAAATTTTATTTCACGAGTATTTGTATTTTTATGATATTTAGTGTTTCATTTTATTGTATTCTATAATTGGGCTTATAATTCCCTAGTTACCAAAGATGTAAGAGATTTATGATGCAATATCATTGTTTATCAGGATATGTTATGATTATGCTTCTGATAACAAAATATTGTTATATATAAATCAAGAATTTCAAAAAATTTCTTATATTTTTTAGTTAATGAATATTAATTATTTCCATTCATTTCCCCCTCTTTAATAATCATATGTACAAAATAGTGTTTTTATTTAAATCCAACTTTATTTATCTCTTTGGTCAGAAATAATTTCCTTCAATATCGCTTTTTTCAAATAAAATTTTAAAGAATGTTGTTTCAATTTAAAAAATATAAATAAAAGTTATTTTTAAAAATGGTTTATTTTTAAAAAAAATATTATTTTGAAGGAATATTATTGCCCTTTTCCAAATGAGGTACTTTTGAATTTTATCGAAATTTTAATGGCATATTTGTTAATGTATACAACATAAACAATAATTTACACCATCATGAATAGTTAATATTTTGATGATTACTTAATAATACTTCAATGATATTTTAAAAAAATGTATTTACATGATATTTTTTGAAATTCAATATTTAAATGGTGATTTTGAAAATTGAAAGGGTATTTTCCTCATGAAATGTTCCTAGTGATATTTCTATATCATTTTCCATCTAAGATGGAATCCATTTGTGTTTCATAATATTTAATTGGGATATTATCCAATTATACCGTCCTTATTCTTTTTCTAAATGATTTATGATTATGATGAAAATATGTTCATGAAACCCATTACTTTTCTACGAGTTTTTTCAAAGATAAAATGATGAAATATTAATGAAACTGATTTCTTTTCCCTAGGTTATTATATGGTTAATTGTTTATGAAACCCATTTCATATCCATGTTATACAATGATGAAATGTTAACAAAATTAATTTTTTCATGGGTTCTGATATGATGAATGTTTTATGATCTTGTGGAACATATATATACGTCTGGCTTTCATTAAGTGACTGTGGTTATGTTATAACCATGGATGGTGGGTATGTTATAACCACAGATGGTGGGTATGTAAAAACCAAGGAATATTTTATTATTACACCAAGGATTTGTGGGACCTATATCTCCCTCTAATCCATTGGGTAATTATTAATAACTAATGATATAAATATGTTATAAATGAACCTAATTTTATTTTCACAAGTTTATGTGTGGAGCTGACATTCTTGTTCATAATTTCATGCGAGGACCTGATTCCTTATCCTTAATATAATGAGTAAACCTATTTCTATTTATACATTGTCAAAATGTTATAAGATTATATGTATTCGACAAATATATTTCTTATTCCAATTTTATGTTCTCATTGACCATGTTCGTTGAATCCTTTGTGATTCATGTCTTATTAGATACTAGGATTTGTACCACTACTCAATTTTATTAATCATGATATGTAGCATATGTTTTTAAAATGTTATTATTGGGTTCTCATACCCTTATGCTAATGTTATTATGATAGCTCCAATGTTTACCCTTTCTGAGCATCAATGCTCACCTATTCTGGTGTTTACTTTCCCCTTGTTTTGAAAACGGTTTTAAGTAGGGTGTTTCTTTGAAATTACCTTTTTGGGAAGATCATTATAGAAAATATTGAATATCATTCATGAAATAATATGATTTTGTATCTAGTCTCCAAAGGCTCTAAACTTTTTTGGTCATTGGGTGTGTATTTGTTAAATATATTGAATATTTATAAAATATGATCTAATTTTTACGTATGAAAAGTGCGGGTCACTATAGTTGGTTTCATAGGGAAGGTTTAGTTAACTTTTCGAAAACAGGAAGATAACACTTTAGTGAGAATCCTTAGGATAATATGAAGTATCAGATAACATCATGTGTTATGGTAAAAAATGTAGTGTGGTTTTTAATGAAATTATATCCTTGTCTGGATAAATCATGTGGATGTTGGTCTGGAATAGTTTTACCTATTGTTAATAACTCGTATAATGGAACATTTGGATTTTACTTGTTCATAACCAAGTGCATGATAATGGGATTGCTTAAAATCTAGTATGACACTCATGGGGGATATTCATGGGAAATGAAATAATAAATCACAAACCATCATAAATGATTTGAATAGGTGATGACCAAGAATGATTGTGGTTAAACCTAAGGTTTCATTGATGTAAAGTATTGTGTCTTGATTTAGGAATACTATTCATGATTGACCACTCTAATCAAAGATGTGTGATATTCATGTTGAAAATTTTAGATTTAATATTATATTGAAGATAGAACAATGATGTCAGGGGGGGGTGTAAAGTATGGTCAAATATTAAATTATATTATTTGAACTTGGATATATATATTACATTATATCCTGAAAGTTATTTAGGAATATTATTTTCGATCCCCAAAAATTAAATTTGGAAATAAAAGTTAAAACATGTAATGGCATGATGATTTCATCTCAAGTATACAATTATTATCTAGTTATAGTTATGGGAATATGCCATATGTAAACCTTTTTATTCTCCCTCTGGTTGAATTTGATGTTATAGTAGGAATGGATTTCCTTTCTATAAATAAATCTTATATCTATTTGTGAGAAAGGGAATTCACATGTGATATTCTGAAAAAACCTATGATTATCTATTAGTTCAATACTAAATATTAAATTCCATTGGAAATCACATCTATTGTATGGATCTTGATTGTTATTCAAAATTGGTGTTTATCAAAGATTATTGGTGAGTAATAAAACATCAATGATATTACTATTGTTCAATAGTTGGCGATGTATTTCTAGAAGAGTTTTTAGTCTTACAATGAATCACGAAGTTGGTTTTTCAATATAACTCATACCTACTGCTACACCTATTTAAAATAATACATGTAGATTGATCTAGATATAGTTGTAGTAATTGAAGATGAAATTCCATCTAAATATTTAAAAGTGATTTATTTTTCCTTGTGAATCAAATTTAGGTGATATAATTCTTTTTTAATAATAAATATGGATTAATGTGAACCTTCATTGATTTTTGAGAACATAACAATATGGAAATTGTGGACAAGTATAATTTTGTCCATATTGATGACTTTTTTGATCAACTATGTAGAGATCAATACGTTTCCAAGATTCATCATAATTTTCGATATCATCAATTGAGGGTCAAGAAGTAGTATATAACCATGAAAAAATTCTATACAATGTATGGACACTATGAATATATAGTGATTCTATTTGGTCTTACTAATTCATATTTTATATTAATATATTTAATGAATATAGTCTTTAGATATTACATTTATTAGATTGTTGTGGTTTTTATAGATGATATTATTAACTATTTAAATAGAAAGGAAGAGCATTAAGATCAAGTAAGGATTTTGATGAAACCATAAAGAAGTATAATTTGTATAAAAAATTTCAAATGTCTGAAATTGTTTCTTCAAAAGGTGTCATTTTTGTGATATAAAATCTTAAGAGAGAGTATATTAGTAGGCCCATCAATGAAAAAAGCTAATGAACATTTTCTAAAACCAACCATGGTGATTAATATCCAATGTTTTCATAGTTTATATGGATATTTTCAAAAACAATTGGAACACTTATCATGGTTTTCCAATCCACTCACCATGTTTACTCAGAATGGAGGCTAGCTACTTTAGATAAATGAATGTGAGGAAAATTTCACGAAACAAAATAGAAGGGTAGTCAGGGCACCATTTATTACATTAACCAAGATTGGATACGTGTTTGTAATATTTAGAGATGCATTGATGAAAGGATTAGGCTCTATTATAATGCATAATTACATGAATATAGATTATTCCTCTTGTAAATTTATGTTTCATGATCAAAATTTCCCAAATCATGATTTGGAGTTAGATTTGGTAAATTATTCATTAATGATGTAGGGGAATTATCTTTATGGAGAGAGGTGTGATATATATATATTGAACACAATATTTTATTTTATATATTCACATAAAAGGATTTTAACATGTCCTAGAGTAGATGGATAGATGTGATTAATGATTATGAACACTTTATAAATTTCCATAATGGGAAATAGAACAAGGAGGATGATGCTTTGAGTCTAAATGACCATACTATCTTATACATGATGAGAATAAAAAAGGTCCAGTATTTCACAATTTTAAAATTATGGATTTAGAAATCTCATGGGAAGGGGAGAAATCATACCTTTCTCAAATGATGGTTCAACTATCTATAGTAAATATTCAAGTGTCACAAAAGTAATATGTAGAGATACAAAAGAAGGTTATGCCCATAGTTCGTTACTCTTTATTCATCCAAAACGAATGACGATGTATAGATATTTGAAGGAGTATCTATAGTGGGAATACTTGGAATTAGATGTCGTAGAGTTTGTATTTTGGTTCTTGGTATGTCATAAAGTAATGGTTGAGAGACAAAAGTATAGGGGGGTTTTTAATAGAAATAAGAAAAATCATCATGGTTTTATTCATCAGACTCTCCAAAACCTCTAAAGTGAATAATCTTTTTATTTTTATAGTTGATCACCTTACAAAGTCATCACAGTTTGACAATATCAATTGTAATTATCTCTTGATCACCGTTCTAGTGTATACATTAAGTGGTTAGGTTCAATAGTGTATCACATTCCATTATATCAGATCAGGAACTGAGGTTTATCTCAATGTTCTGTAAAACACATCCGTAGAATCTGGATATATGGTTATGTTCAAAACTGGTTATCATCCTTAGATATAGGATAATTACGATAGATCCATCCATACTATAGAGTATATGTTGAGATCCTTTTCTCTAAAATTCCAAGAGGTTGGGATCAACACCATCCTCTATTTGAGTTTCATTACAATAATAGATTTTAGTATAGAATTCAAATGTATCCCTATTAAGCACTCTTGGGAATGATATTTTGAACTCCAATGTGTTGGGATAAAGTTGGAGAAAGAATTATATTTAGATCAGGATAAATGACACGGGTCTTGGAATCCATTAGGCTTATAGAGGTAGGAAAGGACTATCCTATGGATGAATATGCCATTGGTTGATAGGCTATTTTTGTAGAAAACATATGCAATTCCGACAAGGCATTGTGTGCATTGAATATCAAAGGTGTCAAAATAACAGTTTACATCTATTTATAATGGATTTGGATGTTTATAAAGACCCAAGATAACTCTAAGCATCACATTTGATATGAATAAGGGGTGTGTCTAGATACAATATAAATATTCATATCGTGACTTTTGCATAAAATGAGGACATCCCAAAACAATTATGGATCATATGTAGGGTGGGTCAATTTTACTCTCTCATTAGGGATGGACCCCATTTTGAATATCTGAGCATCTAGAGATTAGACACACTGTATAGGCCTAACCCATGCAGGGGAGGGGGATCTTAATGACATGCCTTTTAAGGTCATTCTACTAGGACCAAAATCCTTGAATGATTAGCAAGAATTCCATGATGTTTTCCCGGTCAATATTCTTAAGCCCATGCAAGCCATTCTCAATGTGAGAAATAAGGGATGCTACGTATTTCAAGTCACCTAATTTGTATAATCAATGGAAGGGAGCATTCTACCCTTAGGATGATACTGGGAAGTTTAATGTCGTACCACAAGGACAACTTCCACATAGTTTATCATGTGTGGGGTGGATGCAAAGTAACCATGATGAGAATAAATGGAAATGTGATTACCTTTGAGATAACCCTACAAATACTGTCTATTAATATGTTATCTTCTTTGATTCCATCTGTGTGTAGAGGAAGGGGAGATTCAATGCTTTCCATGACTGAATCCTAATAATAGGATTTGATTATCACTGCATTTCCAATTAAAGGAGGATCAAGCCATATGAAGTTCTCATTGAACACTCCATGATTAGGTATATCCCATACATAGGTAGGAAAGGTCATTTTTTGGATGAGGTTGGTCCATGTTAGAGATCTAAGAATCACTACATATCCAATAGAGATAAGAATCAATCCATACATAGTTCCGGTACATGGCATGGTCAATGAACAATGTTGGGGGGTGATGTTCTATTATGTGAGGAAATTTTCATGCTATGCATCTTAATTTCATTAATTTAGAACATTTTTGGCGTTACAGTTTAACATCAAGTGGTAAGGACGTAGGTGGAATATTTTAAAGGAAACAGGTATGGTGGAGACATAGAGTTTTACATCTTCCGAAAAGGTCATTAGCATCAGAGTTTAATATCTTGTTGAGAGGATGAACTTTCATAAGGACCATTAATATCTTTGGGATAATTGGATTGGGGTATAAGGGCATACAGTAGACATGGGTGATGGTAGAAAGTGTAAACAATAGTCCTGGAGATCCTCAGAGTAGGAGGAATGATATGGATCTTAAAATGCATTGGGAATATAGATGGATTATAGTAATATCCTAAGGAAAACTTTTCCTTTGGTTGATAAGCTATTTTTTGTGCAACATATGTAGAGCCGTTGGGGAATTATATGCACAGCCATGAAAAGGTGTCCACACGAAACATGCCATCCATTTTTGATGGCCATGGATGTTTATAAGGATAAGATATTTCCTAGGGAATAGAGTTTGATGGATGGGAGATATGTGTCTTGGTATGTAAGAAATATGAAAGCGACATTTATCCATAATATGTGGGAACCTCTTCACAGATCTAACTCTTTTTTAGGGGGGGCTGATCTTTCGACAATATTTGGATGCAAGAATAAATATTAGGAATTTCCTGTGATTAGGGGAATTATCCTTTTTATTCTACATGTCTTGATCTAGGATTTTTTGTCCAGGTATCACCATGTATTCTTTCACACCATTAGTCAAGCCACTATATGGCTCCTGAGGTACCTTTCAGTTTGACGTGTTATGAATATGACTTCTCATGGATTACCTTATTCACGTTTGGCCTATATGTAAGGGGAAGGGAATTTGTATTGAGAATGTTAGCAGAATGAAGATGTTGGATTCTGGTTTCACTACGTAACCTTATTTGGTAGGAATCAATCCACACGTGGTTCTAAAAGAAGCTCCCTACATATGTCTAGTCCGTACACTAGGAAAAGTGAATTTTTAGTGGGTTTTAACTCATGGTTGGACTATGGAATATAATCCTTGTGTCAATACATATCTTGAAAAGGGAAGGAATCAAGGCACACATAGATTTATAAATATCCTCCTTGTGTAGGTTTGGTCCATACATAATGAAGAGGGGAATTTTGAATGGTGGGAAAACTAAGTAGAGGATCTGGTCATCACAATGTATCCCACAATGATAGGAATCATTCCAAAAGTAATTATATACATATCCTCATTCAATATGTCTGGTACATACATATATAAGGAGGAATTTTACACCATTCCTTCAGGTTGATGGGTTAATCATATCCATTAATTCTTTTTTCATGTAGGGGAGACCCTTATCATCATTCCTAAACTCACATGAGCCATACTCGGTGTGAGTAACAAGGGGTGATAAGGATTTCCCATGTAGTACAGAGTCAATGAAGGATGTAAAAAAGGATGCAATAGAGGCCTTTCATGTAATGTGGTGGCTAGTCTAGGATATGGGATCCTAAATCTCAATGTATCCCACTGATGAAGGTGAATCAGGCCAAACGTAGTTCTGGAAAATATTCTCCCTATATAGGTCAAGTCCATATATAGGGAGAGTGGTATTATTATCTAATGTTGGTTGATGGGCCAGGATTATGGTATGTGGAATCACTATTTCTCCTACGAGGGCGGGAATCAAGTCATATGTAGTTCTGAGAGATTCCATTCAGTTAAATGTCATGAAGTAATGATGAAGATGAACCATCATGAATTGTGATAATATTATTCTTTGTCCCAAAAGTGAAAGTCCATACATCTCTACGTATATCATTATAATGAGAATAAAACCATACATAGTTCCCGAAAATAATATTCTCCATATACTGTTCAATCCAATGCACATGGAGGGGGTCATTTTCATTTTTTTCATTTATCTTTTTATATTGAAGATGAACCATGATGTAGGATCACAGATTAACTATGTATACCCTTATTGAATTAGAATCAAGCTGCATGTATATCTAGAATGAGTTCCCTCCCTAGTATGATTAGACTGATGCACATGAAGTGGGGGAATTTTTTAAATCTTTTCCTAACATAAATATGACTCACATGCAGTGTGACACTGGTTGTAACAATGTGACTCCCATAAATATTATAATCATGTGGTTAGGATGACTTGGATATGCAGTTTAAAATCATGTGGTAAGGATGAAGACACAAAGAAATTTAGTGGCGTCTAGTGTATAAAACGTCATCATGCAGTTTTACATCATGCGACTGGGATGAAGATGTTGTGCAATTTAATATCATGCACCCAATACTAAGATATTTCACAGTTTAATGGCATGTTACTAGGATGAATATGTTGTTCTATTTAAAGTCATGTGACCATGATGAAGATGTTGTGATTAAATGAAATATTTCTTCAAGAACCTTACATTTGTGGGAGATGTGGTGAGACTCCCATCCATTGAAATCAAGGTGTATGCCCCATTAGAGTAGCCCTTGTGTATGACTTATGGTCCTTTACATATTGGCTCTAGTTTTAGGGGATTGTTTCTGAGTATCATCAGGGTTCTAGGGACTAACACCATTTCCTCTTTGAGAAAAGACCGGAGGAAAACCTTTTTGTAGAAGGATTGTGCAATTTGATTCTGATAAACATTCAAATTGTAAAACTTCAAACCTTTTATCATCCAATAGTTAAAACTTATCAAATCGTTTTTGGGATTTCTCATTTGTGGATAGCTAATCACAAATGGAGATGTTATGAAATGGTAGTTTCAATTCAGTGGGAAACCCCACCTATATCCCATATTCTAATGAGTATGATGTACCCTCAGAGGTAGTGTAGGACATAGTTTTGTAAGACAACAGAGCAGGGAGGATCTTTTCTAGTAATGATTTTTTGTCTTTTTATAACATTTTTTGGAGTTTGATGGATAGGGTCTTATTGAAGACCTCTATCAGACCATTGGCCACCACATGATAGTGGGATTAATGGTTTTCTTTAATTACATACTTCTAATATAACTTTTCTAACTCATCAGAGAAGAAATCGGGGTCACTTCCCATCAGTATTGTATGAGGGAACCCAAATAGGGTAATGATGTTGGCTTTTACAAAGCCAACAATGCTTCTTTCCTCGACCACATTGATGGTTAAATCTCTTTCCCATTTAGAGAAGAAGTCTATTGTTATGAGAATGAACATGAACTATCTAGATGTATTGGGAGGATATGGTCTTATGATGTTCATCCCGCATACGAAAAATGACCAGGGGTGCTTGGATATGTGAAGTAACTCTAGGGGTTTGGGGATAAAATTTTCATGAAATTTTTAGGAATGGAATTTCATGGTGAATGTGCCACAATCCTATATCAAACTGGGCCAAAAGAACCCAAGCCATAAAATTACCTGAGAGTGCATAGATAGTAATTGGTGTGCCCCAGAAGTACTGTCATGCACTTCTTTCAGGTTGATTGTTGTCTCTTCTCCATCAATGCACCTAAGAAGCAATCTATTAAGGACTTGCTTATAAAGAACATTTTGTTGGTCCATGACATCTTACATGAAACAGTTAACTGCCCATCTCCATATTTTTTCTCATCATACCCTATCTGGAGGGAGTTCTCCCCTCTTGAGGTAACTTGCAATGGGAGCCATCCAGCCAATGGTATGACCATAAGGCATAGTTAAGTAGATAATCTCTTTGAGTTCATCCATTTTTTCCTAAATGAATGGCAAGTCCATCCAACAATGGGGGATCAGAATGAACATTTCATCCCAGTCTCAATCTGCCAGAGTTGTCAATGCATTTTCCAACACATTAGATTATGAATATTGTAAATGAGGAACATAAGTCAAGGTTTGTTCTGATGGAAATTCTACGATAATATCTAGGACACGGTTCATCATAGGAAAAAATACATCTTTCTTTATGGACAAATCACCATTGACTTTCTTGATGACAAATTCTGAATCAACTTTTATTTTCAAGTTCTCAAATGGTGCTTGAAGCACCATCTCTAGGCTGACAATAATGGAATATTATTCCTCATAATTGTTTTTGCATCATTATAATAGTAGGAATGAGTAAGTAAATACAGCCTTTTCCAAAGATATGAGTATAAACGATAGCCATACTTTCTTGAGCTTGGGGTCTTCTATCTACTTTATTATTGGGAATCTAGATGTGCCATCAAAATACATATTCCATGTTTTTTAACCATCTTTGATAGATAACACTTACTAATTATGGAATTTAGCATCCAATGGAATCATTTCTAAGGGGGGGTTCTCTACCAATAAATCTGCAAATTCATATGCTCTGATTTCATTCTAGGGTTGGAAGCATATGTCAAAATGTTGTTGGATGACTTCCCATCCCGACAGGCATCTATTCGCATTACATGACTGAGGATGTACTTAAGAAGATAGTTTCGGGATAGAAGGTGGACCTCAAGGTGCTGTAAATAATGCCTCAATTTATGGAGCATGATTATCAACGTGAGATATCTCTTCTCAATACATGAATAACGAGTCTCGACATCAAGCATTGTTTGATAAAGATAAAAAAATATTGTTCTCACTACTCAATCATTGTTTTGTGTGTGAAAGGATCCTAGTGACCTTTCTAAGGATGTCACATATAAAATTACTGACCTTCCTTCAATGGGTGGCATTATAACTGGTATTCTCGAGAGATATATATTGAGTTTTTCAATTGCTTCTTGAAAATCATTAGTCCACTGATATGGAACAACCTTTTTCATTAACCTGGTAAAGGGAAAACACTTTCCTATGAGTAGGGATATGAAGTGCCAAATTTATTCCATATATCCCTGTTGACCCTTCAAATCAGTGAGGTTATGTGGTGGTGACATACTAAGGATTTCCTTTTTCTTCTCAAGGTCAACATTGATGTTGTAATGTCATACAACGATGACAAGGAATTTTCCTAAGGCAACACTGAATGCACATTTTAGGGGATTCATCTTTAGACTATACTATCACGGTTCGTTGAAGATAGTTTTAAGATATGTTAGGATGTCCAATATTTGTCATTATTTGACCACCAAGTCATCGATGTGTCATTAGAAAAATCTTCATAGGAAGGGCTTGAAAATGTGATGAACAACATGATGGTATGTGGTTTCATCGTTATTAAAACCAAAGGGCCCCAACATGTAATAGAATACTCTCTGGGGGTCCTGAAGGTAGTGGATTCCTCTTCTTCCTAGGCCACATAGATTTTGTTATATCCAGAATATCCATCCACGAAGAGAGATCCTCATATCTTGTGGTCACACTGATCATTAATTCTTTGATCTGGACTAGGAATTCATCTTTTGGGAAGTTCCAATTGAGGTCACTAAAGTCGATGTAGACACTAATCTACCCATTATTCTTTATAAATTTGAATGTGTTGGAATGATATATAGGGTAATGGACTTCCAAAATGAAGTTGGCTCTCATTAGTTCATCAACATCAGCCTCTATTTTTGTAGCATCTGTTAGGTGAGTCCTTCTTGCGGCATGCATGTATCCCCATTGATCCTCTGGAAAGCCCAGGTGGTGGGTGGCCACCTCAGAATAGTGATTTGGATTCTCTATATAGTTTGAGCTAACGAAATAATGATTCTACTTCATGAATAATGTGTATACCTATTTATCATTTAAATTAATGGATACTCTAATATGAGTGGGTTGTGGGAATTCTTTAGTCCACATGTTTATATCCCTATGTTCATCAATGGTTTAAGAGATGTTGTCTTCAGAAGATGGTGGGACATCTATAAGATCTTGTTCTTATTCTTCTTTCATCCCCCCTTTATCATCCTCTTCCTCTTCTGATGGAGAGACAATTCATTAGATGAACTCTCTAGGATTGCGAGAGGAGTCTCACTTCTAGTGTTTAGAGATGAGAATAGCTTCTTCTTTATTGGCTGACTACAAGGAATATTCTGAAGAAGATAGAGTGGCGGAGCAATAATCTATCATTCTTTTAGTGATGGGACAATCTCTTTTGCATCTATGATTAAGGAATTAATTTCATGTCACCCTGAATATGGATTGAGGGAATTTTTATCTGGGAATTTACACTTTTTTGGTGGTCAATGGATTTATTGACACAATCAGGTCTAGAGGCCATGATTGAGATCATGAAGACAATGGAATAATCATCTGAACATGGGCCCACACACTCAACCTGATTGAAAGGTAGTACATATTCTTCACCGATCTATATGAGGGTGTCATTAGAAACCATTTCCAAACCATTCGGTGTAGTGACGCAATTGATGCCATCAAATGAAAGTTTCTTCCCATCTTTCTCATAGAACCCTACATCATTTTATTGTGATTTGAAATATTTAAACAAGGATATCTTGGCCTAAAATGATCCACTTTTCCTATTAGCTCAATATTTGATGTACTAATGGTATGATGAGGGAATTTTCTGATGTTAGTGTAGCCATGGCCTTCCTAGCAAGACATTTTAGGCTGTGTTTTGCCGAAACACCAATAATTATATGTCATCTATGAGGTCCCCAAACCGAGTTTTGAGCCTTATTTGGCCAATCGGCTTCTGAGAACTATTCTCATAGCCTATTAAAGTTGTGGAACAAGGCATTAGACTATCCGCATTGCAACCTAGTAAATGAAGTGTTCATTGGAGGATGAGATTAACCACAGATCAATTTTCAATGAAGACTTTCCAGATGTCGATTCTATTTATATTTCCAGACACATATAGATGTTTGATGTTTGTCATCCTAATGGTATCTTCATCATGATCTGTGAAAGAGATGACATCAAGGAATTATTCATGGTTGTTCTATGTTTGATAGACTTAAATAGCTTCCAATTCAGCTTCAAACTCCAGTGGAATTAAGAATACATCAATGAGTGCCTCCCTGATTCTGATGATAGATTAAATGCATCCATGATTGATAGACATGCTGGTAAATAGGCTGGTTTCTTCAAAATATCATATTTCAACTCTAAAGTCGTTGCATACCAGCTTGGGGAATCTCTTTCACTAGATCTTTAGGGGATAAAACATTAGATGTGGAAGGACCATCCTCTGGGATGGTAGTGGATTGTGATTTTTTTCATTCCAAGTTTGTTCAGTCCAGAATTGTTATATTCCGTTTGTGATTAGGCACCGTTTAATATTCTTATGGATACATCAGGATGATTGTGCTTGAATTTCATCCAATAGGAGAGGAGAAATACTTCTATTCCAGTTGTGTCCACTAGAGAGTTCCTCTGTGGGTTTCTATAACATTAACAATTTTAGTAGGGGTGTGGTTTGGAATATGACTCATTCTAGGAAAATTCCTTGCTGGAAACCCTAAACTTTTGTTCCCTCTTTCTCTTTCTCTCTCGTTGGGTGTGGGAAATTTGGGCTCACAACTATAGTCTTCATTAGATAAGGGGTCCATTAATTATATGATGTTAATGGAGTTAAAGATCAGTTCTTCATCAGATAGTTATTCATCCTAACTATGTTCTTCTGATGGAGCAGTTTGGTGGGGTGGTTCCCATTGTCCCATTTGGCAGGGAGGTCCCTATACATTAAGATCTGAAGGCGTGAAATCTAAAAGTGTCAACGCCATATTTGGATTTGGTTCAAGTTTATCTTTTTTGCATCTTCTTTCTTCCTTTTTGACTGGACTTTTTCTTGGACGATTGAACCTTAGAAGATTGTGGAGTTGAAGATAATGGTCACATTTCATTAGGACATATTGTAGGAATAGTTGGTTTCTTCCACTATTCCTGGAGTATACCATGAGCTCGATTGACTATTTTTTGAGTATCCAACTATCAAACTCATGCTCTTTTATTCTAATGACTTCATGCCACTCCCCACCCCCATCTGGAACTAAGGTGGAAACAAAGGCCACATTTGTAGGTGGTGGTCCTAGATTCACTTGTACAGTGTATATAAATATTTTTAGGAGGTCCTTGAAGATGAAACACTCCTGGATTATGTGTACCAATATTTAGTGGTAGGGATAATAATTTTCCCGGTTGTCGATACATATCTCTTCGCATATCGTTGGCTCAAGTAGCCGAAGAATGTTGCAATTCATGGAATCCACAAAGTAGCCATGGACTTGGTCAACTCGGAACAATTACACATTATTTCTATATTCCTCAAACTGATTCATCATGGATCCCCATAACGTTTTTAACCAAGGTGGGTGTGCATGTTAGTGTCTAGGAGGTCCTGTATGGTTTGGTGGAGGCCTTACAACTGGAGATAGTGTAGGGGTGGCATAATCATAAAAGATGCCACTTTAGATCTTCCTATTCATTTCCCTAGGGTCGATGGTCCCACTATATACTAGAGATTATTTCGTTGAAAAGAATCATATATCGATTTAAAAATGCAGGATAATTCTTGAAAACCTCTTTTATATTTCACTGGAGTGAGTAGTGTTCATAAATCATCTTTGATATTTTCAATACACATGGAAAGAATCTCATATTGTGGGAGTGGATAATTAAAGGAGTAATTCATACCCTTCCATTTTGAAATAATTTCAGAAAAAATCTTGTTATCTCACTGCTTTTATTTCATAAGATCACAGGCCATTGTTTTTGGAAACTTAGAGTAAATCTTGAAGAGGAATTGATGTCAGATATTCTCCCACACTATTATAGAGTTTGCTAGAAAAATAGTATACCATACAAAGGACCAACCTTGAAAGGTTATCATGTAGAATCTGAGTTTCATTACTTCTTGTTGCTCCAGGTTTCCCATCATAGGATTATAGGAGGATGTATAGAGCACTATATTAGTTTATGAGTCTCTCGAACCATTGAACACTACGAATGTGGGGTTCTCATGATTTTGTGGTAGTGGAACATTGATCACCCAATCAGGGAAAGGCATGTGTCTTGGATGTATGAGATAACACTTACCTTCCATGGCTTCTAGTCATGCGGTTATCTACTTTATGTTATTCATGAGCCCTAGATGCATATATGGATGAACTTGAACATGAACATGTATAATAGGGGGCATGATTGGAGGTGTCTACTCCACTAGTACATTATGAAGATACCCAACCAGGGGTATCCTTTTTGCATTTTCATGACTGTGTTCTGGCATTCACCTCAATATAGGGAATTATTGGTATCCTTCACGGTCTGTATTCAAATGAACTGATGGTCTCTGTGCAACATTGGAAGAACATCTGGGTTGTAACTCATTCATTGGTTAGAGTCGACATGGAATATTAACTTCTTTTCGATGTGTATGTTGATTCTCCACCTGAGGGATATATATTTTGGGGTGGCGGTATGATGTAGCTCAGCGTTCATCTGCCTCATCTCTTTCATTTCATCCTTCTATCGAGTGAATATCTCCTTGAGTGTGAGGGATTCATTTTATCAGGGAGGAGTCAATGGTTCATAGATCTTTCTCTTATTATTATTCTTTTTGGGGATCTATGTTGGAGGAAATGATGGGTTTGCTGATGGAGCACCCAAATTTAGGATAACTCTCTGGTTTTGAGTGTTTACACCTTTAGGTTCGATGTGTATCGCCTCTATGAGATAACCACTTTTTTACATGTTTTACCTTGATTTTAATTGTTTTTAGTATCATTTATGGGGATGAATTCCATAATATCCAATGATTTATATAGATTTTTGGGTGGCATGCCAGGTTTCAAATGGTAGGATATATTCTTGCATCCCTTTTTAGATTTTTTTTCTTCCCGGGCATAATTATCTTTGACTGTCCTAGTGAGGAGTGACTCTATGGGAGAATTTACATGACCTGGAAATACTCCTCTATACCAGAGGATATTATTCATGTGACGGGATGGAATGGATAACCTATTTAATTATCTCCCTACCTAGGTGGGAGAGGACTGATGGTTGCTAGGTGGGAATTTGAGGTAAAAATTCCATAAGCCATACAGGCTGGTGTTCCTCATCTTCCATTGTAGTTTTGTAGTGAACTAGAATTGTTAGTCTTATGGGGGAATTTTGATTTAATAATTCCCCTCTTCCTGCTGGCTGGGTTTGTTTTAATATTGCGGTTGTTGCTACTAGTATTACCACCTTCATTATCTCATGCATTCACATTCAGGTGTGAGCCGGATATGGTGTCAGGTCTGCATGGGATTTTTTTTCTTGTAAGGACATGATAATTTCTTTTATATTGTCTTTCCTAAGGTGGGAAGACTGCTAGATGTTCTCAGTTTCATGGCTTAGGATTTTTTCGATGGCCTACTCTCATTAGGCCTAACACATTTGAGGCTTACTCAAGGCCAGTTCGTGTCAAGTGTTCCACCTTTCCTGAGTAGGGATTTCATTAGATTACCATATTTGGGTGTTGACATTAAAGTATTTCAGCTCCAGTGGGACCTATTGGATAGGTATTGGGGTGATGTGTGTAGCTCCATGTTCTTCCAATCCTTAGATATGAACTCTATATGGGGAATTAATGATAGGGAAATGAATCCTCTGTAGTTCACTACGGTAGGAATGTTTTAGATCGTTCCATTGTTTCTCTAATTGTGGATGTCTTGCAGAAGGGAGGGATTCTAGGTCGATTAGATAGTGAATCACCCTTGATATCATGACATGGTCTGCATAGCCTTCAAAGGGAAATAATTTGGTTTTTAACTAGTGGAGATTCATCTTGATATTGAGATGAATTTTATAGATACATTCCATAGAAAACTCCCTTGTAATGTCAAACTGAGATGTGTTCTTGGGACACAACATAATTGGGGACTCATCTCTAGCTAATTTTCTTCTCATAAGGAACATATATTTTTGTTTCTTTAGAGACTCTCCTTCTTGTTCTTCCCAAATTTAATGCACCATACTAATTTCCTTCCAATAATTAGGGTCGGCCTGATCCTTGTCTATATATGATAATTATAGGGGTGGCTCAAAGGATGAGTGTGGCACCTAACTATCTTCTAGTTGAGAAATGATATCATCTTCCATAGATAGAGAGTCTGACATGTCTGACTCCATCTTTTTTAGCACTTTATCATAGGAGGTCTTTCTCACAATTGGCCCAGAAAGGGGATGACCTTCTTCCCAATGTGGATTCTGACTATTGGGATCACCTTCGTAGTTGCCGTTGTGATGTAAAAGAGTACGATTTCTTGCTGCTTGATGTTATTCAGGAGAGGACCTCCTTGATGAATACTATTATGGAGAGGAATACCATCGTTGCTTGATATCTATCTATAGGGAGTATATATTCAATGTGCATTCTAGGGAGGGCCTTCAAATTGATCATCAATGAGAGTAGGACCTTCGTGTTGCTTGTTTTCACTCTAGAGAGGGCCTTTGCAGTGACTTCCATCATGGCGAGGACTAACATTATGGATTGATGTCCAACTATAGGGAGAATCATATCTGAAATGTATACCCCGGGGTGGACCATCATATAAAACTATAACAAGGTAAGTACCTTCATTCTCTATGATTTTCTGGTCAAGGATAGGTCTACCATGATAAATATCAGGAGATAGGCTCTCATGATCGATCATTTGTGGCCCATAGAGTAAACCACCATGGGTTCTCTAGGGAGGACCTTCAGAGCAGTTGCTAACAACATTGTGGGGAGGGCCTTTTCAACTACTACTGCTACTTACATATTTTTTTAATGGATAAATAGGATCTCAAGACTCTATTGATAGATAATTGATGGACTAAAGAACTCCAACTTCTAGAATAGTAGAATAATTAATATTCTCTTCATTTTCTAGTTTCCATTGGTGAATTTTATTTTTAGGTGATCTCTTGCAGGAAACCGGTGCTGTTATTTGTTGGTAACAAACATCATATATGGTTTCCTATTTGGTTCATTCCTGTGTTTTTTACGGGATAATCTGATAACATCGTATGTTATGGTTGGGATATATGCTTGTCCTGGAGCAGTCACCCTGATGGACTAGAGACCCCCGGTTGGAATTTGTATTTTTTCTATATTTTTTCCCTTGTATCGGGGAATATAGGCATCGAACATCCTGTACTAGACCATGGATTCATAACTTTTCTATGGTGACCATCCTATATTGTTATTGAGTCACCTTGTTCATGGAGACCAGGTTGTTTACCCAGTTCCTTTCCTTTTCTAATAATGCAATGATGTATTGACAAGTCTGGAGGATATAGTCTAGAATCAACGTATGATCTTCTATCATTTCCAATAACTTTTGAGACACAACATTTTTTGGAATGGGTATGAAGACCCATTCTGATATTAGAGTAGGAGTCTATGCATGCTCTGATCTTCCAAATGTTTCCAATGGATACTGGAACATCTCCTTTATTGGGGAAGACGAACGAGTATTTCCTCGATTTGTTTCTATGGTATCCATCATATTTGACTCGTGGGATTTATATTCCTGATCAATAATTTAATCTACTTGCTTGATGTGGTACTTATCTTATGAGAATTATATTTATCTATAGGAATTTAATTATACTTATATTTTACTACCACCATATTTGATTGGTGGTATTTATTTTCATTGACATTTTTGTATCATTGCTTATGATTTTATGCACAATTTAGGTGGCAGTCTTGGTATGCATCTGTAGGTATTTTTTCCTGCCTATAACTGGATTTCTTCCAATTTTGGTAATGGAATTTTTGTGAATTCACTGAGATGTGCATATTACCTTTATTTTGATACCTTATATATCTGGTGGGACTGGTGATCACTGGTAGGAATTATCATTTTCTCATACTATGCCACCCTATTTCTATGGTTGGATTCATATGAAAAATTGGCGATTTGCATCTTCTCATAGGTTTCTACCACATTTCTATGGAAGGTTTCAGAGGAGAAGACAGAGTTGTATTTCAACCAATTGTATATTTCCACGTTTGTCTGAGGGACTAACTCCTTAAGAATCATATTTATAACCTGATCTTGGTTGTGTATTTGGAACACTTGGTGGGTAGCTATAGGGACCCATGTATATTGGAATTTACCAGGTCCCCTCAGCATAACTACTCTTCCGCATGTGGATGTTGAGTCATATGTCATTGGTGGTGACATCATATCGTAGGAGCCCTAGAGTATAGATATTATACACCATGGATGGAGTTATTAGTGTTGACATCATCTACCTCCCTGAGGAAAGGGAGGTATGTATTGTCGTGTTATAGGGACAAGCTCCTGAAATGAATTGAGATGACCACTGGGGTTCCCCTGTGCTGGGATGCTGCACAAGGATGAGGAGGTGGCTGGCGAGCTTTCCCCCAATGAGAGGGCATATCTAAAATCTTGTATTATGGGGAGAGTTTCGTTCTAGTGGAACTATTTGATCATCACGTTGTATAAATAGTGTTGAAGATGCTGGGTGGGTGTGGGAGTGATGTTCTTTATCAGGGACCCAACTTCAAGTTCATGTGCTGGAGAAAATCCCCAGGATTTCATTGGATTGATGGTAGGTCTAGGAAATAACTACAATACATTACATGTACCTAAAAACCTCCATCAAAGTATCATCTCATGATCAAATTCAATATAGATTAATTTTCTTGTCCCTCTTCCCTTTTTTATCTTTTTAGGGATGAAATGGATTTGAGTGGGGTAAAAATGTCACCATGGTTATGGATTCATGTAAGGTTCACCATTTTTGGTCTTTCCCATGATTCACCACTATAGGCACCCATTTTTTCTGCAACATGGTTCAGCGGGCTGAGCTGAGACTAATCCCATAGGGACTGGTAAATATATACATTTTTATATTTCGATAGAGGATCCTTAGTTGAATGGTCCCAATGAGCGATTTTAGGGGAAGTGTTTGTGAAATCATTCCACATAGGGTATGATATCCTCAGATGGTCTCCAACAGGTTTATTCATCGATCCAAGAATACCCCAAGACCCTTTTATACATGATTCATGGACATTCTTTCAATAGGCAGGAACATGTTGGATGATTTAGCCAACAACACTTGATGACCCCATTGGTTGATAGGATGGAAAGTTAGGATCATAAAACCCTTTTGGGGGGAATTATTGCATACTAAAAGACTCCATTATAGATTTAATCAATGTTCATATGTTCATGAATCCTTGGTTAATTCCGGAATATTGTTTCCACAGATTTCCCATGGGTTTCAAAATCAAACATGGATCATCATGGATCAGGAATTGTTTAAACTACACCAGTTTAAACCCTGTGATGATGCACTTTGAAGTTTATAATCATCTAGTGAGGAAGGAAGTTGTCTTGATGTATGGATCTAACCCAAAAAATTGGATTCCTATGTATCCTCATGAAAGGTATCAGAGCCCATGTTGTCTTGACACATTATATTTTAAGGTTGTGCGAGGAGGACCCATCCATTTAGTTTAACATCATGTGATGAGGATGTCTAGGAGGAATATGCATGTCGAAGACTTTCCATGGGACTTATACTGAAGAGGCTCGAGAAACATGTAAGATATGTGGTCTTCTCGGTGGATATAACCTTACCAAGGATATAGCCAGAATAACATTAGGGTTGATTTGGGGATTGTATTTGAACCTCAGAGAGGCTTTCTATGTATCTTTGTCAATGGGGAATCAAATGTGTAGTTTTGGAAAAGCTTGGACTTATACCTCAGATGAGAACCACTGTGGGGGAATTATTTCTAATTTTGGTGGATGAGATGATATGGAGCTTGGGCCTTTAGCAGGCATCCTACATTTTCTGGTTACAGAAAGAATAAGAGTTACAATAGTTCATTTGAACTAGGTATTACACATAGATTATTCCCATATTAGTGAACATGATTGTGGATTAAACCATAGATTAGGCCTTAATGTGTGGGATTTTTTGGGAAACACCATTGAGGAGAGTGTCTCTTGAGCTCAGGCCTTAAGCAAAAATCATATGTATCCAAGTTAGTTCAGGAATCAGAGTTCTCGTAGCTCATTGAGAAAGATTTTATGGATGATTTAACCATTGTTTACCTCTAAGCCCATGTGAGTCATGATGAGTGTGAGAAACAAGTGTAAGTGGTAGAACTAGAAAATGACACACTTAACCTTCCCCACTGGTGGAAAAGGAGGAGGCTGGTGGTGGACAAGGGCATGGAGTAACGATTCTTTCTATGTGAAATAAAGATAAAGGTTATTGGGTCTGGCCCGAAAGGCTAGGGGATTACTCCAGTAGCGATTCCATATAAATTCATATGGGGTATAATATAGTTTAAATTCCTATATCATATATGATGGCATCATAGTTTAATTTCATGTTGCACGAATGAGTTCCATAATGTTTAATTTCATGTAGATATGACTAGTTGAGGTTGTGTAATTTATGGTCATACGATGGGGACCACTTTTTATAAAAATCATGATTAATTTAAGGATAATCACATTGGGATATTTTGATTTTCTGGGAACAATAAAGAGAAAGAAAGTGAAAAATATGATTTTAGGGATTTTTGTGTTAGGAGAAAAAATGTGGGGCATGGGAGCCATTTATGCATATAGTGGTAGGAAAGGCCACTCCTGAGGACAAATTTTTCTCTATTTAACAGCCCTTTTTTCGGAATTGTATATAGTGCCACATGATAATTGTGTGAATATTCTAGTGGAGGTTTTTTTAGGACAATATCCTACCATTTACGATAGTTGTAGATGTTTATAAAGATTCAAAATCACTTGATATAATATAGATTGAAGCCATATAGATTGCATGGTGGCATCATAGTTTAATGTCATGTTATAGGGAATAATACCATATAGTTTAGCATCATGTTGTCAATATAATTTAAAGTCTTTTAGTTTAAGTTCATGTGATGAGGACCACTTGTTATAGAAACAATAATTAACTAGGGGATAATCATGTTGGGATGCTCAAATGTGCCTGAAACATGAGAGGTAGGAAAACGTTAACCATGAATCATGGGATTATTAGATCAAGAGAAATGATACGGGGTATGAGATTCATTGATGCATATAGATATAGTAATGGACTCTCCTCAGGATGAATTTTTCTCTGGTTGATAGGCCTTTTTTATGGACAATGTATGTAGAGCCATCAGGGCATTGTTTGAATTGTCAGGCAGAGGTGACCTCGGGGCACTGGTCTTCCATTTATAATGGCCATGGAGGTTTATAAATATCCAAAATCAACCAGTATACTAAAATTTAATGTAATATAGCATTGAAAATTTCATCAAATTTTAAGGTCTTGTTGTAGACACTAATACCATATAGTTTAATTTTCTGTGGTTAGGATGATTTGAGTTCTTGTAGTTTAAGGTCATACGATGAGGACCGCATTCAATAGAGACCACGATTAACTAGAGGAAAATCAGGACGGGATTTTCGAACATACCTCAAACATAGGAGGGATGTAACATATAAAACATGATTATAGGGACTCTATGATCAGGGGAAATGATAGAGATAATGGGATCCTTTGAAGCGTATGAATGTAGGAATGAACTCTCATGTGGATGAATTTTTCTCTAGTTGATAGGCCTTTTTGTGGGAAACTTATTCAGATCCACCTGGGAATTGCTTTCATAGTCATGCAGAGGTCTCCTCATGACACATGCCTTCTATTTCCAATAGATATGGAGGTTTATGAAGATCCAAAATCGCTTTGGACATATAGTCTGATGGATGGAAAGGATATGCCCAAGCATGTAAGAAACATTCAAACTACGATTGTCCATTGAGTTTTACGTCATCCTAGTATAGGAGGTAGGTGATAGGGTTTTCTTGAGTTTCATGAGGAATTTTTGTTCTAATTTTATTTTATAGGTCATCTATGAACCATACTGTCCACATAGGAGCTATCTATAATCTATTTTTCTTTAAATGGTTCATCCATGAACGGTGTCATCTATGTAGGAGCGTTCATGAACAAAGTTTTTACAGTTGTCCATGGGGGTCATTAGAGTACAGTTTTTGGGATGGTTCTTGTAAAGGGGAACCCTCATATGGTTCACGGGATGGCTAACCATGAATTGCATCTGCTGTGGGATAAAGTCCCATGAAGTGCTTCAGGTGGAGGATGGAGTCACACAAACTGCTTCGGGTGAGGCAGAAAATTCTCATGAACCCTCCATATATTTCTCTGTGCCTTTCCCCTTTTCCTCATCCTTTCCCTTTCATTTCATGAAATTTATTAATTCCCCTGGAGGCTTATTTATAGAGGAGTTCAGTAGGCTACATAGCAACATTTGTGGAAGACCACAATGAAATTAGTCATTGGGGAGATTCATTTATTAGGGCTAGAGCTGCCACCTAATCCCGTTAACTACTCAGTTCATGGGGGATCTTTATTCAAGGGGGAATTATATGCGCAGAAGATGTTTCTAGCTCCATATCTCCAACAAAATGGTTTGTGAATTTCTTGGTTTGTTGGATGACAACCAGTGGCCTAGTGTTTCATAGGGTTTCTATGCACTTTTGGTCCGTGGTCACTGTTATCTGTGTAAAATTCCTGGAATTTAGTACGTTGACCACTTTTAGTGATTTTCCAAATTTGATTTCTTTTAGATTATTTTTAAATTTTTTCAGAACACTATTTCTTATCCTCTGATTAGTTTGATGAAATTTACTTCATCTTCTATAAATAAATTTTGGGACTCTACAACCATATTCACCTCTTATTTCTTTTATGTGGGGTATATACTACCATGTATACATGTAATATCATGAATATAATTATTTTCATGGTATTTAATTTTTAACTTTTTTATTCATTAATTTGGATTATGTTTAAAAAGATACCAAATTGGTAATGGTTTTAAAATACAATCTCATTATTTATCAAGATTATATATGATTATGCTTATAATGATGAAATATTATGATTTATCTCTCATGAATGTCATTACTATTATTCTCCTCTAATTATTTAATTAAAATAAAATAAATTATTTTATTTTATTCTCTTTATATACTCAAGATTCTAAATGAATGGTTTTATGGAAAAATATATTTATTTCTCTCTTCAGACAAAAATCCTTTTTCATTAATCTCCTTGTTTTATAATAAATATAAAAGAATGTTTTTAGTATTATAAAAAGATAGATTAAATTTATTTTTTCCAATGTTTGAATTTTTAAAAAATGGTTTCAACGGATTATTCATCACAATTTATGAACATGTTACTTTATCATTTTTCCAAAAATATGAATGGAATCATTGTTTTCACATGTATAGCATGACTATTATTTTACAAAATCATGACCAGTCAATGTTTTAAATATTCCTTTAGATGTTTCCAAGTATTTTTTCAATGAAAATTATTTCCCCAATATTAAAATTCTATTTTTGAAAGGTTATTTTCAAATTGAAAACGGTATTTTCTTAAAATATGTTCTACGTGATCTTTCAAAATCATTTCCTATCAATGATTACATCCATTGATGTTACTTAAGATTACTTGAGTTATTATCAAATGATACCATCCTTATTCTTTCTCTAGATGTTTTATGATTGTGATAAAAACATGTTCCTAAAAAAAATTCTATTTCCTTGGGGGTTTTTGTGATGAAATTATTAATTGTTAAAAAAACCTATTTTGTTTCCCTCGGTTATTCTATGGTAAAATGTTTATGAATCCTAATTTTTCCATGAGTTATGATATATTGAAATGATTATAAAATCCATTCATTTTCATGGGTTCCAGTATGATAAATGTTTTATGATATGGTGTCACACATATGTATGGATTTCATTATGTCATAGTGGTTATGTTATAACCAAGGACATTATATATATTATAAATAAGGATGGCTGTTATGTTAAAACCAAAGACAGTGATCACATTATAACCAAGTATGGGTGGGACATGTATCTCCCTCCAATGAATTGGTTAATGATTGATAACTTATTAGATAAATATGTTATGTGTGAACAGGATTTCAAATTCATAAGTTTATGAATTTACATAGATTTCATGTACATAAGGTTGTGTGAAGACCTGATTTCATGTCCATAAAATAATGAGTAAACCTATTCGTATTTATATATGTTCACAGTGTTATAATCTTATGTGAAATCCACAAGTCAATGTATTATACCAATGTTATGTTCCTATGGATCATGTTTTTTATTTTTTTTATGATTCACATATTATGAAATGAAAATATTTATGCCAAGACTTATATTTATAATCTATGATATATAGGGTGTGGTTTTCAAATGTTATTATAATATTCAGATACCCTTATGCTCAATTTGTATAGATATATTCCATGATTACCCTTAATGAGAATTTCAGATAAATCTTTCTTATGTTTCATTTCCCCATGTTATAAAAAAAGGTTTTATGTAGGGTATGTTTATGAAGTGCACTATGTGGGAATATATTTTTTGGGAAATGTTGAATATCATTCATTAAATAATAAAATTGTGTATCTAGTACCCAAATACACTAAACCTTAATGGTCCCTGGGTGTGTATTTATGAAATGTATTGAATATTCATCTAAAAATATGTAATATATATGTATTAAAAGTGCATGTCAATATAATTAAAACACAACTTTTCATATATAATTTTTAACATAATTCCATAACAAGCTATTACATTATGACTTTAATGCATCTTTTTAGGTTTAGTGCCTTAGAAAATAGCTATATAATACATAGATCTTAAAAAATCATAACCATTATTTAATCCTCTTAAAAGAATACATTATAAATCCATCATAGATCACCTCATAAAAAATGATTTATTATGGACATGCTTCAATAGAAAATTGTGAACATAAATCCAAATAATGGTATACATAATGGAAACATGGAGTAAGTGATCATGGGTAATTCATGATACATAATAATAGATCATGATTATAAGTGTATGAGGCATAACATAAGGCCATGATCATAAGAGCAAGAGGCATATCAATAGATCATGATCATGAGTATATGATGCATAACAGAAGATCATGGTCATTATAACATGAGGCATAACATATAAATCTGGGTACAATATAAAAATGAGACATTCATATTAATAACACTAAGGTTCCTCATCAAAGTTTCGTAAAGTATATTACCGAGGTTGTCCACCAAGGTATCAAAAATAATTATCAAGTCAGGTCTCAAAGGTATCATAGACATGGCATGTCTAGAAATTTATTCTTTACCAAATGAATTTGTGCACTATCAGGGAACACCCTTCAAAGCCTAATTCCATTTGTGCCACATATATCATATATAAAAATAAATTATTTGTTCATTCTAACTAATGAGTAGGGGATGTGGGATTCATACATGGAATTTAAAAAATAATAAAGTATATTTAAATCTACATTAATACACTTGAATGAATGTACAGTTGAGTGTTCACAATATAAAATTAAGTCATGGAAAATCAAAGGATGATTTCAGCAACATAACTGATATACATAACCGATTATGGAATGGTAAAAATGTGAGAGAATGGTAGTATCTCATTAATAAGGAATCATTTGTAGATTAAATAAATAATATAATCACTATAAAAAAAATAATAAATACATTTTTTTCAACAAATGAAGTACTAAAAATGAACTGGAAAGGAAACTCTTACTTAAAAATTGCCTTCCTAAAGATTGTGGATAACTCCTTAGATGCTTAAGAACATCTTGTAAGGTATTAAGATTGAGGAAATGAGGGGAAAATTTTGATCAATGTATTGGGAGTATAAAACATTGGGTTAATGGATGAGTATTTATAAAAAAATAGGTGGAGATTTTTATTAATTTCTAAACATTTGGTTTGGACTTTGTGTGATCAAATATAAAAAACATTTTTCCCATGGTTTCATCCCATGGTATTTTATAAGGGGTATTGATTTATAATATTTTAATAGTTTATGATATTAACCGCCATTCATTTATATTATTTTGAATATGGATAATATTATTATTCACCAAGAATTATTTTTTCAAAAATAAAATATACTTTCTATTTTCAAATATTCAACATAGGTTTAGAAAAATTAATATTATTAATTTGAAATAATTTATTTTAATATTGAAACACATTTCTATTTTATAAGGCCTTTATAATAGTAAATAAATCATTTTTATATCATTATGATTTCATAATACTTATCTTATATTTATAATGTATATTGCATTTTATCAGAAAATTTTAATATAAGAAATAGTTATAAAAAATTTACAGTTGGCTAATTTATATGTAATTATTTCAAAAAAATAGTTATTTTAATAAAAATTATTTTAAAACTATGAGAAATAATTTTTTTGAAATTAAATACATATTTATTGAAAGATACAAATATTATTATACAATTTAATTTATAAGCCTTAGAAAAATATTCTTATGATTGCATAAAATATTATTTATATTTTTCAATAAATAATTAATAATTTTTAGAACCTTTTTTATGAAACTAAATATTTATTTTTTGTTAAAATTTTATTTTAATGAAAACTAATAGAATATATATTCTAAAAACACAATTATAGTGATAACCTTGGTAATTATAATAATATGTCAATTTAGTGTATTGGTAATATTCATGATTAGATTTTATGGAGTCACATTCACTAATATTATTTTATATATCTATTCAATTGAAAAAGAAATAGTGTTATTCTAACTAAAGTGTTTTCCATGTATTATATGGCTTTATTTAAAAGATTAATTTCCAAATTTTTGAAATTAAATTTTATAAAATGGAATTAATTTTTATATAATCATATGAAATATATATTTGGGTTATTTTTTATTATTTTTCTGAAAATATTGATTTAGGAGTGAATAGTGAAAATTCCGACTTTTACAATGATGCCATTTATTTCCTTTAAATAAAATAATTTAAAAGTACTATTTTTTATTTATATGTTTTTATAGTAACATAAGGTCAATTTTATTAAAAAAATAATTATATAGTGATCAACATTATATTTTATTTTGGATTAAGTTCATTTTTATGCTTAAATATTCAATTTTCTAAATAAAGACATTTCATTGTGTTTTACGCACTTAAATTTAATGTATTTTTTGTCACTTATACAAAATTATTCTTAAAATATTTATAAATTATTTTGAATAATTTCGTTCAAATATAATAATGATTTTAATTTAATTTTTTTCCATTATAAATAGTGACCATGGTTAAAATGTATCACCATGAGGGTAAATCAATCTAATTAAGGTAAGTACTTTGTGATAAGGTTTAAAATTTACATCTTAAATATTTTTTTCTGATGTTATTTCAAACCATATCACTCTATCATTTTAATTTTATAGTTTTTTTCACTTTTCTAGAATTAATACTTTAGATTATCTGAAATCTTTGAAAATTTATAAGTGTGAATCATTCCTCGCTTATAAATGAGATACTCTCTCATCTCCTATTAACATACACTAAACAATATAGATAAATATATCCTAGAATATATACCATTCCAAAATCCCTCTCCATTTTTTATAGGTCAAAGTTTCACCACAAGAACATCATAATAAGGCTAAAAGTGTAAGCTAAGGGAGGTTTTCCAAATAAACGGTACAATTATTTATCAAGTGTTTCATGTTTATATATTATCATAACAACTTAAAATATTTTTTAGTTGGGATTAAATAATAACATTATTATGTTATAGATACTTAAATTTAATTATGATTCTATTAAAAGTTTTTTTACACTCCCTTTCCATACGATGTGAAACGAAAACATCTCTTGTGTGTACATATGGACTACCACCTCCAAGATGAAATGAGATTATTTTTTCTACACCACAAGAAAATATGGTTACTATGATTTATTTAATGAATATTTTATTTTAATGACATTATTAGGATGTTTAAAGGATAATATATTACATAACTTCTTCCCCTTCCATTCATTGTAAAATTATAATGTCGCTCAGAGCACCCGTGTTGACTACAACCTCTTTGAGGTGATGTTATTCAATTTTCATGTACACATTTTATGGATGGTTATAAAATTGAATATAGTTTAAAAAAATTATAATTATTTTAGTTTTAATAATATACATGGTATGGAACAATGAACAATTTTGACCATTGTCAACCCTAAAATGTTTTTTTGGTATTATTAACTGAACTTCCTCAAAAATTCGGACATGAACTTAACTAATTTACAAACATCATAAATAATGCAATTAAATTAATTAAAAGATATAATAATAAGTTAATAAACATAAAAAAGGTTATTAATCAAGTATTAAATTAATATAATTTTTTTATAAATGAGTTAAAGTATGTATGTTTCTAGTTGGACTCTAAGTATGGGGGTTTTGTTAGACCTTATTTTCAATGTTTTAATGTTTTTATTTTATTGTTCCTCCATTTAATTGTCTGTAAAAATTATTTTTTTATTTTATTAATATAATTAAATATATATTTATATTCATTTTAATCCATTTTTTCCTTTCTTTATTAAAGTTTTAAGGCATTATTTTTATCATTTTTCAAACATGTTATTTTGGACATTTTAAGAAAAGTGTGAAAGGGATATTTTTAACATATATTGCATGAGTTCTTTTCCAACTATCAGTACCATTATTTTTTAAGAATTTTAATTTATTAGTTTCCCTGAGTTTTATGAGAAAATATTCATTCTTTTTTATTGTGTAAATTTTCAATAAATATTTTTCAACAAAAAGTTTTTTATCCTTATTGGTACATGAACCCCCAATGTGTTTATACATATGTGTTAAAAAGAATAATTTGAGATATTTTATGATGGAAATGAATTATTACATGTGTATTATGCTTGATATTACACTTGAAAACTGTTCATGATGATGGTTCACCAAATATAGCTCTCCAATGCATTGAGTAATGAATTTTTTCTCTGGGGAATATATTTTGGAATTGACCAAGTATGTAATTCCATTTGTATGGTTTCTTATAAGAGTGACTGTAATATTCAGATCAACATGATTTTCTAAGGTAACTATATGAATATATTATACTTGAAAATGAGTATTCATGGTAGAATTATTATTTCATAAAATAATCTAATAAGGTTATGTTTAAAGAAATTTTTATACCCCTTTTTAGAGTAAAAAGTATATTTTTCATGAAAATTATTTCATGATTGCCTATATACTACAAGAAACCACATGGATATTATTTTTTTCAATTAATATTTCTTATGATATTTTTTTTAAAATCATTAGATAATGAATCTTATTTTATGAGTAAGAAAATTAATATTTTCGATCAATTTTTTTAAAGGGAAATTTTTCTTATAGGATTAAATGATTTTACAAATTGACTAACTTGTTTCATTCTTTTTATATCCCTTACTAGGTTTTTTAGACCCATCACATCTTTTGAAATGTTTTTCATTGTGTAATGTGTGGGTAGTAACTATATTAATATAAACATTTATGGTATGAGGATTCAACATTAAAGATGTTAACATGTTTTTAATGAAATGAGATATTAAATATAAGTATTATTCTTTTAGACATAATCGATATTTAGTGAAAGTGTACACTTTTTTTGTATGTTTTTTATAGTTAAGTGTTTGTCATAATTCTCTAAAACAGTAAACCCAATGATCCTTAGAATATAAAATAATTTAACCCATTTTATAAATCAGGTAATTGTGGGTTGTTTAAGTTAAAAGGTGTTATAATTATGTTTTTCTATATAAAATCATTTTTATCATATTCAAATTATATTCATGTTTATTTTATATTGTATAAAAGTGTGATACAATAATAATAAAATAAGTAAAATAAATAATTGGATCAGGGTTACCACTATCTCATTTATAAAATAATTTCCACCTTAATACCACTTATGGTCTAAATAAATAACACGTTTTCACTATAGAATAATCTATAATGGAATGGTGTGTGATGGAATTACATTCATATGGTGGTTATGATAACATTGATCTAGGGGTAATTTCCTCTGACATTAACTTTTCTCATATTCGATTCTACTCATGCCTCACTTATTGAAGCTATACTTGGGCTAAGTCAATGGTGAACCCCATTTATCTATATTTATCCAAATCTTTGATAGATGAATGTTATTTGAGATGTTTCTACTATTTAGGCCATTGTATCTCCCTTCCGTATTAGCTAGTTATAATTATTACCCATAAAATAAAATACTCCCAATGATCACTTTTAAAAAACTAAATTTACAATGGTCATAATATACAATAGATATAATGAACAACTATCATAAAACCCAATGATGATAATTCCCAATTATAATAATTCTCAATAGTCAGATACTAGAAATCACATTTCCTATTACCCACTATATAAACTTTTCCATTTTAATAATTCATTATACACTACTTTGATAATAAGGGTTCTACACTTCCCTTGATTATGTATATTATATTCCCAACACTTCTTTTATTTTTATCATTTTTATGACATGAGTGATCTTTATTATATAATTAGAGCCTATGGAGTTTACATTAGCATATAAATTATTCTTCAATGTTTGTCTCCCTATATTTTTCCTAACTATTATAGTCAATATTATTTCATGATGTGTAATATTCCTATGGAATGTAATAGTATTTTAATATGATTTTAACATAATAAAAGAGTCATTTTAAAATAAATGTTCTTTTAACCATAATAAAAATAAAATTAATGTTGTGACCTTCTCCTGGTTAAGATATTTAACCCTAAATTTTTTTTCCAGCCTCAAAAATTAATGTGCATATTTCATATTAATTGCTTCTCTAGGATCCTTGGATTCTTCTTCGAACTATGTTTCTCCAAAAGTCATTCATTATTTGTTTTTTCTAGATCCTTTTTTGGGAAAAAAATCCCTCAAGGTAACATTGTAGTAGTTTTTTGCCTTTTTTTATTGGCAACAAAGTTTTCCATGGTATATTGTGGAGTTACAAAAAGATTTTTTAAAATCTTTGTTCAAATATATCCAATACAAATGAATGGACACTCTGAAGGTGGTACGAAATGTTTATATAAAAGGTGCCACCATTTCCTAGTGTTTTACAAATATTTGGGTCACAAATATAGATAATTAAGAAAGTTTTTTTTTGGAATAGGAAGTTACACTATATATTGATGGTGATTCATAATTTTTCACACATGGTATGATTCAAGATAATCACATAAAAATATTTTAACATAAAGAAGATCATGAACGATATGGATGTGCACAAAATTTGAGTTTACACGAAAGAGAATTATGAATCCAATGTGATATCAAATCGGGTCTTATGTGGTCAAATAAATTGGGTGACCAAAGTTGCTAGTGGGTGAGAGACTTGTGCACAATGTTTTTTGGGTATATAAACTCGTGGCTACCCCCCCCCCCTCATTCCATAATCTGAATCCTTATAGAAAATAATGGATTTGAATTTCATTCGAGGTGTGCTCAAAGGGAGTTACATGCGAAGAGAGTTTCACAAAAAGTATTGAAGTAGTGGACAAAGCCTAAATTATTCTCACCTGTTTGTAGTGTTCCACGCAAGTTATGGGAATGTTTTCATATAAGAAGATTTCCAGATCTATAAAATGTTTCTTAGAAATTATGTGGTAAAGGGGTATTCATCATATTGATTAAAGTGGAACGTAATGATACACTAAATTATGTGTAAAACATATTTATTCTAGTGATAAAAGAGGATTCTTCTAAAGGATTAGTGAGATTTCATATTGATATTGATTGTAATCTAGGAGGGATAGTGAGTCCAATCCGAAATTTATAAACTGAAGTGCACTTTTAGTGGATTTGGTAAAATGGCACATTTCCATTGTATTCTATTTGGATATATCATAGTTATAGTTAACTATGAAAAATTGATGTTTCTAGTAAATTATTATTTACTTTTCATACATTTCTAAGGGAAAGAGAGAGAAGTGTGTTTTTCTTAACAATGAAACAAGATCTGAAGGAGAATTAATATTAATCAGTCATACCCTGATTAACCCCACCTCCTCACCCCTCTCTAAGTATTTAACCAAGTTGGAATAAAAATACTCAACTTTTATTACCTTTAACCAAGTATATATATAGTTTTTTCACCATATAACATACTAGGTTCAATTTCCACAACATTGTTTTCACGTATATGCATTTGGTATTGTGTAATTATTCATTATAGGGACTTGTAAAAGGCATCTTGGACATTAGTAAGGGTTCTAGGAATCATTAACTGAAATCAAACTATTCTACTATTCTCTAGAATCTCAAATGATCAAATATAAATTAGAATCAGTTTCCCTTTATATATAAATCTCATTTCATTTATTTATTGTGATATTTGAGGCATAAATTATCACAAAAATGAAATTCTATATCCTTTATTTGATTTTTTGGAATTACTTTTTTCTATATTGAGAGTAATTGATATTTTTATGTATTTCTTGTATCTTATACATAGTTTCTTTCTAAATTTATGGCCCAAAAAAATTTATTTATTCAACTGCATCTTTGTATGTTGGAGTTCTATACCTTTTATTATAGAGTACATCATAAAGATCCATAAGAATATTGGACTGAAATTTTTTTTTATAAGACAATTCATCAATTGAATGATGTTGATCCCAAATACCATGTAAATCATGTGAAATATCATATTCTATGTCTTCCAATGTTTAAATAATATTCTTATACTTCTTATTAGTTTATAGATGATAGGTTGGTATGAATATTTATTTTTTATCAATATCCTTTTTATGGCTCTTATAGAACATATAAGTAAATCATAGCACATTATCCAAAATAATTGACAGTGGTGCCCCATGAAGTCTCATGTCATCATGAATATATAGATTGTTAACTCCCTCAAGGGTGAAATCCACTCAAACAGTGATAAAATTAGAAGATTGGAATAATCTATAAATCATAAACCATATGTAATTGTTTCCCTTTGATGTATTAGGAATGATAGAAAAATGTCAATAGTGATGTTAATCCACTTCCACATAGGTGAGGGTAGTGTTTGTAGCCCTCAATTTGGAATTTTTCTCTACACCTTCACTTGATGACATACCAAAAATATTTCTAAAAAATCACCAATACCCCTCTTTATATCATACTACTAGTAATGAAAATGAATATCTCTATACATCTTGGTTTTTCTTAAGTGTATAGGGAATGTGGATCTATGGTCCTCATCCATTAGCTCTTTCTTTAACTTTAGAATAGATGGGATACATAGCCTTGTACCAAAACTAAATACACCCTCTTGATGAAGACAAAATTCGTGAAACATTATATTTTTCATAGCTTATATCTTCCTTTGAATCATTAGATCATCATTTTATGATTTCCTAATCTTATCGAGTAACGATTGTAAGGAAATAATATAGCATGGGATTGAGGATACACATTCCCTTATGACTTCCATGCACATTTATACTAACCCCTTGATCAAAAAATCTCCTTTAATACCCATCATTGCAAGAACTATAGGGTCTTCTCTATGTAATACATCAGCGAATTTGTTTTCATTTTAGGGTGATAATGAAAAAACCAATCATAGTCCTTATAAATCTCCATACATATCCTTTTTCTCATGTTTAGTTTCTTTTGTGTGAATATGTATTCTAGAATTTAGTGATCTATGTATATATTACAATTCTCTATGTAAATATAATTTATCTACATATTCAATTAAAACTAATTATATTCAAATATAATTTATTGGAAGTATAATTCTTCTCATGAAGATTAAATTATCACGATGTATAGGTAATCACCATGTAATTTTGTATGAGTACACATCCATTTACATTCAAGGATGCATCACTTAAATTAAAAAATCATTCCACATTAGAGGGAAAAGTTAACATTGGTACACTAACCAGCCTATTCTTCAGTTCATGAAATCTTTTTTCAGACTCACTTTTCCAAATAAACATAACTCCCTTTCAATTTAAATTTTTTAGTTGATTATAAATCGAGGAAAAGTTTCTTAAAAACCTTCTATAGTATCCCACTGGACCAAAGAAACTCTGAATCCAATTAACTATATTATGTTGAGGCCACTCCTCTACTATAATGAACCATCCTTGGTCGATATGACACATCACCCTTGATGGCTCTCCATATGGTGATGATCAAAAAATCCAAAAAAATGTCTCATGTATAATAAAAATATATATACAAATAGATTAAAAATTTTATTACTATGGTACGAAACCATTATACCTACAAAAAAAACCAAAAGACTAAACCTGATAATAAAACCAAACAACACGAAGTGGAGTATCCATATCACCATCTTTCGCCACCAACCCAACTCACTATAGAGGTGACATCAAGAGAGTCAAGTATGATAAATGGCACCCTTCACATTACCTATTTCTTAAAAAACCATGTATCCATATGTAACACTCAAATATTTCATGAATTTATTTTTCAAATAAATATAAATTCTTTGATATCTTGTGTTACATGAAACACCAAGTTTAAATGAACCGCAATATACTATTAAAATATTTAAACATGATCATTTTAATCCAAAAGTTAAATTAGAGGGTATAAATAGTACTAAATAAATTATAAAAAATATATTATTTCCACATGTATATAATAAATTCCGTGGATATCAATTGATTAGAAATGAAAATAAAAATCATTTGAAAGTAAAATAAATGATTTTTAGAAAACATTATTTATGTGTGTTTTGTTTTATTATATTAACAAATTAAATTATCCAATATGGTTGGATTAGTTAAATGAAATTTATATATTTTCCATTCAATAATTTTTTTATCATTCATCAATTTTTTTTTTGAATTTTCAAGGTAAAAAATATTTTATTATTCATAAAAATGTATTTTTCTAAAAACTGTTTTCATCACACACTTTTATAAAAAGTAATTTCTGAAAATTTGTACAAAATGTATTTTAAAAATGAACATAATTTTTGGATAAAAATGTAAAAATTATCTTAGTGTGAATTTACTAGAATTTTAATTAAAATTCTAATTTTTTATGAATATTAATAAACATATATTTTTGGTTAAAAATTTCCTTTTTGAAAGTAATACTTTTTTAATTATTAAAAAAATTATTTGGAACCCCATATTTTCTTCGTGTCTATAGGTTTTATTTTAAATTAAATTATTATGCTTTTATTAATTTAATTTCATAAAGTGGACTCAATATTTAGAATAATCATAAATTTTATTATATAATACGTTAAAAATAATTTTTATTCATAAATTATTGTAAAATTAGTAAAAATTAATTACTTCAATTAAGGATAAAATGGGGTTTTCCGCATTACATGTGCATGAGTTAAAATAAATTCTCGACACACATAATATTTAAATTTAATATATTTTATTTCATATTTCTAATTAGTGTGTATAAATTATTGAATAGATATCATTTTATTTTTTGTTTTAATGGATAAATTATATAGGTAAATAAAAAGAGACTAGTTACCAAGGTGGAAATTAAAATGTTAAAAGTGAGTAAACATGGAGTCTAAGGGAATATTCTGTTTAAAACACTTTTCCTTTATTTGGAGTTTTTTATTAACTATATAAACATATTATACATTATTTATCAATTTCTGATGTACATGGATTGAGAGTGACTTCCGGTTATTGAATTTTTTTGGGTTTTTACAAAAATGTCACTCATCCTCAATTATAAATGCCACCATATCACCTTATGTATTCACACTTGGTAATCCATTTGAATCGAACAAAACCTATCGAAATATAGCCACAGAATCCATATCCACATTATTAATCATTTTGTATTCTCTAAAGACCAACCCTAGGGTCCTTAATAAGATATCCCAAAAAGTTTTTTCTAAGAGAAGGTAATTGTCTTCACTAAGCTTTTTCTTTTCACTTCATATGTTACGACATTCATTTATGATTTAATAATTAAAATATATTAAAATTAATTCCTAATATATAATTAAATTTTTTACATTGATGTAATATCCAACATATAACTTCAGTTTTATTAAATCAGAAAGAAAATGGTCTATCGTGTGTATGATAGTCTGCCGCCTCGCAAACTGATTTAATTCATTTTCCATCAACACCTCTCATTATTGAATATAATGATGGATTTAATGTATATATATTATATTTATTAAATAATTAAATATCTAAATTATAATATTACAACTACCATATTACATCCCAATCTATTGGAAAAGGATAATGTCACTCGTGCGTGCGTGTGGAAATTCTCCTCCACGAATCGATGTGATATGTTTTTCAATTTATTTCGAAATGGAAAGTAATAATTATAGATTAAATGAATATATATTATATAAATGAATTAAAAAAGGTTCAATAAATCTAATATATTATATAATATTCATTCATTTCTTATATAGAGGATGTGGAAATAGATTTCATGTGTATGTATGACCTATATTCTCCATAAAAGGTTTAATTAATTTTCTAACATTAAAATTTATTGATTTATCTAAATAAATATATAATTAATATATTTTATATTTATAACATGGATAAAATTCATTATATTATGGAACCATGATCAAAATAAAAGGACCGAAAATACCAAACCAAAACATACATGAAAAGTGTAGCAATTATTACCCTAAACATGATTTTAATAAGGAACTATTAATAAATAGTTAATAAAACATCATAAGTAATTCATATATGGTATGATATATATGATCATGTTTTTTTGAATAGATTTATAATAAACCTATAAATATTATATAAAATTGTTTAATGTGTATGAATGGATATGAAACATAAGGAAAGGGATTTCCATTCTAACTTTTATATCTATTAGAGTTATGCCAAATTCCCCAATTATTTCATTTATATGGTGTATATACTACCTCTTTGATATATTATATCATGAATATACCTATTTTAATGATATTTATAGTTTCAAATGATTTTATTCTTCCATTTGACTTGTGTTTTAAAAGTTACCAAAATGATAAGGGATTTTCGTGTCACTCTTATTTATATTGGACACATAACTTATACACCACTTGTTTGTTTTGTGTGGGGTATATTCTTCCCATGAATATACTTTATGATGATTTTATTAAATTTATGTGGATATGAATATCTATAAAAGTTTACTTATTTCATGGTAATTATGATTTTAAATTTACCGAATTTGTAAGTGTTTGATATTATAATTTCCCATATTTGATGGGATTGTTTGTGATTATGCTTCCAATTATGAAATATTATGATATACCTCTCAATAAAAACATGAATTTTATTCTAATGTTGTTCTTTCTATAAATTAAAGGTTCAACTTTAATTTCTTACTCTTTAGGTACTTAATATCCCAAATGATTGTCTTTAAGGAAAACTGACTTTATTTCCCTCTTCGATCAAAAATACTTTTTATACCATATCCATGTTTTCGAAAAATATTTTGAAGAATTCTTTATATATTATAATATTATTTTTTAAAGTCATTTTTATACATGTTTTACGTTAAATAAATATTTAAGAGGAATATTCTTCTCATTTTTTGAACAAGGTCCTTTTGGATTTTTTACTATCATATGAAAGGAATATTTTTTTAACGTTTACAACATGAATAAATTTTCACTACTTCATGAATGCTAAATGATTTTATGATTAAATTAAAAAAATTAAAGGTTATTTACAAATAAATTAATTTTTGTAATATTTTGTAAATTTTTATATTTTAAACATTGATTTTAATGTGAAAAGTATATTTCCACAGAGAAATGTTCCTAGAGATCTTTCAGAATCATTTTCCATTTATGATGACATAATTTAATGTCACTTAATATTTAATAGGAATATGACTCAATGGAATCATACTTATTCTTTCATTGGGTGTTTTATATTATTATAAAGATATTTTTATGTAACCCATTCATTTTCTAGGGGTTTTCTTTGAATAACTTATGAAATGATTATAAAACATGATTATTTTCCATGGGTTATGCTATAATGAGATGTTAATGAAACCAATTTTATTTTATTCAGTTATTATGTGATTAATGTTTTATGATCATTTGGTAAAAATATGTTTTATTCTTACTATATAATGGGTACGACATATATCTTTGTCCAATGTATTGGGTAATTTTTTTATATTTCATAGGATAATGATGGGTATCAAGCTGATAATATTGATATCCTATGGAAAATAGGACGATGTGCTTGATCCTTTGTGGTAAATAGTTGATTATGCATGATATGTTATGAAATGAGAAATAAGTGTTGATTCCTGATCTATTAAAAGTTGATGGTTTCGAATGTTAACCTTGAAATATGAAATGGTTTCTATAATTATGATGGTACCACACTTATATTACATGAAATTACTGTTCATGACTGATTTATGATGATTTATAATCTTTATGGTTCATGTATTATTATATTATAATGTTATATTACAATGCTTATGTTTAAAATCTATTATATATTGGGTATAATCTATATAAGTTATATTAATAATCACATACACTAATACTTATATTATGATTTAGTATCATCATTAATTGATATCTTCCATGTTAACCCTTAATGAGCATATAATATCTCCATTTTGTATGTTTCCTTTACCTAGGTTATAACTAAATGATTAAGTATGATATTTCTATGAAGAATACTATATGTGATAATCTTTATGGGAGATTCTGATGATCTTTCGTGAAATAAGAATATTGTTTAACTAGAATCCAAATACACTAATCCTTTATTATCCTCAAGATTATACAAGTGAAATGTATTTAATATTCATAAAATTGATGTAATTTTTATGTATGAAAATCTTGGTTCACTATAGAATTTTCCCAAAGGCATATGAAAGGTGTGAGGAAAACACCCAGAAAGATACCAAACTGAACTATACAATGTATGTCACCTTAAAACCATTAGTTCTAACTTTAAAACAAAACAAGCTTCATGAATGTTTTTCATTTGATAACATTTATCATAAAACATTCAACATTCAAATAAACCAATAATATCAAGATTTACATAAGAGATAAACGAATGTTATGATCAAAACCAACTATAGTACAATAATATAATAAATATGTGATAAATATAATATGAAACAATACTATCATGTATAAAACCATGAAAAAGCATGGTCTCTAGACTATGGGGATACATTTAAGTAAACACAGAGGAACACTAAACTAAAATAATTTGAATCATAAGGATGTTGAGTCCTTCCATAGTTTTTTGACATATAAGCAATAATCTCTACTGGTGTCACACTAACTATGGTTTTAATAAGTCCATAACCTGACTCACCTAAAGTTTAAAAGTGCTATTTTTTCACGCAATATTCTTGTAAAGCATGCTCATAGTTTTATAGATAACAACATAATTAAATCCTCATCGCTCCAATGATTGATAATCTATTTTATAATACAAATCATCTTTGGGTAATTCCATCAAACACACGAATTTTATAAAACCATTTTTAAAAGAAAATCTATTTAAAACCCCTTTTCATGAGACCCATGATAAAATTGTATAAAAAACATTTTTGATATAAAATCAATAATTTACATAATCCAAAATAAAGGAATTTACGATAACATCAAGCTGACTTGAAAAAATAATATTATAATTTCTTAGATCTGGTCCATACAATCGATGATCTATAATAAAAATCATAAATTCAACATCCAACCATCTATATTTGGAAATTATATCCCAATAGGGTCCTAAAGGATCGAGGGAAAGAGAGATTGAGTATTGATCTAGAAAAAATATGAGAAACGAATATAAAAATCCAATCTTACGTCGATGATATCCACCAAAATTGACCAACAATCCATAGGTAATTAAATAAAGTGACCACTACAATGTCGAGGAGGGTTTTATTTGACCTAATGAGGTATTATGAGGAGATTAGAGTTAGACAACCATGACTATAGATATGAATATCAAATTTTAAGAAACATATTAGGGGAACACGATTAAAAATCCATATGAAAATAATGTGGTAGTTAATTTACATTGAAAACCTAAGCGCATGATCAGCAAGGAATATCTACATGATTAGAAAAGTCATATATAAGTAGTGCAACTACCTTTAGACCCAAACCCATTTCTCAGCATGGTTTTCTTCAAGACTAATAATTTCGAATAAATCGTCCTGAAATCATTATAAATCACGACTAGAACCAATATAGTAATTCCACATGGTTACTACTAACTGTACACAAACAATACACCTAGCTGTTTTTTTTCAATTTTCCAAATTCTCGACCCTAGATTCCAAAAATCATTTAAATTGTCAAGTGATAAAAACTGGACCCAAAAAATGAATACCTTTGATCTGTATGGTGTATCAATTCTCCCCACCTTGAAACTTTCTTCCATATAAATCAATCAATATTCTATACTTGAAAAAAAATGAATTCCACTACTTCAATATCAATGATTCCCATTCCCATATCTCATGGATATCTTGTTTTGACAACCACAGTACAGAGACCATATGATTTTTTACCATACATTACATTATCCTCATGATATATAATATGAATGGGCTTGTCAAATACTAAGGTATTGGACACAATATCAACATATTGTAATTAAATAACATGGGAATTTCATTGTTGATATATCTTCAGTTGGTATAGAGAAAATATTTTTTGAATCAATATCAAGAGAGATAGTATGTCTAAATGATAAACCTCCTTTCTAATAAATTTGATAATCTTGAAATGGTTAAAAAACCATGTTTACATCATACCTTGTTTTTCTAAAAAAATATGCCCCAAACATATGAAACCTTGAGAATAACACAATCACCAACCTCAAACTCCAACACACAATGAAGATAGTCCAGATAGGATTTATAGTGACTCTAGGTTATCACTAACCTCTTTTGGATCAACTAATCCTTTTCTGTCAACTCTTGAATAAGACTCGGTCCAACCACAAACCTTTCTAACAATTCAACATAACACAATGGATATTTAAATGGACTCCCCAAAAAAATTAAATTGATCTATTCTAATAAAATCCCAATATCTATTTTTATAGGTGAACATGACCAAATGCGTATACTTTTACCACAAACAACCAAATTCAATCATACATTCCAAATGCATATCCTTAAGAATATCAATGTCTTTCTCATTCAAGTCATCCACTTAAGGGTGATACATCATTTTTAACATAAATTAGGTACCCATAATCTCTTTAAAAACCATTCAAGACATGGATATAAACCATGGATCCCTATTACAAAAAATAATAGAATGAACTCTATGGAACCTCATGATATCTTGGACATACAGGTTCTTGAGATATTTCACCTTATTCATTTCAATAATAGGAAGGAAATGATTCAATTACATAAGTTCATCAATTATCAACCCAATTGAATCCTTCCCACTAGTATTCCATGGTAAACCTGCATCAAAGTCCTTAGATATCTCATCCTACTTACACACCAGAATAGGTAATGCTTGTAACAAAATATTAGTGTTCTGGTGCTCTTCTATAATCTTCTTGAGAGTAAGGAATCATGAAATTAATTCGAAAATAAACCAAATCATCCCTATCCATTAATAATGATCTCTCAAAAAATGATACATATTGTTAGTCCTAGGGTATGGGGACCAATTATATCAATATTTTCTATTCATCAACTCCTACCACGGAATATCAAACACATTTATACGTTTCTCTTAATTCATCACCTCTTAAATATTTTTATAATTCACTAAGACCCCCTCTTAAATACAACATGACCCAAAAACAACACATTTTTGATAAAAACTCACATTTAAAAAACATACAATATATATGATATTGCTTCAGTGTTCTAAGAACTATATGTAGATGAACCATGTGTTCTTACAAAGACTTGTATTACACCACATTATCATCAACATACGGAACCATAAAATATTAAAATACCTAGATAATGGTATCATTCATCAATTGAATAAAAATTATATAAGCATTAGTAAGACTGAATGACATAACCAAGTGGTCATAATTTATATAACTACTTCTAAATGTTGTTTTAGGAATATCATCTTCTCATACTCTTAACTAATGGTACTCCAATCTAATATCAATCTTAGAAAATAATTGGGACCCCTAGAGATGATCGAATAGGTTATCGATCCTAGGAAAAGGATACTTATTCTTACCTATTACCTGATTAATATTTCTATATTAGGAGTCTTACATTTACCTTCTTTATAAATAGAGAAGCTAAAACCCAAGGTGAAATTCCCATATGAATAAACCCTTTGACCTCAAAGCCATTAATCTAAACCAGTAACTTCTCTAACTCATTAGGTTTCATATGATATGATGTTAAAGATATGTAACTCAAACTAGGTAGTATGTCAACATAAAATTTGACCTCTCTATGGGGTGGGTTCAAAAAACCATAGGAAAACCCTCAGACTACTCATCCACAATGGTAGAAAGTGAACCACATAATGGTTGGTCAATGAAGATAATAAAAATCTCTGAATTTTTTTTATATCAATCTATCCTTGGGAATTATAAGTCCCATGCTCCTGGATCTAAGATCCCACTCAGCCGAATACAAGTTATTAACTCCATTGGAATATAGAAACTATATATTACGTGTAACAGCCCAAGATTTTATAAAGAAATATTCTTTTTAATTTTACTAATGTCTTGTGTTATACGCTACACCAAAAGGAGCTTGCACAACACGCATCCTTGACTTGCCTTGCATTACACGCAATCGCAACCTTCCTCGATAGCGTGTGTGGTACGTAATCCTGAGTTTCACGAAACAATGATATGCTATTAAAATATTATTAAAACTAGCCGTTATGAATAGTAATAACCATTTTTTGAAATCCAGTAAATCTTATTTTTCAAAATGAACTTTATTTTTGGATTCGGAGTATCGAATTTAGCCTAAGGTGAAATTTTGGTACTTTTCGGATAACTTTCATATTCTGATGAATAGTGAAAATTACTAAATTATAATTAAAAACAACTTTTTTAATCGAAATAATTAATAGTGCTAAATCATTAATTTGAGTGGTTTTAAAGTATATTTAGAATATATTTTTACAATTTAATACAATTTTGGTCATTGGATGTAATTTCACATTTAAACTAGACATAAACAAAGGTCAATGTTTTGATAGATATTGTTTCTTAAAAACATGCTATTTGTTTTAACAGCGGGATTTAATTATAAAATTAATTAATGCAACTTTTATGTTATGAATTTGGTAAAATGGACTTCATTTTTGAATTCGGAATATGAAATATAGCTTGGGATGAAATTTTGGCATTGTTCTGAAAAACATCAATTTTTGATGAATAGTGAAACTACTAAGTGGTAGGTTAAAAACTGAATTTTGCATAAAACTTAATTTTACCGCTTCTGTGAATGGAATTTCGAAAATCCGAGAGACACGGTTAATATCAAGGACTAAAATGTGGTTCAATGAGATGAAAATAATTTTTTGGTGAATAGTAACTTTTTACTTTTTTTTACCACGGTTAATAGTAAATAAGGTAACTAAGGGTAAATATGATATTAATATTACCCTAACACATGTCCTAATTCTATTGGACAAGTGTAATTCGACCAAAAACAAACTTAGGAATAAAATATGACCATTTAGGCCCACTTGGATTAGATTAGGACATTTATTATTAATTTATTTAAAGAAGGGTTAAAATAGTTAAAATCAAAGTTTAATAAGTAAATCATTTTTAATATGGGGTTATACATAAGATAAATTCGACTATAAATATTCATTATAAAGCTAAAACGATTTCCTACATGATGGTATTTTATTTGTAATTTTTAGACATCAAATAATATAATTTATTTATGACACAAAAATGATGCAGTAATTATCTTATTAATGAAATATTGACATAATTGATAATATAAATAACAAAATAAATGTAATTTAAGACTTTTTATGAATTCCACTAATTTTCTAGGTTACTATGATATATTAGTGTTTATTTAATCAACTTGGTTCGAACATATAATTCTGTTATGACTTTCACAAAAATCATATATCAAATAGTGTCAAAATTGACACAAAATAGTTTTTAAATCAAATATTATATTATTAATTGTTATTTTATTCCTAAAAATCTAAGGTTCGTCAAAATGACTTAGATAAGGATATATGTATTAATAATATACAATTTGGGGTTCGTTTGGCATGTTATAGTAAGTTTATTAACCTTATAGTGAAAGAAAACAAAAAGACACGGTAAAAGTTAAATTATTTAACTTAGAGTTAAATCTAATTGATAAGGTTAAAATAATACCCTAAACTTGTCTAAATCCTATTGGTTGATAGGATTTAGACCCATCCCTACTTTATCTTCGAAATAAGACCCTTTGGAACCATTATAAACCGATTTTGACTTTAATATAAAATAATATTTTGAGATATTCCTATGGTGCCTCTCTCCTCCCTTATAAAAGGACACCTCCTCCCCCTCCTCCTCACACCAATTTGAGCACTCAAGCTCGGCCAACCCCTGCCAATTTCTCCTCTCCACTTCCCTAGCAACATCCTAGAGGTTCTGGTCTTCCTCAAAGACCAATTTTAGTGCCCTAAGAGGAGGTCTCAAAGAGGCACTTCAAAGAAGAGGTAATTACCGTTACCAATTCTTTCAGCTTTATTTCTTCTTCCACTTCTTCTTCTTAGGTTGTTTCATTATGAAGTAATAACATAAGTATCACTCATATACTGATATGTTATTATAAGTATGAAACAACCCTATTTCACCATCTATCCATCCTACGGAAAAATAAATCACCGCGCGTGCGTACGTACGGAATACCGTCTCCACGCCGTGGTGTAATCTATTTTCCACCACCACCTTACATGGATGGGTATAATGGTGTAAAGAATAACTATACATAGTTATTACAACATAATATTGATTCTGATATATTGTATAATACAATCCAATTCAATTCAATATTTATAGAAATGATATCATCGCTCGTGCGTACGTACGGAACACCGTCTCCACGACGCGATGAGATTCATTCTCCATGTTAACCATTTAAGAATGATTATAATGTATATATAAGAAATAATAATGAAATATATGAAATTATAAAGCTACTGGATTTATGTATATATATATACATATGTATTTCATCTACTTACTTCCATTTCAAGACAATAAGGAAAGGAAAACAGCGTCCATGCGTACGTACGGACTACCGTCTCCATGAACGGTGTTTTTCATTTTATTTATCTACCTATTATATATATATATATATATACTGAATATATATGATATATAAATCATATTTTATATTCTTGAAGTAAGTAAATCATGATATAAGTAATAATTATGTCAAGAACAACAAGTCAAAACACCTACGATAAATGAAACGATTTTACCCAAAACGCTTCTTTAACATGGAATTTACAAAAGAACGGGTAATATAATGTCATAAGCGAACCATATATGATATCATAACAATGAATATGATTCTGTAATAAGTCAATAACATGATTTAAATCATTATACAGGAGGTTCGGACACTTACAAAGCAAGTCGGACCTAAGGTAAGGGAAATATCACAATCTCATTTTTATCCGAGATTGTTTATTCGTAAGTATTTACTGGGGTGTATTTTATCATCCACATCCATGTTCCCTCAATATGTAATATTATTTCCATCCACCTACAATTGTTTAAATCCAATTTTACCCTTCTATGAGTTTTTAGTAAAGGATATGAAAGGAATCTTTTTTCGTTTTTCGTACGAGGTACTTTTTGACTTTTCCGACAAAAGTACGAAGAATGTTTTTTTTAACTTATACGGCACGAACGGATTTTTACGGTTTTATAAAGCCTTATTTTCATGAACCTTCCTCCAAAATATTTCATGAATATTTTCAATAAAATCTTTTTCTTTTAAAATTGCATGATGTTTTGTGAAAAGAAATTGATTTTGAAGAAGAAAGGATATTTTCCTCAAGAATTCAATTCAATTGTTTTATCAAAATTATTTTCCATCTAAGATAATAAAGGGTTCTGTTTCTATCCATATTTTTACATTGATTTGACTATGTTGTGATGGAATTATGTTTATGAATTCCTTTATCTTATATGAATGGTTTTATGATGTCATGTTGTTTAAGAATTCCATTTTTGTTACATAGGTTATGCAATGATTTATGATTTATGATTTTGTGGCACACATAAGAAAGGATTCATTAAGAGATGGGTGTGACCTATATCTCCCTCCAATGTATTGGGTAAAGATTTCATATCTCATGAGATAGACATGGCTGGAATGGTAGGTTATACCGGTTCAGTGAAACAGGACTGAAACGAGGATTACTCGATTCAGAAAGGGACTTTGTCCACTAAGATAGTCTTGGCAATGAGTCTTGACTAACAAGAAATGATTCTCTATGATTATGTGTGTATGCCACAATGAGTAATGTTTTAAGTTATGGTTTCATTTTCACTACTATGATTTATCCCATGTTATGAAATTATGCTCTCTTTTGCAGGTTAAGATTTCCAAAAATGTTATGTTCTTATGAAAATTATGTGATTGATATTTCTTTTGTTTACCCTTACTGAGCATTTTAGCTCACACTTTTATGTTTTCTTTTCCCCAGGATATAAAGAAAGGTTTTAGGTAAAAAAAAGGAAGATCTTTGTGGGAGATTTTGAAGATCTTTCACCAGGATTAGAAGATTACGTTCCGAGTTTCCAAAGACACTAAACTATTATGATCCTTGTGTGTGTATTTTTGTTATGTATTAAGTATTCCGCAAAAGTATTGTAAAGTCTATGTACGTCAAGATACGGGTCTCTACAGTTGGTATCAGAGGAAAGGTTTAGTCAACCTTTGGAAACTAGGATGCGAAAACGTTAGTGAGATTCCTAGAGATATTTCTAAGGTATGTCTAGGTATGTCCCTAAGGTTAAGTATACGTATAGGTTATAGTAATAGAATTACGCTAACGATCATAGAATTAAACCTAAGATGTTGGATATTGAAGGTACTCCCCCTTTATTATGTTTTTTTCCTTAGCATGATTTTTGCATCTAACACTATTATGTTTGGGTTTTAGAAAATGGCTGGAAACAAGATGATTCACAATAATGGAGGATATGATGGACAATGGAATGATATTCTTCATGAGCAACCAAATGAAATGGGATTTGGATGTCCAAACATCATTATTATGCCGAATCAGCAATCTCACAACATGATCAATAAAGTAAAATTTGGTAAGTTTCCTGACTCGACTAATAAGAGAAAGATGGAGTTCCATGATGATCATAGAGGAAAGAAAGTTCAATTTCCCCTATGTAAATCATGTGGGAAGAGGCATCAAGGAGAATGTTTCAAGGGAACTGGAATATGCTTTGGGTGTGGAAAAGAAGGACACAAAGCAAGTAAGTGCAAAGGAAAACGGTCGGTTAACACCATGGATGAGGATAATGGTATTGCTACGACATCAAAAATGGTTAAGTGTTTTAAATGTGGAATGTATGGGCATTATGAAAACAAATGCCCTAAGGGAAAGACTCATGAAGAGAATCAGTATGGTCATATGGGTAGTATTTATGTGGATGATGATGAAGAGACTACAAATGATATGTGAGATGAAAGAATTTTTGAAGCTCGGTCAATGGTTTGAGAATTTAGTGGAATGATTACATGTTTATCATGTGTAATTTTGGAATAAAGAGACATCTATGGATTGTTACACTGTTGTCTTTCCTTGTGTTTTGAAAGTGTATGATTAATGTTACCAGTATCCATGAAAGGTTATTCAGATATTTTTGGAATGTAGATGATATGCGCATAATGAAGGGATAAGGAGAAAATTAAATGTTTGATAGTATTCATGAGCTCATGATTGATATAAGGACTAAGTGATATCATGGTTTGAGTATATAGAATTTTGAGGATTTCGGTATGTGAAAAGTGTTAACTTTTAACTGCATTCAAGTTTTCACTAAGGTTCAATGGGTATTCAAGAGAGTACAAGATTAAGGCCTTTGAATGTTTGGAATGTGACCAACAAGATATATCTTATGATATATGGGGATCAACGATGGTATTAAATCTCTGGTAATCATTTTCACTATGTTATGAGAATGGACTGCAGTATTATGGATAATCCTAAATATTGGAATGGATTATGTTGGACATAAGTTAGTAGGATAGAAGTTTTTTTCGATATTATTGATGGGATGTTATAGTATTATAGTTTTAGAAAAAGGACAACCTGCAGGACGGGCGACAGCCCATCGCTTCGGACAAGGCTGTAGGAATCGAACCCACAACCGAAGTGCGACTGGCCTTTATCGCCTACCACTGACCTACAGGAAGTCCCTGTTTAGTAGAAACCAGTTTTATTATATTAAGAAGTATGATATATGAAGTATAAGTCCATTTTAGGAACCATATATGATTAATCTCACTATAGAATGACTTATGTATATTTAATAACTTTTGCTAACCTTTTGTTTGAGACAGATAGAATGAACAGTCATTCTATCACATGATCTGCTAACACTTCACGAATAACAAATTCAACTTCATTTATTTAAGAAATGAAGTGGAAATTGTTCAAGGCACAAACAACAGTGAGATTGTACCAAAATAAAGTAAGTATTTATTCTAATTCAAATTTTCAACTTTAGGGAGATGATCTTGAAAACCAAAAATGTTGTCCTAGTGATCTTATACCTGATGAATCAGATGGTACCTTAGATCATCACAAATTTATGGATTTGTGATTACTGGCTTTTCCATAGCCATGTTCTCTACCACTCTCCATCAGAACATGATGGTTAGATTTCTCTTCCATATCCATATTTTCACCTATGTGGAAACCCAGTGATTAGTTTATTTGGGTAATCGTTACATTTCATACTTTAGTTTTTAAAGCCAAGTTTTGGTATTCCCTTTTACGATGTGGGTTTCTATTAAAGAAACTTTCGAATAGTAAACCATTTATAACCCCGACGAATTTCGAGGGCGAAATTCATTTTAAGGGGGGTAGAATGTAACAGCCCAAGATTTTATAAAGAAATATTATTTTTAATTTTACTAATGTCTTGTGTTATACGCTACACCAAAAGGAGCTTGCACAACACGCATCCTAGACTTGCCTTGCATTACACGCAATCGCAACCTTCCTCGATAGCGTGTGTGGTACGTAATCCTGAGTTTCACGAAACAATGATATGCTATTAAAATATTATTAAAACTAGCCGTTATGAATAGTAATAACCACTTTTTGAAATCCAGTAAATCTTATTTTTCAAAATGAACTTTATTTTTGGATTCGGAGTATCGAATTTAGCCTAAGGTGAAATTTTGGTACTTTTCGGATAACTTTCATATTCTGATGAATAGTGAAAATTACTAAATTATAATTAAAAACAACTTTTTTAATCGAAATAATTAATAGTGATAAATCATTAATTTGAGTGGTTTTAAAGTATATTTAGAATATATTTTTACAATTTAATACAATTTTGGTCATTGGATGTAATTTCACATTTAAACTAGACATAAACAAGTGTCAATCTTTTGATAGATATTGTTTCTTAAAAACACGCTATTTGTTTTAACAGCGGGATTTAATTATAAAATTAATTAATGCAACTTTTATGCTATGAATTTGGTAAAATGGACTTCATTTTTGAATTCGGAATATGAAATATAGCTTGGGATGAAATTTTGGCATTGTTCTGAAAAACATCAATTTTTGATGAATAGTGAAACTACTAAGTGGTAGGTTAAAAACTGAATTTTGCATAAAACTTAATTTTACCGCATCTGTGAATGGAATTTCGAAAATCCGAGAGACACGGTTAATATCAAGGACTAAAATGTGGTTCAATGAGATGAAAATAATTTTTTGGTGAATAGTAACTTTTTACTTTTTTTACCACGGTTAATAGTAAATAAGGTAACTAAGGGTAAATATGATATTAATATTACCCTAACACATGTCCTAATTCTATTGGACATGTTTAATTCGACCAAAAACAAACTTAGGAATAAAATATGACCATTTAGGCCCACTTGGATTAGATTAGGACATTTATTATTAATTTATTTAAAGAAGGGTTAAAATAGTTAAAATCAAAGTTTAATAAGTAAATCATTTTTAATATGGGGTTATACATAAGATAAATTCGACTATAAATATTCATTAGAAATCTAAAACGATTTCCTACATGATGGTATTTTATTTGTAATTTTTAGACATCAAATAATATAATTTATTTATGACACAAAAATGATGCAGTAATTATCTTATTAATGAAATATTGACATAATTGATAATATAAATACCAAACTAAATGTAATTTTAGACTTTTTATGAATTCCACTAATTTTCTAGGTTACTATGATATATTAGTGTTGATTTAATCAACTTGGTTCGAACATATAATTCTGTTATGACTTTCACAAAAATCATATATCAAATAGTGTCAAAATTGACACAAAATAGTTTTTAAATCAAATATTATATTATTAATTGTTATTTTATTCCTAAAAATCTAAGGTTCGGCCAAATGACTTAGATACGGATATATGTATTAATAATATACAATTTGGGGTTCGTTTGGCATGTTATAGTAAGTTTATTAACCTTATAGTGAAAGAAAACAAAAAGACACGGTAAAAGTTAAATTATTTAACTTAGAGTTAAATCTAATTGATAAGGTTAAAATAATACCCTAAACTTGTCTAAATCCTATTGGTTGATAGGATTTCGACCCATCCCCACTTTATCTTCGAAATGAGACCCTTTGGAACCATTATAAACCGATTTTGACTTTAATATAAAATAATATTTTGAGATATTCCTAAGGTGCCCCTCTCCTCCCTTATAAAAGGACACCTCCTCCCCCTCCTCCTCACACCAATTTGAGCACTCAAGCTCGGCCAACCCCTGCCAATTTCTCCTCTCCACTTCCCTAGCAACATACTAGAGGTTCTGGTCTTCCTCAAAGACCAATTTTAGTGCCCTAAGAGGAGGTCTCAAAGAGGCACTTCAAAGAAGAGGTAATTACCGTTACCAATTCTTTCATCTTTATTTCTTCTTCCACTTCTTCTTCTTAGGTTGTTTCATTATGAAGTAATAACATCAGTATCACTCATATACTGATATGTTATTATAAGTATGAAACAATCCTATTTCACCATCTATCCATCCTACGGAAAAAGAAATCACCGCGCGTGCGTACGTACGGAATACCGTCTCCACGCCGTGGTGTAATCTATTTTCCACCACCACCTTACATGGATGGGTATAATGGTGTAAAGAATAACTATACATAGTTATTACAACATCATATTGATTCTGATATATTGTATAATACACTCCAATTCAATTCAATATTTATAGAAATGATATCATCGCTCGTGCGTACGTACGGAATACCGTCTCCACGACGCGATGAGATTCATTCTCCATGTTAACCATTTAAGAATGATTATAATGTATATATAAGAAATAATAATGAAATATATGACATTATAAAGCTACTGGATTTATGTATATATATATACATATGTATTTCATCTACTTACTTCCATTTCAAGACAATAAGGAAAGGAAAACAGCGTTCATGCGTACGTACGGACTACCGTCTCCATGAACGGTGTTTTTCATTTTATTTATCTACCTATTATATATATATATACTGAATATATATGATATATAAATCATATTTTATATTCTGGAAGTAAGTAAATCATTATATAAGTAATAATGATGTCAAGAACAACAAGTCAAAACACCTACGATAAATGAAACGATTTTACCCAAAACGCTTCTTTAACATGGAATTTACAAAAGAACGGGTAATATAATGTCATAAGCGAACCATATATGATATCATAACAATGAATATGATTCTGTAATAAGTCAATAACATGATTTAAATCATTATACAGGAGGTTCGGACACTTACAAAGCAAGTCGGACCTAAGGTAAGGGAAATATCACAATCTCATTTTTATCCGAGATTGTTTATTCGTAAGTATTTACTGGGGTGTATTTTATCATCCACATCCATGTTCCCTCAATATGTAATATTATTTCCATCCACCTACAATTGTTTAAATCCAATTTTACCCTTCTATGAGTTTTTAGTAAAGGATATGAAAGGAATCTTTTTTCGTTTTTTGTACGAGGTACTTTTTGACTTTTCCGACAAAAGTACGAAGAATGTTTTTTTTAACTTATACGGCACGAACGGATTTTTACGGTTTTATAAAGCCTTATTTTCATGAACCTTCCTCCAAAATATTTCATGAATATTTTCAATAAAATATTTTTCTTTTAAAATTGCATGATGTTTTGTGAAAAGAAATTTATTTTGAAGAAGAAAGGATATTTTCCTCAAGAATTCAATTCAATTGTTTTATCAAAATTATTTTCCATCTAATATAATAAAGGGTTCTGTTTCTATCCATATTTTTACATTGATTCGACTATGTTGTGATGGAATTATGTTTATGAATTCCTTTATCTTATATGAATGGTTTTATGATGTCATGTTGTTTAAGAATTCAATTTTTGTTACATAGGTTATGCAAAGATTTATGATTTATGATTTTGTGGCACACATAAGAAAGGATTCATTAAGAGATGGGTGGGACCTATATCTCCCTCCAATGCATTGGGTAAAGATTTCATATCTCATGAGATAGACATGGCTGGAATGGTAGGTTATACCGGTTCAGTGAAACAGGACTGAAACGAGGATTACTCGATTCAGAAAGGGACTTTGTCCACTAAGATAGTCTTGGGAATGAGTCTTGACTAACAAGAAATGATTCTCTATGATTATGTGTGTATGCCACAATGAGTAATGTTTTAAGTTATGGTTTCATTTTCACTACTATGATTTATCCCATGTTATGAAATTATGCTCTCTTTTGCAGGTTAAGATTTCCAAAAATGTTATGTTCTTATGAAAATTATGTGATTGATATTTCTTTTGTTTACCCTTACTGAGCATTTGAGCTCACCCTTTTATGTTTTCTTTTCCCCAGGATATAAAGAAAGGTTTTAGGTAAAAAAAAGGAAGATCTTTATGGGAGATTTTGAAGATCTTTCACCAGGATTAGAAGATTACGTTCCGAGTTTCCAAAGACACTAAACTATTACGATCCTTGTGTGTGTATTTTTGTTATGTATTAAGTATTCCGCAAAAGTATTGTAGAGTCTATGTACGTCAAGATACGGGTCTCTACATTACGGGGATAACAATTGATCTAGGCTTTAAAATTAACCATCCAAACCATGCCAATGATGAAGTTTAAGATATTAAGTTCAAGAACTAGAAATTACCACATAACCCTAGGGTCAACAATCATAACATGACACTAAGAACATTTGAAACCATACACCTTCCACATTTCATGGCGAGTGGAAAGTTCATTCATGAATGGAATAAAATATGAATGTAATACCAACACAATAATCAAATTAAATTGTATAAATTAGTTACATTCACTAGTATCAAAAAAATATTTGACTATAGGGGACGAAATTGGCAGCCTACTTCTCACAGTAGTTAGCCAACTTCAAATTCCACTGGTGAATACTCCACTGCATAAATCTATTTGGAAGAATCTCCTCTATGATATTTTATTATTGGGCGGGTATCCCCTTTTCAACAGAATGATATTGACCACCCTTTTATGTGTAAAAACAATCCTAATAGCCTTTTAAAAGAGTGGACTCAACTATACTTCCTTGGGACATACTTGTGAAAAAATTCATCAAATGAAAATATTATTAATAGATATGGAATGTCTTATGTTCAACATATATTAAAGATTAGTATGGAGTAGTCTCTCATAATAATAAAAACCCACCTTGTGCTAGACTAAAGAATCCATTGAATCTTATCCTGATGTAAACTGAGCATAGTAACTTCATTTCCTTTTGTGGATAGACAATAAAATGTGACTAACCCTTGTTGCAAATGAAAATACACCTAAACCCATCTTGCCAGCTAATTATGTCTCATCCATATCTACTTTATATACCACCTCAGCAAATTTGATAGGCATAATAGGATCATCATTAGAAAAATATCCACCATCAATACAATCTCAAATCTCTAAGATTTAATATAATCCTTAGTAATAATATTTGGTTATAGGTGAACTAAATCAATTAAGTGAGTATCATACTCCATAACTTAATGATCCCCTTACTCCAAGGTAAAAAATTCACAAGTCTTCACCACACACATCATTTCAGGATAAAACTATTTATTATAGATCTTATTAAGAGTGGTATAGACAAGATCCTCATGTTTCTTAGCTTTAATGATGAATTACCACAATTTATTTCTTAGTATCTCAAGCATATACGTGGAGAAAATCACTTTTTATTCCCATGGAGTCTTTTAGAATCGAAAATCTCTCCCAATCCATTCAATCCCAACTTTTGGTTCTTGGGTTCCCTAGTCAGCATGGAAGATATATGGACTCTTCCATGTAAATTATGAATCATATTCCACCATCCATTTTTGTTTTCAAAGAATAATCTATCCTAGAGTGTAGATTATCTGGATGACTACATCTGCCAATTGAGGGTGTACCATGGGATTATCATATGTATCTTTTCTTGAAGCTTATTATCCTATAATTATAAGTGATATTCCTAGTGAAATAATCTATTAATAACATGATATAAGACCTTCTTATCATAGAAACACATCTCCAAATTAGATGATGAACTTTATTAATATATATTAAATCACATAAATAACAATAATTTTAAGAAGTAATGGATTAAAAAATAGGACAAGAAGATATTAGAAACCAACAGATGATGGGACAAGGATCATCTAAATATACCCAAAATTATGTTCATCAAATCAACCCTAAAAATCTATCCCAATGATTAATAAAAAAATCCCTAACAACCCAATTTAACTTGAGGTCACACGAAAATGTGATCTTTCCAAACACACTTTTGAAATTACCTCCTATGTTCTGATGGTGATAATTCATATATAACATAAAACCTAAACCAAACTCAGATATTTTCACCACACTTTCATATGGGTATTGGATCTTTTACTATTTTTTATGAACCAACTCAGGTCATCATGAAATGTTTCCCTAGATCGCTCACCATAAGGTGAAGATCAAAATAAACCAAAAACAAGTTTAATATATAACATAAAATTGATAACAAAATAGAGTACAGTTCTAAAGATAAAGGAACATAAACACATGACATTTAAGCAAGACCAGAAGGATAATCTTAGAAGAAAACAAGGCCAAAGGAAGAGTCCATGTGACCATTCGTCACCACCGACATAGATCACTATAATGTTGAAATAAACTAAGAGAATACAATGATATACATGATTTCCTTCCATTTACCTCTATCCTATAAAACTACATTCTTATACACCCCAATGTCGTATATAGTGTGTGAGGAAAGCACACAGTAGAATTCAACCATGAATCTCTATAATGTCTATCACCATAAAACCATTAGTTCTAGATTTATGAAAAACATTTTTCATGAAGCTATTTCATTTGAAAACATGTCTCATAAAAAACATTGGTTTCATTTTCAAAACATTCAACATCCATTAAACCATGAATATAACAATATAAATAAGATATTTGTTGTAGGAAATGATCAAAACCATAGTTGGTAAAACCATAAAATAAATATTTGAGAAATAAAATTTGAAACAATACCATCATTTATAAAATCAATAAAATGTTAGGATCTGGAGATTAAGACTACATAATAAGACTCACAAAGTATCAAAAAATGAAAAACATAAATATTAATATAATCTGGTCCTACCATAGTTTGTCAATATCCCAACCATATTCCCTAGTGGTGCCACAATCACTATGTTCTGCATGTGTCCTTAACATGATGCACACAATGCTACCATGTTCTATGTCTCCAAAAAATTTTCAAATAAAACATGATCATAATTTTATTAATCATTTTCATATGTTAAGAACCAACATTCCCATATTTGAAAATTCATTTTAGATTCAAACCTATCTTTGGGTCCTTTTATCACATGCATAGATTTTATACAACTAATTTTTAATAAAAACTGTTTTTGTGCCACCAAAAATAAAATTTCATAAACAACCCTTCTTTGATATCAAATAGATAATTTTTAAATTCCAAAAAAGGTAATTTATAATAATATCAAGTAAATCATGATATAGAATTATTGTATTGAGACACCTACCTCACTAATATAGAAAAACTACTCACCTTTGAAAATATAGATTTGAATTAAATAGATCAAGTCCTCACAAGACCTAATCTATAATAAAAATCATAAATTTCATAACAAACCCTCCAGATCAAGAAATCAAATCCCAATAGGTTTATAACATACCAATGGGATGAGATATCATGGATAAATGTAGAAAAAATAAACGTAAATCAATTGTAAATATGAACTTACCTCAAAGTGATCCACCCAAATCTATCGAGAATCACAAAGTCAACATGGGTATATTCCTCTAGAGATTCAAGGAGGGGATGGTTCAATAAATTGAGGTATTGGAAGGAGAATATAGTTAAAAATAACCAAGGGAATCATGGTAAATTTCTAAGTTAAGTAAACCAACATGGACCACATGGTTAGGCTACATGGTTAGACTAATCAGGGAATAATTGTGTTGTACTTCAATCCTTCGAAAATAAAATGACACCATTTCCTGGGAATAACGATATGGTTAGAAAAACTATTTTAAGGTCATATGATATCCTCTATACTCAAATTGATTCATCTACATGGTTTTCCAAATGAATCACAAAGCTAGAAAACCCATGCTCAAATAGTTCAAATAGCCACTAGAACAAATAGATATATTTCTTATGTTCACTACATGGTTACTATTAAATGAGCACAAACCATTCACCTAGACTTTTTTTAAAATTTCCAAATTATTGACCCCTAGTTCCAAAAATCCATTATAACCTGAAGAGAGATAAAATCAACCCAAAGAAAGAATTCTTGTGACTTGGAGGAAATTATATCTATGGACATTTTATTTTCGGGATCAATTGAGATTCCTTCACTAGTCACAATGTGTCCCAGAAATTCTACTTGTTGTAACTAGAACTCACATTTATTGAATTTTCCAAAATATATTCTCTTTCATCAAAGATTTTATTATGACCCCTAGATGATCCTCATATACCCCATAACTTTTGAAATATTTTAAATTATCATAATTAAATACCAAAACAAATTTATCAGGCTAGTACCTAAATAATATGTTTCTGAAATCCATATATATATAATGGGAACAAGACATAAAAAATGGAATAACAAAAAACACATAATTACAATAATTGTTTTCAAATCTATCTTGGGGGAATCTTCATTTTTCAACCTTATCCAATGATTCCATGACCAGAGGTCAATCGTAGAGTATAAATGAACCCCAAAAGATCAGTTGAATAAATCATCAATCCTTGGAAGTGGGTATTTATTCTTCACAGTGATTCCATTAAATTACATACATTAAATACATAGTCAAAACAATATATCCTTCTTCATTACAAATATGTTAGGTGATCCCTAAAAAGATACACATGGATAAATAAAACCATTCCCTAAAAGGTCTTTTAGTATCATCTTAAATACCTCTAACACTAAATATTCTATTCTATACAAGATATTCAATATGATCTTGAATCAAAATATGAGGTCAATTGGTATTTCAACATTTCTTTGTAAGGGATGTTTTAGATAAATCTTCAAGTAATGTATCAATGTATTCATGATTAATGGATATATTTTATATATTTATACTTTCATGTTCTTCCCCTTCCCCTCCAATCATTTCCATAAAGAAGGCTACAGAATGTGGTTCTTTAAAATATATAGACTGGGATCTCAATCCTTTGAAAATAATTATAGGTAATTCCTTCAAAATAACTGATATTTGTTTTCTTATATAATTTATTTTGGAATTATATTTTTACAACTAATACAAAACTATTATTATGATAAATTCCATCAGGTTTTCAGAGAGATTTTACTCACCAAAGCTAATTGGGGAATCAATATATATATATATATATATATATATATATATCTGTTAGGAAAAAATCCCTCAAGGTATCATTGATGCATTTTTGAGGTGATTGTGTTTTTTGACAAAGTGGACATTCGTGTTGTGATTGTTGACAAAGCAAACCATGGCATAAAAATTTGTTGAAAAAGGGGATTTCATGGTGGCATGTCTAGTTCAAGGGATGTGGTTAACGATCCAAGTTTGATTCAAGAACATCGAAAACGGAATAATCGATCTGGAGGTAGTTCAAAATGAATAGATACAAGATCAGAATATCAAAATATGGAAAAGGGAAAAGGGGCGCCCAAGTTCCCAGGTTGGTCGCGCAAGTAACTTGCGGGATAGAGACTTGCACTCCGAGACTTGCGTGCCAAGGGGTGACTTGCACACCACCTCCCAGGGTGTCCAAATTTCTATAAATAGTGATCTACCCCTCCTCATTCTGTGTGAGTTCAAAACATATAAAAAATCAGAGCTCCCATCACGTAGGTGTGGTGGCAGCGAAAGTGGTGGTGTGGTCGCACAGGTAGACGTTGTGCACCAGTTGTTTGTGGTGCGTCAAGATTGGTTTGGTCGAGAAAGGATGGGAGTCTCTCATTATTTTAGTTGAAGAAGGGGGTGTCGTGCATGTGGTTTTGTGACACTTTTTCACAAGGTTTTGATGAAGCGTGATAGTTGATGGATGCACGCAAAAATTGGTTTGGGCGTAAAAGGGTGTGAGTCACGCAAGTTTGGAGTTTCAGAAGCTAGTGTCGCGCAAGTGGTTGAGGTGAACTTGTGCACCAGTTATAACTTGTGTGCTAAGACTTGCGTGCAGGCTTAAAGAAGGGTTCCAAGTATGGTTGAAGCACGATAGTGATTAAGGGCTGCGTGGAAGCTAGAAGATTTCTCGATACCTTTGGTGCAAATTGAGATTCATCTACGGCTGAAAGTTGGATTTCAACAGAAAATCCACATACAACAGAGGATGTATTCATTAGTGATAATTAATAGACCTAATGGTCTATAAATGTTGTGTGGATCCTTTCCAGTGTAGTTAGCAATGGAAGAAGAAGAATGTGATCCTCTACACCGGCAGTGAGCCAGAGAGAGAGAAATAGGGGGGTGACCCTTCGGGAAAGTATTGATATGACCCTAAACATTGTAAAGGCACGGATCCTAGGAATAGAAGAGATTTATCTTGAACCATGTAAAAATCAGTGTGCTTTTAGTTGATTTGGTACAACGGCACATCACTGTTGGGTCGGAAGAACACCCCAAGGAGGGAATGATGGCAAGAGGGGGGTGAATTGCCTTTTAAAAAATGATTAACAAATTAAAATCAAAGTGAAAGAATGCAGCGGAAAAAAAGAGGCAATCACACAAGAAATTGTTAACGGAGTTCGGCCAAAACCCGGCCTACGTCTCCGCTCCCAACTCAACCGTTGAGAGATTCCTACCGCTTGCTTTTCAATGGTTATAGCAAGAAACCCACTAGGCTTTAAGGTAGCACTAGGACCTATTACAGCTTGCTTTTAGTGGTTAAGCAAGAACCCAATGCTTTTAATGGTTAAGCAATAACCCACTAGTCTTTTTACGGGTGAAGACTAGCTCACCGAAACACAAGCCTTTTAAAGGAAAAGCTTGAGAAAACCTCTTCACACCTTAGTGGTGGTGTGAGAACCCAAAGAAAGAGGGGATGAGAAAAGGGTTGGGGTTTGTAGACACAAACCCAAATTGAAAGCTCAAAATAATTAAAACAATTAAAAACCGTATATGAGGAGAAGCCTTGGGCGCCTTTTGATGATTGGAGATGTTGAAGGCCGCTTCCAAGCTTCTTTGGAGGAGCTCCTTGGATGTGGAAGTTGTTGGAGCTAGGTGGGTTCCCTTGGAGCAATCCGCCGGAGGTTGGCCAAATGATGGGAAATGTGTCCGTTGGCTTCACAATGCTTAATTCTGGTCCGGCAATGGTTCCGGGGCTTCAAGGTCCTTTATTTATAGAGGGGGAACCCTCATATGGCCGTTGGAGGTCTTCGGAGCCGTTGTAAAGGCTTTCGGAGCCGTTGGGAGGCAAGTGGAGCAGCCTGGTCAAAGCCCCAACGGCTAGTTTGACTGGCTCCACCGGCTGGCCGGTACAGTCCCACCGGCTGGCCGGTGTTTGCAAAAAGGCATAGGATTCTTGTCCAGGGGCCACCGGCTGACCGGTACATCTCCACCGGCTGGCCGGTGCCTTGATAGAGAAGAAGAGTCTTGATCCAGGCTCCACCGGTCGACCGGTGAGGAGCCACCGGCTGGCCGGTGGAAAGACAGTAGGTCTCACTATTTGTGCTGGGTGCCACAGGTCGACCGGTGACAGAGCCACCGGTCGACCGGTGGGGAGGCAGTAGCTTCCCTTTGAGTGCAGGTTCCACCGGCTGGCCGGTGGTGTGCCACCGGCTGGCCGGTGGACTGAATTTCAGTCCATTTTGCCTTCTTTCTTGGGCCATTTTCTTGGCAACCTTGTGCCTATCATTCACAACACTTAAAACACAATATTAGATAAATAAGAAAGGTGATTGTGATCATGAAAATCAAACAACGAGGGGAACGAGATGTACAACAATCTCCCCCTATTTTGATGATCACAATCACCAAAACAATAAATGTAAAATACTGAAATTGAAAGGAAATTCTAAGCACGAAGAAAAGGATTCTCCCCCAATCAATCAAGAAATTTCTCCCCCTTTGTGATTATCAAAATAGAATGGGGCATAAAACTTGATTGAGGGAAATGAGAGATTTTAAACCAATTGAAATTTTTGAAAAATGAATTGAAAGTTTTGAATCAAAAATTAATACCAACTGTTGGAAATTTAGAAATGAAATTTTAATAGAAAATTTTGAATTGAAAGAATTGAAACCAAGAGTTGAGTTTGAAATAAAAAAATTGAATACACAAAAAGCTTAAAAGCTCCTAACTCCCCCTAAATAAAGCAATAAGTCACCGGGGAGAGGGATTTTGAAAAGAAACAATTTTAGGCCCGGAGAGACTTGCGAGAAGGGATTTTTCAATCCATACTTGTCTCATAGCGGGTCTTCTCCTATAAAATTCATCTGAATAAAAAATCGATTTGGGTTGGCCGTACCGGGCGTTTTTACAATTACACTCATAAATGAGATGCCCGGTTTTCTTGCAATAATTACAAAATTTAAAATCGGAGCTCCCCCTTACAAAAACAGTTTGAGCATGGGAGGAGGAGGCTCGGTTGGTATAGCCAAGTCCATTGGTGGTTCTAGAAACCCTTTGGGAACCAAGTATATTGTTCAAATTTTGTTCCCCTTTGGTGAATTTAGCAAGAGATTCCCTAAGGTCTTTAATGGTTGATTCCAAGGAATCAACATCGGGGAGGTTTTGGATTTTTAGGGTCAACTCCTCCTTCTCTTTGAGAAGTTGTTCTTTTTCGGAGGAGAGTTTTTTGAAAGACTTTTTTAAAGCAACAAATTTTAAAGAGAGTTCGTGAAAACCATTCTCTAATTGGTCTCGCACATGTTGGAGTTCTTCATATGACAAATGATTGAAAGAATTTGAAGAACTAGAAGAGGAGGAGGAGGAAGAGGAGGAAGATACCTCATGTTTTTCCATTAGGCATTTTTTACCTTGGTCGCTCGAGGAGAAGGAGGAGAATGAAGAGGTGGAGCTATCACTCCATGTTGCCTTTGAAGCCTTCTTCTTCTCCTTTTTCTTGGCCCTTTTCTTGTGGAGTGGGCAATTGGGCACGGATTTTGCATCGGGTTCTTGCTTTGGAGCCTCGCTAGTACCTTCATAGGTAAGTTCTAAAAACTTCCAAAGATCGTAAGAAGTGGTGCAAGAAGAAATACAATTAAAAACATTTCTATCTAACCCGCAATGAAGAGCATTCATGGCTTTGCCATCAAGCTCGAAATTTGCAATGTCGGCGGGGGTCCATTTGGATTCATCGGGAGAAGAAAATGAATAACCATGCATGACAATTTTAAAAATAGGATAGCCAATACTTTTTAAAAAAGTGGTCATGCGGGTTTTCCAAAAAGAATAATCGGCTCCATCAAAAAATGGAGCACGATCCAAAGAATGACCTTCGGGGGATTGGGAGGAAGAAGCGGTAGAAGCCATCAAAAAAAAAATAGGATCTTTAATTTGAAACCGGTTTAGGGAATTATTCAAATACGTCCTCTGATACCAATTGTTGGGTCGGAAGAACACCCCAAGGAGGGAATGATGGCAAGAGGGGGGTGAATTGCCTTTTAAAAAATGATTAACAAATTAAAATCAAAGTGAAAGAATGCAGCGGAAAAAAAGAGGCAATCACACAAGAAATTGTTAACGGAGTTCGGCCAAAACCCGGCCTACGTCTCCGCTCCCAACTCAACCGTTGAGAGATTTCTACCGCTTGCTTTTCAATGGTTATAGCAAGAAACCCACTAGGCTTTAAGGTAGCACTAGGACCTATTACAGCTTGCTTTTAGTGGTTAAGCAAGAACCCAATGCTTTTAATGGTTAAGCAATAACCCACTAGTCTTTTTACGGGTGAAGACTAGCTCACCGAAACACAAGCCTTTTAAAGGAAAAGCTTGAGAAAACCTCTTCACACCTTAGTGGTGGTGTGAGAACCCAAAGAAAGAGGGGATGAGAAAAGGGTTGGGGTTTGTAGACACAAACCCAAATTGAAAGCTCAAAATAATTAAAACAATTAAAAACCGTATATGAGGAGAAGCCTTGGGCGCCTTTTGATGATTGGAGATGTTGAAGGCCGCTTCCAAGCTTCTTTGGAGGAGCTCCTTGGATGTGGAAGTTGTTGGAGCTAGGTGGGTTCCCTTGGAGCAATCCGCCGGAGGTTGGCCAAATGATGGGAAATGTGTCCGTTGGCTTCACAATGCTTAATTCTGGTCCGGCAATGGTTCCGGGGCTTCAAGGTCCTTTATTTATGGAGGGGGAACCCTCATATGGCCGTTGGAGGTCTTCGGAGCCGTTGTAAAGGCTTTCGGAGCCGTTGGGAGGCAAGTGGAGCAGCCTGGTCAAAGCCCCAACGGCTAGTTTGACTGGCTCCACCGGCTGGCCGGTACAGTCCCACCGGCTGGCCGGTGTTTGCAAAAAGGCATAGGATTCTTGTCCAGGGGCCACCGGCTGACCGGTACATCTCCACCGGCTGGCCGGTGCCTTGATAGAGAAGAAGAGTCTTGATCCAGGCTCCACCGGTCGACCGGTGAGGAGCCACCGGCTGGCCGGTGGAAAGACAGTAGGTCTCACTATTTGTGCTGGGTGCCACAGGTCGACCGGTGACAGAGCCACCGGTCGACCGGTGGGGAGGCAGTAGCTTCCCTTTGAGTGCAGGTTCCACCGGCTGGCCGGTGGTGTGCCACCGGCTGGCCGGTGGACTGAATTTCAGTCCATTTTGCCTTCTTTCTTGGGCCATTTTCTTGGCAACCTTGTGCCTATCATTCACAACACTTAAAACACAATATTAGATAAATAAGAAAGGTGATTGTGATCATGAAAATCAAACAACGAGGGGAACGAGATGTACAACAATCACCATTGTACTCTCCTTGAACATAGCCCAGTGAGGGTGAACCAAGTAAAAATCTCTGTGTTTGCCTAGTTGCTTCCCTACATTGCATTTAAAGCATCACCATCAGATAAATATTAAAATAAGTGATCAACATAAACAAACAATAGAAAACAAAGTGACCCTAATGATAAATAGTTCATGATCCAATGGGGTTGGAAAAGTTTTGAAAACGAATATACATACCCTGATTCACCCCCCCCCCCCCACTCTTAGGGTATCTAGGCCCCTTTTGGTCATAACAATATCTGATTATTGAATTGTTCCTTTAATAATTTTTTATGAAAATTTTACCATTGGTATTTTATGCGTTAATTTTATGTTCCTTTCAAAATTTAATGAAATAACGTAATGTATAGAACATGAATCAAAAAATGTATTAGATAGATTCGAGTGCACAATGGGTGTACTTACTACTACATTATTTTGTTGCCTTTAATTCATCAACAATGATTTCAAAAGCATTAAATTTTACCCTTTCCCATTGATGGGTTTGATGGTAGTTCTCCTTTATCATCTTTTGATTTTCATATGGGTTAGAAAATTTCCCTTGCTCCCAAACATGATGCATTGAACTGCAAGTTGTTCCTGCACCATCTTCACTTTTTTTATTTTCATTCATATGTCATATATTTATATATCCATGATAGTTTTATGTTATATAGATATCCCTTACTAACTTGTAACACATTCCACATCCTTTCATACAATTCCATAACTTATTATTACCACACTAGAGTAATTGCGGTTTCTTCTCTTATCATTCATGGTTGAAATTATTCCACAAATTTGGCTTCTTCCTCCTCTTCTTTTCATTCATCCCATGAGACCATTGTGAATCTCCAAACTCTATTTCCACTTTCAGAGCACACCACACTATCTTCCAGTAACTCTAAAAGTATTATATTTATATATATTTATTTATAAAGGTCTTAGTCCCATAAATAATCCATTTATATTCCAATATGAATCAATGAAAATGTATGAATCATATCATAAAAGCCTTGTTAAGTTAATTTCCTAAATAAAAAGAGATTAATAATCCTTTTGGTCCATCACATAGAATTACCTCTCTATTTTGGTTTGGAGGTTATAAGGAAAATACTTGCTTGAAATTCATTTTTTGATGTCTTCCCAAACCCGAGCTTCAACCCCATCCTTAGGCTTTGTGTTCTTTATTATTTTCCACAATTGATCAGATTCTTCTTATATAATATATTATACAAAAGTAAATTTCTCTAAATCAGATCAATGAAGTAAAAAAAATATCTTTTCTATAGTGTTGATCCATTTTTATGTGATCTAAGGATCAAAGAGTATACTAAATGAAGGTTCTTGTTGACGTATGAATGATTCAACCACTATTTGTCCCTTACATAGTAAAGCTATATGCTTCACATAGTGTAGGTTATTACTCATTACTTGATATAAATTATTCGAAATCATCATAATGTGTTCAAATTTGGATTCCCTCATATTGATAATCACAAAATAAAGTTTTATACTACATTAATTATTTACATTGGACCTTCTATTTTCTACTATCTTTTTCTAGGACAAGAAAACATAAATGATTAAATTGTGGTAATTTTCAATATTATGGTAATACATATTAAAGGGTGTTTAATATTAAATTTTTATAATACCGTTATTATATTATCTTATACTTTAATCCTAGAAAACATATAAAAAATAAAAAATAATAATTACTTTAGCTATATATCCTTCATATGTGTTCATATAAAGCATGTGATCAACCAAAACATTTCCCATGGGTGTGTCTAGATAGGTTTGACATTTTTTCATCTTTTAATTAACTAAGGAAATATTGAGATAATTCAAAAACCCATTTTGGGGGTTATTACACAAATGTGAATCTAGTCTAAAACAAGCATCCACATTCTAGTATCCAGATCGGGACAGTATTTCTATGAAACCTCACACTTAAAAATTATCTATAATTTTAAGATGTTTCCTCTATTTAGACTTATTCCTAGGGTAATTACTAATTTATTGTACCTATAATTTCTAAAAATAACTAATCATTAATTTTGTACCAACTATAGAAACCCACCCTTTTCATACATGATTATTTACATTATTCATTAATAAGATATTTCATTAATAACTTCCAAAGATCTTTTGAGGTTCAATGTCATTGAAACTAGGTAAAAAATATATAGATCATAAAAACATAAAATATATTTAGTCCTCATGAATAAATCCTTTATAAATACATCCTATGTCACCTCATAGAATATGATTTCTTGGGGAAATACAACAATAGAAATGGGTGATCATAAATCCCTATAAGGGGATAAGAAAAGGAAACTCAAATTAAGTGGTATAGATAAATAATAAGGCATAAAAATAGATAATTATCATGAGTATATGATTATTGAAATATGAAAATAGTCATACATACATGAGTAATTAAAATAAATCATGATCATTAGTATATGAGTAATAACATTAGATCATGGTCATAAGTACATAAGGCATACCATTGAAATGTTGGTAGAATATAACAACGAGAAATTATTTTGTATTTCACCAAGGATAATCACCAAAGTATTATAAAACATATTATCAAGATAGTTCACCAAGGTATCATAAAAAATCACCAAATAATGCTATCATGGTATCACAATAATTTCATATCTAGAGTTCAATTATTTACACAATGAACTGGATCGGTACCTACGTCCACCCTTCATAAACCTAACATTATGTGTGACATATATATCATATATCTTAAGTAATAATTTCATTATTTTATCCCATTATTAGAGAATGTGGGATTTATAAATGGAATACCCCTGTCAATTATTTATAGTTATATCTATATCAATACCATTGAATTAATAGGGGTAGGGTATTTATAATATTAAAGAAAGGCATGGAAAATCAAAGGATGATTTTAGAAGCATAATAGGAATAAAAAATAGATTATATAATGGGATCAATGAGAAATAATTGTATTATATCATTAATAAGGAATCATTTGGATACTAAAATAATTATTATAAACACTTTAAGACATAATAAATTTAAAATAAAAATTATTCCTATAAAGGAAGTATTAAAAAGTAAGTGGAAGGGAACCATTTACATCCAAAGTGGTTTCCTAAATCATTAAAAGAGATTCATGGAACCGTAATAAATCATAAAAAAGGATATAAGGATTGAAAATGAGGGGGAGTTTTTGCTTAATGTATTTTATCTGGAGTGTAATGGGGGAATTATTGGGAATATATAGAGAATGAGGGGGAATTTTTTATTAATTTCTAAACATTGGTTTTGGACTCTATGATATAAAAAATGAAAAACCATTTGCCTTCCCATGGTTTCATCCCATAGTATCAGTCAATACGAGTGGTTTGTAGTATTTTAATAGTTTATGATATGAACCCCCTTTAATAAATATTATTTTTAATGTGGAAAATATTTTTATTCAAAAATAATTATTTTGAAACCATAAAATATACTTTAGGTTTTGGAATGTTCAATATACTTTTCAAAAATTAATAATATTACATTAAAATGAATTATTTTAAGATTTTATTTCATGAAATCCATTATAGTATTTAATTAATCAATTTTAAGTAATTATAATGTCATAATACTAACTTCATATTTATACTATATTTTAATTTTTTATTAAAAAATTTGAATTTCCAATTTTTATTCAAAAATTCACAGTTGGATAATTTAGATGTATTGATTTAAAAAATTAAACTCATAAATGTAGGATTATGTAAAAAAATTATTATATTTTTATGAATAAATATTATTATTTAAAACATTTTTTATGAAAGTAAAAATTTATTAGATCCTAAAATTTTATATTAATGAAAACTAGTCATATATTTTTTTTAAATGTAATTATGATTTCTTTTTATCAAAATATAGTTTATATACATCATATATTCATGTGAATTTTATCTTTTATATAATGGTGATATGTTAAAATAATATAATTAAAATAAGTAATGGGATCATAGAATCAACTATTTCATTTTTAAAATTGTTTACACCTTAACAAAAATTGAGGTCTAGATACAAAACCCTTTATCATTGTAGCATAATCCCTAAGGATAATGTGTGTGATAGTGGTAAATTCTTGGGGTGATTTACCTAAATTTTATCTTCTAGTGATCTCTAATAACATTGAACAATTTAATAGTTGATTCTGCGGAAGCCATATTTATTGAGGCGCTATCTAGGGTTGTTTAATTGTCAACCCCCATGATGCTACCTCTCCCCCAAGATCTGATATAAGTACATCATAAAGGATGTTACAACTGGTTGATTCCCTCCTACAGTTAATATAAAATTATCACAATAATCAATTTATAATGGAAACATTTATGACAGTCACAATACCCAATGATCATAATTCCCATTGGCCATAATTACCAATGGTAATATCCAAAAGGTCTCATTGACCATTAAACACTATATACACTCCACCATTTTCATAATTCATTAATCACTACTTCGCATACAAAGGTTCAACACTTCCATAGATATCGTCTACCATATTCCTAATACTTATTTTATTTTTATCATTTATATGGAAAGATTAATCTTATTGGGAGAACTCAATACTATGGATTTTAAATCAGTGTTAGTATTATTCGTTGGTGTTTAACTCCCTATATTATTCTAGGATATTACTGTCAATATTATTTCATGATGTGTAATGTTCCTATGAACTGTAATAGTATTTCTATGTTCTTTTTACAAAATAAAATATTCATTGTAAAACATAAGCTATTTTAATTATAATAACATGAAATTTTTGGGTAATTATATGATCAATAAATAATGGGCCTTTAGACTACATTGATATATGAGAAGTGAATTAAACTGGGATGCCTATGTACTATGTTTTCTAGAGAAGGGTGTTAGTATAAATCAGTAGTGAACCACTAATGGGGTCACTACCATAACTAATAATGTAGTGTATAAACTTTTTATATCCTCAAAATAAAAAATAATAGTATGTAAGTGTAATATAATAACCATCATCAACACTCAGGTTCTTAGGTGACATGTTGGATTGACTATACTTTCTTCAGCTAGTGCTGGTATGTCTATGATTGAATGGCCCAAAAGCCATCATTTTTTATTAATTGTTTTGATAATGCACCTTTCCAGGGGTGAGGTGGAAGCCTTAAAAATATTTAAATCTTAAGAGACAATTACATGACCTTTATATCTTATAGGAAATCCCCTGAATAAAAAATCCTCAAACTGCTCCTCCCCATAAAATTTCATGATATCAACACTCCACCATCGCAAGGCTAGTTAGCTAGCTATATTGTATACAGCTCTATAGGACTTGTACCAATGGGAAAGCCATACCCTCTCAATCATCCAGTTCCAGTTATATCTTCTATAGTGAATGTTCATGTTCTGAATCCTCATCTGGAGCCCCATCCATTATCATCTGACTGGTACATCTGCATATTCATGTGTCCTGAAGGCCTTGGGGTGGCCCAAAGTGTTTGAGGTGGCCCGAAGGCCTTGAGAGACAACTATACCGAAGGCCTTGGGTGGCCCAAAATCCTTGCATGGCCCAAGGTCCAAACCATTGGCCCAAAGGCCTAGATAAATAAATAGTTCTTGGATACTACAGTACATTCTACAGTTTCAACTATAGTGCCTACTATAATACCTATTATAGTAACCCAGAAATATTTCTTCATCCGAATTTGATCTCAGGTCTCCTGGATTCATTTTTAAAGTCCACACCAACCAAGTTGAGGCTCATGTGTTGCTAGGGTGTCTAGGAACATGTATGTCGTATCATGTGTAAACACTTAATCCTAAAGAACATATTAGGAAAAATAAAAGAATATATGGTGTAAATTTCAGATCCTAGGGTGTATCCTAAGTATCCATGTCATTAGGAATATCATTAGATCCAAAAGGAAAACTAGGAATCCATCATATTAGGTGAAAGGATCAGATCCTAGGAAATATCTTTGGAATCCCATATAGGAAATATTTTAATACAAAGTGATATGCTAGTACTTCCATGTAATCAGGCTTGAGATCTATTTCCTAAGAATACTAGGAAACCATATGGTAATAGGTGAAAATATCTAGAATCAAAAGGAGTATAATATGCATCTGATATATGAAAACATTGAATAATAGGTGACATAAAAGTAATTCATGAGAGATATTAATGAAAACCCATAGTAATATCCTAGAAATTTAATATTAATTTAACCACTAAATCCTACATAACATACTAGAAATTTTATATATGCATATCACAATATAATCTCATGCTAACATCCACTTGAAAACATCTTATATCACTAGAATCAAAAGTAATTCCCAGATGTTGGGCCTACCACACCTCTCTTAGGTTTTCCTCTCAAGCAAAAACCCTAGTCTCTCATCATCAATTCCCATGTTTTGATATTCCACTTGGAATTAATTATACAATATATCCTATAATGCCCCTATTCGGGGTTCAATATATGGTTTGATCACCCACCATGGTCCCCATGGTCCAAACTCTATCAGAAACCCTATATGGTCTCCTCGATTTATATCTCACCTCTCTTTCCAAGTCCTTACCTCATAGGGAATAATGTCCCTCATCATTAGCATAATCATGTTAAAGCCTTATTGGCCTTCTAGGAAAATACTTACCCGCCTCAATCTAAAGGGATGATATAATTCCATTTCTCACTTCTAAAGTATTAGGTCAGTCTCCTCACACCAAACCACTTATATATATACAGATGTTATATCCACCTAGGTCATCATGTACTAGTGGGGGAGTATTACTCACCCGACCATCATATCAACTAGACCAAAACATATATGAAATATCAGGCATTTATCGTTTCATATTGGGGCCAATCATTCCAAAATCATTAAGATACTCTACTCAGAGGTCACTAAAGGGACATATCAATAGGATTTATAGATATTTTCATGTTATTTAATTTAATTTATACCCCTATAGGTTCTGAAAATCACATGACACGTATTTATAATTGGGGCCTTGGCCATTTCTTGTCGAGGTATCAACAAGCGTATGAGGGTCCATCATAACTGTTGAAACTTAAATATTATTCATTATAATTTTATTATATAGTTCATATATTAGAAATAAATAATTGATCACCCAAAATTGGTGGTAAATAATATCACATGCATATAAACACAATGCATAAATCATATTGAGATGTTTAGAAATCATTCACCTCATACATAGTCATTTACTTTTATGTTTTCCTCGCTATTCTTGAATATGCTTCTTCATGAATAACTTCACCAACTAAGAACCTATCTCAATCCACAATATTCAATTAAATAAATATAAAAATTTATAATAAATTTTATAATTGATTTTAAATATCAAGAATTTCCTAGAAAACTCACTGAGTTGTATGAATCTTCTAAAAACATGAGCAACATTGTACAATAAAATTCCAAAATGCACCCAGACCTAAGCTGTGAAAAAAATACTCACTAGTTTTAAATTTTTTAAATGGATAATTTCATCCAATTTAAGAAAAACCCATATATAAACTCACTGAATTTCGTACCATGAACAAGAAAATGAGGAATGAGGTGAATTAATCCTCCCAAGACATCCTATATCCATGAAAAAAATTCCCCTAATCCTTTCCATATTCCACCATGATCTAGTTGAAAAAGTACTAAAATAATATCTAAATAACATTAAATTTAGGGGAAAATGAACAAAACAAGAAAAGTAAAATAGAAGTAGGAACTCACCATAAAATCTACAAAATGGACAGAAAATACCCTCTCCAATGGGGGGTGGAATCGTGGAAGAGAATAGAAGGGATCCTTCCAAATGGCCATCCTATGCAAACCTCTAGACTAAAAAGAAATGTGTTTGACAAGAAAATTACCAATATCACCTACTAAAAATAGACCCAGAAATCAATCATTTCATAATGAATATAAAGTTACAGTCCATCCCGTAGCCTCAAAATGTTCTCAACATGATCAGGGGGTCATAGAGTGGCCACCAAGGAAGAGGATCTGGACCTCAGCATGTCTTTATCATGACATGTCCCTCCTGCCCACCATAGTGTGATGCCACTTTGCAGTATGTCATGACATGGAATATGGATCGTGACAAGACCTATTCAAGATGAAATAGTTTCACATCTTCACAAGATTTTCTAATTGTTTGATTAAAAATCCAAACACCATTTATCAAAATAAATGTTTATACAAAGATAAATTTTAAATTTATCTCTAAATACCACAAGATATAAAAAGATGCATGGTTAGAAATGTTCCCATTGTATCACCTCTCATCCTTGTGAAGACTTGGAAGCCCTTCAACCATTATTATTCACCTATTTTAGTTTCTATTTCATAATGTTCAATCATAAAACACCAAATTATCTTCTACTATGTATATTTAAACATCAAGTCCCACTACTCACCAAGAATCAAGATACGTGATCATCAATATCACCATTTCCAAGATAGTGCTTACATGTCACCCACTATCCTAAAACTAGATAATGTAATCAACCAGTTCATTTTCAATATTATGGTTTTCCACAAAATATGTCTCAACTCAAAAGTCCTGATTTTGAGCCTTAGTTCTCCCCGCCATCTAAATCACCTACCAAAACAAAATTCTAATATTCCATCACCGTAATCAGGGGGGTTTATATCTCACTATAACCAAATCTATTTAGAAACATTCACTAGACCTTCTATGGCTGGTGTTTCCTTGAAAACACACATCCATAGTCATTGACATGTAATATTATATCCCAGTCATGATGACATAACTTCAAAATGTATAATGAGATAATCTAAACATCCACACCAAATTATATACCTAATAATTGATATAATTAAATGGGTGGATATCCAACCAACCAACTGATATTCCATGCTTCAACATGAGAACCAAAATATATCTGATCCAAAAAAACTCCACATAAATTCCAACTCAAGCCACATGTAGACACATATACTCTATCTAATACAGAATTTGTATATCAAATATGATATTTTCTATTGAACCAGATACAACCAAATTTACATTCTCACCAATATCCAAATTACACCTTGACCATCTAATTACCAGTCTCATCACACCAATAACTCCACCAACACAAGGGAATCATATCTAGATCCCATGATCCATCCAATTCAACACATAATGACTGGATGTGGCCATCATACTCATACCCAATTAGAATTAAGAAACATCAAATTTTATTCCTTCATGATACACTAAAAATGTCAACCTCAATACCCACTGAAATTATTCTACAATGATGGGCATACCCACTAACCTACAATGGTGGAATCCCCACCCTATGTATTTTTATATACCACCCTTCAAGAAAAAACCTCAATAGGTTCCAATATCACATTTGTGTCACTCCTTTAAACCATGCTCACCCATCCTAGCAATACCTATATATGATAAACACCATATTTACTATTCAACCACACACCAATACATTTATGATGTCACCTATAACACTAATAAAATTCCTACGTAGTCATTCCTATAACATTTCATAAAACCCATTGGTCCCCAACCCATAAAAGTCTACCCATTGATCCACAACCTAACTCACATTCCAACAACTATAATTTCATAAATCCTAGGCTCATGTGCCTAAAAATATAACCATTAACCATAACATGTCAATCATATCAATCCAAAATAATCAACAATTCCATTTAAAAGAATCCTTCTATCTCACTCAAATTGTGCTTAACCACATGATCACTTGGCACTTGGGCATTATTCACCAAACCAAAACAATCTACCCATGATCTATCTGTCATAAATATAACTATCTTGGATCAAAATCCACAACCACATTGGGAAATTCACCAAAAATCAATAGTCCCATTGATCATATCAATCCTTACCTAAAAAACCATGATACAAAATAATATAAGTCCATTACATCACAAAATCACTAGGCATAACCATGAGTACTACATATTTGACAGCAATTATCACGCATAAATCTCAAAACATGAAATATCTATTCATACCTATGTCTCTATACATTCACCTATTTGGTATAACCACTCTACCAGGTCACCGTCATATATTAAAACTCATCTCAATAACAGTAGGAAAATTCCATGTTACATAGCCATAACACCTGACTCACTAATATCTTGAACCATATATTAGCAGCACTACGTTCTAGAACCTAGCCTATAAATTATGTCTCATGAAAGAATTATCTCATCAGAAACATCTATTATATTATCTAAAATACCATACAGAAACTCTCATGTTGATACACCGACATTAGGGTTACCATGAATATATAAATATCAGGTATCATAAGATAATACATAATCCTACAAGGGAACTAATCATCATCATAAAACTACATACCAGACTACCCCCTCGAGGAAAACAATATAATCTATTTTCATATACTTTATAATTTCACAAAAATGATAATTTTGAGTATTTTGAAGTCATGCGGTTTTGTTATATAGAATTTCACAAAATAAGCTATATGGTAAGAAACTATATAGATAAGTGTTTATACATTAAGTAATCAAACCCCATTTTCATTTCAACACCAATATCTGGGAATCAGGTACCGATACAAACCCCCTATGGGTCACAACATATACACTACAAAGGGAGAATACATTATTTTTGAAATGGGGAATCCGTCTATAAATTCAAACCGACTTGGTATTAGAAAAAAAAATATTTTGGATCAACTCAGTAAAATTACATGGACACGTTATTTGGGAAAACTCCATAAAAATGATAATTAACACATTAAAAATTTGATCAGACATTGTTAGTAATATCAATCATGCAAAATCATATGAATGGAATGGGAGTCTAATATTCCAATAATGATACATGTACCCCATCCACTTTCCAATGGGAAAACATACAAAACCTTAAAAAAATTTCAATACATGCATTATATTGACTAAATGTCTCTACTATAACATCAAAAATCAATAACATCAATATGATGTTGTAGAGACCCAAAGCATGACGTACATGGAGATTACGTTGCTTTTTCAGAATACATAATACATAACAAAAACCAACACTCAAGGACTGTAATAGTTTAGTGTCTTTGGAAACACGGAACATAATCTTCTAATCAGGGTGAAATATCTTCAGCATCTCCCATTAATATCATCACCTTTTGTTTTCTTACCTAAAATCATTTATTATATCCTGGGGAAAAGAAAACATATAAAGGGTGAGCTCAAATTCTTATTAAGGGTAAGCATGGAGAAAATAAAACAAAACATATACATTTGAACTTAAAAACATGAACATAATGTTTAAACATCAAAATCAGGAACAATGGCATAAAACATGGCAGTACGTAAGGAATAGATCATAATAGAACAACAATCATCATAAAATATCATGGGAATAAATCGTGTAATTGTGTAAAACCATTAAGCACATGATATGATTTCTATAGTAGCCGAGGAATTGAAGCCACGACTATCTTAGTGGACAAATTCCCATAAAGAATCGAGTTCACTCCTCGTTCCAGTCCTGTACCACTGAACTAGATTAACATACCATTCCAGCCATGTCTATCTCATGAGATATAAATCTTTACCCAATGGATTAGATGGAGATATAGATCCCACCCATATCATTATGAAACCATTATTACTTGTGCCACAACATGAACATAAATCATTCATCATTACCCAAAGTATAAAATGGGTTCCATAAACATCATCCCATCAAAACATAATCCATAAAAAATGGATATCATTTCATCATAAGAAAATTGAATCCATGTAATTCATAGAGACATTATACTTGAAACATTCACATATGAAATTATTCCATCTTATATGGAAAATGGTTTAGATAAAACAGTTGAAATGAATTCTTGAGGAAAATATCCTTTCTTCTTCAAAATCATTTTCTTTTCCAAAATTTCCATGAAATTTTTAAAAGAAAAAGATTTTGTTGAAAATATTAATTAAATATTTTAGAGTAAGCTTCATGAAAATAAGGCGTTATGAAACCGTAAAAATATGTTCATATCATATAAGTAAAAAACATTCTTCTCGTACTTTTTCCTGAAATGTCAAAAAGTACCTCATATGGTAAAAAAAAGAAAGATTCCTTACATAACAAGTAGTAAAAGAAAAAAATGGGTAAAAAGGAATTTAAATATACATGAAACCATTTTTAGAAAATAGGGACATGGATGATAAAGATAACCCCAGTAAATACTTATGAATAAACAATCTCTGATAAAAATGAGATTGGAAAAGTAATCTCTTACCTTATGTCCAATTTCATCCATATGTGTCTGAGAATCATGTATAGTGGGTTCAAACATATTATTAACTTCAAACAGAACCATAATAATATTTATGATATCATATATGATTCACTTACAAATTTATATTACCCGTTCATTTGTAAATTCCATGTTAAAGCAGCATTTTGGGTAAAACCATTTCATTTATCATCCGTGTTATGACATGTAATTATTAATATGATTACATAGATAATGATTACATAATTACATAATATAAAACAAGATTTATATATAATATATATTCAGAATATACTTATATATAACAGATCAATAAATGGAAAGAAATACACCATTCATGGATATGGAAGGTCGTACGTACGCATGAACATTGTTTTCGTTTCCTTATTGAATTGAATGAAATTAAGTTTATGACATAAATATATATATATATACATAAAAACAGTAGCATTATTATGTCATATATTTCATTATTACTTATTATATATACTTTATAATCATTCTTGAATTGTTAACATGGAAAATGAATCTCATCGCGTCGTTGAGACGGTAATCCGTACGTATGCACGAGTGATGATATCATTCCCATATTTATTGATTGGAATTGGATTGAATAATATAATATCATAAAATCAGTAAGATTTTATAATAAATATATATTGTTATTCATTACACCATTATACCCATCCATGTAAGGTGGTGGTGGAATTACTGATTACACCACGATGTGGAGGCGGTATTCCGTACGTACGCACGCACGGTGATTTCATTTTCCGTAGGATGGATAGAAGGTGAAATATGGTTGTTTCATATTTATAATAAAATATCATTATATATTTAATCCTTATGTTATTACTTTATAATTAAACAACTAATGAAGAAGAAGATGAAGAAGAATGAAACTTGAAAGAACCAGTAGAAGATATTACCTCTTCTTCGACGCACCTCCTTTATACTTTTTCATAGGGCACTAGAGTTGGACTTTTGATAAGAACATAACTACTATGATATAACTAGAGAGTCTTAGAAGAGTAATTTTCATTTTTTGTCCAAGCTTCATGGTTCAAAATGGGGCTAAGTGAAGAGGGAATGGGTGCCCTTTTTATAAGGGATGAGAGGGCCACCTTTGGAAACATAAGAAATATTAATTTATAATAAATTCAAACCCACATAAAAACCTCCAAAAATGATTCAAATCATATTATTAGATGATATAGAGTTTTAATCGCATCAACCAATAAAATTTAGATATTTTGGGAATTTGTTTTAAACATTATCAACTTGATTTATTCTTATTTAATCTATTTAATTTTATTTGTGGTAATAAGATTATAATTGTTAAATTGTAATAAATAATTACTCATGTGTTGTGAATTGTCCATAATTGTATAATTTATGCCATTTTAGAACATTCAAATTTATATTTATAATTTTTTAATATTTTTGTGATTTTTAAACAATTTTATATTACGTTATTTTTATAATTTTATAATTGTGTCAATTTTGACTCTATTCATTTATTTGATTTTAAATAAAATCAAAAAAAAAGATATGTTCGAAACAAAATATTTAATAGATTCATAACATTTCATATTTATCTATAAAATTCTTGGAGCACATTAAATAGTTCATATAATATTTATTTTAATAATTTTTTAAAACCATTTATATGGTATATCTCTTAATAAAATAATTAGTACAACATTTTTGTATAATTATTTAATATACTTATTTATTGAATAAAAATTAAAAATTAAATCCTATGTTGAATATAAATATCATAGATTTTATAATAATAATTTTACTCGAATTTATGATTTTAAATCAGAACATGTAAATTGTTATATTTATTAAATTATGAAGGTAACAACTTTGGAATCATTTAAAATAAAAAAATATAAGTGCCATAATATTCATTATAAGGATCCAAATTGTCCCCAATTCGGCAATTGGATTATCAGGGTTTATATATACACTACCAATAAGTCTTGGTAAGGTTTTTGGGCCTTTTAATGTGTATTATTATTTCAATAAAAACTATATTATTGATATTTCACTAAATAAATAATTTCTGTATTATTAATGTATAATATAATAAGGTAAATAAATAATTATTAAAAATTTTAAATAAATTACCATGATAAATAAGAACATTTAATCTTTCAAATGAGTATTTATAACCTAATTTATATTCTGTATAACCTTATATTAAAAATATTTTAATTATTAATGTTTGAGTGAGACATATTTCACATTCATTTAAATAAAATAATTTAATGGTCTTAATCACATCCAAGTAGGTTCTAATGGATTCAATTTCGACCCATGTATTATTTAGGGTAAAATATAATCATCCAATTATATTAGGATAAGTTTTAGGGTAATTTTATAATATTATATTTACCCTTAATTTCCTGATTTACCTTTAACTATGGTAAATAAAATTTACAATAGTTACTATTCATAATGACTAAGAATAAAATATAGCTAATTAACATAATTTGGACCTACTGATTCCAAATATGGAATCCATTTTCTCAAATTCAAATCATAGAAGTTGCAGAAATTAATTTAAAATTAATCTCGTTGTTGAGAAAACAAGTTTTAAAAGATAAAACATTGCAAAAGATTGAAATGATTTTTCCTATTAATTCAATGTAAAATCAATGATAATGAAATAAATTATTTTAAATGGTAAAAATATATTCTATTTATACTTTTAAAACAATCAAAATTATAATTTTATGATATAAATAATTATGATGGAAAAAGTTGTTTTTATTTAAAATATAACGTGTTTTTACTATTCATTAAAATATGAAAGTTATCATAATAATATGAAAAATTTATCCAAAGTAAATTTATATGTACTAATTTTAAAGAATAATTTAATTTTGTCAAATTGAACTTATAAACATGTCAGAAACTAGATTAAAAGTGGGTGCACCATCAAAAGGTGGCAAAACTGCATTTTTTTAAAAATACTTATTTTACCTGAAAAATTTATCTTCTTCTCATACCATGTTATATAAAATGTATAAGATTAATAATAATGTTATATAATTAAATATTTAGTTAATACTATTCATAACGGCTAGTCCATAATATTATAATAATATATCATTGTTTAGTGAAATCCAGTATTGCGTACTACACAAGCTATCCAGGAAGGTCACGATTGCGTGTAATGCAAGCCAAGTCATAGATGAATTTAGTGAAAGATCCATTTGGTGTTTCGTATAAAATAATTTAACACATATTTCATTTATACATTAAACAAAATCTATAATTAATGTTTCTTAGAATAATTTCGACAAAACGAACAAGAAATTGTGTGTAACGTGAGCCATGAATAGTGTTGTGAATACAGTGTTGAGTATAGAACAGGATAATTTTGGTGTCATGTACAACACAAGACAACAATGAAATTAAAATGAATAATTCTCATAAAATCTCAGGTTGTTACATTCTACCCCCCTTAAAATGAATTTTTCCCATGAAATTCGTAGGGGGTTATAAATGGTTTACTACTTTAAAGTTTCTTTCATAAAAACCCACATCGTAAAAAGGAATACTAAAACATAATTTTAAAAAGTAAAGTAAGAAACATAACAGTTACCCAAATTAACTCATCACTAGTTTTCCACATAGGAGAACATAGGTGAAAATATGGATATGGATGAAATATCTTACCATTATGTTTTGATGAAGAGTGGTAGAGGACATGGCCTTGAAAAATCCAACAATCACAACGCCATAAATTCGTGATGATCTAAGGTACCATCTAATTCATTAGACACGAGGACACTAGGACATAATTTTTGGTTTTCAAGATCATTTCCCTAATTTTGAAGAATTTGAATTAGAATAAATACTTACTTTATTTCGGTACATTCTCAATGGACTTATACATTATCTATCATACCGCTTAAAAAATTAAAACCACTTTCTACTAACCAGGGACTTCCTGTAGGCCAGTGGTAGTCGATAAAGGCCTCTCGCACTTCGGTTGTGGGTTTGATTCCCGCAACCTTGCCCGATGTGACGGGGTGTCGCCCGTCCTACGGCTTTTCCTTTTTCTAAAACTATACTATTATAACATAACAAAAAGTTCTATCCTTAAACAATACAGCCTGATGTCTAAATTAATCAAATCCAATCTTTAGGTTTATCTGAAATACTTATGTCCAATATCATATTATAAATAAAATTATTACTATAAAGGTCATCTACCAAGCATTGAATACAATCATTTATCTCTCGTATATCATAAAATATATATATCTTGTTGGTCAAATTTCAAACATGTGAATTCCTTAATCATGTATTCTCTTGAAACATGAGTACCAATTGAACCTTAGTGAAAACATGAATGTTGTCAAAAGATAACTCTTTCTACATACCAAAATCCCAAAATTCTGTATACTCAAACCATGATATCACTTTTTCCTTATACCATTCATGAGCTCATTAATACTATCAATCATCTCATAATCTCTTTATACTTTCATTATGAACATATCATCAACCTTCCAAAAATATTTGAATAACCTTTCATGGTTACCATTACCATTTGGTTGCACCCAAATTTACCCTACATGTATGTGTTCGTTGTAGTACAGGTAGGGGTCGAATCCACAGGGACCGAAGAAGAAACCGAGATACACTCTGATTTTGGATGGATTTGGCTATGGAGTGGCCAACTATTTGGATTGATTTTATTTTAAAAACTAATTATTTAATCTAAATAAAAAAAATTAAAACAAACAATTAATTAGTCTAAAAAAATTAATGGAGATGAGTTGATCCTAAGTTGTTACTTGGGTTAGATTGGATGCATTTAATTTCTTATAACATTCATTTCACTAATTCAAGATGTATCCAAAAAATGATATAATTCCTCAACATCATTCAACAATTTATTCCCTACAACATTCCAAGTCTAATCAACAATGCACTTAGAGGATCAATTTAATGATCACTCCAAAGAATTGGATCGTACTAGCACTTGAAATGTGTCATTGATAAAGTTGGCGAAGATGAAGAAGAAAATAAATCATCAAATAGAAATCTTAAAATAATGAAATTATTAAAGAAATTAAGATCATAACATAACATCCAATATTCCCCATGCAACTCCCTAGAACCAACCCATATGGGTTTAGCACTCCATTGTTTCTATGATCTCAAAGGAAGCAGAAAGTAGACTCATAGGGGCGGAATTGGAGAAGCAAAAACAACAACAACAAAAATGATCACTCCACCGTTGTGTGAATAAATTCACAAGTGCTGGTGTGAATAAATTCACACCATAAAGCATAGGTATCAAAGTGATAATAAGAAGGAAAGAAAATTAGAAAATGAAGAACTTTTATTAAGAACTAATGTGATTTGAACAACTTGCATGAGAATGAAGAACGATTACAACATCAAAAGGATAGTATAACATAATAATGAAACAAAGCACCCAACATCCCTAAATCCTCCACCACTACTACCTTAAATAAGAAAAAATGAAGCATTGGCCGAGTCCCCAACATCCCAAGTGCCTTTAATTAATTTTGTTAGGGAATGTTAGGTGGAACATTAATGCAGAGGGACTTTTCCACTTCTTGCCCTCGAAGTTGCAGCCATCTTGCATCCACTAGAAAGACGCGCTGAAAGGACCTTCTAGAAGGCCGAATTTGAGTTGGCCCTATAATACTTAAATGAATCCTCGAATTTCCCCTAACATTCTTTATATATTCATCCAAAAATATGAATCCGTTCACCAGATATTATAATCATAGTGGGATGTCTTTCAGGGCCGCAGAATCTTGCCCAGAATTGAATCTTCAACTTGGGCCGCATTAATAACCACAATTTTGAATGACTTGTCACTAGATCAAGAAGAATTATTTGTTCCTAAATATGTCTTTTATCCTCCCATGAATTTTGGGATTCATTGGGCCTGTATTGTGGGTCCCATATTCCCATTAGTGGGATGATATCCAATCTGCCTTCTCCAAAATTGTTTTCTTTTCATCGCCTAATATCCCCATCATCTCGTATGAATCCTCCATTGATCCATGAATGAAAAATGTTCATATATATGTTTATATACATTTCCCTAAATATCAAATTAAAATATGGATAATTATATTCATTAAAATCATATGAAACATTGGGCCTAAATTGGTACATATGAGGCATGAAGTGCGCAAATGATGAGAATGGATGTTCAAAATTAAAATCCACAATATCAGGCCCATAAGATCAAAAGTGAACATTTAATACCCTTAAAATGTAATCAAAATATGTGTTTTTATTGGATAATCAAACCACCCAACTTGAGTTTTGCTAGTCCCGAGCAAAATATATCTCATAAAAATGAAATTCGAATAACCTTTTCCAAAAACATTTTAATACAAATCTCTCACCCAAAGATCTCTTACCAAACAATAATGAAACCCATAAAAATCATTTAAAACAATCTATTTACAAAGGATTATATCAAGACCAAGCCCATTATTTTGTTCAAATTCATCGCCATATTTCATCCTAATTCAATTAATCATGATGATGTGTTGTGCGTCACAATAGACATGGGGGTTTATTTTCATTCGAGGGAGAAAAGATGGAAGAGTTAGGATAAATAAAATTTCAATAATAACATCAGTAATCATTTATTTATTTTATTTTATTTTTGGATTTTTTCTTCAAATTTTCCATGGTAATTGAAATTGAACTCAATCGAGTCAACCCATGTAGCAAGACTTTGCCGATGACTCCCAGACTCAATGACCGTAGGGCACCAAGTGAAGCTCACATACACGGGCATCATCTCAAGTTAACTCAATCAAAAATAATTCAAATTACCATAAATAGAGATAAAATGCCCAACTATGGGCTAGAAAACTATGGAGTCATGATCCCCATATACCTAAAGACACACATTATGTCAATTCATTAATCTACATGAAATTGATTTTTTTGAATACTCATTTTAAAATTAAAATGATTGTCAATCCTATGCTATTTATTATGGGTCCCCAAGAACTAAAACTAAAACCCCACAATCTAGAGGACGTGCATTGTGTTTTTTTAATAATTGTATGAAAATATAAATGGTGAAAAATCACATCAGACAACCACACTTTCCAAAATCTATGCACATGAATATAAACTTGCATTAAAATCCGAATCAAGGATTGCAAAATTATTTGATATCCAATTTCAATGTTTGGAATGTGTGTTATCATGATCAAGTTTAATGAAAATTATCCTTCCACAGATTTTCATCTCCACCAACTTAGAATAACACTTTTCCCAGTGTTTAAAGAATTGAAACATAGAACGGGTAGGATAGAAGTTCAACGAAGACATTGAAAATGAAAATTATTGAATGATGTCACCTGGTGGTTAATGTTGAAAATTCATTCCCATGTCTCCCTTTATTTCTGGTTTGTCTCTCAATGGCTTGGACGGTTGTCGCCACCTTTTCCCAATGACCTATGACATGCCTTTAATTTTTCTTTTAATATAAATTTTTTTTTTCAACCTAAAAACATAAAAATAACATAAACTGATGATACACTGTCTTCTCTTAAATTTCTGGGTAAGGTATTACTCAGGGATCACACCGCGTCACCCGAATGAATATGGTGCTCCCCTTTCATACATATCCTTATTCATAAAATTAGAACATGTCAAAATTATATTTTTTTTAAATACCTATAAAAACATAAAATAAAATAAAATAAACTGATGATACATTGTCTTCTTTATATTTTATGGGTAAGGTATTACTCAGGGATCACACCGTGTGACATGAATGAATACAGTGCTCCCCTTTCATACCCATCCATTCTCATAAAAGTGGAACAGGTCAACAGTCTAAGGTAGAATAAAATTATATCAAAATGATTAACTAATCCAATTTGAAATATAAAGTTTATTAAAACAAAAAATGATTGGAAACTTGAAAACCACAGGTTTCCTCCCGTGTAGTGCTTAATTTAATGTCTTTAGCTCGACTTGAACCCCTCAACTTAGCCAATTCCAACTTTAAAAAATTTAATGAACACATCATTCTCCACTTCAACATGATTTAGAATATGTATCCCTTGTGGTTGGTAAGAAGATTTGGAATTTGATTCATGAACAATCCTATTTTTTAAAATGAATGGGAAAATCCAAGGAATATCAGAAATGGTTGATCTTTTTTCTTATGTAGTCTTTCCTAATAAATCAAATATAACCCCCCATTTGGGTTTCATGAGATGAATTAATTAAACCCCCAAGCTCTTGATTTACAAAAATGATAGGGTACTTGAGTGGGGAAGGAAGGAAAATGATTTTGAGATCGGTTTGGATGGGACATTTAAACACAGGTTAAGAATTTGAATCCAACTCTGTTTCATTTTCCAAATTTATTGGCAAAATTGTTTCATTTTGAACAGAAGATTCATCCAAAAAATTGGAAATAATCATGTTAGGATTGGTAATGTAATCAATGTTTTTTATTTATCTCAGGGGTTCAGTGATTGGTTTTTTTGAAAAATCATCAACAGAGTTACACTTAGGAGACTCAATCCACAATGTCAAATTCTCCTCTTGTGAATACATGAAATCAATTTCCTCCTGATTTAAAGACCCTTAAACAATATCTTGATTCACTTCCTCTACCACAAATCCAAATTTTGGTTATTCAATTAATTTATTAGAGTTTTGTGGGAAACTAGACACTCCACATAAGGTTTTGGAAGGTACAATTGGTGTAGGGATGAGTTCCTCAGAAGTATTAATGCGTTGAAGTTCTAATATCAACGATGATACCTCAGAACTCATTATATCCATTTGATTACACAATTTTTCATGAAATGATTGAGGAACATATAGGATGGGATGATTAACATTATGAATGTCGCTAAGATTAGACTCTTAAATCATCCTTGAGAGGGAAGGAAACTAATCAATTAAACATTCATTATCTCATTAATTGTACGTCTCATCGGGTGTGGGGAAATCATTCAAGGGTTAATAAAAGAAATTTTATAATTTAGGGGCCTCCCAATATTGAATTTCCAATTGATTCCAGCATGAGTTTGTGACATGGTGATTTCGAAGATACTCCATTGGAGAAGACAGAAAGTTGGATTCTAGATTCGCAGGATACACACAAACTGAAAGGGGGGAAATATAAGAGAGATGGGGTTGAGAATAGAGAATGTGGGGTGAGAAAAGGATGATAGTGTCTAAGGTAACTTACTTGGGACCCTAGAAACGGTTCCAAAATTTGGTTTCACCCAAATTTACCCTACAGGTATGCGGTCGTTGTAGTAAAGGTAGGGGTCGAATCCACATGAACTGAAGAAGAAACCGAGAGACACTCTGATTTTGGAAGGATTTGGCTATGGAGTGGCCAACTATTTAGATTTATTTGATTTTAAAAACTATTGATTTAATCTAAATAAGATAAATTAAATCATACAATTACATAGTCTAAAACAATTAATGGAGATGAGTTGATCCTAAGTTGTTACTAGGGTGAGATTGAATGCATTTATTTTCTTATAACATTAGTTTCACTAATTCAAGATGTATCCAAAAATGATATAATTCCTCAACATAATTCACCAATTTAATCCATTCACCATTCTATGGCTAATAACTAATGCACTTAGATGATCAATTTAATGATCAGTCTATATAATTGGATCGTACTAGCACTCTAAATGTGTCATTGTTACAGTTGGCGAAGACGAAGAAGAAAATAAATAATCAAATAGAAATCATAAAATAATGAAATGATTATAGAAATTAAGATCATGAAATAACATCCAATTTTCCCCATGAAACTCCCTAGGACCAACCCATAAGGTTTTATCCCTCCATTTATTCTATGATCTCAAAGGAAGCGGAAAGTAGACTCATAGGGGCAGAATTGAACAAGAAAAAACAACAAGAACAAAAATGATCACTCCACCGTTGTGTGAATAAATTCATAAGTGCTTGTGTGAATAAATTCACACATTAAATAAATGGTATCAAATTGATAATAAGAATAAAATAAAAAGATTAAATGAAGAACTTTTATAAGAACTAATGTGATTTAAACAACTATCATGAGAATGAAGAACGATTACAACATCAAATGGACATCATAACATAATAATGAAACAAATCACCCAACATCCCTAAATCCTCCACCACTAATACATTAAATAGGAAATAATTAAGCCTTGGTAGAGCCCCCAACATCCCATGTGCCTTTAATTAATTGTGTTGGGGAATGGTGGGTGGAACATTAATGAAGAGAGACTTTTCCACTTCTTCCCCCGAAGTTACAGCCAGCTTGCATCCACTGGAATGATGCTCGGAAATGACATTCTAGAAGGTCGAATTTGAGTGGGCCCGAGAATACTTAAATGAAGCCCCGGATGTCCCCTAATATCCTTTAAAACTTAAGCCCAAAATAATATTTCTGTCGTGATATATGATATAAATAGTGGGATATTTTTCTGGGAGGTAGAATCTGGCACAAAATTTAATCTTCATCTTGGTCCACCTTAATATCTACTATTTTGGATGACTTTTAACTGGATCTATGAGAATTATTTGTTCTTATATATTTCTTCTAGCCTCCCATGAATTTTGGGCTTCATTGGGCATATATTGTGGGCCCCACATTCCCATCAGTGGGATGATATCCAATCTGCCTTCTCCAGAATTGTTTCCTTTAATCGCCTAATATCCCCAGCATCCCTTATGAATCCTCCATTGACCCCTGAATGAAAAATGTTCATATTTATGTTTATATCCATTTCTAAAAATATCAAATTAAAATATAGATAATTAAATTCTTTAATATTAGATAAAACATTGGGCCTAAATTGGTACGTATTAGGCAGGAAGTGCACAAATGATGAGAATGGCTTTTCAAAATTAAAATCCACGAACTCAGGCCCATAAGATCAAAAGTGAACATTTAATACACTTAAAATTTAAAAAAATATGTGTTTTTATTGTCTAATAACCCTTCATCATATATTTCAAAACTCAAGCAATGACAATAGTGTAACAATCCTTAGATTTTTCTTTAGTTCATTGTAAAATACATTATTCTTGATAAACATACAATCATTACAGTACATTATTAAACCACTGACTGAGCTTCATCATTTCTTCAATATGATATATCATTTTTAGTCTCTTTATCATCATCCACATAAATACTAGCCATATGACCATGTTGATTCTCTTTATGATATTTTCCCTTAGGGAATTGGTTTTCATAATGCCCGTACATTCCACATTTAAAACACTTAACCTTTTTTGATGTCTTAGCAATACCGTTATCCTTGTCCATAGTGTTAATATAACCTTTTCCATTGTAATTACTATCTTTGTATCCTGATTTTCCACACCTAAATCATCTTCCAGTTCCTTTGAAACATTCTCCCTTATGCCTCTTCCAACATGATTTACATGTGAGAAATTGAACTTTCATTCCTCTATAATCATCCTGAAACTCCAACTTTCTCTTATTAGATGAGTCAGGAAACTTACCAAGGTTGAGATTATTGATCATATTATGAGATTACTGATTAGGAATAATAATTATATGTGGACTTCCAGATCCAATTTCATTTGGTTGCTCATAAGGAATATCATTTCATTGTCAATCATATACTCTATTATCGTGAATCTTCCTGTTTCTATCCATTTTCAAAAACCCAAAAAGAATAGTGTGAGAGGAAAAAATGATAATCGAGGGGGAGTGACTTCAATATCTAACATCTTTCGTTTAATTCTAATATCGTTGTCATAATTCTAGGACTATACCCTATACTTATACTTAACCATAGGGACATCCCTAGACATACCTTCGAAATATCTCTAGGGATCTCACTAATGCTTTTGCATCCTAATTTCCAAAGGATAACTAAAAATTTCCTCTGATAAAAACTATAGAGTGCCAAAGCTTGATGTACCTATAAATTACATTACTTTTTTGTAATACTTAATGCATAATAAAAACCAAAACTCAAGGACTGTAATAGTTTAGTGTCTTTGGAAACTCAGAACATAATCTTCCAATCATGGTTAATGATCTTCAACATCTCCCACAAAGATAATCCCCTTTTGTTTTCTTACCTAAACCATTATTTATATCCTGGGGAAAATAGAACATATAAAGGGTGATATCAAATGTTTAGTAAGGGTAAAAATGGTTAAAATAAAACAAACCATATACATTTGAACTTAGAAACATGAACATAATGTTTAAACATCAAAATCATGAGAAATGAAATAAAACATGTCAGTACGTAAGGCATAAATCATAATGGAACATCAATCATCATAAAATATCATGGGAATAAATCATGTAATTGTTGAAAACAATTAAGCACATGATATGATTTCCATAGTAGCCAAGGCATTGCTGCCAAGACCATCTTAGTGGACAATGTCCCATACGGAATCGAGTTCACTCCTCATTCCAGTGTTGTAACACTAAACCAGATTAACTTACCGTTATAGCCATGTCTATCTCATGAGATATAATTCTTTACCCAATGCATTGGAGGGAGATAAAGGTCCCACCCATCTCATAATGAAATAATTTTTACTTGTTCCACAACATGAATGTAAATCATTCATCATTACCAAAAGTATAAAATGGGTTCCATAAACATCATCCCATCATAAGATAATCCATAAAAAATGGATATCATTTCATCATAAGAAAAGTGAAACCATGTAAATCATAGATACATTATACATGAAACATACACATATTAAATAATTCCATCTTATATGGAAAATGGTTTTGACAAAACACTTGAAATGAATTCTTGAGGAAAATATCCTTTCTTCTTCAAAATCATTTTCTTTTCACAAAATGACCTGAAATTTTTAAAAGAAAGGGATTTTTTTTTAATATTCATTAAATATTGTAGAGTAAGATTCAGGAAAATAAGGCTTTATGAAACCATTAAAAACCATTCATGCCGTATAAGTAAAAAAACATTCTTCTCGTACTTTTTCCGGAAAAGTCAAAAATTACCTCGTATGGTAAACAAAATAAAGATTCCTTACATACTATGTAGTAAAAGACAAGAATGGGTAAAAAGAATTTTAAACATTCCAGAAATGATTTTTTTTAAAATAGGTGCATGGATGATAAATATAACCCCAGTAAATACTTACGAATAAACAATCTCAGATAAAAACGAGATTGGAAAAGTTATCCCTTACCTTATGTCCAATTTCTTATGTATGTGTCTGAGACTCCTGTATAGTGGGTTTAAACATATTATTAACATGTAACAAAACCATAATAATATTTATGATATCATATATGATTCACTTACGACATTATATTCCCCGTTATTTTGTAAATTCCATGTTAAAGCAACATTTTGCGTAAAATCATTTCATTTATCATCCGTGTTTTGACTTTTAATTATTAATATTATTACATATATCATGATTAATTAATTCCAGAATTTAAAAAATTATTTATTTTAATATGTATTTATAATATATATATATAATAGATCGATAAATGGAAAGAAATACACCGTTCATGGATATGGTAGGCTATACGTACGCATGAACACTGTTTTTGTTTCCTTATTGAATAGAATAGAATTAAGTAGATGAAATACACACATATATATATAAATACAGTAGAATTATTAATTAATATATTTCAGGATTACTTATTATATATACTTTATAATCATTATTTAATTATTAACATGGAAAATAAATCTCATCAGGTCGTGGAGACGGTAATCCGTACGTACGCACGAGCGATGATATCATTCCCATATTTATTGAATGGAATTCAATTGGATGATATAATTTCCTAGAATCAGTATGATGTTATAATAACCATATATAGTTATTATTTACACCATTATACTGATCCAAGTATGGTGTTGGTGGAAAAACAGATTACACCACGGCATGGAGATGGTATTCCGTACGTATGCACGCGTGGTGATTTCATTTTCTGTATGATTGATAGAAGGTGAAATAGGGTTGTTTCATATTTATAATAAAATATACTTATTTATGTAATACTTATATAATTACTTCATAATGAAAAAACTAAATAAGAAGTTGAAGAAGAAAGACACTTTAAAGAATCGATAGAAGAGATTACATCTTCTTCGACGCACCTCCTTTAAATTTCTTCTTAGGGCACTGGAGATGGTCATTTGAGATGACCAGAACCTCTATGATATAACTAGAGAGTTTGAGAAGAGTAATTGGCTGGTCCTAGTGAAGAATAAAGGCTCAAAAGTTTTTGATAATAAGATGGAAGGGGTGCCCTTTTTATAAGGGATAAGAGGGGACCATTGGAAACAAAAGAAATATTAATTTATAATAAATTCAACCCCACATATAAACCACAAAAAATGAATCAAATCCAAAGATTAGATGAGTTAGAGTTTTAATCTCATCAAAAAATAATATTTAGACATGTTGGGAATTTATTTTAAACATTATAAACTTGATTTATACTTATTTAATATGTTTAATTTTATTTGTGGTAATAAGATTATAATTTTTAAATTATTATAAATAATTACTTATGTGTTGTGAATTCTCCATAATTGGTTAATTGATGACATTTTAGACCATATAAATTTTAATTTATAATTTGTAAATATTTTTGTGATATTTAAAAGATTTTATATTATGTAATATTTATAAAATAAAAAATAGTGTCAATTTTGACAATATTCAATTATTTAATTTTAAATAAAATCCATAAAGAAGATATGTTCGATCCAAAATATTTAATAGATTCATAAAATGTCATATTTTTCTAGAAAAGTTGTGGAGCACATTAAATAGTTCATATAATATTTATTTTAATATTTTTTTAAAACCATTTATTTGGTATATCTCCTAATAAAATAATTAGTACAATAGTTTTGTATAATTATTTAATATACGTATTTGTTACATAAAAATTAAAAAAAATCCTATGATGAAGATAAATCTAATATATTTTATAATAATTCATTTACTCGAATTTATCATCTTAAAATCACAACATGTAAATTGTTATATTTATTTAATTTAAAAGGTGGCTACATTGGAATCATTTAAAATAAAAGAATATAAGTGTCAAAATCTTCTTAATAAGGATCCAAATGTTCACCAATTAGGCAATTTGATGGTCAGTGATTATATATACACTACCAAAATGTCTTGTTCAGGTTTTTGGGCCTTTTTATGTGTATTATTCTTTGAATAAAAACTATATTATTGATTTTTCACTAAATATATTATTTCTCCATCATTAATGTATAAGCAAATAAAGTAAATAAATAATTCTTAAAAATTAAAAATAAATTACCATGTTAAGTATTAACATTTGTCTTTAAAATGAGTATTTATAACCGAATTTATATTCTGGATTACCTTATATTAAAAATAGTTTAATTATTATAGTTTGAGTGAGACATATTTCACTTTCGTTTAAATAAAATAAATTAAAGGTTTTAATCACGTCCAAGTGGGTTCCAATGGATTCCATTTAGACCCAAGTATGATTTAGGGTAAACTATAATCATCCAATTATATTAGGACAAGTGTTAGGGTAATTTTATAATATTATATTTACCCTTAATTGCCTGATTTACCTTTAACTGTGGTAAATAAAATTAACTGTAGTTACTATTAATAATGAATAAAAATAAAAAGTTACATATTAACATAATTTGGACCTACTAATTCCAAATATGGAATCCATTTTTCCAAATTATAATCATAGATGTTTCAGAAATTAATTTAAAAGTAATCATGTTGTTATGGAAATGAGTTTTAAAAGTTAAAACATTTCAAAAGATTGAAATGATTTTACCTATGAATTCAATGTAAAATCATTTCTAATGACAAACATTATATTAAATGGTAAAAATATATTCTATTTATACTTTAACTCCAATCAATATTATAATTAATCCATATAAATTATTATGATGAAAAATGTTAGTTTTTAATTAAAATATAGCATGCTTTTACTATTCATTAAAATATGAAAGATATCAGAATAATATGAAACAATTATCCAAAGTAAATTTTTATATACTGATTATAAAGAATAATTTTATTTTGTCAAATAGAACTTATAAACATGTGAAAAACTAGATTTAAAGTGGTTGCGCCATCAAAAGGTGGCAAAAATGCATTTTCTGAAAAATACTTATTTTACCTAAAAAATTTAGCTTGTTTTCTTACCATGTTATAGAAAATGTATAAGATGAATAATAATGTTATAAAATTCAAAATGTAGTTAATAATATTCATAACATCTAGTCTATAATATTATAATAATATATCGTTGTTTATTGAAATCTGGTATTGTGTACTACACAAGCTATCGAGGAAGGTCGTTATTGCGTCTAATGCAAGCCAAGTCAGGGATGCGTGTAGTGCAAGCCCCATTTGGCATTTCATATCAAATAATTCAACACTTATTTCATTTATAAATTAAACAAAATCTATAATTAATGTTCTGTTGAATAATTTCTACAAAACAAACATAAAATTGTTTGTAACGCGAGCCAAGAATAGTGTTGCATTTACGGTGTTTTGTATAGAACATGCTAATTTTTGTGTCACGTACAACACAAGACATTAATGAAATTAAAAATAATAATTCTCCTAAAATCTTGGGTTGTTACATATGCCCCCGGTAACCTAAAAATCCCCTCAACAGTGGTGTTTGTGATGCATCAGACTATGGTTTATCACAATATAAGATATTAAAATATTCATTATATACCATATGCATTAATATAAAGGCAATTAAAAAAGAAATTTTGATTGCACTTTGAGATAGCACATCCTCGTTCCACTCGACAGTTCATGGACTAATGCATTATAGGGATCTCAGGCATGCCTCCCCATATGATAGAGGTTATTGACTAGCAGTGAGGGTCAAAAGTGATATCATAATGATATTATACCCTCATATCCTTGTAATGAAAATAAAAAAAATAAAAAAAAGAAACATCCATAAAATAATCAAAGTATGTGAAAGTAGAAAAACAGATTAATACAATGTAAAACATATAAATGATTGTATATTTTCATACATTATAAATGGTCTCCCACTAGGTTGACCCCATTCAAAAAATAAAAATATTCATTAAAATTAATAATTTTCTCAATCTACATCCACAATCCTCATAACATCATAATATTTGAATCAACATCAATGTTATCCTGTTGAATGATGAATCATTGGCATATTCCCTACATGAACCTAAAGATAATGATGTATTATTGGTTATATAAGTTCTATGGCCCATTACCAGGGTGTGAGAAAAACATAGTGGGGAACCAACAATGGGTTCCCGAACATAACTAGTAAATAAGTGTATTAATATGTGATATTGAAGTTCCCTAAACCCACACTCCTTTATATGTTGTTAAAAACACATTATTTAAAAAATATCTTTAATATCTTTTGAGGCGACTTAGGAAAAATAGAAATATGTTTATATAATATAAACATAACATCTCATAAATGATTGTAAAAATATATGAACCCAAATTTATTGTCTCATTGGATAATAGGGGCATAAAAATATTATTTCACATAATTATGAACTTTTCCCTATAATGAGATAATACTGGTCCCCCTTCAAGATACCACTTGGGTTATACTTATCATCACTTCCTGAGGAATATAAAACATAAAAAACGTGTGAGATCAAATACTTGGTAATGTGAATAACTTATCAGTGAATCATAAAGTTTATGATCATAAACATGTCTGTAACATGAGAATTTGAGATAAATTTGACTAAAAATATCATTGATTCATAATAGATGTCAATAAAGTATGATAGAAGAAAATATAACCTTAAAATGATCAAGAATATACCATGATAGAAGACTGTGGAAACAATAGACAATAATCATGAGATATTTCTCATAACATAAGCACATGAAATAATATTTAAATGTGGTATAATTATAAGATATAAAACTATTATTATTAACCCAAATGATTCTCATGAATTGTTATTTGAATAAATTATCCACATATTAGGTTGTGAACAAAGGAAAATTCACATGACACAGGTTGTGAACAAAGAAATATCTCTATGAATCTTTTTGTGAACAAATCAATATTCTCGTGACTCAATTTTTTAATACATAAATAATCCCATGATTTGTGTTCTTAGTGAATAAAAATTACCATAAATTATAATATGAAAAAAGAAAAATTCCCATGATTTACATCATTATATCATGAGTCATAAAAAATTATCCAAAAACTGGAGGGATATATAGGGAAAAAACATTGAATATATACCTATGTGTTCCACATAAAATCAATCATACATCATATCCTAAAGAACCCACTAAAAAAATGGTTTTTTTTCATTTTAAATGGTATCACATAAAATTATATCACAAATTCCATCAGATGATACCAAAATTCAGTCACCCAAAAAGAGTCTTTAATAAGGTTATTTAAAGGTTATTTCACAAAATATATCCCTAATGGAGGTATATATTTTCGAGATAATTAGGAAAATTGAGGATAATCAATGAAAAGGTGTATTTAGAAAAAATTTCTTAATATTGTCATAATGAAACAAAGTCACCCGTCACATTAAAAAATAATTTTCAATAGGGTAACATGATAAAAAAAATTTAATCACTTTAATATATTTAAAAAATAATGTATTGTTGAAAAAAATAAAAAATTTTATAAAATGGATATTTTGAGTGGAAGAGAAAATATAAGACCCTGAAAGGAAAATCGATAATATTTTAAAATTACTTTTCAAAAAACCCACAACATAAAAATAATAATAAAACATTATTTTTAAAATAAGTTAAGATATATAATAAGATCAGATATGATATTACATATATTGGTTTCAAAATAATAAATTAAAAAATATTATAAATAAAAAAAATATCCATGAGGATAATATCCATTAGAGAGGATGATGATTATTCTTTACATGAGTACATTTTAATGAGGAAAGAAGTTATTAGATGAAGTAGAATTCATTTAATAATCCATAGAAAAGGATTCCGTGATAAATAACTATAATTAGCTAAAAAATTAGACAATATATAATATAATATAATCATAATGTATATTATATCTACCTTATAAGAATAAATTTGAAGAGGAATCATCCAAACTCAATTAAAAAAAATTCAGTTTACAAAAATCATTACTACTTTTGTAGTAGTTGATTCAAAACCACATGAAAGAGATAACATGATATATAATAAAAAAATTACCTAAATAAATATAGAATAATGATATAAAATTATAGTTATATGTTATATAATCCTAATAAAATAATATTGTTGCATAATAAAAAAATTGTATCAAAGACAGAATTTTTTCTATGATAAACCCTTGCCTTTACTCTTGACTTAAATGAAACTACTTTTGAATCCTGTTTAATAAATATAAACATATTAATAACATATTTTAAAACCTTTTTCATATATTTTAAATTTTCAATTCATTAATTATTATAATTTATCATATATTTATTAGCTGGTTAATGTTTTTCATAATTGAATGTAAGTTCATTTTAGTGTTTCACACATGATTTGAAATTTCATTGTTGATATAAACTAATTTATAATAATTTAATAATTAAAATATTATATAATGTATTTTAATATATATTCCATAATGATTCATAAAGTATTAATTTCATTCCTTGCGATTTTTAGCTATGATTTGTGATGATTCATGATGTTGAAATTGGTGATGATCTTTTTTTAATAATTTTAACAAAGGAAATTTTATATATTAAAAATGAGTTTAAAAAATAATATTTCCATAAGGAACCTAAAAAATAATTTACTCACTAATATCTAATAATAATATTAATTAATTTTTCATAATCATTTATGATGTAAATCTATAGGATCGTTATGTGGGTGGTTTAACCGATCCAAGCAAGAACATGCAACAATTAATGGATAAGTATGATTATGAAGGGATTTAGATATGATAACATTATTAAAAGTGTATAATAAAATCATTTATTTTATATTAATGTCATAACCTATAATTTATATGAGTTAGAGTTTAAAAAGTTGTATGAATCTACTACTTTAGAATAAAAAAGCAATTTTTCTTCTTGGTATGCTTGTTTTAGGATGTTAAATGTATAATGATCACTTATTGTTAATATGTTTAATAGAATTACTAATTTATCTTTCTATAATATTAATAATGTATTAAATATCATATATATTCATCAAATATATTTTTAGCACCATCCATGAAATATGATGGTGAAAAAAAATTAAAACATTCATAAAGATGGTAGTCCACACAAAACATTAGTGGAATTTTCATTTTTAAAATGGATGGGAAGATGGTATAAATTTTTTATTTAATTAATATAATAACATTGAAATATAATAATGATACTTAATTCATTATATTATTACCGTTATAATTGGTTTGGAGGATGGTTAATGAGATAAATAGTGAAAAGAAAGTTAGGGAGTGGATAATAATTACGCTGAGAGTTTGTGATTCCTCTTAAAATACGTCTTGGAAATGGGGGACTTGGGAAAAAAATTCATTTCATGATCTCCCAATGAAAATGAACATGGAAATATAACCCCATCAATATCCTATAATTCCTCAGTTTCCTTCCCATCACATGACAATTTTTTATCTATCAGGTTCACTTATTAGACTAAATATTATCCTCATAAGGAAAAACTTTTTCTTTAAATGTGTCTTTTCCTCACTCACACACACATTAAGAAAAATCTCATGTAGTCACCCATATAAAAACTACTCCATGAAAATAATGTATAACTATGGTGTTCTAATCATCATGGATCTACAAAATAAAGGTGCACGGTCTTTTCAGTAGTAGTATCTTTTAATCTTAATTATATGTTTTTAGGGGTGTTACGCTCTGCATCCATTATAGAACAATTATATTGTTGTGGACCCCACATAAAACTCAAACTCAAGTTGATCCACAACACATTCATCTATGTATTATATAAAATACCATTGTTCCATGACCTGATCTCCATAGTCCATGAACCTGGTCATATGATCCCATGGGTCTCCTATAATACCTAGGTTTCCTTCTTAGCACATTGTAGGCTATTACCAACTAGGGTCGTTTATCCAACTAATGAATGACCCCACATGCTAAAAAATGTTCTTAAATTATTCTTTTTCATTACTCACACATCCCCTATGAAACTTACTAGGATTTAAATCATCCATAAACAACTCTAAGACTTGTATTATTTACTCGGAAGTTCTAATTAGGTTGGATCTATAAAAGAATGGTGGACCTTATTAACATGGATAATAACATTTATTCATTCAAGTACAAATATTAGAGTATCATAATAAATTTATTTTAACCAAGGAATTTAAAATGTGTAATATGATTAATGTATGTGGAAAATGATATGGTGTTCAAGAGGAATTTAATGAGTATGTTTTGTTTGAATTCGGAGGAAGTGAGATCATTTTATAGTTGAAAAATAAGTACATTTCCTAAGAATTAAAAGGTAGGTAAGGGGTGAGGAAGGCGTCACATGGGATTTAGGTGAGTAAAGTTTGGAGATACATATGGGTATGAATTTACTGCCTAATAAATTTCTTCAAGAAGGTCTAATTATAAAGTAATCATAAAAAAATTCCAGCCACTTCAGGTTACCCATTTTTATCCATATTAACCTTGATTAAATATTTACCAAAGAATTTATTTTTTACTAAAATTATAAGACTCATATTACCAAATTTCAATGTATTGGATGATAATTTGTACTATATTTAAACTAAATCAATTTAATATTTTGTAAAAATACTTTAAATTAAAATATAAGATATATTGAAAAATATATTTTTATAGAAAAATATACTTTTATAAATTTAATAATAATATTCAGATTTATTATAAATAATAATTAATTCATTATTAATAATTTATTTTTGATATTTTTAAACATCATATTTTTTTCATTAAATACATATCTATTTAATTTATTTATCTAAAAAACTACACAACATCTATAAAAAACTCTAAAAAAAATTTATTTTGACATGGTAAGTAATATTCAATTTGGTAATTTTTTTTATGTTATAACTGAAAAAGAAATTATTCCATATATGGATATTATGAATAAAAAAATGAAATCCATTTTATTAAAATTAATTTCTTCAGTTGATATTAATTAGTATAAGCATGTATAACAAATAAAAATTGTTTTCTGAAAAATATTTTTAAAGAGTTAAAATAATTTATTCATATTCCCTTTCAAGGGAAAAAATTTAGATGCACATTTATATATATATATATATATATTATTTTTTTACGAATTATTCAATAGCGATCAATTGGTTTAAAAATAAAAATTATAATAAAACGTATAATTCTTTAAGAAAAATTATTTTTATCCCTAGATAATTTTATTCCCAATTCATCAAGACTGATTACATTGTTCATAATAATTATTTTATATTAACCAAATCATTGGTATTAAAATATTTTATTGAATTATATAAATACATAAAATAATTATTTTTTAAAATATTAATAATAATAAAACATATCACAAAAATTTTAATATTTTTATTGTAAAATGCATTAATCAGATACTATATTTTTATTTCATTATAGAATTATATTATTTTCAATTTTTTACTAAAATTTACACAAATAAAATATATCTATTGACTATATATCCAAGTATTATATTTACAAATACAATATTTCTAATGATAATATTTTCAATGGCCTTATTTCTCCTTATAACTGCTACATTAGCACCACAACACCAATTAATGTTTTTCCATTATTAATAATTAAATCATACTTTTCATTAACTTCACTTTAATTTTATTCTTCAAAAATCCATTCTCCTTTGATGATGTTCGTTCTTATTAAATTTTTTTATCTACTAATGGTGATCCTCAAGGGTGAGGATGATCTTGAAGATTTTCTATTCATTATGATCTTAATATTTTATATTTATTATCATATTATCATAAATACAATTTTAATGGATGTAATTATCTAGGATATGTGATAATATATTGAATAAAATGCATGGTTTCATGTTCCTTTATTGTAATTTTACACTATGATTAATAAAGAGTTATCAGTCTGATTCATATCTTATATAGATTATTTTCTACCTAATTTTTATTCTTTTTAATGAAAAGAAAACTATATTTTTATAATTGTAGACACAAAATTTAATGTAAGCTAATAGTTACTAAAATCTGGCGTATTGTATTCTCCATAATAAATAAATTTTGTCCTCACAATTTTAATTATTACTCACTAATGAAAATAACTGTGTGTATTCATAAGATAGAAATGACTCAATGTATAATATCAACCTAAATTTCTTAAGTAATAACAAGAAAATCACCTTTTTCCTTTATAATTTTCATATATTTAAATTCTCAACCATTTTTTCCAAATATTCCTCGTTAGGTAACTATAAGGATTATGAATTTATAAATACATACCTCTAACGACATAATTTTCATGATCTTATTTCCATCTAAATACCAAAACCTAAGTAGTTATCATACTATCAATGAAAATTAGAGTAAATGATTATATGAATATTGAATATAAATATAAATATTTATTCTTCTATGACACGTTTCTATTAACCTTTGATAGGTTTGGTTCAACTATTATATAATTGGAGAAGCCTATAACTCCTTCAATTAAACTAGGTTTTTCATGTCAATTTTCCAATTAGATTCTATAACCTAAATAGTTATATATTAAATAATCATGTTCTGTCTGAATAATTCATATTGGTTATTAAATAGAATGTTAATAAACAAAATCATAACCCCTAAGAGTGTCAATCTTGGTGTATAGTTAGGAAAAAAAAATTCACCAAGTAAAGATTGAGTTAATACCCAACCAAATTTTTTTTTGGGTTTTACCACTATGTGAATTTTTGGAAGTTTATAGAACCACTGCTTTTATATTTAGATAGGAATTTCATTATAAGGAAATCATACACTCTATACATTACAAAAGGTTTATCACGTTTTCTTATATTTATTATTAATTTTAAGGATTTTATTGAGATAATATTTTCAATATATTTTATATTAATTTTAATAATTTAATTCTCATAAAAATTTAAATTTTGTGTGGTATTGAATGGTTTTTGGAATTTAATGATTTTTTTATCTATAAAGTGAAAATTTGGTAATTCTAGAATTTTAACATTTTTTATCACTTTTTTTTTTGGGAATGTCTTTGTATATGGTTATGTAATTATAAAAAAAACTTGTGATTATTTTCCTATGGTTTTAAACTTATTTAAATTTTTAAAAGGATGAATCAATCATTTGGAGGCCCAATAATTCACCCAAATTAAAAAATAATTTTAAGATAGAATTTAAACATCTTTAGTAAATGAGATATAACTTGTCTTAAAGATGATTAAGTACAGTCATTCTACTAGTAAAATATAGAAATGTTAATGAATCATCTCTAAGTAAAATAATAATATTTAATTAGTTCATTAAGATGGTAAATGGGTATGGGAATTAGAGGAAGTTAAAGTGTCACTTAAGATTGAAATGCTTCACCTTATTAAATTGGGTATAACATTTCATCTACATTTCAAAATTTCCTAAAATTTTGAAGGGAGAAATTTAAGACATTAGTGAATAGTATATATGAAGTAAAATTTTGGATATTCAGTATTGAAGTGGTCAAAAATCGATCCATCATTTTGATGATAAATTTTCAACATCACCTTGGCTACCCCCTCTTTCTTATATATTCTCATCTTCACTTCTTTTTTTGGGACGATTATATTAAAGGAGGGGGAGTTTTTTATATTAATGACTAGATAAGTGTAGTATCTCACAATTTAATAATGAAATGAAGGATTAAACTCCATGTGGTGATGGGTAGTGAATATATTATGGAATTACACTTTTGATTATTTTCTTTTCATTATAAACTATACTCTTTTATATTAACATAGAAATTGCTTTATTGATTTATTGATTGTCTTATTATTTCATAATTTTAAATTTATTCAATTTTTTATAGTTTTTTATTTCCTGTTGACAATAAAATAGTTGTATTTTTGTTTAAGTTACATTAGATGAGGTCTCCCTAATGATCTCACCATGTTTAATTTGTTTTAGTTTCTCAGTGGTCTTTAGTCAGTCAAGTCACTTTCAGAAGTGGATAAAAACTCATATTAGATGTATAAAAATGTATTTTAGGAAATATAGGTATATAATTAATGGTTTTTAGGTATAAATTAGATAAATTAATTTTAATATGTTTTTAGATAATGGTAATGGGAGTGCCCGATGATCAAAACTTGTCCATCGCTGCCATATTTAGTTTTTCTTTTTTAGTCCAACTTTTTTATGATTTCTAATCTCTAACTATAAATTCTAGTTGTAAGACGATTTATTTAAATTATATATCTTATATTTAATATCCAATTTTAACTATAATTTTAATAAAATAATAATTAACAATGTTATTGTTTAATAACATGGTCTACAATATCCATGTGTGACAATCTTATGGTCACAACTATGATGCATTTTTAAAGGGGGAAAATTGATTGGGGTAATGAGGCTGAAAAACCCTAACATCAATTTTTTCCATTTACATGTATTTTTCCAATGTTTTTATTGATTTTTTTGAATATCTAGGAATTTAACCACAAATTGAGATTCTTAAACAATCAAAAAAAGGATTTCAATAGCAACTACTCATATTCCTAACTTGATTATAAAAAATTTGATGAGTATAGTAATGAATAATTTTTAAATTTTAATATCTATTTAAAATTATTTCATGGTCAATGAAAGTAATTTTGTGGTTAAAAAATTTTGATTTAACAAAATTTACAATGAGCAAGAAAAAAATGGAAATTTTTTCTAATTCTCTAAAAGAACTAAAATAATTGAATTCATAAAATGAGTCTGAAGAAATTTAAAATCATTCTTTAAAAACTTTTTATATTGAGGAATCTATTTTCGATGAATTGAAAAATTAATTTGAATATCCTTTTTTAAATACAAAGGAATAAATTATCATCAATTCACCAATAGATGTATCTTTCATAAATAAATTTTTTTTGGAAAATAATTGGCAGGAATTTGTTGAAAATGAAATTTCATGTGAAGCCCCCCATTTTAAAATTGAATATTCATAACACTTGTATCAATATATATCCATGGAGGAAGATAAAAATCAATTAATTCATATTTGAAGAGAATTTGGAGGAACCGGAGCTACTTCCCACCTTTAATAGAACTATCATTAACTCCAAAATAGAGATTTAACATGAGATTCCATAGAGAGACATCTCAAATTTTTATCCAAATTTTCCACACCTTTTTTTATAATAACATTTTAATTTTTTCCCACAGTGATGGTTTAATCACTATTACTTTTTAGTTGATGTATTTTTCATAAGAAGAAGAATTGAAGGATAATATTGGAGAAACAATAGTGTTCCTAATTGAAGTGTATACTGGTATAAAATAAGATGAGGTACTATTTGTTTTTTTTAAATAAGAAATCATTTTAAGAAAAAGATGAAGATGAAAAAATCCTAGAATTTAATTTCAATAACTAGTGGTGGTCGTTTGTCATGAAAATATTTTTGGAAGTACCTTTTACATTTTTTCCCTCTTAAACTAAATCATTGAATCAAAACAATTCATGTAATGGAACCTAAAAAATTTTGATTTTTAGGTCATATATTTTTTTTATGATACATAACTGATATAAAAAATAATTTTTTTTATCATGAGAATGAAACTACACCCACCATCAAAATGTGGATGATCGTATGGAACTGCTTGACTAGGGGCAGTGAAATCCTAGCACCCACATGTGGGTTCAAACTAAGTATCTTTTTCATTATCTTTATAATTATTTTTCTTTCCTTACATTAAATAAAATATTGATACATTGTTTTTTACATGTTGATTTTTAAGATTTAGTTTTTAGGAGGCTAGCTCAAGGATGTTTTTCCTCAAAAAAACCAGGTTGTTTCTTTACTTCACACTTATTTTTTCATGTCTTATCTTCTTGATTTCTAGTTCTCAATATAAACTATGTTCAATAATGAAATTTTAAAAAATAATTATGGGGGAGGAACATGCTATTTTTATTATTATTTTTCATGTTTTCCTTTTAAAATACATTTTTTAGATTATGTTTTTCAAATTTTATGTGTTTTGTTTTCCAATGTTGCATATTATTTCATATTTTGTTTTAAAATCCTTATAAGATTAAATGTAATATATTTTGTGAATTGAAATTTACTTTCAATTTTTTGAGACAACTTTATTTATGGAAATAAACATAAGTTATTGTTGAAATATGTATTCCTTCATAATTAAAATTCTGATAATTAAGGAAAAGACCATTGACTTATGAATTCCATTCCATGAATGCTGTCCAAAATTTAAATTCACTGGCATTTGAGGATTATGAATCATTTTTTTCATATTATTCACAATAATCCCACTTATTGAGGGAACCAAATAATAGGTTTTTAACTAGAACTTTCTATTTTTATTTCACAACATGTGAGAATTAAATAATATGTGTTCAAAATGATTGAGGATAATTTATTATGAATAAAAGTATCCTTTTCTAAAGAATAATTTTTATTATTTAATTTCCTATATATTTAACCTTTATGAGACCTTAGTATCCTTGAGATACCTATTATTTTGTCCTTATTACCATCCAAGTTTCCGTATCCAACCTTCTCTGGAAGTGAGAATGCATGATCTAGTTGATCTTTAGTATGGGTGGTAGGGAACTATCTTATAGTGTGATATATCATGTGGTGATAATTTGGGTGGAGAACAAAATCCTGAAGATATTTACTACTAAAATTTTTATTCTATATAAATATGTACCTTTCTATATTTTTTAAGGGAAATATAGTTATTCTCTTTTGAGCTTAAAAATAAATAATGATGTGCCTATCTGGAGATTTCAAGTGAATAAAAAAAAGTAACATTTCTTATTTCTATTGAAATATTGATGTTTTGGGATGTCCATGATATTTTCAAATATTATTAGAGCTTAATTTTATAATAATAAGAATAAGGATGAGATCATACTTGAGTGAAAATTACAATTATGATTTTTTTTCTTAAAAAAGTTCCAAACATTCCTTTTGCCTTATAATTTTTGACATTTGAAACCAACCATCCTTCAAACCTCAGAAAAAACCATTATAATTACTCATTATGGATACAATTATTTGACTCAAATGGGTGAAAATATAGAAATTTTTTAATCCAATGGTGACACTTTCATGTATTGGGATAATAAAAATATTTTTCAAAATCCAATACTTATACTCAGAGGGAAAATGTGAAGTTGGAATCCTTATGCATGGAAGAATGAAATAAATGCGAATGAAAAGAATGAAAATATTGGAGAATTCGGAATTTAAGATATTGAAGAGGCATAATAAGTCTAGTTCCCTCATTTTAATCTTGTAAATTTCTTTTACATGTTATTAGTTTTTCATTGGAAATTTATTTTGAATATGAATTTTTCGATGAGTCCAAGTTTTAATTATGGGGGAATTCATGGAGCTGATTTTTTTTGTATATTTTATAGTTATTTAAATTAATTAATCTAAAAAACATTTAATGTGAAATTTTATTCTTTTTGTATTTTTTGAATGTTTTGATCTTAAAAGTAAAAATTACTTAATTGTGTAATTTTAATAATATTTTTCACTTCAATTTTTGGGAATTTATTTTTAAATAGTTATCAAATTGACAAAATTCTATTTTTAGGAAACCTAATCCTATGGGATTATAATTATTTAACTAGACCAGTATCTGAATCAACCATTTTGAGGCCCAAACAAATTATTCAAATTGGGAAATCATTTTTTGGATGGAATTGAAACTCCTTCAGTATATGAGGTATACCTTGGAATAATGTAATCCTAATGATGTGATTAAACCTAGAAAAGAAAAAAACAGAATAATATCTTCAAGTTAAATACTAAAATATTATTACGTCATTAAGATTTTCATTGGGAACATGAATGTGTAGGATGTTGAAGAGTTACTTTTAGACAGAAAATGTTCACTATAATGATTAGGGTTTAACTTTTTATACACATGATAAATTTTACTAAAATATTTTATGGAAAATTTTATGATTCTTAATAATAACATTTATGATGAAAATGTTTTGGATTTTAATCCTATAATATTACCAAAATAGATACAAATGTTTGAGGATAGATTCTAGATATCACCCTGGAAACCCAATTTTTCATATATATTCCCATGTTCACATTATTTCAAGGGATTGGTAGATTTATGGAGTTACATGTTCTTGATATAATTGAATATATAATAGGATTATTAGATAAATTAATAAATCAATGAAGGATTAAATTCCATTTGGATGTGGGAAATGAAGATATGATGGTATTTTCCTTTTGAGATTGTACTTTTCAATGTAAATTATTCACCTTTGAATTACCATGAAATTTTTTTCTAGATTGAAGGAAGAATATTTCATTATTTTTTAAAAATTACTATATTTTGATGTATTTTTTATCAACATATGACCGTAAAAAAGATCTAATATTGTTTAAACTTCGTTGGGTGAGGTATCCCAATTGAGGTCTCCCAAATTTGAGGTCTCAATATGTTTTATAGGAAATATAGGTGTATAATTTTAGGTCCTCATGTATAAATTACATAATTTTATTATTTTACATTTGTGGACAATGATAAAGGTACTTTTTGAGGATCAAAACTTTTCCATCACTTATATTTTTACTTTATTTTTTCCAGTCCAACTTGCTTCTAGTTTTTCATCTCTAACTATAACTTTTTGTTTTATCTGATTTTATTTTATTTAAATTAGTTTAGGTCCTTTTAAATCCACACGTTCAACTATAAATTTAACAAAAAAATAACAAAGTGATAATTTGACCACTCAGTATGAAACCTCATCATGAGAAAACGTCATGGTCACCATCATGCTGCATTTTTAATGGAAAAATATTGATTGGGGTAACATAACTAAAACCCACCAATATCAGTATTTTTAAAAAAATTCACTATTCCTAATCATAAAAAATAACCAATCTAATCTAAAAAATGAAACCCAAATATGATACTGACTGAAGAGGTCTGAACCCACACTCTTGGTATCAGTGTAAAAAAAATACATACATTAATAATGTATTCAATTAAAACTGATTCAACTCAATAAAAACGTACATATATTTGATGAATATAAATATTATATCCTAAAAATGACTATACAAATCCATGAACCCAGAGTTTTAGTTTCATTAAATATTAGCACCATAAAAATAATATTTTAGAAAATTGTGAACATTTCCCGATAATCACACTATATTAGGTATCCTTATAGAAATATCCTAACCTATACTCATATTTATGACCTAACGAATGAAAAATTTAATAAAGCGGTGTGCTTAAACACATAGTAAGGAAAAACATTTCCACAAGTCATAAAAGATCATATCATAATCATGATTGTAACATGAGCATTGATGAAAAATCTTATTAAAAAGTACATGGATTCATAATATATTTTCATTATTTGTGGTATAAGAACATTTAATGTAACAACCCAGGTACTTATAAAATAATTTGTTTTCATTGTGGAATTGAATAGTTAAATTCATTATAAATGTATAATCAAATAAGTGGTGATTACAAAAATTAACTAAAATAAATTAATAGAATATTAACCACACCTATGAAATCATAAATAAAATTTAGGTATATTATGAATGAAAATATGTTATATTTATATAATGGTATATGTAATTAAATATTTTTAAAAAAAAATTTGTGTTGGTATTTTTTGAACTCATAGATATTTAATTTCAATTTTAAAATTAATATAATTATTTAAATTAAAACATAATTTCATAAAATAGATACTTCATTTAATATTTTTTACCTTATGATTATAAGATAATTTTTTGAAACCATAATTTATTTTTCAATGTGTTATAATATCAGTAGTAATTTCAAAATTGGTATTTTTTTAGTAAATGATAAATTTAATTAAAAATTATATTTCTCATATTTTGAAAATTATTTTCATAAAATATAGTTTAATATTAAATTCTAATCATCTAAAAATGGTTATGGTGAATTTTTTTTTGATTTTTCTAAAATACATGATTTGATTGTGAATAGTAAAATACGTAAATCTACATTATATATACATTATAAGTTAAATAGACTATTCTACGAGTCATTTTTTGATTAAATAAATATTATATTCAACTTCCATTCATTATTTTAATATATTTAGTGATAATTCTCAAACAATTAATAAACTTGAGCCAAATTAATAAACTAATGAATATAATAATGAGAGAACACCCCACTTTTCCAATATAAATACTACCCCTCTCCACCTCTTCTCCTCACACCTTGAAGACTTTTATATTGTTTAATTTATTCTCAATTAACATACCAAGACTCTTCCTCATGTACAAGACCTTTTGGCATCACAAATGTTCCAAGACCATGTGTCTAGAGAGGGTTCTCAAGGAGAAGATTTTAAGAGGTAAAATTTTATTTCTTTTTCTTTAATTTTATTTTTGATTTCTTTCCATTACATCTTATCTCCTCACCTACCCTATCCAAAGTGACATGATAACTCTAGTATCTAGCATATAATATAATTTTTTTTGTTAATTCAATAACCATCATCAATCCCCTCATCATCCCCTCTTATTCTATAAAAATGAAACAATGTCTGTGATTTGTCGATTTACAATCATTATGGAAAATGTGTTTTCATTTTCTATCATCACCTTCATGTCTGGTTATAATACCATTATTAAAATAAAATGATATTTTATTATACATATTATATGTTATATAGGGTTCTAGAATCAATATATAAACATGATATTAAATAAAATGATATAAGATCATGATGGTTATAAAAACCACAAAAATAAATTAAATCATTTTCATTGATGTTTTATCTAATGAATCATACTCATATCAGAAATAAAAATGATATATGGTATAATTTAAAATTTCTGAAAAATACTAATACCATTTTATTCCACTTCTAGAGTTTCTTCTTCGATTTGATAGGAAAATCCAGACAAACCAACAATGGAAAACATGAAATAAGTGCACCCAAAACAAAACAAAAATAACAAAATATTATTAATAAATTGATTTAATGTTGTTATAAAATATAATATATTGTAATAGAAATATGAATAAATTTCATTAAAACATTAATAATACTCTTTAAACCATTATACTGGTGGTTTGAATGCGTTTGAATTATGACTAACCAAAGGTAAGATACTTTTATTTAAAAATACTCTTTTAAATTTATATTATCACAAAATTAAAAAGTAAAGTTTTTATGATGAAATGACTCGTGTTTTATGATAATTTTAGGGTTCTTTTGCATTTTTTATGATGAAGTGGGGGACATATATCTCTCTATAATTCATCGGGTATATTAATGTTCGATGTTGACTATAAGGGTAATTCCAAGTGTAACTATGATGGTTACATAATATGGTAACCATGATTGTTACATTTTAAAGTATCCATGAGGTTCACAAATAATATGGTATCAAAAAGGGTAAAAATTTTAATTAAACAATTCTCCAAGTTACCTATATCTTTTTATTTATGTTTTCTAAATTTTATAGAAATATCATGTTTGCACAGTGAAAGTAAATGGTACTTCATGGGTGAGAAGTATGTCTTTGTGAAAATTGTATCATATGTTTTTAATTATTCACGGAAAAATAGTTTCTTTCCTTATTTGTTTGTTCTTTACTAATATTTTGTTGTTCATGCCATTTTTTAAAATGAGTTTCACATGTATTAAGGATGGGTAATAGAAAAGAAAAATTTAAGCTAAGTGTTCTGAAGATGTTTCATGATATGAATTCATGTATTATTATAAAAATATATATATTGTGGAAGAAATGGATACTATTTTAGTTTTACCAAATTTTTATACTTTTGGTTTGATATGTATTAATTATGTATTAGTCATCTAAAAATATAAACTTATTAGATCTTTGGGAATGTAAGAAATTGAATTCTAAAATAATTTACTAGATTATGTAGTGTTTAAGGTTGGGTCCTTATAGTTAGTAATAGAGCATGATTTATATAACAGTATGGTTTATGATGATGTTAATAGAATAAAATAAATGATGGTTACCTTAGGTTTATCATATATCATTTAAATATTACCATGTTTTTAATCAAAGATATTTCTCTTCATAATGGTTTTCCGTAGGTGAATTAGGAAAGCTGAAGTAAGAAGGCACTGAGAAGATGATATCATTCTAAATCTATAACCTAGAATGGCATGAATTATAATAGATCAGTTTGTGATGGTAAATAATCATTTGAAATAGGCTATAAATAGGTACAGAATCCATAAAACAGAACATCCAGAGTAACTAGAATAAAACATGACGATAGTGCAACATTTTATGAGGAAACACCCTACTGATTTCAGTGAATCTTCTAACCTAGTGGTGGCTGAATGGTGAATTAAATCCCTTGAAAAGATATTTTATTCCATGGGTGCTTAAATTATCAAATATTTAGTCTTGATATTTATCATTTTGATGGTAAAACTGAATGGTGGTGGTTAATGGTCCAAAATATCAAGGATAATGAGAATATTGATGACATGGAATGGGATGAATTTAAGAATATATTCCTTAAAAAATATTTTACTATGGTGGTTCAACATAAGATGGAAAATAAATTACATGAATTAAAAAAGGTGGAGAGTTTGTGTTAAGGAATGAATAAAACTACACCTGATTGGAAAGGTATGTTCTAAATCTTATTCAGAAACTAGAAAGTAAAATCAACCATTTTTTCTTAGTATTGAATAAAATATATCAAAGGGTTTTGGCTTCCAATTAATTCAAATGTTATGAGAAACTTGTTCGATGTGATGAGAGGGTAGAAATAGTGTTTTTTGATGATCATTTTCTCATTGAAAACAAGCAAAAGAAATGTTCTTGATGGATAGAAATGGGTAATAATCAATCAATTATTTCAGAAGGTAAATAAATTAAATTTCTAGTGTATGGAATATGTTGTAAAAATATCATTGGGTAATCACTTAACAAATTTTGGAAGTGTTTTTAATGTGGAATGTTTAAAAAAATGGGTAGATATTGTATTGAATAAGATCTTCTTATTGGTATGATTAATTCTAATAACCAAAATGTTAAGTGTTATAAATGGGGTGATATGGGTCATTATAAAAATACATTCCCAAGGAAAGATCCAAATAATAGAATCTAGCCATATAATATTTAGAAATGTGTAGTGAAATCCTTTGTAACTAATTTATCAGAAGAGGGGTCATCTAATGGAGTGGTATTAGGTACTTTGTTTTGTTATGTAGATTCTGATAATCACTTGTTTGATATGTCTTCTACACATTCATTTATTTTTTAGGAATATTTTATTAAAATTTAAATTTCACCTCAATAAATGAAACAAGAGCTTATGGTTAAAACACTAAGAGAAAATATTAATGAAATTCTAACTATAAGAGTAATCATGTTATTATATATAGAAATACATTACATGAAAACCATGTTGTAATTCCCGTAGTAAATTTTAATGTTATTCTGGGTATGGATTGAATTTCTATTTATATGCTATAATAGATTGCAGATATAAAGAAGTTGTTTCTCATAATGAGTTTTAATTTATATACAAGAATGAACATATATAATTGATAAAATATTAGAAAGATGAGAAACTGTTAAAATTTGGAAATGAATTTTATCTTACACATATTGTTGAAAACAAGGTAACCATTCAAAATAATGATGTGATACAGGTAAATGAACACCTGAATGTTTTTCCTGATGATTTTACTAATGTTTTATCTGATTGACAAGTTAAATTTAATATTAACATAGTTTCTATTCTAAAATAATCTCAAACCCCCCTTATCTAAGGACTTAAGTTGATATTTTTGAATTAAAAAAAAAGTTAAAGGAATCTCTTAATAAAAGATTAATTTGTCCTATAACTTCACCATGGGGTGCTCCAAATTTTTTGTTAAATAGAAAGATGGTTACATTAGTGTTTTCAATGATTATAGAGATTTGAATATAAATAATTTTAATAATATCTATTCATTCCCTCATATAGAAGACTTGTATGATCAGCTCGAGGGAGTTCATTACATTTCCTTGTTTTTTGTTAATCCATTTGGTTTGAAAAATTCCCAAATGTATTTATGGATATTATGAAAAGAATATTCTATGAATATTTGGGAATGTTTTTTCATATTTTTATTGATGATATTATATTTTTATTAAAATTTTATAAGGGTTATGACAAAAATCAAAGGATTGTTCTGTAAACCCCTAATAAAAATAGTTATAACAAAAATTTATCATATGTGTTTTTTGGTTACAATAGATTTATTTTCTTGGGCACATTATAAATAAGGGTTGAATAATAGTGGATCCCACCAAAACAAAAGTCGATGATGAATTCCCATGACCATCAAATGTTACTGAGATTAGTATTTTTTATAGAATAATAGGCTATAACTTACGGTTTCTAGGAACATTGCAAGGTCATCTATCCCGCGAACTAAGTTAACACAAAAAGGGGTTAAATTTATTTGGATAGAAGAGTATGATTTTTGTTTTCAGTAATTGAAATAATGATTGGTGAATGCTCCATTTTGGGAACTACCTTCTAGATATGGTGATTTTTTCATCTACAATTATTTTACATTGAAGACACTTGGTATTTTTATGATGTAGAATGATCCGGTAATTGCATATGAATTAAAAAAAATAAAAACTCTCATGACTTAAATTATCTCACAAATGATTTTAAATTAGGATCTATGGTTTTCACTTTAAAAATTTGGAGGCAATATTTTTATGGATCCAAATGTAAAATATAAACTAACCATAAATGTTTAAAGTAAATATTTACTCAGAAGAAATTTAATATAAGGTATATAAGATGGTTGGAACTAATAAAGAGTTATGATTTCATAATCAATTACAATATTTAATAATTAGAAAAGTGACAGATTCCTTAAGTTGAAAACATCATGGTAAATTTACCATGTTACGTTTAGAACAAGACCCCTTGATTATGGAATTTATGAATTTTGGTTTAGAAGTAATTGGTGTAGGAAGATCCTGTTTTTTTTAGGGGTCAGTGCAGCTGTCTCTTTCAGATAGAATTTAGAAAGTGTAGAAGGAATACTATGAGTTTACGAATTGGTATAATTGGTGAAAATGTGTTTGTTTATAGAATTTAACATTGATAAATATTTAGTTTTGAGATTTGGGAAGATATTATGTGTGCCCTATGATTCCCATCAGAAGAAATAATTGTTGTGTGACTCATAGTTCTCTTTTTTCTATTCATCCAAGAAGAACTACGATATACAGAGACCATTGAGAGTATTACAGTTGGGATGGAATGAAAAGAAGTACTTCTTAATTAATAGTGAAATGAATGAATTTTTAATAGGTTAAATAATAGAAACAAATAAAAAAGGGTATTCTTTATCCTTTTCCAGTACTAGAGTTGAAATTTAAAAATATATAAATGGAAATTGTGGTGGTCTTTTCAAAGACTTCTCGAGGTAACGATGCGATTTGGATTAGTATTGATGAACTGACTAAATATGAACATTTTCTTATAATCTGAGATAAAATATCTTTAGAACATATTTCTTGATTGTACCTCAAAGGGATATTCAAGTTACATAGAGTTCCTCTTTCCATTGTATTTAACAATGTTCCTAGGTTCCCTTCTAGCTTTTGGAAAGGCCTTCAGAAGTAAATAGAAAATGAAATAAATTTCAGAACAACATTTCATCCTCAATGTGATGGATAGGAAATGATAACTATTCATAAATTTGAGAATATTCATATATATTGTTAAATTTATTACTAAGGAATTTGGGATCAACATATTTCATTATTTAAGGTTTCTTATAGTAGTAGTTATCATTCCAGTATACAGATGGAACCTTTTGAGGAATTGCATATAAATTCGTGTCTAACTACATCATTTTGGGATGATGATGGGGAAAGGAAGTGAATGTGACCAAAATTAGTACAGTAGGTGGCTGAGAATGTGAAGATAATCGAACAACACATGAAGAAAGATAAAATCATCCTGAAAGGTTATATGTGTAATAGGAAGAAAAGATTTTGTTTTCAGGTAGATGATCATGTTTTCATTATAATATCTCCATGAAAAAATATTATTCATTTTTGTAAGAAAAGAAATCTATTTCCACGGTTCATTAGACCATATGAAATCTTGGTGAAGGTTGGATCAGTTTCCTACAAACTGGATTTTCCTTTGATTTAGTCCTAGGTACACAATGTTTTTCATGTTTCGATGTTAAGAAATTATGTGCCAAACCTATCTCATGTTTTGACCCAAGAATTAGTTCAACATGAAGAGAAGCTTTCTTATGTGTAAAATCCTATTGTAATTCTTCGTCATAGAGATAATTTACATTTGAATAAGGTAATTTAATAGGTTATGGTTTTGTGGACAAACCACTAGGTTGAATAAGAAACATGAGAACCAGAAAATTCTCTAAGAAAAAGGTATCCTCACTTATTTAATAAGTGAATAAAAATTGCGAAGAGACAATTTCAGAAAGGCTGGGATAATGTAACAACCTATGTACATAAAAAATAATTTGTTTTCATTCTTGAATTTAACATTTAAATTAATTATAAATTTAGAATGAAATAATTGGTATTTAATAAAATTAAATAATCTAAATTAATATAATAGTAACCTCACCTATGATATTATAAATTCGATTTAGGTATATTATTAATGAAAATATGGTATGTTTATATCATGGTATAAGAAAATAAATGTCTTACAATAATTAATTAACTATTGGTATTTTTGTAAGCCTCAATATATAATTATAATTCTACAATTAATATTATAATCTAAAAGAAAATATATTTTCATAAAATAGATTCGTTAATTATTATTTTTTTGTATTATTATTATAAAATAATTTTTTGAGACCTTAATTAATTTTTCAAAGTTTTATAAGACTAGTTATAATTTTAAAATTGATATTTTTCAAGTAAATTATGAATTTTATAAAAATAAATAAATTTATAATATTTTAACATTTATTTCCAAAAAAGGAGATAATTTTTGAATTATACATGAAAAAAATGGTTAGGGTTAATTTCTGAGATTTCTCTAAAATACTTGAATTTCTCTAATAATAAAATAAAATAATCTACAATATATGTACATTATAAGTTAAATAAACTATTTGTTGAGTCAATGATGATGTAATAATCCTAATCTCGAACACACCTTCATTATTTTAATATATTTAGTGAAAATTGTCAATATATTCATATAAAAGAGCCAAAATAATAAACAAATGTATATAATTATGTGAAAACCCCCCTCTCATAAACTATAAATACCACCCCTCACCGCCTCCTCTCCTAATACTTCAATTCCATTAGATTTTTTAATTTATTCTCAATTACAATATCAATCCTATTCCCCACATCCAAGACATTATTGTATCTCTTAAATTCTAAAACCACGATCCCTTATGCAGTTCTCAAGGAGCTGAATTAAAGAGGTAAAATCAGTTTTCTTTTTCTTTTATTTTCTTTTCAATTTATATTTTTTCTTATTTCATCCTCACCCACTGTACAGAGTGAAATGATAACTCCAATATCATATATATACTTTAATTTTATTGTTTTAATGGTATAACCATCAAAAAACCTCTCCTCTTATACTATTATTCAGAAATAATGAAAACATTGTCCGTAATGTGTTGATTTACCATCATCATGGATGATGTGTTTCTATTTTATTTTACCACCTTCAAATATGTTTTTAAACCCATTATTATTGTAAAATATATGTTATTATACATATTATATGTTATATAAGGTTTTATAACCAATATATAAATATGATATTAAATAAAATGATATAATTTCATGTTGGTGAAAAAAACTGAAAAAATAAATTAAACCATTTTTAGTTATGTTTTATCTAATGAATCATCCTCATATAAGAAAAAAATGATATATGGTAAAATATAAAATTAAGGAAACATATTAATACAATTTTATTATAATTTTGGTGTTTTTTATTCAATTTGAAAAGAAAATCTATAATGATTTGACCATGGAAGCTATGAAATAAAAAAACCTGAAACAATTAAAATAACAAAATATTATCAATACATGGGTGAAAGGTTGTTATACGAGATCATATATGGTATTATAAATATTATTATGGTTCTATAATATATTAATAACGCTCTTTAATTAATTACTCAAGTTTCCTATATGGTTTTATTAATGTTTTCAATGTTTTTATATAAATATCATGTTTTCAAAAAGTATATTATACTTTTTTGGTGACAAGTATGTCTTTGTGAAAATAATATCAAATGCTAATAATTATTCAAGGACGACCAATTTCTTTCCTTCTTTTTATATTCCTTACTATGATTTTTGTTCTCATCCAGAGTATTAATTTTTTTTCAAATGGTTTAATTAGGGTAAGATAAACTAATAATCCAAGTTGAATATTATGAATATTTTTCATGAAAATAATTCATGTCTTATTAAAAACATTTTTATTATGGAAGAAATGGATATAGTTTCAGTAGTGCACAATTATAATGCTTGTGGTTTGAAATGATTTAATTATTTTCTAATTATTTCAAACTCCAAACTCTAAAGATCTTTGGTAATGTAATAATGTTAATTCTAAAATAATTTACTATATTTTGTAATATTTAAGGTTGGGTCCTTATATGTAACCCTAGAATGATCGAACATATACTACGGTGTAAGAGTTCGAAAATAAGAGACAACAATAATTAGTCTTATAGAATAATATAGTCATATATTATAACATATAAATGTGGTATAAACAAATAAATATGGAATATTAATTATAAATTATGAAATTTTGAGAAAATATAATAATTCTCAGGCTTTATGTTATGAACTGAATGTCCACATATTGAGTTATGAACAATGAAAAATTAGTGGGCCTTATTTTGTGAAAAACAAAATCCATATACCCATGACTCCGGTTGTGAAAAGGTAAATATTACCATGAATAAATTTGTATAAAACAAATATTCCCATGAAATTATATTTCAAAGAAGAAAAATGCCCATGATTCATGTTAGGAATATAAAAAAATTCCCACGATTTATATTGTGGACAAAACAAATTCTCACCAGACACATCATTATCTAATGAGATAAAAAGATATATCCTATGTAATATAGGGATATATAATATTTCTCTAATCATATTAATACCATTTTTTTCACATGAAATTAGTAATATATCATATCATGAGTAATCCATGTAAAGAAAATGGGATCAATATCATTTCAAATGGTATCACATAAAATGTCATCAAAAATTCAATCGTATGATACATACATTAAATCACCCAAAAGGATAATTTCATGAGGAAATTTAAAACGCATTTAATGAAACAAAAATTCACAATGGGTATCTATTTTGGAGAAAAAACTAAATTAGAACAATAAAAAATATTTTTATGGAACATTTGTTAACATTTTCGTAAAGAGATGATTATATGAGTCACTATAAAAAATATTTTTCAACATGGAAATATGAAAGAATTTTCAAAACACCATTTTAAAAGATATAAAAATAATGGATCCTTAAAAAAATTAAATAAACTTAATATAGTGTAAATGTGGATTGTAAGATAAAATATATTACTTTTAAAGGATAACGATTAATATTTTAAAATTCTTTTATTGAAACTCACATAATAAAATGGATTATAAAACATTGCTTTGAAAATAGGTAATGTTAGATAATAAGTTTAGAGGATATTTTTCATATTTGGGGTTCAAAATAAGAAAGGGAAATATTTTTTAAATGAAATAATATGGTCATTCAGGAGAAATACATATCAGAGAAGATGATACTTATTCTCAACAACATTTCATGTTTATAAAGAATGAAGTTTGTCAATGGAGATGAATTAATATATTAATCCATTGAAAAAAAGTTATTGATAAAAAAATTAATTTCAAAGATTCTTTTTATAATGTAAAATATAATTCAATAATAGAAAATATTGTATGAAAAAATATAAGAATAATGTTATGTAAGAATGATCATAACTCAATGAACATGAATTAGGTTTACAAAAACCCTAGTGAATTTTGTAACAATTGAATAAAAACCACTTCAAAGAGTGAAGTAGAAATGAAAAATTAAATACCAATAATAATGATAGAATAATGATATAACATTTTAATTATGTAGTATATACTAAATATAAAAGAAAATATCTGCATATTACAAAACATGTTTCAAAGAATGAATTTTTTAGATGAGAAACAATTATATTTATGATCGACTTCCATGAAGGTTATTTAAACTCATTTATAGTTAATATAACCATATCAATTAATTATTTAAAAACATTTATCAAATATATTATATTTTATAATATTCAACTATAGTCAATCATTATACATTTATTAGTTGGTTATGGTTTATTTTCACTATCAGATGTCAGTGATTTTGATTGTTTCACACATTCTACGTAATATCGATATTGATCATCTTTCATTAAAACCTAGTTAATAATTCCTAGTTTATATAAGTTACTTTTATAGATAATACATAATTATTTATATTTTTTAGGAATCATTCCATGAGACTTTTATTTATGATTCATGAATATCATATCAGTGATTGACTTGTTTCAATAATTTTAATGAATGAAAGGAGGTATATTAATAATGTGTTTAAAATTAATTTTTTATTTAAATTAATAAAAAATAAACATTATTTACTAATTAATTTAAAATATTACTATTAATAAATTTTCCATATCCATGATTTGAATTTATAGTATCACTCATGTAGGTGGTTAAACATAGCCAAACACGAACATTCCATAATTAACAGATATGTATGATTATGAACTAATTTTGTTATAATATTAATATTATATAAGTAAAATAACCTTATATATGTTTTATTAATGTTATAAAATATAATTTTAAATATTTAGTAGAATAATATTATATGTACAAATCTATTACTTAGAAAAAATAAATCATTTCTCCTCTTGGTATGCTCATTTTCAGTAATTAAATTTACAATGATCACTTGTTTTTATTATAATTAATGTAATGAATAATTTATCTATAATGAATCTTAATAATTTCATTAATACCACATCTATTTTCCAAATAAATTTTTAGAACCATCCATGAAATGTGGTGAGGAAAAAAATATGTTGTTCCGGGAGGTGGTAGTTCTTTCTTAACACGACAAACATTATATTTTTTGAATGGATGGCAGGAAGGTCAAAAATAAATATTCTATTAATAAAATAATATTTAGATATAATAATTATTCATATTGAATTATATTATAATAGTTATAATTTTTATGGAGAATTTATGATGATAAAAATAGAGAATAGAAAGTTTGGGAGTGGATAATAATCACATTGAGAGTATAAGCCTTCTCTAAAAATATGTCTTCTAAATGGGGGATTTGGGAAAATTACTTTCTAAAAATTGATAAAAATGAGTAATAAAATTATATTATAGTAATATTGGGTTGTATTTCAAGAGTAATTCATAGGTTAAGTGTGTCTTGAAGTGGGTTTAGGTGAGCTCCATTTATATGGGAAAAATAAAGACTTTTCTGAGGAATTAAAATTAGGGTGAGGGGTAAAGATGGAATAAAAAGGGATTTGTGTGAGTTAGGAGAGTAATGATTTTTTATAAATGTTTTTATGAGTATCCAACCTAGAAATATTCTTATATAAGTTATAATTTCCATTTAAACTTAAAAAAATTCAAGCAACTTTAAGATGCCCAATTTTAACCTAATTAATCTTTATTAAATATTTGCAAGGGAAATTATTTAATTTACCAAATAAATAAGATGGAAAATTTTAATAGGTTTTAAAATAATTATATTTAATTTTTTATTCATTAAATGAAATTAAATTTATAAATATTATACAATTAAATTTTAAATTAAAATGTAAAATATATAAGAAAAAATGTTCTTGTAAAAAAATTGTCTTTTTATTCATTAATTATTTATATTATTGTCTATGATAAATTATTAATTAGTTGAATGTGAATATATTATTTTTATATATGTTTAAACATAATATTAGATTCATAAAAAATGGAACATATTAATTTATTTAGATAAAAACTTACAGTATTTTTATAATAAAAATCATTGAAAAAATATTGTTATACCTTGATAACTAATATTAACATTTGTAAAATAATATTATATTAAAAATTAAAATAACCTCATTAAAAAAAATTTATATTCTAAATAAAAATATGAAAACTATTTTATTAAACTCATCTTTTAGAGTAGATAAAAATTAGTATAAGTGTGCATGATGTATAAAAATAGTTTTTAGGAAAATCTATTTTTTAGGAATAAAAATAATTAAATTATATATTGAAAAATATTTATTTATTTTATCACATATATTATTAACATATTATATATTATTCAATATTTATCATGTTGAAACTTGAAATTTATAATTTTTATTTATGTTTATAAGGTTACTTTTTCACTTGAGTTCTGGTTGTCTCAAGGTAAAATTTTGGAATTTTTCAATATTTTCTTGGGGCACACGATTAAGAACATGGTTTGAAAACCCATTTAGTATAAATAATAAAATAATTATAGTTTTTAAAAGTAAAAAATACATGGTTACCACATTGTGTGGTAAATATTTTGAGTGAATGATTCTCCTTGTTCCAGTTTGTGTATTTTTTATTTTCTCCTTCTTTTTATTTATGGAGTATTTTATTTACTCCCCGAATTCAAAGGAATCTACCTAGGAACCTCAATTTCCCTCTTTATAATACAGTAATACTTTACATGGTGGTTCTAAGGCAATTTCAGTATTCATATTCACCAGGATTGAAAGGTAAAATCCTCTCCTCACTTCTTCTTTTGGTTTCTTCCAATTGTTTTCTTCGTATAAAACCCCACGGCTATGTTGGTTGAATTTATATGTCTATATCTATTCATAATTTTGTTGTTTTGGTTTTTAGGGATTTTAATCCCTAAAATATATCTCATTATAAGGTATTTATTTTAAGGAGACTTGTTTATGTCAGTTGAGGTTACTGTTTATATTTCATATTCTTTTATTTGGGAGTTCCATGGGTTCTTGATGTATTAAAACCACTTTTAATCTAGATAAATATGGTATATGATATCTTGATGAGGTTTTAAATGGTTATAATTTGGATCAATGGGTTATTTTTTTTACTTCAATTATAATTTGGTTTAAGATGGTATTTTATTCATTCTATGTGTTTGATAAAAATTCCATTGTTGTTATATTCAAGAAAAGTGATTTATTCATACTGTTTTCTATAAAAGTTAATTTAATATGTGAATTATTCATATTTTGAAATTTTATCCATGTTTTTTTGAATTTTTTTTGTCCCATAATTTAATGTTTTTAGGATATATTTGGTTATTTGGGCATGGTGATTCGTTGATGTTGTTTATGTTCTTTTAAAAATATTTTTTTTATAGTTTGTTCAAAAGGGATTTCGAAAGGTGTGATTATTGGTTTAAAAGTAATTGCTCATTTTCTACCTTGTGAGAAAGGGATTTTATTGATTGATGGTTATACCCTTATTGAACCCCATTGTTACCCATTATTGATACTTGTATTCATGTATTAATATTTAAATTAATTGAGATTCATATTTATGTATTTGGGAAGGATGTGCATCCTTAAAGGGGTGTGTTAGAGGAGGGATGCATATGATTGTTGTATTATATTTCCATTGGGATATCAGATTGTTATTTTATTTATATTGTCTTGATATTGGAGCACCTCTTTTATATATTCTATGAGGAACCCAATTATACTAAGTGATAAATCACGGGATGGATGCCTTTTTAATTGAGAATTAAAAACTATATTCTATCCCCTGGTTGAATTTTATGACCAGGATTAGGGAAGTGTCACCAATGAGTCTAGTTTAGAAGGAATAAGGTGATGATTTGTAGGACCATTAAACTATTGATCGTAGGATCCACCTATGCACATAGAGTATTGTCCCATTAGTACATATGGTGTAACTTATTATATGTAATATACATTATGATTCCTTAATTTTTAATAACATACAGTTTATTATTTCTTGTATTGAGTTTAATTTTGATGTATTGATTTGTGTTTTGTTTTAGTCTTGATTCTGAATAGTTTTATCCATTATATTTATTTCATTATTATATGACCTTATATAGATTTTCATTCAAAAATTGTTTAGCCTTTTTCCTTTATTGTATTTTAAGATTTTGTGATAATTTTTTCAATGGAAAAAATGGGGTTCTAGTTTTCAAAGTGATGGATTTTATTAAAATTACATTAATGTAGTTTTTAAAATATGGTGAATGGTTTTTTTCAAAATTGATGTTTTAAATAAAAAGGGATGGTTTGGATTTTTTAATGACAAGAATTGTGTAAAGAATGTTCTTAGTTGTTTTTTTATTTTAAACCACGGAAATGAAATGAAAAACTATTCGATAATAATTATTTTAAAACTAAATTCTTATTTTATTTTATAATAGGAATTAAATGGACTCATGGTGGTATCTTACTTCCGTTAGGATAACACCCTATATACTCACATTAGGGGGTATGTAGTCATCATATATTGTGTAGGATCTCAAGTACTCGCTTATTATTTGTGTTATTACCACCCTACATTTTGAAGTGAGTGATGTTTACTTCATGGTGGTGACTTCAGTGTCGCATGTAGATGGTGATGTTAATATCTCATGTTCCTTAGATTAGTTTTGGTTGAGTAGTGTATCAACCTCTCTACACTTTTATTTTTGTTTTAGATTTTATTATTATTAATGGTATGAAGAATAATTGTATAAAATGTTTTTTTATGTGTAAAATGGCAGTGTAAAATATTTTGGTATTTATTTAATATTATTCTATGTTCATGTGATTTTTTTGTAACTACATTTTTTTATTGTCGTGGTCATACAATTCATAGAACCCTCGTGTTATGTTCTTGGTTGGAACCCTTTTTTTCTTTTTTCTTGAGGATGAAATAATTCCCTATTAATCACTTTTGATATCTTATAAATATTTTCCAACACGGGGTGATAAGGAACATGCCTCAAGTCCTGTGATAGAGTGTCCTGGATGACATGTCAGGTTTAACAGATCTAGTTCATTACAAAATTGTAACAGAGACTTCTTTTTATTTAGGTTTTGATGATAGATTCAAGATATGACTATCATATCTTCATTGGTGGGTGCATAAGAGTTCCTAGAAATCCCTCCCTCATGTTACACCATGAGTTATCATCGATGTAAGGGGTTTTTATTTTTAATTTTTATTTTACAGTTGTTTATTCATGAAATATTTTGATATGGTCATTGGAACTATGAGTTGAACGAACATCTTGAGAGGTGTTTTTGTAATTTACTAGTTTTAGTGTAAAATTAGTGGAAATATATTGGGACACAATTAATAAAAAAGTCTATTAAAACATGAAAAACCCATGTGTAAATATTCTTGGTTATTATTAGTGGTACCTGAATGGTTGCTACATGGTTTGAGAAAGTGTGCATCCAAAATATGCATATTGGAGAAAGTTTGTAATTTTTTTCCTTCACTCATTTGGTTTTTTGAAAATATCTTATGTTTTAAGAGTCTTGTTTGTGAGAAATTAAGTAAATATTTATAGTTTTTAAATTTATTTTGATCAATAATAGATAGTAATGTTTTATTCTTGGGTGTATGAGCTTATTTTCAGTCAAAGTATTTGCTGTTTTGAGTTTCTTCCATGAAAAATTTTAAACATTTACAAAAATGATTTAATTGAATGAAATTATATTGGGTTTTTTAAATTTTCAAGGAAAGTATGTTATTTGGTTCATGTTAAAATAGTTGATGTCAAGTATTTGGAGTTTGTGTAATAGTGAAATTCATTATTTTAGTGATGTTTCCAATTGTTAAATAATATTTTGGATTAACCTATCTAGGGAGTGGATTGTGGGGTTAATATGAGATTTTAAAATGAAATGATAATGGGTGTTTTGTGACCATGAATTTTTTATATTATGATTATATATTCTTGATATTGTAATATTTGATTGTCTGATTAAATTTTATGTTTTAGTGATGTTTTATAATTTGGCCCATGGAAAGGAAACAATAAGTCAAGAAGGAAATGTGACATTATATTGATCCAAAAGTTGTTATATCAATATTTGAACCATCCTCGACCCAAGATGGTGTGGTGGGTTTATGTTCATCTCATATTTTGAACCATCAGTGATAGTTTCTAAATTAGTATCATCTTTTGTTTTGTGGTGGTCAAGGATCCAATGAATAAATAAAGTATCTCTATAAGGATAAATTTATCTTTGAGTCCCTTTGAATATAAAAACCTCTAGCGTATGGGGAAAACATATTTTTTTATTTTTAATGACCGGAAAATTCATTTATGTTATTAATAAAAGTACTTCTTATTTTATGATGATTTTTTTACAATAGAAGAACCAAGAAATACTTTTACATTAATTTCAAAATCACATGTAATTATGGAATAGTAAACATCAAATAGTAAAGGGATATAAAAATAAAAGAATATTAAATTCACTAAATCAAAAACCCTTAGTTTTAATTCCACTTAGAATATCTTCCATGTCATAATCATCATAAAAAGGACCCGAAGCATTAGAAAAATGATATAAATTGGTAAAACGTGTGTGGGAACCTTTTTAAGCGAGGTAGGAAATAATGAATTAAATATTAGGGCACCATTATTGGGAAATATGGCCATTTATAATGTTATAAAATGGAAAATATGAATAATTGGAATTATTACCATTAATTAATAATACATTTGGTCATTATAATTGTTATTGGTGTAATAAAGTGATCGTTGTGATTATTTTATAATTATATTTTTGGAAACCATAAAAATATTTAATTTCCATTAAAAGTATGTGTTATGATATAATTAAAAGTTTTAGATAAACATTATTTTAATTTAATTATATTATTAAATATTTTTATATGGTAATAAAAATCAACAAAGTTCTATGTTGTTTTTATAACATCCAGATAGTTTACTATGTCATAAAAACTCTTAGTTTTTGACAAATAACTTTTTTATATAAAATATAAAATTATCACAATTATAGTAATATTTTGATAAAATAAATACAATTTTTTTATTCAAAGCATTGAAATTTTCTTTCGGGGAATATATGGTACTTTCCTAAAAAGTTCATTTTTGGGGTAAAAAGTGAAAAATACATTTGATTATGAGATACCATAAATCTTATCATATAACCTTGATATGTTCATAATATAAAATTATATAATCATTATTATTGTTAAATATATATTTATGAAAAACAATAATATATAATTTATTACATTTAGAACCACAATATTAATATTTTTAAAACTATGATTTTATCTATTCTAAAAAACTAATTTTAGGAGTTATACATGTATCATATTAGAATTTATTTTCAACACTTTTATAAATTGAATCTAGTAAAATGGATTGAAAATTTAAAATTATAATTCCAACTTATCTAATAATTTTAGTTTTATTTTTAGACACAAAAATGTTGGCGCACTAAAAAAGATTTACAATAGTATAAGTAAAATAATGTAGGGTTTAATGTAAAAAGGTAAAATAAAATAATACCTAAACACTAAAGAATTAAATGGGTTTTTGATTTATTATAATAACTTAACCATCCATTAAAACATTAATTTTCAACATAAATCATTATAATTAATTCCACCCAAAATTCTTTATCCTTTACTAGTAAATAATCAATTTTTAATCACTTAAAAAAATCCTAACTCTTGTATAAATACACCCATTAGCTCCTCAAATTTTATATCAAAATATGTTTGGAAATAATTTATTTCTAAATATATCTATTAAGAGTTGATCAATGGTGGTTACAATGTTCTAAAGATTCCCTATTTATCTTTAATAAGCATCCTTTCAAATTAAGGATTTCCTCAACCCCCCCCCCCCCTTTCCTTTTCAAGTTCATTGATTTTTTGTGTTGTCTTTTTGAATTTCATTTATAATACTTAATTTAATTTTATAACTTAAAATTATATTAAATGTCATGTATATTAAATTATATTTCATTTATTACCTCTAATTATATATTTTTTAAGTCCCTACCATGTGGAAACAAGGGTTCTGCTCCCATCCTTTCCCATTACTTTTGTGAGCCATATTAATTCCTTCCTATTCCAATGGACAATGTTAATATTCATAATTTTTATATTTTTATTACTATGTTATCAATGATTTATCAAAATAACTTATCATTATACTACCTTCAGAAACATTTTTATTTCTCTAGGATTCCTAAAACCATAAAACTATCCTAAAATTGCTAATTAAAAGTGTGTGTGGTTTTCCTAACATTGATATCACTATATGGATACTTCAAGTGAATTTGGATATGAAATAGTTGTACCTATGGGTAATAAACAAAAAAAATCATTGGTATTTAACTCAATTGTCACCCAGTGGATGATAATGAGACTTACCATACACATGGTTTAACACTTATCATGGATTTTCATTCAATAATTCACATTTACTTTATGATCCATAATAAAAGATAGGAATATATGGATTGAGAATTAAATTAAAATGATATCCTTGTGGAAAAAATATACACTACATCACATCTTTTTATCATTCCTTCAATTCGGGTACTAACCACTATAGCGTCAACATACTATAATTTATAAAGTTTCCTTTTAGATATTCACCTAGATAACTGCATTAATCATTTAAAGGGGATTTTTTCACTCATAATTTTCATAAACTGAACATTTCCTCTATCACACTTAATATTTCTCATGGAATTTACTTTTATCATCCATTTCAATGTATCCATGAAAACATTTTATGGAAAATATTAGATCTTTATTGAGAATATCCCCTCACTATCTTATTCTTGACTCATCGTCAGTTATGCATAATTTTTCTTCCAATGTATTTCCTGTATGGATACCCTTTTTGATTCGTCTAATTTAAGGGTGTTCACCATAGAAACTAATCCATTGATTGACTATGAGTTTTATTGACTAAATCTTATACAACTTATTCTGTATGGTGTAAATATCCTATAATTCATTATCTTGATTGATGGGTATTCATATAGAGTGATTTTTACTTTCATTAGATACATATTTCTCCCATAGGTTCATGATATGATTATTGAATGGATTTAAGTGATTTTTCCTTATGTGTAACACATGAATTAATACTTATAAAGGTTATACTCTAGTAGGACTCAAATGAATTTGGTAAATAATTAATATATAGAGATGATATATTCATGATAGCTTAGCATCATGAATTAGTAATTTTTTACAATAAATTGGTGAAAGACATTGGTAATATGAATGGTGTTCTCTATGAACACTCCAATTCATTGGGTAAATAATTAAACTCTAGAGATGGCATGTTCATGATACCATGTAAGTATGACATGGTAATGTTTAATTCCACCTCGGTGATAAACCATGGTTATATTCATATGAACATATCATGTTTATATTGTATCCACATTAACAAGTTATGAATCATGTACTTAGGATCGTATTATTCCCCATGTGATTATGAAAATGTTATTCCTTATGTTCTTATGATAATTTTATGCATCATGTAATCATGATCATATTATGTCTCTCATTCTTATGATCATGTTAAGACCCTTCTCCTCGTGTTCATGTTCTCTTATAATGCCTCATGTTTTACCCATTATGTTAATTCATGATCAGTTTTCATTTTTTATCCCTTATTGGGGTTTATATATAACCATTTTATAATGATTCTTTATTTCCCCAATAATTTCAATGAAATGGAAACATATAAAGTAATTTCATGGGTGGATAATCTGTTGAGAAGAAATTTGTTTTGTAACTTTTGTTTATTTATAAATGTACATAGTTCCCAAAGACATTAAACTTTATATACTTTTAATTTTCCCAAAATCATGTGATTCATTAAAAAATATGTATGCTTTGCACAAGATTTGAATGTGTGCACCTGGGGTGTCTCATTTGGAATTTGTTGGAGAGTTTGGTTAATTTTTTTATTTAAGATTTGGAATATTTGGGTATAGAGCCTCAGGTATATATCATTTTTATTAAGTGAACTAGGTTATGTATAATGAGTGTGACCCCATAAGATGAACATATTATAGGTATTCATAATGTTTCATTTCAATAAAAAACTTTTAAATGAAATTTCTGGTTTAGTAAATGATATTAAATTAGTAAAATTATGAGTATGTAATTTCATTAAAGGGGAAGAATGTAACAGTCCAAAAATTCATTTATGATATTAATAAAAGTAATTCATATTTTATGATGATTATTTTACAATATAAGCACCTATAATGACTTTTAAATTACATTATACATCACACATTATTATAAACTAGTACAACTATCAATAGTAAAGTGATTTAAATATTAAAGAATAGTAAATTCACTAAAATACTATATATGTTTTAATTCCCCTGAGAAGATTTCCCCTGCCATAAAGATCGTAAAAAATAAGATAAGCATTAAGAAAATAATATACATTATCAATAAGTGCATCATAACATTTTTAAAGAGGTTAATGAAAGATTAAGTAAGAATTTTAGATTAATTATAGTGAAATAATATTTTTCTATATGAATAACATTGTCCAATATGACTGATAGGCATTATGACTATTAATCAATAAGATGGTGGGTCATTATTATTATTATTGGCATAATAAAGTGGCTATCATTATTTTTTTATAATTATATATTCATAAATTATATAAATATGTAATTTATAATAAAATTATGTTATATGACAAATATTTTTTCTTAAATAAATTTATTTGCATGAAATTATCTTATAAAACACTTATATATTATAATACAAATCAAAAAAATCCAAAGTAATTTTTATAATGATTAGATAGTTTACTATGACATAAAAATTATTGATTTTAAATAATTAAGAATTTTTTTTTAAAGTTAAAATTATAAAATTTAGGGTATTACTATGATAAAAAAATATCATTTTTTATTTATCACATAAAAATTATCTTATGGTGAATTTATGGTACTTTTCTAAAAAATTTGATTTTTAGGGTAAAAATAGATATTATCATTTTATTATGAAATACCATAACTCTTATGATAATATAAATATACGATCATGATTTAAAATTTATAAACCTTATTATTGATAAAAAAAAATTATTTAATAAATAACCTAATATATTAGGAGTTATATTTAGAAACACATGCTTCTCATTTTGAAAACTGTGATAAGATATTTTCTAAAAAACCATTTTCATCAAATATACATATATCGTACTTGATATGATTTTTATCACATTTATAAATTGTATAAAATGGATTGAAAATGTGTAATTAAAAGGTCCAAATTTTCCAATAAGGTTAATTTCATTTTTAGAAATAACAAATTTATGATGGTAAAAAATGTGTTGCCGCTGTATAGGTAAAATAATGTAACAAGTTAAAGATAAATTAAAAAATAAAAAAACCGATAAAAATGAAACATTAAATGGGTTTTTGATTTATTTGAAGAGAAAAAAAATACTTCAAAAAATTAAATTTCTACCAAATCATTGTAATTAATTCCACCCAAATGTGGTCAGTCTTAAGTACAAAATAATCATTACATAATCACTTAAAACCACCCCTCCCCAAGTATATATTCACAACATTATATCCTGAATTTTAACACCAAAATACTTTGATCATGATTTATAACTCAATATAGCTATCATGAGTATTTAATTATTCGTTCTAAGGTTATAATTATTTCCCTTAAATATTTATGAAACATACTCTCAATATATTAGTTTCCTCAATCCTCCTTTGTCCGTTTCACGTTCATTACATTTATTATGTTTTCATTTAAAATTTATTTCATAATACAAAAATACATATTATTACATGATATTATCTTAAATTTTATATGTATAAAAATACATTTTCTTTAATACCTCTCATTATGGCCTTTTTCTAAGCTGTTATTATGCCAAAACAAAGGCTCCTCATCCATCCTTTCCAATTAATTTTGTGAGATTTATTAATTATTCCATATATAAATGAAACTTTTCATTATGAAATTTTTTTATTACATTATTACTATTTTATCAATGATATATCACCATTACCTCTTATTATACTACCATTATAATCAATTTTATTTCTCAAGGATTCTCATTGCTATAAAACCATATTAATATTGGTAAAGAAACGTTTGTGTGGTTTTCATAGAAATTTTATCCCACTCTAGATGCTAAGAGTGGATGTGGATGTGGAATAGTTTTACATGGGGGTAATTACCCCAAAAATGGAGAATTTTTATTTGACTCGATTGTCACCTGGTGTATGAAAATTGGCCTTTCTATACAAATGGTATGACACTCCAAGGAGATTTTCTTTAGATAAGTCAGATACACTTTATGCTCCATATTAAAGGATTTGAATATATGGATTGGGATTTACCTTAAAGTGATATCCCTATGAAACAAATGTACCCTCCATCAATTCTTTTTACCATTTCTTTAATTTAGATATTACCCTCTACATTGTGAAAATATTATATTTTCTATAGTTGATTGTTATATATTCACCAATCCAACTACAGTAATCCTTTGAAAGAGATTCATTCCTACAAAATTTACATTCAAAGAACAATTTATCTATAACTCTTCATATTTATAAAAAACATTAAATTTATCTACCAAGTTAATGTCTACATGAACCCATTTTATAGTATATATGATATCTCTTTTGAGAATGACCCATCACAGTCTTTGTCTTCCCTTATCATCACCTCTGTATAAATTTTCATCCAATGTCTTTCCCTTTTAGATAATCATGTATATTTCATGTAATTTAATTGTTTTCACCAATAAACTCATACATATATTTATTGGTGAAATTATTGAATAATGTGTATAACATTTTTTCTATATAGTGTAAAAACCCATAATTAATTATCTTTATTGAAGGGTATTTATTTAGAGTGATTCATAACTTTATTTGATACACAATTATATCCAAAAGTTTCATTCCATAATTATTGATGGGATTATGTATGTTTTTATTATATGTAACACATGAATTAAGACATATTAAGGGTGTGAAATGATAGAGATTAAATAAGTTAGGTAATGAATTAATCTCTAGATATGACATGTTCATAATATCATCAATTCATGCCTTGGTAATTTCATACAATAACATGTTGAAAAACCATGTTAATATAAAGGTTTTTCCCTAATAGTACTAAATTTTATTAAGTAGAGAATTAATATCTTGATATAACATGTCAATTATTCCTAGGTAGTATTCCTTGGTATTGTTTAATGACACCTTAGTGATAAAACATGGTGATATTCTTATAAATGTGTCATGTTAATGTTGTAGCCACATTTCCAAGTTTTGTATCATGTACTTATGATTATGTTATGACTCATTTACTTATGATCATGTTATCCTTTATACACTTTTGATAAAGATATACCTCAGGTACTCATGATCATGTTATTCATCTCATTCTTATGGTCATTTTATGACACTTATCCACATATTCATATTATTTTATCATGCCTCATGTCTTCCCCTTGATGTTGATTTATGTTCTGTTTTCATTATGTCTCCCTTGCAAGGCTATATATCTCACCCTTTTCTAATGTTTCCTTATTTCCCTAGAAATTTCAATGAATGTGATACATATAAGGTAATTTCATGTGTGGATAATCTATTTGGAAGAAATGTGTTTTTATCTTGAGTTTAGTTATAATTGTACCTAGTTCCCAAATACAAAAAACTTTTGATCATTATAGTTTGTTTTAATTCATGAGATATATTACAAATTATGAATGTTTTACACCATATCTAGAAGTGTGGTCCCATGGAATCTCATGAAGGGTTGGGTCTAGATTAGTGGAAGCACAATATCCATGCCCAACAATTTTTGGTTTTGTGTGGAAGATATTTCAAATCAACTTTCTTCTAATGGTTTTATCCTAAGGATGTGAAATTTGAGAATTCATTTGAATTTTTGGGTGTTCATCTTGGTGATCAATTAATTAAGGAATATTTTGAATTTTTCACTAGTCTGGTCCCCTTTACCCTCTATTTTATTCATTAATTACTTAGATAAGGGTTAATTATTTACAAGAGGCCTTCATTTAAATTTGGTTCTTTGGTGTTTCAGTCTGTCCTGACTAACTAAGTGAAAGTGACATATAAGGAATTCATTGTAAAGGAATTATTTATAATGAAACCTATTGAATGTCCTGAATTTACCATATGTAGTGTTAGTGAGGTTGTCCCTTCTAGAGAAAAGTTATAATAGTATTGTGATGATTATGGGAAGTTATCTTCTAAATTTTCTATTCATGATTAAGTAAATTGAATTCCATTAGTACACTTATAGTGTAAAAAATATAAGAATTTTAAGCACTATTTTTTTATAAATATTAGGACCTATCATATATATGGAATTTTTGGTCACCATTATATTTCTTTTATGATGAATAGACACTAGATGAATAATTATTGGACCTATATTTGATCTGGGATGTAGTCTAGGGCGTTCTTTAATTTAGAGAGGCAGAAGCTAAGTAGTTGTTTTATAGGTGAAATATTTTTTTAATAATTAATATATTGGAATTTTTGTTTATATAGTGTATTACACATATATTTGGTTTCAATATATGCTATATTTATTCCCAGTGATTATATATTTTGATATATTCATTCCACCTTGATTTTTGATTCTGGTTTTTTTTATGCATGGTGTCGACCATGGGTAAAGGTTTTTTTGTTGGATACATTAGGGATTATTTATGTTTGGGATAGTATAATTGGGATAATTGTTTAGTAGATGGTTATACTATGAGAGTACAAGATTAATATTTTATTTTTTAATAACAAATAGCTAGTGTTCTATGAGTTTGGCCTTCGGTTTCCGCTAGTGTAATTTTACGACTCAAGCTTAGAACAATGATTGTTCAGATTATGGAAGGTTAATGAATTTGGTGTTTATCTTAATTTTATGGAAAAAATTTTCTTATTAATATTTTTTTGTGATGTTTCAGATTTTTATGGACAATTTGGTGTCTTATTGTTTTTTGAGATAGTTTTATTATAGTCGTTTGTTGTTGTTATAATCTTATACACTCCTCCGTTGATTTGTGGAGACATGTCTATTTTGGTGATGATAATTCTTGTGGGTGTTTTTATATAATTTTTCACCATTTTAGATATATCTTAAATTTTGGGGATATATTTTTAAGGTATCAATTTTTTTTCTTGTTCAAATGGTAGTTATCATCCAGGATTCATTTTGTTAGGACTGGCTATTATTTTTAGCTCTTGTGACCTCAGATATTCTGAAGGTGTTGGTAAATCTTGAAACAATTTAGAATGGTTCTCCTAGATTATGGGATAAAAATATAATATGGTCATGTTTTCATGTTTGGTATGTAATATTCTTTTGATTATTCCATATAAATATGATTTTATATTGATATTTTCTATTGGCCTTCATTACTAGTTACTTTGTATGGGAAGAAAGAGGCTTCGTGGAGAGAATTGTGACACCCAAAAATGTCACATTATTGTTTGTGTTTATAAGGATAATTTTTCCCTTGAGTATGTGGTGTATTATGTAGAAAATTAGTTTTTTTATCTATTTCGGGTCTGCATAGTTTTCAAAACTATACAGTGTTAATGGTCTACCCTCGGTAGTTTTAATAGTGGCGACTGCACAATTTGGTAAACCATGTGAGTAAAACTTGAAACCTTCTTGAGTTAGAATAGTATTTTCATTTATTGTTCTTTTTTACCCTCTTCCATTTCCTTCCCCATTTCTAATGGATAGACCTAGGTTACTCCCAATCCCTACTCCTCTACCTCTATGAACTTATATTGTGGTTTTGGGGTGATTTATTGGCGGATCTTCACAAGGTAAGAGCCTCTCGTTCCCTCTTATCATGGTTTATTTATATTTTCCCATTATTATATAATATTATTGGCTATAAAGGAAAATTTTATATGTATAATATTTTTTATAGTTTTTAATTTTAGATTCTAAGGGTTCTGATCCCTCTCTTATGCCATATTCAAGTGGCTTTTATCGAAGGAGACATAGTTACACCAGCGGAGGTTGGTACATCAATTTGATTTTATTTTATTTTAGAGATACATGGATGATTAATGTTTTAAACTAGATTTTAATCTAGTTAAATAAGTTATATTATATCTAGATGGGTTTTTTCAATTGTTTTCCTTAAAATATTTTGGTTTTTTATTATTGTAGTGGTTGTAATTTTTTGTTCAAGGTAAATTATTTCAAAATAATATATTATATATTCAATGTTTCTTATAAAATGGCGGAAATTATTTTGTTTATGAAAAATGATTAATTCATATTTTTCATCAGATTTAATTTACTAAATTAAGTGTTCATGTTTAAATGGTTTCTACATGTTTATAAAGGGGTGTGTGTCCCATGATTATAATGTTTTATGATCCCTTTATTTTTGTGGTCATGATTAAGACTTGATATTTTTTATATGCTTATAGAAGAAATATTCTTTATCAAATGCAGTTATAAAAATAGATTTTCAAAGGTGTAATTTTTGGTTTAAAATAAAAGGCAAGTTTGGCATCTTTTGATAAATTGATTTTATTGATTGATGGTTACACCCTTATTCAAAAACATTCTTATCCATTTTTGGTGTATTTATAAATTTTTTAATGTTTATATGAGTTGTGATTCATGTTTATGAATTTGGGAAGGGGTCACATCATTACCGGTGGTGTGTCAGTGGTGGGGTGTATATGAATATTATTTTATATTTCCATTGAGCTCTATAATTTACATGTGATTGATGTTTTCTTGATAATGGCTTACTTTATTTTTTTGTTTAATGAGGAACACTAAGATACTGAGTGGGAAATCAATGGAATTATGCCTTTCTAATTGAGTGTTATACATTGGATAGTATCCCCTCGATGAATATTATGAACTAGATAAAGAGTTTTTCATTGATGAGGATAATTGATAGTGATTTGAGTGATGATTTTCAGTACCATAAATCTTTAGGTGGTTGGTTTCACCTAGGAACTTTGAGTATTGTCCCACTGGTCCATATAGTTCTTCCTATGGATATTTATCATATGTTATACTTCATTATTGTATTTTGAAATGAGATTTTCTTATTTATTGTATTGATTCTACATTCAATACATTGATATCCTATAGGGTTTATCCTTAATGTTGACTAGTTCTTCTATATTATATTATATTAATTATTTTTTAACCTTCCAGCTATTTTCATTCTTTAATGGTTTACCCTTACTACTTTCTTGTATTTAATGAGTGTGTAAAAAATGTTTCAAAGGAAATAAATGGGTTATTTGTTTTCAATGTGCATGATTTTATTGAAATTCCATTGATGTATTTTTTTAAAATGATTCGAATATTTTTTTTCAAAAAATTGTTGTTTTAAATGAAAACTGAATGCTAGACTTGGGTTATCAAAGGAAAGCAATGTGTAAATGGAATGACTGTGTGTTTTCTTATTTGAAACCATGTAAATACAATGAAAAAATATTTTATCATTTTTTATACTATAATTATTGGTTTCTTTTATAAATGGTATCAAATTGAATCATGGTTGTATCCTAGTGACCTTTGTATCACACCCTTCAAACTCTCATTTATAGGTATGTAGTCTTCCTATTTTTTTATGTTCTTTGGTATTATCTTAGGAGTTGGGTTTCTAAAACTCTCTATTTAAAAGAAGGAAATTTTTGGTCCGTGGTGTTAACTTGAGACACATATGGTGAAGTTGTAGATAGTACCATAGGTTATTTCGACCATCTCGGGTTATGTGGTGAATTAGGATCCATGATCTCCTATTTTATTAGCTTTGATTCCTTATAATAGTATAATAAATTTTTGTATAAAATGGATTCATATATTTGAATAGATTTTGGTAATAGGTTTTGGTCTTTCTATAGTATTATACCATGTTTTGATGTTGTTGTTTAGTACCTTCTTATTTGAATGGTGTGGTTATCCAATGTAATAAAACCCCATTCAGGTTTTCTAGTTTTAACTCTTTGTTAATTCTTGTTTTATTAAGTTTTGAAACAATCCTAGTTTATCACATCTGATAAAATAGAATTTGTTTCCAACCTCGGGTGTTCAAAAATGGGCATCAACCATTATGATGGAGTTGTGTGGGTAACATGTCAAGTCAACCCTATCCAGTTCATTACATATTTATTGGTTTAAAATACCCAATATACTAAAAATTATAATTCTTTGAGAAAAACTATTTTTATCACTAAATTATTTTATCTCTATTTATTTAGGAGTTATTACATTTTTAATAACAATTATTTTAATTTTTTCAATTAATTAGTATTAAAATCAATCATCCAATTTGATAAATATAAAAAATTATTATTTAAAAAGATATTCATAATACTAATTATACGTATCACACAAATATATTAATTTTTATAATAAAATGATATCAAATATTATATTTTTGATTCATTGTAGAATTATTTTACTTTCACTTTTTTACTAAAACATACATGAATTAATTATTTCTATTTACCATATATCTAATAACCATATTTAAAATCACCATATTTCCAATGAAAATATTTCTAAAAACCAAAAAACACATAATTTAAAAACAAGTTTCTATACCAAGTGAGATGACTCAATAAAAAGTTACATATATTTCTAACATATAAACATTATATCTTAGAAAGGATCATACAAATCCTTAAACCTAAATGTTTATTTTATTTTGATGTTATCTATATAAATATTTTATTTCTCATAATATTGTACATTTATCCACAATAACATCAAACTATATCCCCTTGTAAACATATCCTAGTTCATACTCATCTTTGTAACTTGGGGAACATAAAACATAAAAAGGGTGTGAGCATAAACGAATAGTAGGGAAAAAAATCAATGATTCAAAAGTTTAAAATCAAAAGTCTATGAGTAACATGGTCATTTCATAAAAATATAATTAAAATGATCATGTATTTATAATAAATATACATAAGGTATGATAGAATAACATATAACCTCAAAATGATCAAACATATACCATGGCGTAAAAGTGGGGAAATGTGAGACAATAATCATGATCCATGGAGAATAACATAGTAATATGAAATAACATATAATTGTTTCATAAACAAATAAATATGGAATAATCATAGGAAATAACACCATTATGAGAAAACCCATGATTCCTATACATTATACTATAAACAAAATGTACATGCATCAATTTGTGAATAATCTAAAATTATCATGCCTCGAGTTATGAAAAAAAAAGATGTCCATGGATAATATTTTGAATAAATAATGATTACCATGACTTAGTTTTGAACAAATAAATATTCCCATGACTCTGGATGTGAATTTATAAATTATCCCATGACTTAGTTTATGAACAATGAAAAATTTCCACAACTCACATTATTATGTCATAGGACATACCAATTTATCCAATAAAGTGAAATGTTTTATAAGACCACACCCATATTCAATCCTATGTGTGCCAAATTAAAACAATTATACATCATATCATGAAAAACATATAAAAATAAAATGGTATTTTTTATCACTTGAAATGGTATCACATAAAATGACATCAAGAATTTGATTAGATGATAGAAAAATTCAATCACCAAAAATGAGTATTTCATAAATGAATTTCAAGGTTATTTCATGAAAAATAACTCTAAATGAGGTTGATATTTTATATTGGTAAATTAAAATTTAATTTAATCTCTACAAAAGTGTTTTTATAGAATATTTCATAACATTATTGAAAAAAAAATGAAGTTATGAGACACTTTCAAAAATTATATTAAAAAAGTTAACATGAATTTTTTTTTACAATAACACTATAAAGGATATAAAAATAATTGAGTCCTATAAAACACATAAAGGTTATATAGAGAAAATTTGGAGTGGAAGAAAAAATATAGGATCATGATTGGAAAATCCTAAATATTTTAAAATACCATTAAGGAAACATACATTGTAAAAAGTATAATAAAATTTTATTTTGAAAAAGGTAACGATAAATAAGGTAACCTAAGATAGTAAATATTTTTTTCAATATAATAAAGAAAGTTTTTTTTAAATAATGAATATGTACATGTAAGAGATATAACCATGAGATTGGATGATGATTATTCTTAACAATGTTTCATTTTTATGAAGAAATAAGTTCATCAATGAAGAATATTTGACATAAAAATCATTAAACAGGTAGTTTATGAGAAATAAATGTAAGTGAATATAAAAATAATATAATGTTTAATATAATTACATAAAAAAGATATATATTACCAAACATATAAGAATAAATATGAAAAATAATTATCATAACTCAATGAATAAAAATTGAGTTTCTGAAAATCCTTATAACTTTTGTAACAATTGAATAAAAATAACTTAAAAGAGTGAAAATTAAATGTAAAATTAAATAGAATAAATAAAAATAGACTCATGATATAATATTTTAATTGTGTAGAACATAGATCGTAAAAAATAAAATAGGTGTATAATAGAAAACATGTCTCAAAGAAGGAAATTTTAAAATGAGAAACCCTTACTTTACCCTACAACCACACAGAATTTCATTAAACTATTTTACAATAAAAAACATTATAATAACTTATTTCATAATATTATTAATATATTTTACCATTTATAATCTATAATTATAATAATTCACTATACATTTATTATTTCCTTTGTGTTTATTTTTATCATCAGATGTTAGTTATTTTTATTATTTCACACATGCTTTGAATTTTTTATATTGATACTCATTATTTTATACCAAATTAATCATTAAAATTTATAAGAGGTAGTTTATGAAGTTTCCCAATTAGTCTCTAAGTATCACTGAGAGGGGGAGGGTTAAATTAGTGATATATTTTTTGTTTATGTTTTCTTCTTTTTTTAAACTAACTTTTCCATTTGTTAAAGATTTCTTTCCCTACTCTACACATTCCAAACACACATCCATAAGAACACAAGAATTTTCCAGGTTCTATACTCAATAAGAGTAGCTACATACTTGTTATGGTAATGAAACAATACAATACCACACAATCCACTAGAAAATAATCCCTTGACGTGGGATACAATGAGTAGGATATACCCTTACACTCATGTATCACTTTGAAAACAATCCTATAGAAAGGGTTCTCCAAATTTTCACATTTAGGGTAAAAAATGTTTCTATTCTTTTTAATGAAATTTCCCAAATCAAATCTCTCAAAAAATTATTAAATTTCCTACCCATAATCAGGTAAGAACCCCCTGGTGCAAACAGCTTGTACACCGCACCCTGCTTAAGCACCTCCATGCTTGCGTGACTCCATGCTTGGTTCCACTAACTAGTTGGGAAACACTATTATGCACAACTCAAAAAATGTTTTCCAATTCCAGATTATTCACAACACACTTCTTGCAAAAAACTCCATTCTTGTGCACAACTTACAACTTGCACAACTCTTCTTCTTGTGTTCCACTCTTGTGCATAACACACAACTTTCACGACACTTTTGGTTGCACACCACTCACTACTACATGGATATGAGAGCTAAAATTTTCTCTCAAGTTTTGAGAATCTTTAAATGAGGAGGGTATCCACCGATTTATTGGAATTTCACCCTGCTTGAGTTCCACTCTTACTTCTTCACCCTTCCTTCTTGTGTACCACTTATACTAGTGTGCCGCTTCCTACTCGCGTTCCACACTTTTACTTGTGCACCACTTTCTTTCGTTTGTAAATTTTTTGATTTGATGATTCCGAAATATTACATTCACACAACATCCTTTTTCAAAAATAATTCCTTTCCTTCTCTAATTATTGGACCCAAAAAGTTGGAAAAGGGTGCCACATTGAAATCTTCTTCATCAATGTCCTTATTTCCAATCAAACATGAATACAATTAGCATAATCTTTACACTCCCTATCCTTCATAAGGATTGATTCAAAAGTTCTCCAAACTTATGATATTTGTGAAATACAAAACATCAAATCAAATTTATAGTTTTCCAAACCTTTTACAATGTGAATTGATTTATCGTCTTTGACAACAAATGATAACACTCTAAAATAGAAAACTATTTGTACTTCGTTCTCTATCCAACATGGTCCAAAAAATCTCCCCCTTTTGATATTTTTATCAAAAAAGATTAATAAATCATTTAACTTTGTAACCTCAAAAAATGGATTACATATGATCAATTATAAGCCTAAATGAGCTAACTCGTTATAGGAAATAAGAATAATTGACAACAAGGCCATGCTGTCTAGAATTAGTGATTATGAAATTTCTACGGAAATTCTTCCTCATCCTTCAATAAAACATAAGTAAATTTCTTCCCTAGACTTCTAACTCAGCAATCTTCCTCAACTTTGACACTTATAAAATGTTCCTGGAATAAAAAAAATTTCCATACAACCACTCATACAAAAATAGTTAGAATTGTTCACACACTTACAATGTAGGATTCACAGCATACCCACAACTCCCCCTTTATGCATGCAACCATAAGGATAAATTTTTGAAACAATTATCCCCCTTGACAACACTATCCAAAGTTAATATTTGATAGAGGACCAAAACAAACACCTCAAACTTGTTGAGGAGGTTGGATTCCCATGTCCAACATCAATTCAGAAGATTGTTCCTTTGGTAATAGTTTTTCAGAAAAATTCAGCAACTTGTTCAAATGTAAGAACGTACTCCAGATTTAGTTTATTCTTCTCCACATGGTCATTGATGAAGTGGTAATTTAATTCAATTTATTTGGGAATGAAAATTTGGTACAATATTATTTTTAAGATTCATTGGACTCTGATTATCACATCCCAAGAGCAAGGGTATCTTCACTTCAATGAGTAAGTCTTCATCCTCATAAGTTTAGTAGCATCTTGAGTGAAAGAAACACACTCAAATTCAGCAATGCTAAGAGTTGCTGAATTTTTTTTCTTTGTATTCCAACTAACACAGATTTTCCCTAGAAAGAATGCTCCATCATATGTGTATCTTTTATCATCAATATTTCATTCCCAATTAGAATCCTAATACACAAAAAAATAAATATTTTCTATACCATCATACCAAATTACAAAATATTTTTTTTCATTTGATATATCTGAAAATCCACTTCCCAGAAATTAAATTTTACTATTTAGGAGCACTATAGAATCATTCTAATTAGATAACATCATAAACGGTGTCTGTTCTTAAGGTATTCAAATATAATAAACTTCTAATAAACTTTATAACATCTATCTGATCAAATTCATTTCATTCTATATCTTTTGACCACAAGGATCCAACTGAGATAGGTTTGGAAACTGGTTTTGAATTCTCCATGCCAAACTTCTTCAGAAGTTCCTTACCATGATTTTCCTGATAATGAAAAATGTTTTTATTCTTCTTTATGAATTTTAACCAAAGAAATTTTTTCATTTCTACTACCACGGAAATCTCAAAAAACATCTTTATATCTATAGAAAATCATTCACAAGAACTTTCATCATTTCTAAAAATGATAATGTCATCAACATAAACAATTATGATTAGAGAATACTCCTAACATTCCTTGATGTAAGGATTGTTGTCAACTCTTCCTTTCGCAAAACTCATCATCCTTAAGAAAGTATCCAGTATGGAATACCAGGCCCTTGGAGATTATTTTTCCCATATAAGGATTTATTCATCTTACACACATAACTTTCATCATTCCCAACAACAAAAACACAAGTTAGTTTAATTTAAAATTCTTCAATAAGAATTTAATTGAGAAATGCGGACTTCTCATACATTTGAAAAATTTTGTAAACTTATTGTGCTGTAATAACTTGAAATATTATGATTGTTTCCAATCTATCCACTAGAGCAAAATTCGCATCAAAATCAACACCTTCAATTTGTGAGTAACCTTTTCACACTAATATTGCCTTGTTTCTTATCACTTCACCTCCTTAATTTATCTTTTTCTGGAAAACCCATTTTGTACCAATAACATTTTCATCATCTGGATTGGGTATGAGTTCTTATGTATCATTATTTTCTATCTGATTTAGCTCTTTATTCATATCTTGAACACTTTCTTGATGCTCAACAGCTTCATTCACAACATTTGGTTCAACATTTGAATACAAAGTAGTATGTGTAACAATATTCGTTTTTCTTATTGATTTAACCCTCTGATGTAGATCACCAATAATGTTTGGATCCTCCTCTTGATTCCTCATCCTAGGATGAGATATTCAAATTTCATCATCATCACTTGAAATTGATGAGTATGATTCTTTTTCTTGAGTAGGATTACCATTGTTGGTAACATTAGCAGAATCGTTAACAAAACATTCCTTATCATGATCAACTTCTATATCGACAAAAGACTTCTTTTCTTTCTCAACATTTTCAGTAACATTCACCTTCATAGAAATTATGATTCTTCTTATTTATTTTTTGAAACATTTATGTCCTCTTCCTTCTGGAAAATAACCATGAAAAATTACATCATCTCCTCTTTGTTCATACATTCCATGGTTTCATCCATTTTTTATGATGCATGGACTCCCAAAAACCCTTAACCATTTCAAACTAGGAATTTTTCAATAAAACATTTCATATAGAGTAGTATCTGAATTTGGCCTATCGAAACATAAATTTTTAGTGTACAAAGTAGTACTCATGGTTTACCTCCAATAGTAAAGAGAGATACAATGTTCAAGAAACATGGTTCACCCCATTTCAACAAGACTTTTGTTCTTTCATTTAGTAACCCCATTGTGTTGAGTTGTGTATGGTGATAGAAACTCATGATAAATTAATTTCTTATCAACATAATTTTCAAATTATTTATTCTTGAATTCACCATGATTATTTTTTCTCAACTTCTTCACTGAATACAAACATTCCTTCTCTACTTTCCTCTCAAACCACTAGAACATTTTAAGAGGATCTGACTTATGTCTCATGTACATAACATAAGTAATCTGAGTAAATCCATAAATGAAAATGAGGAATTAATTATCTGTATTTGTTTATTGATTTCTTATTGGCCCACATATATCAGAATGAATAAGTTTCAGGGGTCATTTGGAACTAATATCAACTTTTTTATTCAACAAATTTATAATATTCCCTTTTTGACCAATTGTGCAACACCAATATCTTATTTTTGAAATATCAGGAATATCATAGACATTGTATCACTTTGATAGCTTATTCATGTTTCTTAGATACATGTTCCCCATAATTTTATTACAAAAATGATTTTCTTCCACCATACCCATATAACAATAGTTTTTTAATTCACCAACGTGGAAAAAGTTTCCTTTTTTATGATCGCATCTTGTGACTATCTTTTCATCATCTTCATTTTTCATAAAAAACTCATCATTCTTGAAGATAAATTTGTTAACCTCATCATAGAGTTTTGAAACACTAAACTTGTTGTGCTTCATTCCATCAATATATGGTGTTTTCCTAGATTTCATCTTTTCGTTCCCAATGATGGATGATCCAACACCTTTGATCCCCAAGGATTCATTATTGTTGAATATAACTCTTTCATCTATTAAGTCATTAAAATTCTTAAAAAAAATTATGTATCCTATAATATGATAATAACAGCCACTATCAATAATCCATGGAAATTCTCCTTTTTTAGAATTCAAAGCAGTTTTTACATGAAGAGCTTTTTGTTCTTCCTTTTCATTCTTCACCTCTAACATTTAAGATTCGTTAAAAAAAATTGATTAAAAAAACAATATAAACCTTAGAAAGATGTATGGTTGTTCACATCTATCACAAATAGTTTCCAATTCTTGGAACATATTATCAACATTCACACCATCCTTCTGTTTTTTCTTCTTAACTTCATTCTCATACATCTTCATTTGAGAGGATTGACTCCCCCTAAAACATTGTCTTCCATAAAATGTGGAATAATAGTAATGTTTTTGGTTGAACCAAAACATATTTTTTTATGTTTGAATCCAAAATAATAATTGCAAAATCCACCTAATGAATATTTTCCACTTAAACATCCTTTCAGACTGGTGTTTTGAACATGCTTCTCTAGAGACTTCTTAACTGAACTCTTCTGACAATCAACCATTTTGTTTTCAACTGAAAGATTCATCTTTAGCTCACATTTCAATTAAAATTTATCAGAACCTGATGTTGAATATATTTTTTTGGACTCTGGATTTTTAGATACTTATGATTTTTCAGCATTGATAATTTTAGCCACGTACATAGTGTAAAAACCCTAAACCAAAATCGGGGTTCAGCCCTTACAAATTCTGCACAATATTTTAATAAAACAAACTTGAATAAATTCACAATATTAAATACAACAGAAGACCTTTTATGGGTCTAGGTTCTGGAAAATTATATAAATAAATTACATTTCAACAAATTGAACAAAATTAAAATTAAATAATCATTGATTCTTCAGCGTGATCACTTCCACAATAGAGTTTCTACATACCAATTATGATAAAACAGTAAAAGTGTTTATAAAATGTAGGGTGAGAATAAAATTCCCAATAATGTGTGTTATGACAAGACCATTGAGAAATAATTTTTCATTAAAACATATCTTAAAAATACATGTTTAAAATCATGAAATTAATATTTCTCATAACATGTCATCATAATTTTCTTGATATATTTTGAAACAGATTTTATGATAAAATTATGCTATAAATTTCTATACTTATTTAAGAGTTGAAAAATGAATTAAAAAAATATGCACGCACTTGAACATAAATGCATGAAATTATACATATTAGTTAGATAATGACAATACTTAATTATTCTACGAAATTCCAGTGGTTTGGATAAAACATTTACACATGAAATAATATTTACTCTGAATTTTCACATAAACATGTCATTTATGATTCAACACAAAGATAAAATATAGTTAAATTGGCTTAACATACATGGATATTACATCATTTTAGGTGAATATTTAGTACATTACAATAATACATGCCCTAGGACCGTAATAGTTTAGTGTCTTAGGGATCATGGAAAAAAATCTTCTTTATTGGTGAATGATCATTAACAAGTCCTACAAAGATATCCACCATTAATAATTTTATCTAAAACCATTCTTCGTATCCTGGGGAAAGGAAACATAGTAAAGGGATGAGCTGAAATTCTAAGTAAGGGTAAACAAGGGAGACATGTAATCATAATCATGGGAATAATGGTATGAGAATGTGATCAGGAAAATAGAAGAACATACCCTGCATATCAAAGATCATATACAAGAATCATGGCATAAGGATTTGAAGTTCATAAGACATGAATCAAAAGGAGGTAAAGGACATAAGACATGAATGCATAACATAGGTTTAAGACATGGAATTGTGACAACACATAAGAAAATAATGATTTCCATAGTAGACAAGGAATCGCTTCCAGAACTATCGTAGTAGTTATGGTTCATTTCCATGGCCATATTAATAACATGATTTCACTATTCATACCATCGTAGTATTAATGGTTCACTCCCACGACTATCTAAGTATTCAATGATCATTACTAATACCATATTAGTAGAATGATTTAACATCATATAACATCATATTCTATCTCATTAGATATAAAACATTTCCCAATGCATTGGAAGGAGATATAGATCCCAACCATCACATAATGAAATCATACACACATGTTCTACAATATCATAAAAATATATATCATAACCCATGAAATGAAATTGGTATCATAAACAAGTAAACATATCATAACATATGTAAATAGATAAGTTTAATAAGAATATTCCATGAAAGGGAAAAAAATTCAAAATCATATAACTTGTGAAAGAGAAATGGGGTTCATTAAAATCAGGCCCTTAAAATATAATCCATTCAGAGAAATATTTTGAATGGTAACATTGAATAATTCCCCAATAAAGGAATATGTAAAACATGTTGATTTTATATCAGATGTGAAATAATGTTGAAATATGTTTTAAAAATTTTATTGAGGAAAAAATTCTTCCGTATTTCAAAACACATTTTATAACTTAAAACCTTTTGAAAAACTTTTTCTAAAGAATTGCCTTGAAAACATATAATTTAATCTTTGAAAACAATAAAACCTTTTTAAAATAATTTTTCCTTGAAAATTATCTTCAATGATCTTTTGAAATCATTCTTGAAAACATTGTTGAAAAAATCCCTTAAAACTGGGCTTTTGAATAAAATAGATTTCCAACCGAAAAGAGAGACAGTCAGATTTTACAAAAAAAAATTTATTAAGTACCAAACAGTGTAAAAATGGTACTAAAAATTTTGTATTTATTGAATAAAAAGATGATGAGGAAACTCGTGAATATTCTTGAGAGATTTCATCAAAGGAAGAATAACACAAATAATCTCGAAAAATGATGAGATTGTATCAACAAACTCTTATAACAATGTGATTTCTGGTCATATTTTCCATGTATGAAAATAAAATTAAATGACGAATACAATATCATGAAAATAAGTAGATTCATGTTATAACATGTAAAATGGAAGTATATACACCTCAAAGATGAGTTTAGGTGCATAACAAAACATGAGTCTCAATGAAGGCAAATTGAGACAAAACAGTTTTAACAATTTGGTATCTTTTGAAACATAAAACCCATGAAATGAAGATCATAAAAGGAACATTTATTTATATTATTCTTATAATTCCATCATTTTTAGTACATAAACCACACAAAAGTAATGATGGCGCACATTTCATTTATCTCATGAGAGTAAAAAGTGAGAAGAAAACCCCATACCTTAGGCATAATACTCTTCGTACATGTCCAAATCTCATATTTAATGTTTTCAGACATATTATTAAATTATAAAATAATCATAATAATGTTTATTATATCATGTAATATTCATTTATAACTTTATATTACCTATTTGGTAATAATTTCTATGTTAAAGCAACATTTCAGGTAATAATCATTTTCTTTATTGTATGTGTTTTAACTTATTATTATTGATCGTATTACATAGACCATGATTTACATAATTCCAGAATACATAACATTGTTTATATATCTTATATATTTAGGATATAAATATATATTATAGATAGATATATGAAATTCAATACACTATTCATTAATATGGTAGTTCGTATGTACGCTTGAACGTTCACTAGTGCAGAAAACGTTTTTTACGTCGGTTATTTTTTATTATTTACGTCGGTTTTTAGGCGACGTTAATACGGACGACGTTATAAATAACGTTTTTTACGTCGGTTATTTAAAACCGACGTAATATCCCTAACTTCACGGTGGTTATCACGTCGGTTCATATAATAACCGACGTGATAAATATGCGCGGGGGGCTTTATCACGTCGGTTATTCCCTAAACCGACGTGATAAAACGCCTGGGATATCGTTTATCACGTCGGTTATGTCATAACCGACGTGATAAACCCTTCCCCTGGCCTATTATCACGTCGGTTATTTAGGAAACCGACGTGATAAAAAGGCCTGGGAAACGTTTTATCACGTCGGTTTTTTCTAGAACCGACGTGGTAAATCGATTCCCAGGCCTTTTATCACGTCGGTTATATTAAGAACCGACGTGATAAAATCCCCGGGAAAGGTTTATCACGTCGGTTCTAGAAAAAACCGACGTGATAAACCCCTACCGATTTATTTACCACGTCGGTTATAAAATAACCGACGTGAAAAAATTATTTTTTTTTTTAAATAATTGCACTGCTCTCACCAAAAAGCAACCAGAAACCAAACAAAAATAACCATGCCAGCCCTCCCCCAAGCCCCAACTGAACCCCACCCTCATCTATACCCACCTAACAACCTGGCCAGCCCTCCCCCACCACATTGGAGCCCCACCACAACCCTTGGACACCCCTCCCATATCCCTTGGACACCCCCCCACCCTCATTTACACCCCCAAGACCCCTAGTACAGCCTCAAACACCCATTGGACACCCCCCCACACCTTGACAGCCCTCCCAGACCCCTTGGACACCCCCCCCCCCCCTCATTTACACCCAACCTGCCCCTTGGACACCCCCCCACCCTCATTTACACCCCCCGAACACTAGGACAGCCCCAAACACCCCTTGGACACCCCTCCCATATCCCTTGGACACCCCCCCACCCCTTGGACACCCCCCCACCCACTGGACAGCCCCCCACCCCCTGGACACCCCCCCGACCCCTTGGAAACCCCCCCTACCCCTTGGAAACCCCCCCTACCCCTTGGAAACCCCCCCATCCCCTTGGACAGCCCCAAACAACCTGGCCAGCCCTCCCCCACCACATTGGAGCCCCACCACAACCCTTGGACACCCCTCCCATATCCCTTGGACACCCCCCCCCCACCCTCATTTACACCCCCAAGACCCCTAGTACAGCCTCAAACACCCATTGGACACCCCCCCACACCTTGACAGCCCTCCCAGACCCCTTGGACACCCCCCCCCCCTCATTTACACCCAACCTGCCCCTTGGACACCCCCCCACCCTCATTTACACCCCCCGAACACTAGGACAGCCCCAAACACCCCTTGGACACCCCTCCCATATCCCTTGGACACCCCCCCACCCCTTGGACACCCCCCCACCCACTGGACAGCCCCCCACCCCCTGGACACCCCCCGACCCCTTGGAAACCCCCCCTACCCCTTGGAAACCCCCCCTACCCCTTGGAAACCCCCCCATCCCCTTGGACAGCCCCAAACACCCCTTGGACACCCCTCCTATATCCCTTGGACACCCCCCACCACTTGGACACCCAACCGACTCCTTGGACAGCCCCAAACACACCTTGGACACCCCTCCCATATCCCTTGGACACCCCCCACCCCTTGGACACCCCCCACCCTCATTTACACCCCCCCCCCCCCCCGACCCCTAGGACAGCCCCAAACACACCTTGGACACCCCTCCCATATCCCTTGGACACCCCCCAAACACCCACCCACCCCCTTGGAACCTCTCCCCCCATACCAAAATCCAGACCAGAAAAACCATCAACAGTAGACCAAAACAAGAAGTAGAGAAAAATTAAACATTCACTTATATAACATTCAAAACTTACAATGTCAACTTCAAAAAAAACTAAATCCAACCTAAACGACTACGAAATACACAATTACATTGACAATATTCAAAATTACATTTTACATTACAAACAACTAAAAGTCAATCAAACCTGTAAAATAATTTGACCACTCCACTTGTAAGTGTTTGATATCTTCAGCAGTATAGGGTTGAGGGTCATCAAAAAGCTACAAAGGAAAAGGATAGTAGTCAACGTGTATAATGAATAAATCAAATTGAAATATTATGAGAAAGAGGAAATCTTACCAGGTCAAAACTCAGAACTGTCCCAGTTGTTATTATTTCATACATAAATCTTAACATGTAATATCCGCATTCGATGATGCCTTGTTGCTCATGACATTTCTGTTTGAATGAGTGTAAATTCAATATATTATTTTTATGTAATAAATCAAAATGTACAAATTATAAATGGATATTTACCTTCGCATGTACATATTTGATCTTGAAATTCCTTTTCTTTGCGCTTTTTCGAAAGTGGACCCATGCCCTGTTAGAAAATAATACGAATGGGGTAAATTTAAAATTCATTATAATATATAAAACTATTGTGAAATTGAAACTTACGTTTCCAATATATTCTTAAAACTTTCTCGCACATCAGCATGGAGAGAGCATATCCAATAAAGTGTTTTCTCCCTAGGGCAAAAAACCCCTAACATCCAATGATCCCTGATAAAAGGAAATTTAACGTTAGTGGTTTTTTATGTTAAAAGATAATTAACTCTTTGAGAGGGATGTGTTTCATACCTCTCACAAAAAGGCATCATCCAACACTGTGTGATTACATTCTTTTCAAATCTATCAGCAATATAAAGCATTCTTTGTTCCTCATCCAATGCACATGCTTCAGGGGAAATCAATTGTGGGTCCACGAATCCATATACATCTGTCAGCTCATTCCTCTCACAAATTTTATACAGATACCTAATACAAAGCAGACATAAGTATACATGTTTAATAAATATAACGCAAGGAAAAGGTGTTAAGACTTACATGATAAAAATTTCCACCACGTTGATGCCCAACTTATCTCCAGTGACAAACTCCATGATATCAGTTTTCATAATCCCCACACATAGTTCACGTCCACAGACATGAGCTTCCATTGTAAAGTCATAATGATCCGCCAACAAATTTGAATATCTTGACAATTTGTCAAGACTGCTAGTATCTGCATCTGATGTCATAGCTATCTGTCTTTGTTGTTGTCTATACAGTATTTCTTTACCTTTGAAGTATTCCTGTAAAAATAAATTGAAAAATATATTAGTTTTCAAATGATAAAACATTAATAAAAATATAAAATAAAAGATATAACATCCATACCTCTATGGTAATGAGTCGAAGAAGTCTGGATGGCCAAAGTAAAAAATGGCCGATACTATGTCCAACTGTCGTCACCTCATCTGTAGGTAATGGTATCCGAGCTGATCTATCTATAATATCCTGTACAGTGACCCTCTGATTCTCTACCTCTAACTGTTGATGATGAACTGTATCTCCTATACAATATACCATCCCATATGCAACTATATGATGTTGAGGATCATCAACATACAACTCACAATAAGTAGGTAGCTGCGGCGGAGGAGGAGGATCAAAAATGGGGTCCGCAGGCTGAGGTGGGGGAGTGGGAGCTACTGGGAGAGGTGGAGTGGGAGCTGCACCCTGAAATTGTCTTTGCAAGTCTGCAAACATTAACTGCACCGATGCTCTAATCTTGTCCTCCATTGTCGCATTAATATTATGGACTTCAGCCTCCAACGATTCTATTTTTTTTTTATAAACTCCCTCAACGTTAGAAGTTGAGGAACGTGGCAACACTTTTCTTACCGATACACCTGCCGGATATCCTCTTACACGGCCAGGATGTTCGGGCTTTCCCAATGCCACAGATAAAATATCTTCCCTCCCAGATGGTGTAAATGTCCCCTGTGAACTCTGCTCCTCAAGAGAGTCCTGTAATAATTAATTGAACTTTTCTATAATGATTGGAAATATATGACGAAAATAGTAAACTTAAATAAATAAAATAGATGTCTTACAATCCTCTCAACTACGAGTCTCGATTCTTCCGAAAGATATTGTCCTTTTTTGCCCTTCCGAGCTCTTTTCCATTTCTCATGTCTAGATGGAGGGGATGGAGGGGCCACCTCTCCAGAGCTTGAAGACTCAGCTCTTAGTTGTTGAAATTTTTCTGCCATCATTTGTTCTTCCAATAATGCATACCCTCCCCGAGATAAACTATGAGGGTATACATTTTTAGATTGGATCTCTTGATGAGCTTTCCTTGTTTGCTGTAAATTAAGAATAACTAATCATTAACAAAACAATAATAAGATCATTTATATAAGAAAGCTTATAAAAGTTTACATTGCCCTTACCAAAAATGATTCTTTTCTTCTACTTTCAAAAAATTGTCTCCATGTGTCTTCATCTATAAAAGGATATATACGACATGGATTCTCACGACTCCTATGACCATAAATGAAATCAGATGAGAGGGTTGATTTGAAATCCCTCCATCTCCTAGCAGCCAACGATAAGCATTTCTTCCTGACTCCTCCAGTGTCAGGAATATCAAATGTCATCTGATAAAAAAGAGGTTAAAAATATTATATATACTAGAAACATTTAAAGAACAGTCAAACAATAGCAAAAGATCTTACCAAAATGGTCTCCCACAGCTGAGAAATTAAAGCCTTATCCACACTTCTCCAATCATCATAGAGAATGCTTACTTTGCTCTTAGCCTGAGTTGCTACAAAACCCTTAAAATCTTTAGCATTTGGACCTCTAGGAAGATCATCATCATCAAACTCCACGACTATCCTCTCCTCCTTCGTACGGGCAAGTGATAATTTTGGTAAACGTGTGCACCCACGCTTACCAACCTTTGAACTCTTTGTCGTAATAGGAGCATGTGAATGTTCCTCCCCAGATGTATGACCAATATGCTCATCTCCAGAATCATGTGGCTGATCAACTGATTGATCTGTCATTTTCCTTCAAATCAAAAAAACAAACATTAGTTCACAAATAGAAAAGTGTAATAAATTACATAATAGTAAACATTGGTAATATGGTAAGCATGTTAAACAATGATAAACATGGTAAACACAGGCAAAAGGTTGCCAAAGTGTTGGCCCAAGAAAGCTGAAACGTGGACTCACTGAGTCCACCGGTCAGCCGGTGTGAGCACACCGGCCAGCCGGAGGACCCAGGCAGTAGACTTGCCACTGCCTGGTGCCACCGGCCGGCCGCTGGCTCACCACCGGCCGGCCGGTGGACCAGACAGCCTTTCTGTCTGGACCACCGGCCGGCCGCTGGATCACCACCGGCCGGCCGGTGGACCAGACAGAGAGCCTTCCTCTCTGTCTGGACCACCGGCCGGCCGCTGGCTCAGCACCGGCCGGCCGCTGGTGATCCAGACAGAGAGGCAGGCTCTCTGTCTGGTCCACCGGCCGGCCGGTGGTGATCCAGCGGCCGACCGGTGGACCAGACAGAGAGCCTCCCTCTCTGTCTGGACCACCGGCCGGCCGGTGGCTCAACACCGGCCGACCGCTGGTGATCCAGACAGAGAGGGAGGCTCTCTCTCTGGTCCACCGGCCGGCCGCTGGATCACCACCGGCCGGCCGGTGGACCAGACAGAGCTTTGTTCTGGACCACCGGCCAACAGGTGATCCACCACCGGCCAGCCGGTGGACCAGACAGCGGTGACAAGTATACATCAATATCATTGCCGGGTTGCTTTGGACCAGAGATCATGATACTCAACATGACATATTTGCGCTTCATACAAACTTCAGGAGAGAGGTTGTAAATTACCAATAAAACAGGCCATGAACTATGTGTGCTACTGAGGGTTCGGTATGGATTCATTCCATCTGTGCACAAGCCTAGTCTCAGATTTCTAATTTCATTTCCAAATGTAGGGTACTGGGCATCAATTTTCTTCCATTGTGGACAATCAGCTGGATGACGTATTTTTCCATCACATACCCGCTCATCAGCATGCCATCTTAACCTTTTTGCATCATGTGAATTAGCAAATAAACGTTTGAAACGAGGAATTATAGAAAGATACCAAAATACCTTTGAAGGGAGCTTTGTAATCTCTACATCAGCTTGTGATTTTTCTTTCACCTTATACCGTGATGTCCCACATTTGGGACACTCTTTCAGAAATTCATATTCCTTCCTATATATAATGCAGTCATTCGGACATGCATGTATTTTCCTGTATCCCAATCCCATCGGGCATAATATTTTTTTGGCCTTATAATGTGAATCTGGAAGATCGTTATCTTTTGGAAGAATGTCTTTCATCAATTGTAGCAGCTCTGTAAAACTTCTGTCACTCCATCCATGTTTCGCCTTCAGGTTAATCAATCTTAACACCGCCGACAAAACCGTAAAATCTGTACAACCAGGATATAATGGTTTTTCGGCATCACCATATAGACGTGCAACTCTCGGTTCTATCTCAATTTGTTCTGCTACAATATCGCGAATCATTTCTTCAATTCCATCGGAGTTACCATCTTGCGATTCATTTTCATCAGTGACATTCTGTCCAGTTTCGCCATGCCAAATCCAAGGGTTGTAACTCGGATTGAAACCATGACAAATCAGATGATCTTTTATCTCTCTACTTTTCAACTTCTTCATATTCAGACATTTCAGGCATGGACAGAAAAATATGTCACTACTTGGAACATTTCGTTTAGCAAATTCCAAAAAGGCATCAACACCTTCCTCATATTCATTGCTCATTCGATGTGTCGTAATCCAACTTCGACTCATTATTACCTGTAACAAATAGCAAAAATATATATATTTTTTAGATAAGACAAATATATGTTTATATGAAAAAAATCATAATTTGAATATAACAATTTTGAAATATAAAACAAATCGATGTGTAAACCCCCCTGGACACCCCCCGACCCCTCTGGACAGCCCCCCACCCCTCCTGGACACAACCCCCCACCCGCGACCTGCTTGGACACCCCCCTGGACACCCCCCAACCCTCTGGACAGCCCCCCCACCCCTCCTAAACACCACCCCCACCACCTACCCCCTTGGACACCCCCCTGGACACCCCCAACGCCCACCCACACCCTTGGACAGCCCCCCACACCCACCCACCCCCTTGTAAACCCCCCTGGACACCCCCTGACCCCTCTGGACAGCCCCCCACCCCTCCTGGACACCACCCCCCACCCCCTACCCCCTTGGACACCCCCCTAGACATCCCCCAACCCTCTGGGCAGCCCCCCCACCCACCCGGACAACCCCAAATACCCTCTGGAGAGGCCGCCACCCACTTGGACAGCCCCCCACACCCATCCACCCCCTTGGACAGCCCCCCACACCCATCCACCCCCTTGGACACCCCCTTGGACACCCCACCGACCCCTCTGGACAGGCCGCCACCCCCTTGGACAGCCCCCCACACCCACCCATCCCCTTGGACACCACCCTGGACACCCCCCGACCCCTCTAGAAAGCACCCCCACCCCTCCTGGACACAACCCCCCACCCCCGACCTGCTTGGACACCCCCCTGGACACCCCCCAACCCTCTGGACAGCCCCCCCACCCCTCCTAAACACCACCACCCACCCCCTACCCCCTTGGACACCCCCCTGGACACCCCCCAACACCCACCCACGCCCTTGGACAGCCCCCCACACCCATCCACCCCCTTGGACAGCCCCCCACACCCATCCACCCCCTTGGACACCCCCCTGGACACCCCACCGACCCCTCTGGACAGGCCGCCACCCCCTTGGACAGCCCCCCACACCCATCCCCTTGGAAACCACCCTGGACACCCCCCGACCCCTCTAGAAAACACCCCCACCCCTCCTGGACACAACCCCCCACCCCCGACCTGCTTGGACACCCCCCTGGACACCCCCCAACCCTCTGGACAGCCCCCCACCCCTCCTAAACACCACCACCCACCCCCTACCCCCTTGGACACCCCCCTGGACACCCCCCAACACCCACCCACGCCCTTGGACAGCCCCCCACACCCACCCACCCCCTTGTAAACCCCCCTGGACACCCCCGACCCCTCTGGACAGCCCCCCGCCCCTCCTGGACACCACCCCCCACCCCCTACCCCCTTGGACACCCCCCTGGACATCCCCCAACCCTCTGGACAGCCCCCCCACCCACCCGGACAACCCCAAATACCCTCTGGAGAGGCCGCCACCCACGTGGACATCCCCCCACACCCATCCACCCCCTTGGACACCCCCCTGGACACCCCACCGACCCCTCTGGACAGGCCGCCACCACCTTGGACAGCCCCCCACACCCACCCATCCCCTTGGACACCACCCTGGACACCCCCCGACCCCTCTGGACAGCCCCCGACCCCTCTAGAAAGCACCCCCACCCCTCCTGGACACAACCCCCCACCCCCGACCTGCTTGGACACCCCCCTGGACACCCCCCAACCCTCTGGACAGCCCCCCCACCCCTCCTGGACACCACCCCCCACCCCCTACCCCCTTGGACACCCCCCTGGACACCCCCCAACACCCACCCACACCCTTGGACAGCCCCCCACACCCACCCACCCCCTTGTAAACCCCCCTGGACACCCCCCGACCCCAAATCCATGCACCTATGCCATGGTTGTGTGTGAATAAAGTAGTAACAACTGTAAAAGGGCAACCCATCCAAATGGACACGCCCCAACCCTCTCGGGAATTTATAGAAAACGATGAAAAATTAGTGAAATCATAAAATTACTCAATATTGCAAGTCGAACAAATAGATCTAGGGATGATAAATAAGATTATGGTGCCAAAACGAGTTAAAAGGGTTCGCAATCGAAGAATCTTAGTTAGTTTCAACAAAAAAATCACAACACATATATATTTACTATACGTGAAAAAAAACGAACGAGTGGGAGGATTACCTGAGTGCTGCGAGTTTAGATGATTGATCCGAGGAGATTAAATATGAGAAACGATGATCGCAAAACGAATCTAAACCAACGAAATGGACGAGCCGATTCGGGTTTACGCGCGAGAGAGACGAGTCGCGACTGTCGAAGGTAAACTCGCGAATGACAATCCACGGGTCTGGGTAAATTTTTAAATGACTTATCACGTCGGTTATTCAATAACCGACGTGCTAATTGTTTTAAAAACATTTATAACGTCGGTTATTTCAATAACCGACGTAAAAACCTTCCTCCGATTCATTTTTTACGTCGGTTATATAATAACCGACGTAAAAAATGGCTCAAAATCCGCGTTTTTTTACGTCGGTTATTCCATAACCGACGTAAAAAACATCTGCGGATTCTTTTTTTACGTCGGTTATATTATAACCGACGTAAAAAAGCCTTCTAAAACCGCGTTTGTTACGTCGGTTATTCAATAACCGACGTCAAAGGGCCTTCGAAAACCGCGTTTTTTACGTCGGTTATAAAAATAACCGACGTAAAAAACGAAGCCGCGAGATTAATAACGTCGGTTATAAAAATAACCGACGTTAAATGTGTACCGAACACAGGTTTTTACGTCGGTTAAGAAATAACCGACGTAAAAAACCTCGTTTTACATATTATGACGTCGGTTTTATATAACCGACGTAAAAAATGGTGACGTAAAAAACGTTTTCTGCACTAGTGGTTGTTTCTATTTTCTTATCATATTGTATAAAAGTTATTAAATGAAATATACGAATATATATATATTACATTATTATTATTATTATTATTTCATATATGAAATAATTATTCATAAAATATTTTTTTTAAATCATTATTGAATAGTGAACATGGAATATGAATCTCTTCGTGTCATAGAGATGGTATGCCCCACGTACGCACGAGTGACGATATCATTTCATTAATTGTCAAATTGTATGGAATTGGATGGAATATGAATTTTACCAAAACAATATAATATTATATTTATTATTATATATATCATGGTACCCATAAAAATAATGTATATATGAGAAACTGTATACACCCTAGTGTGGAGACGGTATGTCATACGTACGCACGCATGGTGATATTGTTTTTCATAGGATGGTTAAATGGAGGAATATAATTTTACAATAATTATAATAACATATAAACATGTATAAGTTACTGGTGTTATTATTTTAGTGTGGAAACAACAGGGAAATATGAAGTATAAGAAGAAAAGAACATTGAAAGAAGTGATAAAACGATTACATCTTTATTGGGTATCTCGTTTTGATTTGAACAAAAGGACTCTCTGAGTTGCATTTTTTTCCAAATTAATGCCTCTAAAGTGATTTTAGGGTATTTATGAGTATATTTGGGTAGGTTTTGGACGACCCAATGGGAATTGGATGTGTGAATTAAATAGTAGAAGAAGTGAACTTTTATAAGAGAGGATAGGGGCACTTTTGAAAATACATGAAAAATTTATTTATTATAAAATGATTTTCGGTTTATAAATGATAAAAATTAATTCATTTCGAGGATAATACGAGTATGGGTCAAAATATCATCAAAAAATAGTTTTTATACATGTTTAGTTCATAAAATTAACCTCATCATTTATATTTAACCCTTAGTTAAATAGGTTAACTCTTACCATGTCTTCTTGAATTTTAACACAACATGGTTAATATAGATACTATAAAATGAAAATAGAACCTAAAATAGATAATTAATGATATAATTATTACAATAAAAGTTATTTTTCAAGACCTAAGATTTTTATTATTTTTATATCATTTAATAAAATATTATTAATTTCAAAATCTCACATGTGTCAATTTTGACAATATTAAATACTTGATTTTTGATAAAGACATAACAACTTGATTTCTTCAATAAAAATTCATTAAATTAAATATAATATGTCATATTCATCCATAAAATTTTATTAGGGCATGAAAAGTTTAAAAATATATTAATTTTAATATTTATAATATCATTTATTTAAATCTTTAATTAATAAGGTAATCACTACATCCTCATTGTGTCATAAATAAATTTATTAATATAATGTATAAAAATTATAAATAAAATAAAATGATTTAGGAAATATATTTATCTTTATAATGACCATTTATAGTCAAAGGGATAAATTATATAACCCCACCATAAAATTATTTTAGTAAAATAATACATGTTTATCATATTTTTATTTTTAGTTTAAATAAAAAGTTAGTAATGTCAATTTCACATCCAACCGGCTTCCAAAGACCAAAAGTTTTACCAAAGTATTTTCATGGTCAATAATAACTCATCCAATAAGGTTAGGATAAGTGTTAGGGAAATTTTATATTATTATAATATTATTTTTACATTTAATTACCTTATTCACCTTTAAATACATTAAATAAAATTCAAAAGTTATTATTCGCCAAAAAAACTTTTGATCCTGTCAGATGAAATTTCTAAACAAAATTCCAATCATGTATATCATATTTTTGAAATTCAATTCACAGAAGAAGTAAAAATAGTTTTAATGGTAATAAAAAAATATGCATAAAATGTGGGTAAAAAGGGATGTTCAAAACTTCAACAAAATATTAGATATCTAATTTTATTATAAAAATGACGAAAATGAATTATATTGAACTATTATATGTATTAATTATCTATTTTTACTATAAAATAAATTTAAAATAAAATAATTATTTAAATGAAAAAGTCGGTTTTATCTACGATGCATTGCTTTCATTATTCATTAAAAATTTTAAGTTTTAAGAAAATTACCATAATTTTACCCTAAGATAATTTTGATATTCTGAATTAAAAAATGAAGCCTATTTTACCAAATTAAATTTATATGAGTATATTTTTATTATTTTTTACAAAATATCAGAAATAGGAGTTCTGTTAAGAAAATAGTAGTTTAAAACATATAAAGATTACCAAAAATCATATTTTCTATTCTAAAAACACATATAACTAGTGTTTAAAATATAGTTATTAATATTCAGATTAAATGTTTAATAGATAGGTTATAAATAACTTATTTAAATAATAATAATAGTATTGTGTTGCTTTTCATAAATTCGATGTTGTGTGTAATGCAAGACAAGTCGGTTTTGCGTGTAGTGAAAGATTCCCTTGATGTTGTCTATAACATAGTCCAAACGTAGTGCTATTATATAATAAACAAAAAATATATTCATTGTTGTGTGAATGAAATATATCAAAAGATTAAATAAATTAGAAAAAAATACAAAATCTTAGTGTGTTTCATTCGATCCCCCTTAAAATAAATTTCACCCTTAAAATTCATCTAGTGTATCCAAATTTTATTTCATGGAAACCCACATCATAAAAATGAAGACAAAAACATCCTTGTAAAAAAAGAATTTTTTCAAAATAACAGTTTCCCAAAGTAAATCATGACTAGTTCTTTATATAGGAGAACATAGGTGAAGATTAGGGAATGAATTAAAAGCGTAAATAATCTTAGATATTTTTAAAGATCAATGATCATAGGGAAGTTGGTGATCCAGATAAAGTTAACAATCAAAAAACTATAAACTAATTAATAATGAAAGAGGTCATTGATATCATAAAAATAATGGTAACATGACACCCTTTTACATTATGATCCCTTTTCCTAATATAGAATAATTTTACCAGAAGATATACTTACTGGATTTCGGCATAACATCACCCTTCATTGTTCCATGATAAATTTCAACTTCATCTATTTTTCAAGAAATGAAGTTGAATTTTCATCCCTGAATAAATATAAAATCATGAGAAGAATGATAGGTCATTTTATCTATCTTCCACAAATAGGTGAGCACATGTTATAAAATATGTATAAATCTACCTATGGAGAGATAATACATTAATCACACAAATTATCTAAAGTTTTACTTAAACATTACATAATAAGAGAAGCCAAAAATACTTTCAAAATATGAAAATTGTAAACTTTAGAAATATGTCCAGTAAATTAACATAACTTCTATATCCCATAAATCATAAGGTAGTTCCTGGTTCTCACATTCCATACATGTGATGTAACAACCCAACCCCAGAAGCCTGAATCTTTTTCATTAATTATTAAATTGGAATGATTACAAGGAATCTAATACCAAAGGAATGATCAGTTTAGTATTCTTGAAGAAACTAGATACATACATGTAACTCATATTGCATTAAAAAGGTAACAAAATACAATGCATAACAAAAACTAATAAACTGCATCCATGGAAACTCAGTAAATGATATCCTCTTAACAAACTATTGAAGGTAAACATATAAAAGGGGTGATATAAAATACTTATTAAGGGTTCAAAAAACAAGATTCATGAATCAACAATAACTAAATCATAAACAAATATGTCATGGTGATTAAATGAAAAACACACGCCATTAATAAACTGTGAATGAAACTGCATCCATATATTTTTTCATAGTGAAAACCTCAAGTATTGTAATAACTGAAAATGAATAGAGTGAATTCTTATTAATTGGATGTAATTTATAGGTCACATTATACAATTATACAATCGAAACCGTTTAAGTCTAAAAATAACAATCCATCTAATTTTTGGAAACAAACTCGAAGGGCTTGACGCCAACTAATTTGTCTCATGGGACCTGTCAATGCATCTAGGGGATATAGAGGGTCATACCTATCACTTAAAGACAAAATAATTCTTTATACATATATTTAATACATGTACAATATTCCTTCTCAATATATGTATATATTAGAGGATACATATTCATCAATATTTCTATTGTTAAAACAACATTCCAAATAAACATCCTATTGAAAAGGTTATATAGCTTAAGACAATAATCATATCCATGAAACCGTAATATGGATATATAATATATTTACAATTTCATATAAAAATTATGTTAAATGGGAATTGTATACACCACATAATAATTATTAGGGGCACAACACAATGTAAGTCTCAGTGAAATGGAATTTTAGAAAAAGTCCATTACCACCTGGTAATCAATTGAGTCACATGACCAAAAAATAATATACACCAAATGAATCATAGAATTACTTGAATATAAATTGAATCATGATCATTTATATAAAATATCAGTACATGATACAACAAAAGAAATATATAAGTGGCGAACAATGGAAATCTCATGGAATCAAAAGTGTGATAAGAAACACCTTACCTTATGTGTGAAGGTGTTCTAGATCGATCCTAAATATGAGAATAATAAAACCAATATTCATTAATTAATAATTCCATAACCACATGTACATGGAATTTATTTATTATAGTCTTATTAGGTTCATTAATGGTTATTTCTTAGGTTTAAGAGGTTCAATTTTATTGTTTTGGAATCATTTTTTCCTTGGTTTTCTTGATCGGTCTACTTGTATTCATGAATGGAAGTTCATTTGAAATGTTTTAAACATACAGAATTGTTAATATGTATTATTAGTAACATTTAAAGATATATAAATTATCATATAATGATTTTGGTTACATACCATGAGTGTGACTTGTTTGATAAAAGATAATGATAAACGCTTGGTTTACTTGGCGGTTTTGGGCATAATTAACATTTTTTTGTATTATTATTTTTATATTATGAGTGTGTAAGGATTACATAACATTTTATAAGATTAAATACATATATTATTATCTTTTTAATCCATAAAAAGGTTTTATGGCCATAATTGAATATCGTAATTAAAATTGAGAACCCGCCATCCATGAATGTGATAAATTAACACATCTTAGACGGTATTTTCATTTTTAGTATAATAGCAGGGTAAAGAAGAGATGATAAATAAATATTCCATTAGCATAATAAAATTATAGTGTATATAAGGTACTAAAATTATCATTTCATTTGAATGGGGGTAGATGGTTAAAGAAAAAGAAAATAATGGAGCTCAAAATTAAAGAAAAATTTGGAAATCCTTTATGAAAATTCGGCTCCCTAATAGCGTCACATAAAAATTTATAAAATTGGTTTATGAAAGAGATGGGTTCTACCATCACTCTAACATAATATGTACTTAAAGGTGAATTTTTGATGACATGTCTCAACATAATCCAATTTAAAATAAAAACAGAATACATTAAATGAAATATTTAACAATAGAGAAGGGTGGTAGATTCCTTACCTTGTAGAGTAATTAAAAACATGATGGTTGGGACCTTGGAAGCATGAGGATAGTTTGGGAGGATTATTATGGAGGTAAAATTACTATATATTTGATTATAATGAGTTTGGAATGAATGAAATTAATCAAATGAGTTGGTATTTATAGTAAATGTGAGGGAGTTTTTTATTAATTTAAAGGGACACCTCATTGGTTGTTTTTGAAAAACCATTTTATTTCACATGGTATTCGCCCATAGTTTTAGCCACTTGAGACACATCATGTTTAATATTATATACACAAGTTGACCATCCTTTTATAATAATTATTACAAAATTATGATGTAATTAAACTACTAAAAACTCATAACTATATTTTTACTATTCACTAAAAATTCAAGTATTTTAGAAAAATAAAAAAATATTACCCTATTAATTTTTAAATGTGTAGAATTGATAAATGTGCTCCATTTTTTAAAAATAATTTTCTTAATATTATTACTTTATATTTTAAATAAAATCATAATTTATTCAAAAAAAAACAATTTTAAATCTATAACATATTTTTAACACCTTGAAAAAATTATTCAACATCTCATTACCTTATAACCATTATAAAATAAAATAATAATATGGTTTACAATTCATAAGGGTCATATAACTATTCTTATTACTATTCATAAGGGTTTGTTACTAGTAATCAAAAAATCAATTTGTTCTATCAGAATCCAAATAACTAACTGATCACAACTGTAGATGAATGTTTTTTGAAATTCTAAACACATATGTGGAAATTTTAATTTTAATTGTTCGGTGATGAAAATATCCTATAAATAACAAAGTGTGGTTTCACAGACATAGTGATTCGTTCAATATAGGCTATCTAATGAATTAAAAGTATTGAAGAGAAACATACCGTAAAATGTTTGTGGTGTTATATTATTCCCACCTTCGTAAATTTCGTCCTAAGAAAAATTACATATAAATCCCTTCAAAAATATGTGTTTGGTTCTTCCTCATAACATCCTGAGGTTCCCACATCACTTCCTCCTATTTTTGGTTTCTCCAAATAAACATTACTAGTGGATTTGTGTGATTTCTCAATACCTTGTCCCTTGTGTAAATAATCTCGATAGGCTCTTCATAGTATGAAGAATCAGGTTCCAGCTCTATTCCTTCATAGGTGAGTACATGTGTTGGATGTATAATTTATTTCATTAACAAAGATACATAGAAAAAATTATAAACATTGGAGATACTTAGTAGAATTTCTAAATGGTAAGTTACAGCTCCGATCCTTTCCATAATTCCAAACAATCCTAAGTACCTGGGAAAATGTTTTCCTTTCTTATAAAACTGTAAGACACCCTTCCAAAGATATAATTTTATAAGTACATGTTCTCCTACATGAAATTCCAAATCCTTTCTCTAGTTGTCAGCATAACTCTTTTTCCTACTTTCGGATTCCTTAATATGGGCCTAAATTTTCTTTAAGTTTTCAGTTGACTCTTCAATAATTTATGGTCTTAAAAGCTTCCTCTCACCAACTTCATCCCAACATGTTGGATTTCAACACCTCTTACCGTATAATGCTTCATATGGAACCATTATATTTATATAATGGAAACTATTATTTTAGGAAAATTCCACAAATGGTAAATATTTATCCCCCATACCTTGAAAGTCAAGAGATCACGATCTCAATATTTCTTTTAGTGTTTGAATAGTCCTTTAAGTTTGTCTGTCGTTTTTGGTGTGATAAGCAAGTACTCATATGAAGTTCAGTATCCAAAGCCTTCTACATAATTTTCTAGAATTTTGATGTAAACTGGGGATCTCGATTGGACATAATCGATATAAGTTCACCATTAAGTCTTAATAATTCATTAATATAAAGTATTTCCAAGCGCTCAAGTGTTAAATTCTCTCTTATAGCAATGAAATTTGATGATATTGTGAGATTATCAACAATTACCCATATTGAATCATTCCTTATAGGTTTCCTCATTAGTCCTATAACAAAATCCATCATAATGTCATCCCACATCCACATAGGAATAGGTAGAGGTTTAATCACCCCTCTAGGATGTTGTCTCTCTTTCTTCACTTATTAACAAACTAGACACCTTTACATGTAGTCATCAATTTCTCACTTCATATTATCACAAAAAAATGATCCTTTAAATCTCTATACATCTTTTTGATAGTAGGGTGTATAGAAACATTTGGACTATGAGCATCATCTACTAGTTCCCTTTCTAGCTCAGGTACTGATGGAACGCATAACTTCTTCCCAGATTTTAGAACTCCTTTTTTATACACGAATTGTGTCAAAATCCCATACATAATAGCATTAATTTTCTTGTGTATATTCCCATCATTAGATTTAGAGCTTTTTATCTTCTCTAATAAAGATGGTTTAGCAATAATTTGAAGGAGGAAAGATATTTCCCCTTAACAATTCCCAGATCCATCTTTAGAAGATCCATGAATATAGGATCTCTCTCAATCCCCATTTAGGTCATAAGTCCACGATCGTTCCTACTTAATGCATATTCCACCTTATTTTCCTTTCTTGTGTGATAGTGTATTGAAAAATCATAATATTTTTGTAACTTGAGCAATCTTTTTTCCTCATGTTTTGTTCTTTCTTTGTAAAAATGTATTTCAAACGCTTCTGATATGTATATATCTCACATATTTCGCAGTAGAGATAATGTCTCCATATTTAAAAAGAAATTATTATGGATGCTAACTCAAGATCATTATTTGGGTAATTTTTCTCATGATTATTCATCTACCTTGATACATAAGAAATAACTTTATCATTTTTTAGAGGAACACAACCTAGTCCATTCTTTGATGCATCACTATATATCACAAATCCATCATTTCCATATAGAAGATTCAAAATTGGAGAATTGAACAACCTTCATTTCAATTATTTAAATAATTATGTAAATTCATTCATCCATACAATATAAAACCCTTTATGAATGGCCTTGGTTAGCAGGTTAGCCGGTTGGGCGAAATTCTAAACTAAACATTGATAGTAACCTGCTAAACCAATAAAATAGCTTCCGTAATTATGTTGTTTGGCATGGGCCATTCATGGTTTTACCTTTTCTTCATAGGATCAACTAATATTTCATACTTAGAGACAATATTCCCAAGAAAAGAAACTGATTGAAGCAATAATTCACACTTGCTAAACTTCCCATATAATTTAATTCTTCTAAGAGTATTCAGAATAATCTGCAAATGATTATCATCGTCTTCATATATTTTGGAGTATACCAGGATATCATTGATAAATACCACAACAAGGCCATCAATAATTTCCTTGAAAAACCTATTCATTAGATCCATGAAAATAGAGGGTTCATTAGTCAGTCCAAAAGGAATCACTGTAAACTCATAATACCCATACCTGGTTCAAAACACTGTATTTGGAATATCTTCTTTCCTCACACGCAATTGATGATATCCAGATAAAAGTTCAATCTTCAAAAAATATTTTTCTACATGAATTTGATCAATTAAATCATCATTTTATGGTAGATGATACCTATTCTTTACTGTAATATAATTTATTTCCCTGTAATCAATGCATAACCTCATGGGTCCATCTTTATTCTTGAAAAAGAGGATAGGGGCTCCCCATGGATAAACACTGAGTCAAATAAATATTTTGTCACTCAATTCCTAATGTTTTTTCTTTAGCTCTACAAATTATATGGTTTCTATTCTATAGGGATTCTTTGATATCGGCCTTGGACCATGAATTAAATCAATAGAGAAATCAACTTCCCACTTTCAAGGATGTCCAGTTAAATCCTCTAAAAATACATCATTGTATTCTTGCACTATATGTACAACTTCCATTAGAATATTTCTTTCTTTGCCCATAGCTATTTGGTTCTATTCCTCTCCAATAATTTCATTCAGTATATTTACTTAGGGTAGATATTGGTAAGAATCGTATAGCATGGTTTATGCACTATACATAAGGGATTATACACCGTTTTTAAAAATTGTAACTTCCTTCTTCTTGAAATAAAACATCGCAACATAATTTGACAAAATATTCAAACAAAGAATTTTTTTAAAGTCAATCATTGGTATGATTATAAGATTATAAACTAAAGCATGTTTATGTGTCATTAGGTGGACTGATCGACATTCCTTTGTTGCAATGATAAATCCCCTAAGAGTATTGACTGACAACTCCTTTATTAAATCAAATTGGACGTATATAATTTTCTTGGAAAATAGCGAAGATATAAATGAATGTGATGTTCCAGAATCAAATAATGATTTGGCTATGTTTGAGGAATAAATTAGAGTACATGCCACCACATCATTAGGAACTTCAACCTCTGTGGTCTTAATCGTATAATGTTTGCAGTTCTCTCATGGCCTTTTCTGAGGCAAGTTTACTTGGTTCTTAGGAAACTCATTTTCATAGTTTTCCATATCTCTACAATTGTATCATTGAATTTTAGTGACTTGTTTCTTCCCCTTGCATTCATTAGATTGATGAACCTTTTCTCTACACTTATAACAGCCTCCCATTCCTTTCAAGGAATTTCCAAGATGATTTTTTCAACAGTTCTTTCATAATGGAAATTGCTTTGTTCCCTTATTCTTCTTTGGAACATCACCTTTTACATGGTTATCAAATTATCGCTTATTGCCTTAGTTTACCTTGATCAAATTTGATCTCGAAATTGTTTTCTCTATTTTGATGGCACTTAATACAATTTCATCATATAATGAAAATGTTTTAGAAACCAGTTCCCTTAGAAGACTTCTCTTAAGACCTTTAAAGAACTGATTAGTCTTTTCTTCTGGGTCACGTGCATAATATATGGAATACATAGATAATCTTGTGAATGTATTCTCATACTCTAAAACAATGTCTTCTTCCCATTTATTTAAGCCAATAAATTTCCTCTTCATTTAGGTTCATTTCTTGTGAGGGAAAAAATTTTAAAAGAATATTTCGTAAAAAGTCATCCATTCCATATCATCTATTTATTCTTCATCCATGGTATTCTAGATAAAGGAACACCATTGATCAGTATCACCCTTGAGACAATACACTACCATCACTATTCATTTTAATTGCATCTTAATTCAATGAATATATTTTCAAGAGACTTGATCCACTGGTAATATTCTACTGGATTAGTACTCCCACTAAAATATGGGGGCTTCTTCCACGTGAAATTATCCAACATAGGTGTAGAATTGTTATTCGGCACAACCTAAGTAAATTGTCACAATATTGTTATGATCTGATTTTCTCCAACAATGACTATGTTGACTTAAAAAGAAGACAAGTACCTACATTTTCAACTACTATTGATTCCCCTGCATCCATTAGGTACATTTATAAATAAATGAATACAGTAGATTAAGTTGTTAATAATAATATCAACTAGAAAAGTACCTATCATAAATTGGAATTCTATTCATAGATAATCTCATAAACATGGTTTCTATTGAGAAAAATTTACCTTCAAGTCCTTCGTAATGGCTTTTAAAGAAAATGTGAATTATCCTAAGAATATCCCTTAGGAGTTTCAATCCATAAGTGTAGCAAGGCACTTTTTCATGCACTAGGATACCAAGGTCAAACCCAAACCCCCTTGTTGGAGCCTTCACTCCAATGTACATCTGTTCCAAATCCACATCTTCTCGTTTGAATCCAGACATGATTGTATTTTCTAGAAAGATCCGCATAATCTATTTGTAACCAAAATACTAGGATTCTCTTGTATTTTTATCCTAAAAAACTATATTATGGTTTTGTTCTCTAATATTTGTATTCTAAATCTAGTTTTCAAGTTTCCTACTAAAAATCCCCTAATACCAACTGTAACACCTCAACCATAGAATCCCGAGGAAAGTAAATTACTTATTACATTGAAATGATTACAAGGAGTCAAATCACAATGGAAAAATCAGTTTACTAGTATTGATGAAACTATATGCATACATGTAACTCATATTACATTGCTGATGTTAACAAAATACAATACATATCAAAAACTAATAAACTACATCCAGGGAAAATCAATAAATGTTATCTACTTCATAACCTATTAAAGGTAAAAAAAGTTAAATGGGGGAGATCAAATGCTCAGTAAGGGATAAAAATAGTGAATGAATGAATCAAAATAACTGAATCATCAACAAATATGAATGGTGAATAATTGAAAAAAACATGCCATTAATAAATTGAGAATGAAACTACATTCAAAGATTTTCTCATCATGATAAGCTCATGGATAGTAATAACAAAAAATGAATAAATAGAATGCTAAATATTTGGATGTCAGGTATCTGGAACACTATACAACTATACCATCAAAACAGTTTACGTCTATGCGAAAAAACCCGTTTGATTTTTGGAAATAAAATCAAAGGTTCTGACGCAAAATGATTTGTCTCCTGAGACCTTTCGATGAATATAAGGGTTATAGAAGGCCCCTTCCATCACTGTAAGTCCAAATAATTATTTATACATATATTTAATACAAGTAAAATATTCCTTCTCAACATCCATATATAATAGGGGATACATATTCATCAATATTTCCTTAGTTAAAACAACATTCCGAATAAACAACATTTATAGAATGTTATACAGCTTAAGATAGTAATTATATCCATGAAACCAAAATATGGATTTATAATATATTTACAATTTCAAATGAAAAATTATCTCAAATGGGTAGTGGATACACCATATAATAATTATTAGGTGCACAATTCCAATTAAGTATTAATGAAACCAAATTTGAGACAAAGTCCCTTGCCAAATTGTAATCAATTGAGTTGTATGAAAAAAAATTAATAACAACAAAATTAATCATATAACACCATGAATATAAAGAGAATAATGATAATTTATATCAAATTTCTGTACACATTACAACACATGCAAAAAATAAGTGGTGAACAATGGAAATCTCATGGAATCCAAAGTGCGATAAGAAACCCTTACCTTATGTGAAAAGGTATTTTTGATTGATCCTAATGACAAGAATAATAAAACATAGATTCATTAATTATTAATTCCATTACTTAATATAAATTTAATTTATTTTTTAAATCCTTATTAGGTTCATTCATGGTCTTTTTGATGTGTTTTATAGGTTCAATTTTATTGTTTTGGAATAATTTGCTTCCTTGGTTTTCTAGATCGGTTTACTCCTATTCAGGAATGGAAGTTCATTTGAAATGTTGTTAAAAATTTATAATTGGTAATATGTATTATTATTAAAATATATAGAGATATGAATGGTCTTATAATTATTTTGGTTACATCACATGATAATGACTTGTTTGATAAATGATAATGATAAACACTTGGTTAACTTGGCAGTTTTGTGTATAATGAAGTTGTTTTGTATTATTATTTATATATTATGAGTGTGTATGGATTAAAGAACCATTAATAAGATTAACTACCTATACTCTGATCTAGTTCAACCATAAAAATGGTTTCATGACCAGAACTAAAGATGGTAATAAAAATTCAGAACCCATCGTCCTTGAATTTTATAAATTAACACATCTCAGATGGTGTTTTAATTTTTAGTATAAGAGGTGGAGGGAAATTGAGATGATGATGAAATATTACATTAGAATAATAAAATTTAATTTTATTTAAGGTAATGTAATTAAAATAACATTTTGATGAGTGGAGATGATGAGTGAAAAAGGAAAGAATGGAACTCGAAATAAAAGAAAAATTATTAAATCCTTTATGAACATACAACTAACTAATGACATCACTTAAACATTCATAAAATAGTTTGATGAGAGAAAGTGGGAATCTCATAACTCTTACATAATATGTATTGAAATTTAAATATTTAATGACATATCCCAACATAATAAATTTGAAAATAAAATAGAAAACACAAAATGAAAGCTTTAAGAAAAGAGAAGGGTGGTGGATTCCTTACCTTATAGAGTAACTCCGAAAAAATGAAGGATGGGAACTTGGGGGATTTATGACACCTTGGTAGTACTATTAAGTTTGTAAAACTGCAAAATATTCAAGGATAATGATTTTCAAATTAATCAAAACATAGGGATGAGTGGTTATTTTTAGTAAATGAGAGTGAGTTTTTTATTAAATTAAAGGGACACCTCATTACTGGTTTTCATAAAACCATGGACTTTCCCATGGTATTTTCTCATGGTATTATCCAATTAGGATACCTAATAAAATAATTTACTATACATATGTAAACAAGAAATTTATATTAATTATTACATCATTATGTTTTCATTAAACTACTGAAAACTCAAAACTGTATTTTTACAATTCATGAAAAATTCATGTATTTTAGAAAATTCTCAAAAATTTACCTGTACTATTTTTGGATGTTTAGAACTCAAAAAGTAAATATATTTTTTGAAAATAATTTTCTAAAAATTATTAATTTAATTTTTAAATAAAATGATAATTCATTCAAAACTAAAAATTTTAAATATATAACTCATTTTTTACACCTTGAAAATTTTAATCAACATATCATTACCTTATAACATTAAGAAAATAAAATAATAATATGGATTACTATTCATTTTACTATTCATAAGGGTATTCTACTATTCATCAAAAAATAATTCGGTTCAATCAGACTCTAAATAACATACTGATCACAACCGTAGATGACCGTTTTTTGAAATTCAAATCATAGATGTTGAAAATGTAATATTCATGGCTAGGTTATGACATTGACATATAAATAACCTAGAATTTTTTCACAAACTGAGTGCTTCATTCAATAAAGGCTTCCTAATGAATTAAAAGCATTGAAGAGAAACACACTATAAAATTTTTGGGGTGTTATATGTGAATACCTTAATCATGTATTCTCTTGAAACATTATAATAACATAATTTAAAATATATCCCTACTAAAAACATGCATATTTATTTATTCTGATATCCAAAAAGATGTAAAATTCAACCATGATACCATGATCCACATGTTAATAAATCTTAAATTAGTTTCAAGAATACAATTATCATCTAATATACGTATTCATGTCCCACATATCCTTATCCATAATAAATTATCATAACATAAATAACATATAAATAGTTAGCTTCCCTTGGTCAAAATACCACCTTGTCATTAAATCACTTCACAAGTCCACTATAAACTCAAAAATAATGAGCGAAACCATAAGTAATACAATCTTTGTATATTTCATCATTCATAACTTTTAAATCCGAATACATAAAACTTTGATTATTCAACTTCATACTTATTCTATTAATAAGGATACCTCATCCTACTATACAATAAATCATTCCCTTCACATTTCATTTGTATTCTCATCGTCAACAGTAATGTAACCATTAATTCTACCACCTTGCTGAATCTCTTCCAGAAATTTTATATTGGGATATTGAGTTTCATAATGACCATTTATTCCACACTTAAACATTTAAACTTTGATGATGACTTAGGGTGTTCAATATTATCATCCATTTCATTAACCAAACTCTTCATTTTTCTCTTCCAGGAACTTTCTTTGTCTCCTTCTTTTCCAACGTGAAAACAACTTCATCATTCCTCCAAGAAATTCACTAAGGTTATTCTTTCCACATTCCGGACAAAAAGGAGACAAAATCTTCTTTCCTCTATAGTCTCCATTACTGAAAATCTCATTGAACTACTTCTTTCTCTTCCATGGTGAGTTTGAGAGTTGGTTAAGTTAAACGTTGTTAATCAAGTTCCTTGAGAACTTCTTAGGTATGATCACAAAATCCTTCACTCTCGTTATCATCCCATTGTAATGATCATTAATAGATTGTCCATCATATTGAACCTTAATCTAGATCATTCTGGTTCCCTCCATTTTCTAAAACCAAGAAGAATTTCGTAAGAAATGATTATCATAGCAAGGAATCACATACTCATGAAAACAACTTATATGATGTCTAACTTTTGACACCTTTATTAAAATATGACTTCTTCCATTTATACCAGGTTATTTATAAAAAACACTTATTTAAATCAATCATGATAGTTCATGAAGAGTTGGTGAATTCCCAAAGCATATCCCCAGGGAGTTTCAAACAAGTTGTATAGCAAGTCCCATTGTCGTGTACCATATAAACCTGAGTTAGCACCAAAACATCATGTTGATGTTGTTACCCCTAGGTACATATGTTTTAGAGCCACATCCCTTTGAAGTAACGAGACAGGGATGTATTTCTAGGAAACCAATCACTTTATCCTTTACCAAAATTCCATGCCATTTTCCTAAATGTTGACTTATCCTTATACATATCCTTAGAGACATCCCTAAACATATCCTAAGAAATATACCTAGGGATCTCACAAAAGTGCTCTCATTCTAGTTTTCAAATGTTTACTAAAAAATTTCTCTGATTCCAACTATAGTGACCGAGGATAAACATACATGGATGTAACATCATTTTAGATGAATATTTAGTGCATTATAGTAATACATGTCTGAGGACCGTAATAGATTAGTGTCTTTGGAAACATGAAAAAAAATCTTCTATATTGGTGAAATTTCATCAAAAAATAACATAAAGATCTTCACCTTTAGTACTTCTATCTAAAACTTTTCTTCGTATCATGGGGAAAGAAAACATAAGAAAGATGTGATCTCAAATGCTTATTAAGGATAAACAAGGAAGACATGTAATCATAATCATCGGAATTAGGGTATGAGAACTTGATCATGAAAAAAAAGAATATACCCTTCTTATAAAAGATCATAAACATGACTCATGGCATAAGGATTAGTAGTTCATAAGACATTAATTAAAAAAATTAACGGGCATATGCCATGAAAACATAACATAGGAGTAAGTCATAGAATTGTGGAAACACATAAGCATATAATGATTTCCATATTATCCAAGTCATCTCTACCAAGACCATCATAGTAGTCATGGTTCATTTCCACGTCCATCTAAGTAGTCAAGGATAATTCTCAAGACCATATTATTAGCATGTGTTCACTGCTCATACCAACATAGTTTATCTCATTATATATAAAATATTACCCAATAAATTGGAAGGAGATATAGGTCCCACCCGTCATGTAATGAAATCTTACATACATGTTCCATAAGATCATTTATAAACATAACATAACCCATGAAATGAAATGGGTATGATAACCATGTAAAAATATAATAACCTATGGAAAGAGACCAGTTTCATAATCCTAACCTGTGAAAGGGAAACAATTTCCAAAAGCATATAACCTGTGAAAGAGAAATTTTCATCATAAATATCATGCACTCAAAACATAATCCATTCAGAGAATGATTTTGAATGGAAACATTGAATTTTTTCTTTATAAAGGCATAAATAACACTAGTGTATATTATCTATTATGTGAAATATTGTTTAAATATGTTTTCAAAAAATTTATTGTGGAAAATATCCTTTCATGATTCAAAATAGTTTTTATAATTTAAAACATTTAGAAAACCTTTTTGATAAAAAATATCTTTCAAAACTTATAAATTAAACTTTGAAAAAAATCATTTTAAATTATTTTTTCATTGAACATTATGTTCAAGGATATTTTGAAATAATTAATAAATACTGTTGAAAACATCCTTGAAAACATGGTTTTTGAATACAATAGATTTATGATTGAAAAGAGAGATGGTCAAATTTTAATAAAAACATTGTATTAAGTACCAAAGAGTGAAAAAATTGTACTGTAAATTGAGAATTTCTTGAATAACAAGAGTATAATGAAACTCATGAATATTCATAAGAGATTTCATGAAAGGTAGCATAACATAAATAATCTCGAAAAATGATGAGATCGTCTCAATAAAGACATAAAACATGGTGACTTGGGGTCATAAATTACATGTATGAAAATAAAATTAAATAGAGATTAAAAAATCATTAAAATATTTAGATTCATGTTATAACATGTAAAATGGATTTATATACTCCTCAAAGATGAGTTTAGGTGCATAAAAACATGAGTCTCAATGAAGGCAAATTGCAACCAAACTATTTTAACGATTTGGTAACATAGGAAACATAATACTCTAGAAATATAGATCATAAAGGGAACATTTATGTATTAAATTATTAAAATACAATCATGCGAAGTACATACACCACCCAAAAGGAAAGATTGTCGAACATTACATTTATCACATGATAGTTAAAGTGTGATGAAATCCCATTACCTTAGGAATGATGCTCTTCATATGTGTATGAAACTCTAGTATAATTTTTTAAAAAATATTATTAACTCATACCATAATCATTGTAATATATCTTATATCATATATGTTTCATTTAAAACTTAATATTAACCATTTATTAATAATTTATATGTTAAAGCAATCTTTTGGGTAATAATTGCTTTTTTTATCATGCATGTTCGGACTTATTATTCTTGATCCTACTACATAGACCATGATTTAATTACTTTCATAATATATAAAATGACTTATATATCATATATATTGACAATATTAATATATATGATAGATAGATATATGAAATAGAAAACACCATTCATGAAGACGGTAGGTCGTACTTATACATTAATGTTGTTTCTGTTTTCTTAACGTATTTAATAGAAGTAAATGGAATATATGTACATATATAAATATATAAATTCTATTAGTATTATTATTTCATGTATTTCATACTTATTCATAAAATATTTTATTAATCATTCTTGAATGGTGAACATGGAATATGAATTTCATCGCATCGTGGAGACGGAAAGCCATAAATACGCATGAGTGACGATATCATTTCCTTAATTATCAAATTATATTGAATTAGATGGAATATGAACTGTAAAAAAAAATATCATTTTATATTTATTATTATATTAATCATTATAACCATAAAATTAAAAGTGTATATGAGAAACAATTTACTCCATGGCATGGAGGCGGTAAGTCGTACGTACACACGCATGGTGATATTGTTTTTTATAGGATGGGAAAAAGAGGAATATATTTTTCTCATAATTATAATAACATATAATATTGTATAAGGTACATGTGTTATTATTTTAGTATGGAAACAACAGATAAATAAGAAGTAGAAGAAGAAAATAACATTAAAATATGTGATAAAACAATTACATCTTTTTCAGGTATCTTATTTTGATTTTCACAAAAGGACTCCCTATGTTGGCTTTGTGCACAAATTAAGGCATGTAGGCTGATTTTAGGGTAGTTTTTAGGTGATTTGGGCATGTTTTGGTCAAAATAAATGGATTTGGAGGTCTTAATTAAAGAGTAAAAGAAGTTCCCTTTTATAAAAGAGGTTAGGAGAACTTTTGGGAAATATGGAAATATTAATTTATTATAAAAAACATATTGGTTTATAAGGGATCAAAATTAATTTAATTATATTATAAGATGAGTATGGGTGTAAATATCATCATCTAATCGGTTTTAGACATGTTTAGGTCAAAAAATTAACCTTATCATTTAGATTTAACACTTAGTTAAATAGTTTAAATCTTACCTTGACTTCTTGAATTTTTACACTACATAGTTAATATAATTACTATATAATTCCAATAGAACCTAAAGTGGATCATTTATGTTATTCTTATCAAAATCCAAGTCATTTTTCCGCGCCTTTTTTTAATATTTTATATCATTTAATAAAATATTATTTATTTTAAAATCCCATTTATGTCAATTATGACACTATTTAATACATGATTTTTGTTAAAGTGATAACAACTTGATTCCTTAAAAAAATTAATTAACGAAAAGATAATATATCATAGTCATCAATAAATTTTTTCATGGGATAAATTTTTTAAAAAAATATTTTAATATTTACAATATAATTTATTTAAATCTTTCATTAATAAGGTAATCACTGCATCATCATTGTGTTATAAATAAGATTATTTATATAATGTCTAAAATTTATAAATAAAATTCCATGAAATGGGAAATATTTTTATCTTTATAATAAATATTTATAGTCACATAGATTAATTATATAACCCCACCATAAATATTTTTTAGTAAAAAAATACATGTTTATGATATTTTTATTTTTACTTTAAATAAAAAGTTATTAATTTCAATTTCACAACCCAGTGAATTTAAAAGGCCAAAAGTTCGACCAAATGATTATATTGGTCGTCCATGACTAATCCAATAATGTAAGGACAAGTTTTAGTTTATTTTATATTATTATAATATTATTTTTACATTTAATTTCCCTATTTACCTTTAACCGTGGTAAATAAAATTCAAAAGGTACAATTCGCAAAAAAATATTTTGACCCTATTAGAAAAAAAATTTCAGCCTAGTTAATACCATGTATGTCAGATTGTTGAAATTCAATTCACAATAGTGGTAAAATTACGTTTAATGCTAATTTTCAAACGTTCCTAGGAGGTGGAAAGGGACATTCAAAAGTTCAATAAAATATTAGATATCTAATTATATTATAAAAATGATTCCTATAAATTAAATTGAACTAATTTCTGTATTAAGTATATATTTTTAATTTCAAATAAATTTAAATTAAAATTATTATTTAAATTAAATTGTCAGTTTTTTATCTACGATGGAGTGTTTTTCACTATTCATCAAAAATTGAAAGTTTCAGAAAATAACCAAAAATTCACCCTAAACTAATTCTGATATTCATAATTCAAAAATGAATTATATTTTACCAAATTCAATTTCTAAGAGTGTATAAAATTATTTTTTTTATTTTTCTCAAATGAACATAAAAAGTAGTTATTTTAAGAAAATAGCAGTTTTAAACATATAAAGACTTTACCATAAATCATATTTTCAATTATAAAAACCATTATAACTAATATTTAAAAATTAGTTATTACTATTCAGATTAAAATATTAACATCTGGGTTATATCTATCATATTTAAATAAATATAATATTAAAGTGTTGCCTTCCAGAAATTTGGTGTTGTGTGTAGTGCAAGATGAATAGGTGTTGCATGTAGTGAAAGATTCCCTTGATGTTGTGTATAACATAGTCCAAACATAGTGCTATTATATAATAAAAAACTCTATATTCAATCTTGCTTTGAATGTAAAAAATTAACGATTAAATTAATTTGAAAAACAAAATCACTAAATCACGGGGTGTTACATACTTTCCCTGAAATGAGAGATAAATTTGGTAACCTTTGTTTCATAGTTTGGAAACTAAATACTAATACTTCTTAATAAATTGCATTCTATATAAATATATATAAATAATTATAAAACATTATATCATGTTCATTTTAAAATGTATAACTTATTTAAACATGATTATTAAATAATGATTCTTAACCATGGTTATTCTACTAGTCGAATAATCACATGGACATTCACATACTATAATCATTATGATGGAATGCATAATGTAGGAAATCATAAACATTCATTAAAGGCGTCATTATAATACCATAAATTAACTATTTTTTCAAGGCCTCGTGCCAAGACCTAGTTTTTCTCATTAGACCTACTGATTCCCCAAGAGGTTATAGCAGGCCTCACACATCACAAAACAAGTCCAATTAATTCCTAATATATCTAAAAAATACGTCATTAAATCAAATTGTCCCATTCCACATTGATTTATTTGTACCTTAAACATAGATGAAAATAAAATCATTGATAAATTATTAAGGTAAATAATATTTAAACAATCCAAAGTGTGTCATACCACCTTGAAGAGTTAAATTATTAATCATAAAAAGATTCATCTCATAGTTAAATTAATTTTATTTATTTGTATGTTAGAAACAAAATGAATAATGTAATTAATGTACATTTAATAAAAAATGTATATATTGTTTTTCCTCTCAAAATAATTTTATTCAGTAGATAAATATGTTTTTCATAGGAAATGATAACTTCATTCATAATTTCACATAAAATGATGAGATTTAGCTCATCCAATTGGGAAACCAAAGTGTTTATAAGAGTTTAAAATTACAAAACATTATTATGGAGGTTGATAAATACCATTTTTAAACGATGGATAAAGAACATCTACGCTTAAGTTTTTTATATTTAAATGATTATATGTGCATGTATATATACAACTATATATATAACTATATATATATATATGCTTATATAAGTATATGTGGTTTTTATACATAAAACTCTTTCCAAAATCGTGATATAAGAACCCTATCATATGATCACACACTAATAAAAGTTGATAAATAATTGAACATGTGTTTACATTCATGTTGGATTACACACATACTCACATATATCTATACCACCCTTAATAAATTAAATTTTGAAAACTACTTTTATGCATAATTTTTCAGAAATAAGATTCATGGAAAACAAACCCTTAACATATATAAATTTATATCATAAAAATATTATGCTAAATATGTGTATATATTCTTGTATATACACACACACACATATATATATATATGTGAATATTTTGGAAAAAGAAAATAATTTAGTGAAAATATTTCATTCTAAAAACCCTAATACTATAGGTATAGATCTTCTAAATCGATAAAACAGTTCATGTATACCATTTTGGTTAAAAGGATGTTGTACACACACACACACACACACATGTATATAAAAATATATGTATGTATATGTACATATATTAGTTTACAGAAAAAACTAATAAAAAACCCCCAAATTGATTCATCAGAAGAGGGCCGAGGTTTCTGGAACTAAGAGAGAGAGTGATAGGTGGTAGAGAGAATTTTCAGGTAACAATTTGGGTGCAATGTGAGGGTTTTAGGAAAACCATTTTTTCAATTTTTTCTTTGAATTTAGAAAGTATACCCCAAAATAAACATCAATTAGCATCAACTAATGAGTAACATGATTGTTGACACCCTAAAATATAAAAATGAAGCAACAATGTGGATCTTTGTCATGGATGATGATATTTGGTAAAAAATAACACCACCTTTAGAAATAAAAACAAAGGGCTAAGACTAATGGAAACATGGTGGAAAGGGAGGGATATCATCATGAGAAAGAGGGAATGGAGAGGGGTCAGTAACTAGTTATGTGATGGGGACTAGTTTGGATTAAATGAGGAAGAAGAAGATAGGAAAAACAGATGGCTCAGATTAATTTTGGTTCAATCAAAGGGTCAGGATTGACCCTAAACAAATTTGACAAGGGGGGTCATGAGCTAATCAACGGATAGTTGGGATGAATTCGGGGATCTGATCGGATGACCTGAATTGATCCATTAAATTTTAAAATTATGGATGACCAATATTAAATGGGTGCTTTAATCTAATGACTTGTGTTGATCATTCAATTTTAAAAAGCTTCGACTGTCCATATCAGGCGGGGTGAGATCGGATGACTGAGAGAAACATGGCAACATAAATTCAATGGTGGGGGTTCGAACGTGGGATTGGCATGGACAATCAAGATCTTGCACAACAAGATGAGATGGATGAGATCATAATATATGGATAAAAAGTGCATCCCACATCTAAATAGAGTTAGTTTTTGAGGATTCCTTATAATCATTGGCATGTGGTTCCATACTTCGATGACACAAACACACACCCATGGTGTCCTTATACATGGGAGCCCACCAGTGGGCTTCGACCTATCCTCCGTGCGCACTTGACAAGAACCTATACATGGGTCCATGCACGTGTTGCCTATGATATACACCTGGTTCGCCTCACCATACACATAGGCTGGAATCCTTCTCAAGCACTCTTCTATGCTCCCACCTGATCATTTGGGGATTATCCTATAAGGCAACTCTCGGCTAGTGGGGGGATAAGCCATTTTTTTGTAAAAAAATTATTACATAAAGAAAAATCAACATACATATAATTATATCTATATTCAAAGATATTAAAAAAAATCCCATTATAATTATTTCCTATTGTTATATAAAAATATTATATGTTAATTTATTTTAAATTTTTAAAACTCACCACCATTAAAACACAAAAGCTTTTAAAAAAGATGAATACACATTAAAATAAATTTCTAATTAAAAAAATAATTTCATTTAGCTAAAAATATTATTTTAAAAAAAATTCACACTCCATATTTCATTAAAACCCCTAGTAATAAAACTAATAACTAAAAAAATTATTACTATAGTTATAATTATGATCAGGGCATTACAAATAGCCTTTCCAGTTTTATTCCTTTCAGGAAAAGTTTCATCTTTCTTCTAAAACTTTGAAGGTAACTTTTGTTGATCTTTATTAGGTTCATTATTATCAAAACATTCACTATCTTCTAGGATATATTGTTGGAACATTATATTTCATTTTAAAATTTTATAATGTTTTTGTTGTACAAGTTTCAAATAATCTTCTTTTGCCTTCATCCTTACATACAGATAATCATTACGGTTTTTTTCATTCTCAAGAGAATTCTTTAAATCATATGTCTCCTTTTAAAACTTTTATTTCTTATTTGGAAACAAAATCTGGATTTTTAATGATGAATTTTCATTTATCAACTTCATTTTTTCCTTATGAATCCTTCTAGCCTTTCTCAAATTTTTTTCAACACTTCTTTCAGATGATATTCAAATTTACATTCTTCATATTTAGAACTATTTCTCTCATAATCTTCATTATTCACTACTTTAATAAAGGTATTATCTCAAGATTTCATAGCACAATATTTTTCTATCTCTGTTTCTCTATCTTCTTCTTCATCATATTTAGACAAAAATATTATTCTTCTTGATTTGAAGAATTTTTTATCCTTCCCCTTTGATAAATATTAATATTTTTTGGCCTATTTCTCCCATGATCTTCTTGAAATTATATCATCATCATCACTATATTATTCATTTATCTTTTTATGAACGTTATCCAAAAAGTGACCAACAGCTCCACATTCAAAACATTTCAAGGGATTTTCCCCTTTTATTTCCATGTTCCTATTTTCTCATTCTTAGAAAAAAAAGGATAAAATTTCATCCAAATTTTTAGATACCTCGTCTTTAGAATCTGATTCACTAACTACATCTTTAATAAGAGTCTTCTACGACATCAATCTCTTTACAACCATGAATGAAATTTATCTATCATCTTTTTTCCTCTTCATAGTCTTCTCCCTTCTCATTTAACAAGTGATGAGAGTTCTATGAAAATCATCCATATATAATGTTTCAGGGTCTCTGTCATCCAATGAAAAAAAATTAGCATCAAACTTGTCCAGAAGAATTATCAAGATCTGTTCAAGTACTCTAGAATCCTCTAACATTTCACCAAGACATATGATTGTTCTGAAAATGTCATTTTCCTTAATAATGAAGTCCCCAATAGATTCTGACTCACCCATTTTCACGTTTTCATACTTCAGCCTCCAGATTTGTAGTTTTTCCTTTTTTAATTTTTGTGTTTTCCTTTATATATGTTCTTTAGCTTATCCTAAATGCCTTTATCTATAGAGAAACATTTCACTCTTAAAAAATCACTCTATGAATGATATGTGAGTAATGCATTTTTTTCTCTTCCACCATTCTCACAATTCTTCTTATCAACAATTGTAAGAAGAATATCGTCAGCAATAGGAGTAAATCCATCTGTTGTAGCTTCAAGAACATCATACACAAGTGATATATGATAAGGAATCATTATATCTTTCTAGATATGATAATTCTCTCCATAAAATATCAAAATACCCTAACTGTTCACATAGTTTAGATTCTCCATCCCAACATATCTTAAAAACGTCAGCAATGATTAAATGAATGGAATCCCACTCTGATACCAATTGATGTTTACAAGGTAGGATCCAAGTATCACTGAGAGGGGGAGGGGGTGAATCAGTGATATTTTTTTCTTTTATGTTTTTTTAAACAACCTTTACCTCATATTAAAGATTTATTTCCATAGTAACCACAATCCAAACACACAACCATAGGAACATAAGAATTTTCATGGTTCACTACTCAACAAGTGTAGCTACGTCCTTGGTACTGTATAGAAACAATCCAATACCACATAATCCACTAGAAAATAATCCTTTAATGTGGAATACAATGAGTAGGATATACACATACACTCTTATAGAGTATTGAAAAAAATCTAATAGTGCATGTTCTCCCTCTTAGAATAAATAAGGTAAAATAATGATTCTATTCTTCTTGAAAAAAATTCACAAATCAAATCTCTCAAAACAATTTCTAACTTTCCTACCTAGAAGCTGGTAAGAACCTCCTAGTGCAAACAGCTTGTGTGACTCTCACTTCTTGTTCACCTCCCTAGATTCACTATAACGACCAAGATTTTTCCATGCAATTTTTTTATATGGCAATATTACGTGTCCGTGAAAATTGACATCGGGTGATTCTGAGGCCTGGAGTGCTTGGAATGAATTTCTGAACTTTTTTTAGGTATGTTCAGAAAACGTGCGAGTGGGTTTTTGTAACTTTTTCAATGGTTCTCGGAATTGATATCAGAGTGCATCATTGAACACGTAGTGCTTATATTTACATAAGGAGATCTTCCCCTAGATCGCAGTAGGTTGAGGGTGGAAATTGGTTTTCAGACTTTTTGTAGGATAAAATAAAATAAACTAGCTTTATTTTATTTTTGAAATTTAGTCCTTCCAATTTGTTTTTGATAGTGGGGACCACCTGAGATTAATAACTATCGATTTGAATTCTTTGGTGGGGACCAACCAACCCTTGAACTCCCTCTTTAATGAGGGAGGTGACTCTTGGTTTCTTTTCTAATTAATTGTTTCAACATAAAATTAATTCACGTGTCAACTCTAATTAAATTAATAAACATAATTTAAAAGTTGGCTCCTCATTTACTTGAGTTTGGGATTGTGTTGGAAAAGGGAGATCGTTGGAGATCATTGGAGAACATTCTCCAACAAAGGAAATCCTCCAACGAAGAACGACTTCTTGAAATGAAGAATGAGAAGCCAACCATGGAGCGACTTGCGGGAGTGACAAATGTCGACTCTTCAACAACTTCATCTTCTTCCTCATTCCACCACCAATGGAAATTGAGCTAGGGGTTTTATATATGTTTGATGTTATTTTATTGATTCTTCGTATCCTAAACTCACGATGATGATTGCCAAATATACATGGCCATCGTCCCCACATAAACCTTGCTCCTTTTTCGTTCTAATCTCCGTGCATTCTTCATGCATTTTTTCAAAACCTAATATTTATTAACACTGGAAACACGGAGTTTTGCTGAGCGCGATATAATGAAACAGAGCCGTCGACTCAAGGATCGCAATTATTCAATCATTTAATTTTTCAGGATATAAACAAAACTGTAGTGTCTCGGGAAAGAAGACGGTGGCAAACACCCGGCCGGCTATAGGGGAGGAAGGGTAGCGCGCCTCCACTCCGCTGGTTGATGAGGAGGCCACATCCCGTCGACCACAGCAGAGTAGGGTGGCGGCCAGAAACCGGCCGGCCACGAGGCAGAGAGGCGTCGCACATCCGTGCCTCTTATGGAGTTGGAGGCCACTGCTGCTCTCCGCGGCGGAGGCCGGATAGTGGCAGGCACCAAACAGGACACTACGGAGTAGTGGCGCACTACCGTGCCATTGAGAGGAAGTCTGGTCGCCCTTTTCTGCCGGCCACACCACACCAAGCGGGACCCCCCGGAGGGTCTCACGTTTTTGTAGCCGAATGGTCTATGGGCTATTCGGGATGACCAGAAGGCGCCTCCTCCTGGGTGTTGGTCATGGCAAACCACACCTCGGTGGACCGCCAGCTGTAGCGGGCCACACTTCCGCGGGCCGCGCTATCGGGTCGTGCCAGCGGGCAGCTCCATGTTGTTCCCTTCATGGGCTGGGCCGGACCCCCCAAGGATAGGACATCCGAGCAGGACCCGAACCAGTTTGGGTCGGCCCAGGCTGGGTCACTCTGGGTCGCTCCAACAGGGTCGGACCAGACCCGGGCCCATCTGGGAACAGTTATGCCTTCGTGGCCATGACCTAGGAATCGGGCGTCCGTTTGATGAACCGTCTACAGAACCATCATAATTGTATTGAGACGGTCCTTTTGTTATACTCCACTTGAGTTTTGTAAATGGTTGCAGTACAGGTGGGTTGGATCGGCCCTCGAATCCAATCGGGACCTCGAAGCGGAAACGCTAATAACCTACAAACCGGGTGTCCGATTGATGTACTGTCTGTTGTGTTGGGTCCATTTTGACGTGACGAAACATTTTGATAATTTTTTGTGGATATTAGAGGATTTTGATGTATGAACTATGGTTTAGGGTGTAGTTCTCTTATGCACGATACGTACAGAACCCTGTAACTGGATGAGACTTGATGACTGCTGACCATTACAATTCGGAGTGACTTGACACGCCCAATGGGTAGCGCCTCTGTGTGAAGTGGCCGACCCATGGTGGGGATAACTTCTTTGTAATGATTTATACCCATGGTACTTGACAGGATAAGTACCTCAACAGGCCCTGAGAGAGAGCACCTCTGTGTGACGCGGCAGACCCATGATGGGGAGCGCCTCTGTGCGACGTAGAAGACACATGGTACTCGACATGAGGAGTACATCAACAGTACAAGGTTATTGGGAAGCACCTCTGTTTGACACGACATGACCACTTCACTTGATATAGGAGGATTTCTCCAATAGCCAAGGTGTCCGACTTCTTGGCTGGGAATGTTACTTGTTACTATCACTAGAGAATCTCGTGGTTGGCTATCGGTTTCCATAACAATCCTGTGTGGGTCAGCTTCATAATTATATTTCTTATAGTTATATACCTGGTGTTATCTATGTCTTTATCTTTGTGGTATTATTTCCTTCGTGGAAAATTTGGGCTTTGGTATTTTGAGTTGGGCCTCGTGTTTTCCCCGTGATTGAGATGGGTTTACTCGAAAACTTAGGTATATGTATGGGCATATACCTAAGTATGGTTCACAGTTGTTTCCATGATTTTTGGTTTATCATTTTTGGATTTTTTCAGACATTTTAGAGTCTCTGGGTCCCTACTGAGTATCGTTATACTCACCCCTACACAGGCTACACCCGCACCTTGTTGTGTTTGCTGTGGAAGACAGACATCAATGACTGAGGACGATGGTACCAGGACGAGAGGTAGCTCGGAGGTGGAGTTTAGATGAGGAGAACAGCTGGGAAGACTATTCAAGAGCTGCAACTACACTTCAGGTAGGATCCCTTGATGGTGTTCATAGGATCTATTTTCTGTTTACATGTACTTTTCAGTTTACTTGTACTTGTAGTCGGGATTGTATTCTGGCCCATTTTACTTTCTATACACACCCAGTTTACTCTATAGTTTTACTTTATGCTTGTATCCTTCATTGTGCTTAGTTGTGTGAGTTTACAGATCCTAAAGGAAATCCGTCCCATTTTGGGAATATTCCTTTTAGTGCTAGTCATCATCCCCTGGCCTATAGAAGGCATGCTTGGGGTTGTCACGGAATGGGCCCCGAGGGATGGGTCATGAAAAATTGGTATCAGTGTAGTTCAATTCTATAGATGAACTAGAACACTGATCTTTTCTAAGGGGTAATAGTTTTAAGTGTTATGAGTTTGTTTGTAACACCCTAAGAAAATTTAAATAATAATTAAGTATTAATTTAATAATTCTTTTTATAAATGAAAAGTGATTAAGAAAAGATTTAATAAAATAAACCTTATTTTTTTTTGAGATGTATTATTTTAAATTTAAAAAAATTAAAACATTAATGTAATTGAAATTATGTTTTGAAAAGAAGAAAAATAAATTATTTAATATTTAATAATAATATGATATGGTAATTAATTAATATTTTATAAAATATACTATTATAAACAAAGTTTTATTTAAAAATAATTTCTCATTATTAGAAGTTATGATTTTATATAAAGGAATTATACAAACATATATATTACTTTAAAAACTGTAGAAATAATAAATCATTTTTGAAATAATTTATAATGTTATGTAAATGTAAAAAATATAAAATTTATGTTTTGAGAATCGGCTAATTAAAAATATAATATGAATATAAATCATTGTTTATATATATATGTATATAACAAAAGAATATATTAGGATAATTTAGTCATCTAAACAAATAAAACAATAATTATAACTGATTAAAAAATAGTAATAAATAATAGGAATAGAAAATTGATAATTAGGGCTTTCGGGTTTCAGGAGGCCGATGCTCGGTTAATCGAGGGTTCATGTCCGGATGAAATCCAAGCGAGGTCGCGAGCCGGGAGATTCCACGAGAGTTCGTAGGCAATTGATTTGAGCTTCGGCCAAGGGTGTTTGAGGTCATCGATGAGCATGGCCAAGAGGAGAGTTTAAGAAGAAGATGATGGTTCGTAGGATGTAATGTCTGAGCCGATCGATATCTATTGTTTAATTTTTGAACCAAGTTGAGTTTGACGAGGATCCAAGCAAGGATAGGGCTCCGTCTACTCTGAACGGTGAGTCGCGGCCTTGATCTGCCTTTTGATTTTTTTTGTTTCTGCCGAAGAAGTTTTGTCTACCAATGAGCACAACATACATCCTTTTGGTGAATCCAAGCTTGGCGAAGGAGGTAAGGTAGTGCGATGTCGTTAGGGTCTCAATTTGTCCAAATCTGGTAGGTGATTCACATTTAATTTTAGGATTGACGGAATTGTATAAAAACCAGTTCAATAGTTCTTTGTTTTGCCAGTTTCATCCACTTTCTTCATCCATGTCGGTTTATTTTAAATTTCATCAACTAGTTATCATTATTTGCATCCGATATGAATTCTCTGTTTAAATAAAAGATTATTTGATTGTTTTGTGTTACAGTTTTCTTCTTTTCCCTTCAATTATGAATATTATAATATGTACAAAAATATTTGTTGACCAATTCCTTTTCAAGTCATTTTCTGGAAACTATTTGATTATTCAAAAAATTTGCATACATTGAATCAGTTAGTGTTTCCCCTACAAGAAGAAAATCAAGCATCTAGTTCTGATTTTTGCTTCGTCATTTTCCTTTTTCAATATCCAATACAGTCTAATTTTTTTATTATATTACCAAATCAACATATAGATAAAGTCCAAAAGATATTATATATGTAATCTATCCTATTCTCATTCTAGACACAACTATTATTTTTTTATAAGGCGTACATAGAAAACTATGAAACTGCTCTATAAAGAAGTCATGCCTCAAAGGTAGTAGAGGAGAATGCTATACTCTTACGAGATGAGAGCTGGCTAGGTAGGAACCATTTATTTCCACTTCTCATTTCCAATTCTAATGTAGTGTTTCAAGATTTTCACATCCTTCTTGGGTATGTGCACCACTTAGGATAATTTTATACTATAGAACGATTAGAGGTAAGGGATTACCTATTTTCGAATAGTTTCTCGACACATTAAGTTCTATTTTTTTGTACGCAACAAACTATCTTTTGTTTTTCTGCTTATATTCTATAATTTATTGTTTTCTTATGGGATAAAAATACCATTTTGATTGAATTATAATTTTTAGATTAGTTTTGAGCATTAAAATCTAATTTGTAAGAGATTATTTTATTATAATGATTTGTGTTTTATGATATGAAAACAGGATTATATATTTTAGTATTCATCTTTTATTTCCAATATATATATAATTTTATGTTTGTGTAAGGGGAGTTTTCTCCTTTAAAATTATAATCCTTATTTTTATGGTTTCTAATTCCTTAAATATTTTAATTCCATGTTTTATAGTTCTACGAAATCTAAATATATACTTTGATCTCACAAATTGAATATGTTTGTGTTTTGTTCATGCATGATATATATATATATATACGAACATATATAAATTTTAATATTAATGCTTGATATATATATATATATGTATATATATATTTTTATTGAAGTGTTATTTACACACATTGATTAAACCATCAAGTATCTAATTATGGGTGTGAGATACATGTTTATATACTAATCAAACATATATTTTAAAATAATTTAATTAATTGTCAAGTTCATTGGTTCCTAATTCCAGTTCAATGATTATCTATTTATAAATATATATATGTACTTGAAGTCTTGTTCCAAAAAAAATAAGTACATATAAAAAGGATGATTGTATTTATTAAAGAAATTATGTTTGGTTGATTTTAATGTATTACACATAATTATCTATTGTTATTGAATAATTTTAAGACGATAGAATTATATGTTCACTATTGTTATTTGTTTATACCTTCATGAATAAAAGAAATTTAATAAATATGTATTTTAATTTTCAAGTGCGTGTATTTTGAATTAACTTCTAAGTGATTATGCAAGGTCACATATCATGAGATATGATCATAAAAAGTTTAATTTATAATTTAGAGTAAAGATTAGTATTTATTTCATCCAAGCATGTTTATAAATATATGTATATTTTTCTTGAAACTAATACACCAGTGAAAATTATTTATATATAAGGCAAGCTAATACAAAAATGATTTATAAAAAAACTGGTACTCGAACTTTGTAAATAAGATAGGGAATCAGATAGTGAATTCATCCCTCAAGTGGGTAGGCCCAAGATAGCCTTCAATGTTTGAAGTGACTACAATTGTTTTGTTTTTTTAAGAGCTTGCTTAATATTTTCAAACGTATCACTGGATTAGTTTAAAATAGTTTTTGGAGTATAATTATTTTTGAAGTAATAATTTTAAAAATGTATTACTAATAGAATATTTCAAATGCATTAACAAAGTGATTTTTAAAAGGGATTTATCAATTGTTTTCACAACCCTTTACTGGGAAACTTTTGTGCTCACCCTACATTTTTGAAATGTTTTTCACAGGTATCTTAGGAGATTATCGTAGATGTCATCTCTTATAAGGTTAGCGCACGCGGAAGCATAGTGGAAAACTTTATTATTTTTGTTCAAATCTGATAATGTATGGTGTTATCTAATTATCCATAACCTAGACCGGTAAAAGGTCCTCTTTTCTTTAAAAGTGTTGTGTAATTATTTTATCACTTTAAAAAAACAATTACAGATCATTTTGAAGCACTGAGTCCAGAAGAGCGGGCTCGGGGTGTTATAATTGGTATTAAAGGAACGGTCTAGAAAATTTTGGAGATTAGGCACTTTCCCTTGATGAAAAATAACTCTACGGATTATAATTATCTTTAGTTAGTTATATCCACTAAGTGATTCCTTAATTTTGAAGATAGAAATTCAGAGTTTTCATATGTCTGAAGAATGAAATTGTGAGGGTGCAATTCTTTTAAGGGGGGTATAATGTAGCACCCTAAGAAAATATAAATAATAATTAAGTATTGATTTAAAAAATTTTTTAATAAATGAAAACTCATTAAGAAATGATTTAATAAAAGAAACCTTATTTTGGTTTTGAGATGTATTATTTTCAATTTAAGAAAATTAAAACATTAATGTAATTGAAATTTTGTTTTGAAAACAAGAAAAATAAAATATTTAATATTTAATAATAAAATGATATGTTAATAAATTAATATTTTATAAAAGATACTTTTATAAACAATGTTTTATTTAAAAATAATTTCACATTATTAGAAGTTATGATTTTATATAAAGGAATTATACAAACTTATATATTACTTTAAAAACAATAGAAATAATAAATCATTTTTGAAATAATTAATAATGTTGTGTAAATGTAAAAAGTATAAAATTTATGTTTTGAGAATCGACTAACTAAAAATATGAAATGAATATAAATCATTGTTTATATATTTATATGTATATAATGAAAGAATATATTAAGATAATTTATTCATCTAAAAAATAAAACAATAATGATAACTGATTTAAAAAAATAGTAATAAATAATAAGAATGGAAAATCGAGAATTAGGGATTTTGAGTTTCAAGAGGCTGACACTCGGTTAATCGAGGGTTCATGCCGGGATGAAATCCAGGCAAGGTCGTGAGCCGGGAGATTCCACGAGAGTTCATAGGAAATTGATTTGAGCTTTTTCCAAGGGTGTTTGAGGTCATCGACGAGCTTATCCAAGAGGAGAGTTGAAGAAGAAGGTGATGGGTCATAGGATGTAAAGTCTGAGCCGATCGACATCTATTGCTTAATTTTTGAACCAAGTCGAGTTCGACGAGGATTCAAGCAAGGATAGGTCTCCGTCTACTATGAATGGTGAGTCCTGGCCTTGATCTTCCTTTTGATGTTGTTTTTGTTTCCACCAAAGAATTTCCGTCTACCAATGAGCACAACAGGCTTCATTTTGGTGAATCTGAGCATGGTGATGGAGGTAAGGCAGTGTGATGTCGTTAGGGTCTCGATTTGTCCAAATCTGGTAAGTGATTCACATTTAATTTTATGATTGACTGAATCATTTAAAAACTAGTTCAATAGTTCTTTGTTTTTTCAGTTTCATCTACTAGCTTCATCTGTGTTGGGTTATTTTACATTTCTTCAATTGGTTGTCATTATGTGCTTCCGATATGGATTATAGTTTTAAAGAAAAGATTTGTTGATATCTTTGTGTAACAGTTTTCTTATTTTCCATTCAATTATGATTATTATAATCTGTGCAAAAAAAATTGTTGACCAATTCCTTTTCAAGTCATTTTCTGGAAACTATTTTATTATTCCAACAATTTTCATACATTGAATCGGTTAGTGTTTCTCCTACATGAAGAAAATCAAGCATCTAGTTCTGATTTTTTCATCGTCATTTTCTTTTGTCAACATCCAATATAGTCTAAATTATTATTATTATTATATTAACAAATCAACTTGTAGATAAAGTCCAAAATATATTATACTTTTCATCTATTCTAGTCTCATTCTAGGAAAAACTATAATTGTTTTATAAGGAATACATAGCACACTATGACACTGCTATATAAAGCAGTCATGCCTCAAAGGTAGTATAGGAGAATGTTATACTCTTACGAGTAGAGAGATGGCGAGGTAGGAACCATTTATTTCCACTTCTCATTTCCAATTCTAATGTAGTGTTTCAGGATTTTCACATCCTTCTTGGGTATGTGCACCAATTGGGATAATTTTATACTACAAAAGGATTAGAGGTAAGGGATTACCTGTTTTTGAATACTTTCTTGACACATTAAGTTCTAATTTTTTTGTACGCGACAAACTATCTTTTATTTTTCTACTTATATTCTATAATTTATTATTTTATTATGGGATGAAAATACCATTTTGATTGAATTATAATTTTGAGATTAATTTTGAACATTAAAATCTAATTAGTAAGAGATTATCTTATTAAAATGATTTATGTTTTCGGATATGAAAACATGATTATATATTTTAGTATTCATCTTTTATTTCCAATATATATAATTTTATGTTTGTGTAACGGGAGTTTGCTCCTTTAAAATTATAATCCTTATTTTTTTGGTTTCTAATTGTTTAAATATTTTAATTCCAAGTTTTATAGTTCTATGAAATCTAAATATATACTTTGAACTCACAAATTGAATATGTTTGTGTTTTGTTCATGCATGATATATATATATATACAAACATATATAAATTTTAATATGAATTCTTGATATATATATATATGTATATATATTTTTATTGAAGTGTTATTTACACACATTGATTAAACCATCAAGTATCTAATTATGGGTATGAGATACATGTGTATATACTAATCAAACATATATTTTAAAATAATTTAATTAATGTTCAAGGTCATTGGTTTCTAATTCCAGTTCAATGATTATGTATATATAAATATATATATGTACATGAATTCTTGTTCCTAAAAATATAAGTACATATAAAAAGGATGATTGTATTTATTAAATAAATTATGTTTTGATGATTTTTATGTATGACACATAATTATCTATTGTTATTGAATAATTTTAAGAAGATAGAATTATATGTTCACTTTTGTTATCTTTTTATACCTTCATGAATAAATAAAATTTAATAAATATGTATTTTAAATTTCAAGTTTGTGTATATTGAATTAACTTCTAAGTGATTATGCAAGGTCATGTATCATGAGATTTGATCATACAAAGATAAATGTATAATTTAGAGTAAAGATTATTATTTATTTCATCCATGCATGTTTATAAATATATGTATATTTTTTTCTGAAACTAATACACCTATGAAAATTATATGTATATTAGGAAAGCTAATACAAAAATGTTTTATAAAAAAACCGGTACTCGAACTTTGTAAATAAGATAGGGAATTAGATAGTGAATCCATCCCTCAAGTGGGTAGGCCCAAGATAGCCTTCAGAGTTTGAAGTGACCACAATTGTTTTGTTTTTTTAAGAGCTTGCTTAATATTTTCAACCGTATCACTGGATTAGTTTAAAATAGTTTTGATGTATAATTATTTTTGAATGAATTATTTTAAAAATGTATTACTAATAGAATATTTCAAATGAATTATCAAAGTGATTTTTAAAAGGGATTTATCAATGGTTTTCAAAACCCTTTACTGGGAATCTTTTGAGCTCACCCTACGTTTTTGAAATGTTTTTCATATGTATCTTTGGAGATTATCATTGATGTCATCACTTATAAAGTTAGTGCACGTGGAAGCATAGTTGAAAATTTTATTATTTTTGTTCAAATCTGATAATGTATGGTGTTGTCTAATTCTCCAGAACCTAGACTGGTAATCAGTCCTCTTTTCTTTAAAAGTGTTGTGTAATTATTTTATCACTTTTATAAAAAAAATGTACACATCAATTTGAAGCACCGAGTCCGAAAGAGTAGGCTTTGGGTGTTATATTGGTTTTCAGTTTGAGGAGTCCAGTGTTGGTGCGGCAGCCGACGTTTCCATACACAAGGACTCTGATTTTTTATTTCCTACTCAATGCTTGATAACAATGATTGCGTATGTGTTTTTAAAATGTTTTTTTTGTGATATCATTGATTCAGCTCACCAGGTATAAAATTCATGATCGTGGCACACCTGTTTCTTTTCAGGAGGTCTCCATGCAGACATCCATCCAGGATTATAGTTAGAGTATGTGTGGACAACCCACTGAGCAACGACGCTTCAGTGCTGGGCCCCCTTAAGGCAGTTGTACCACCGGGTGGTGTAGCAGCATCCCCACTACCCGTTGGGCAGCTGATTCCACCAACCCTAGTAGCATAGGGTGCATGACTCTTGAGCGTGTTTCACGAGTTCCAATGCCGAAGGCCACAAAGGATTCAGGGTGAGACAGATCTATAGGCAGATGAGGATTGGACGATGGTTGTGGTTAGAGTCTTTCGACTGGTTAGGACACTGGCTGATCTCATGGCGATCCTTGCTGCCATCCTTCTTCAGGAAGCAGCTAGAAGATAGTGGAGCATTATTCTTTAATTTCACGATGAGGTCACTCTCATCTAGGCATAATTAGAGAGCCTTTTTATGGTAGATTTATTCCTAGAAACCTTACACTAAGTTCATATACATGAGTTTCCCAACATGCAGCAGGGTAGCATGATAATGACTCAGTATTTAGTGAGGATCAACGACCTCTCATGATACTCCACTAACATGGTTCTGGACCCGTTATTCAAGGCTCAAACCTTCTAGCAGGGGGTCAGATGGGAGATTATAGCTTCGATGGTTTTTCTCAGCATCCAGACGCAGGTGGGGGTGTTAGAGTGAGAACTTTAAGTGGAGAGTTTCCTTGATGATCAGCCCACGACAGTGAAACCCACCACTGGACGACATGTAGCAGAATCATCGGTAGATGGAAATAGACAGATGATGCAGAGGTCCAAGAGGACCAGACCTATAGGTGGATGACCGCAGGATACAGGGTCGGTGGTGCGGGGCTCTCAAGGCAGAGCAGGACATGTGAGGTTCATGCAGTGTTACTTGTGCGGCGGGCAGGGTCACATGGCTCGCGACTTCTCGAATCACTGTACCAATGACCAATAGATGGTGAAGGGACCACTGAGGAAAAGACAAAGATTCGATCGAGGTGGTTTTCATATAGGAGGCGTATATGGCATAGGAGAAGTTCGTGCAACAGGCGATGGTCTACGATTTAATGTTCTATCACCTCTAGCACCAGGAGGTCCACCCCGACCACAGGGAGCGGGTGGACAGGGACGATCTCAACTCTAGACATCTGAGGCCTACGACCATGGCACTCCGGTTATGATACAAGGTAAGATCTGTGTCTACTCCACCCAAGTTGTAGCACTTATAGACATAGGTTTCGGCCGTACTTTTATTTCCATGACCCTCATTCAGAGCATGGAGATTCTTTTGAAGTCATTGGCACAATCCTTATTGTGGATAATCCTATGGGGGTATACTCGATGATTACACACTGGTGTTGGCAGTGCAAGATTACACTAGGAGGTGTGGGCATTTTCTGGGATCTTCTAGTAGTGGCGTCGAGGCCTTACAACGTCATCATGGGTATGGGCTAGTTATCTATATTCCATGATCTGATTTATTATATTAGGTGCAATGTGTGGTGTGTCCACACGGATAGGAAAATATTTTTCTTCACCAGAGAGAAGGGAACCTTTGTAGCGTAGGATGGATTTTCCCAGAGAAGGGTGCAGCCGATCACACGTTAGTTGTCTAGCCCAATACTTTTAGAAGTTGATGTATAGAATCTGAGTTATCCTGTAGTGGTGGACTAGTAAGCTATATTTTTTTTAGACGATGTCTTGGGTCTATCTCCTTACAGAGTGGTGGACTTTTACATAGACTTGTGCCCAAAATGGCACCGATATCTATTCCAGTATATCAAATTGATCCCGCAGAGCTTCAAGAGTTGCGAGTATAGCTGGAGGACTTACAGAGAAAGGGGTTCATTAGGCCTAGTTTTTCTCCTTGGGAAGCCCCGATTTTATTCATCAAGAAGGCGGATGGGAGTTTGAGACTCTGTGTGGACTATCAGTGCCTGAACCAGGTGAACAAGAAGACCCAGTATCCACTCTCGATGATTGAAAATCTCTTTGAATAGATAAAGGGAGCATGATTGTTTTTGAATATAGAACTCAGATCAGGCTATCACCAGCTCAGAGTACGAGACAAGGATGTGTAGAAGATGGCCTTCATATGTCGGTTTGGGCATTATGAGTTCTTGGTTATGCCATACGGTGTGACCAATGCTGTAGAAATGTTCATGGGACTCATGAACAGGATATTCCAACCACACCTTGATCGATTTGAAGTAATCTTCATTGATGACATATTGATATAATCTGCGACAAAGGAGGAACATGCCTATCATTTGCAGATAGTTCTGGACACACTCCGAGAGCACGGGCATTATGGTATTCTCATGAAGTTCCATTTTTGGATATGATAGGTCCAATTTCTAGGACACATCATCTTGGAGGTTGGAGTTGCGGTAGATCCAGTGAAGATTGATGTTGTACTAGCTTGGAATCCACCCAGGAGTGTGACGGAGGTGCAGAGTTTTCTGGGTTTGAACGGTTACTACTGAAGGTTTATGTGTGACTTTTCTAGAGTTGTTGCACCCTTATCAGCATTCAAAATGAAGGGGAACCCCTTATTGTGGTCATAGATATTCCTACGGAGTTTCCAGGAGCTGAGGCAGAGACTGACGAGTTCCCCCATCTTGAGGCTACCAGAGGAAGGTGTTGGGTATGTAGTCTACTATGAAACATCAGGGATCTGTATTGGATGTGTCCTGATTTAGGAGTGACCTGTGATTGCTTATTGTTCTCGATAGTTGTGACATCATGAGAAGAACTATGCTACCCATGACATGGAGTTTGTAGAAATTGTCTTCTCCTTGAAGATGTGGCAACATTACTTGATGGGGGAACATTTTATAGTCTACTTTTTTCACAAGAGTCTCAGGTATATCTTCTCTCATAAGGACATGAACCTGAGATAGAGGTGTTGTATTAAGTTCCACCATTACTATGACTTTGAGATAGTCTATACATTTGGGAATGGGAATATAGTAGTAGATTCACTCATCAGAAGATCTGGTATACGGTTACTGAGTGAGGAGATGGAGCAGCTAGCCACTTTGCAGATATCCTTTGTGGATCGAGATGGAGCAGCTTATCTTCAGTTACAGACAGTCACTCCCCCACTCCTTCAACGATTCAGGTAGTTGCAACATGGGGATGCTGACTGTGAGACATGACGTGCTCAGATATCCAAATGACAAGCACCTGATGTATTTTATAAAGGTGGGGAGCATGCCATCCTCTAAAATATGGCGTACTGTGGTACTAGTGGCACTTAGGGTGGAATGGTTGAGGGGGTTCTGTTTGTCCCCTCTAGAATTACATCCAGGATTGGAAAAGATGTACCCGGACCTCCGGTGTCGGCACTGGTGGCCAGGAATGAAGAAGGTAGTGGCAGAGTTTTTCTCTCGGTGCCTCACTTGTCAGTAAGTGAAGGCAGAGCATCAGGTTCCAGCAGGAATAGTTCTTCCATTAGAATTTATAGAGTGGAAGTGGGATGGTATTTCCACAGGCTTCATGATGGGTCTTCCACACACTTCTAAGGGACATGGTTCCATCGAAGTGATTGTAGACTGACTCACCATGTCGGCCCACTTCCTACCTATTAGAGAGTAGGTTTCAGTAGAGGGTTTGGGACGCCTCTACCAAAACGAGATTGTACAGCATCTTGGAGTGCCATCTATGATTGTCTCTGATCGTGATGCATGGTTTACTTCCCGTCTATGGAAGGGTTTGTATGAGGTGTTTGGGACATAGCATTAGTAGAGAACTACCTTCCATCCTCAGACAGATGGCCAAATAGAGCGGACCATTCAGACCCTCGAGGACATACTACATGCATGCGTCCTTCATTTTGGTTGTAATTGGGAGGATCGCGTTCCCTTAGTGGAGTTCGCATACAAAAATATTTGTCACTAAAATATTGGTATGTCACCATTCGAGGAGTTGTACAGGCGACCATGAAGATTACCATTGTGCTGGAATGACCCAGGGGAGTCAGCACTCGTGGGACCAGAGATGGTACGGGATACAACGGAGAAGGTGCATATCATCTTGGAGAAGATGAAAACTACATGGAGAAGTCAAAAATCCTATGTTGAGAGAATTTAGAGAACTCTGTAGTTCAAGGATGGTGAACACTTAATTCTACAGGTCTCACCTCGATGTTGTTTACGGATATTTGGATGGGGTGGTAAGTTATCTCCAAGGTTCATCGGACATTTTCAGGTCCTTAGTAGAGTAGGAGGGGTGGATTATCTATTAGATCTTCCACCTTAGTTATATATGGTGCATGACATTTTCTATGTATCCCAGATGAGGAGATACGTGCATGACCCATCTCACGTCATCGACCACAGCGAGTTGGACATCGATGACAGGGTGGCGTTTACAGAGGTTCTAGTAGATATTGAGGATCGACAGGAGTGGGTCCTTCGTGGGAGGTCGATAACTCTGGTGCACATTCACTGGGAGCACAAGAACCTACAAGATAGAACATGGGAGCAGGAGGCTCAGATACATGCTCAATACCCCCCACATGTTTCCTTAGTTTGAGTTGCAGCTTTCAGGGACGCAAAGCCCTGAGGTGGGGAGAATTTAAATACCCAAATTTTTCCATGTATGTTTGTTTTATATGGGAATATTACGAGTTTGCAAAAATTGACAACTCATGATTCTGAGTCCTGGTGTTCATGGAATGAATTTCTGAACTTTTCGTTAGGTACGTTCTGTAAATGTGCGAGTGGGTTTTACTAACTTTTGTACCGGTGCTCGAAATAGAAATCTAAGGGCACCGTTGAACTCTCAGTGCTGATATTTGCTTAAGGAAACCTTCCCTTTGACCGTAGTAGGTTGATGGTGGAAATTGGTGTTTGGAAATTTCTTGGGAAAAAATAAAATAAAATAGCATTATTTTATTTTTGAAATTTAATCCTCCCAATTTTTTTTGATGGTAGGGACCACCCGAGCATAAAAAATCCTGATTTGAATTCTGTGGTGGGGACCACCCAACCCTTGAACTCCCTCTTTAATGAGGGAGGTGACTCATTATTTATTTTCCAATTAATTGTTCCAGCATCAAATTAATTAGGGTTCCAACTCTAATTAAATTAAGAAACTTAATTTAATAAGTTGGATCTTATGTTTCTAGAGTTTGGGAATGTGTTGGAAAAGGTAGTATTGGAGAGAGATTTGGAGAACATTCTTCAAAAAAAGAAATACTCGAACGAAGATTGTATTCCTGAAACAAAGAATGTGAAGCTAAACATGGAGCATCTGATGGGAGTGAAAAATGCTGAATCTTCAACGACTTTGTCTACGTCCTCGTGCCACCACCAATGGAAAATTGAGGTAGGGGTTTTCTATATGTTTGAATTAATTTTATTGATTATTTATATCCTAAACTCATGACGATGATGGCCAAATGAACATGGCCATCATCCGTACACAAACCTTTCTCTTTTTTCTTTCTAATCTTTGTGTGTTCTTCATGTGTTTCTTCAATGCCTAATATTTTTTGAAGCTAGAAACAAATTTTTTCACGGAGCACGATATATGGAAAAAGATCCCTCGACTCAAGGATCACGAATATGTGATCATTTAATTTTTCAGGCATCGATTGAAGCTGTTGTGGGTTGTAGAATAAGGTGGTGGCTGGCACCCGACCGACCACAGGGAAGGAAGGGCGGCGTGCATCCGCACCACCGTTTGATGAGGAGGCCATGGCCCATCAACCATGGCATAACAAGGTGGTGGCCAGCAACCGGCCGGCTACGTGGCGGAGTATCAGTGTGCGTACACACCCCCGGTGGAGTAGGATGTCAAGACATTTTTGCCGCGGTAGAGGCCGGAATGTGGCCGACACCCGGTCAGCCACGGTGGGGCAGCAGTGCGCAACCACGCCGTAGGGAGGATGTTTGGTCAGCCTTTCCGGCCAGCCATGACACACTGGGCGGGACCCCCCGATGGGTCTCACGTTCCAGTATCCAAACGGTCCACGAACTATTCAGGAAGACAATGGGTGCCTCCTCCTGGGTTTCAGTCATGACAGACCCCGCCTCGGTGGACCGCCAACTACAGCGGGCCACACTACCGGGCCGCGCCATCGGGCTGGGCTGGGTCATACCCATCGAGGGCTGGGCCTGGCCCGCGAATGCTCAAGACATCCAGGCAGTACCCGAATTGGGCTGGGTCGACCCAAGCTAGTTAAGGTCAGCCCAAGTCAGGTCGGGCCTGGTCGGACTAGACCCGGGCCCATCTGGGCCTAGTTACACCTTAATGGCCATTATATGTGAACCATGAATTCGTTTGAAAAACCATCTACAACACCAAAATTCTTGGATCGAGATGGTAATTTTGGTATACTCCACTTGAGTTTTGGATATGTTTGTAGTATGGCCGAGTTGGATCGGACCTTGAATCCAACCATGCCCTCGGAGCGGAAACACTAATAACTTACAGACCCAACGTCTGATTGACACGCCGTCTGTTGCATTGGGACCCTTTTTTCGAGCCAGAAATTTGGGAAAATTTTCATGGAACTTCGGGGCAGTTGAGGTATGACCTATGGCTTGGGGACCGGTTCACCCAATCACATTACATACGGAACCCTGCGACTGGCTGAGACTTGACGACCAATGACTGTTACGAATCAGAGTGGCTCGACAAGCTCAGTGGGGAGAACCTCTCTATGAAGAGGTAGACCCATGGTGGGGAGCGCCTCTGTGTGACGTGGTAGACCCATGGTACTCGACAGGAGAAGTACCTCAGCAAGACACAATGGGGAGCACCTTTGTGTGATGCTGCAGACCCACGGTACTCGATAGGAGAAGTACCTTAGCAGTCTAAGGATAGTGGGAAGCACCTATTTGTGATGCGACAGGCCCACTATACTCAATAGAGGAGGAGTTCTCTAGTAGCCGAGGTGTTCGACGTTGTGACTAGGAAGGTTACTTGTTTAAATTAATAGAGAATCTCATGGCTGGATATCAGCTTCTATAGCAATCATGTGTGGGTCAGATTCATAATTCTATTTCTCAATGGTATATACATGGTGTGAGATGAGTCTTTATCATTGTGGTATTCTTTCCATTGTGGAACAGTTGGTCTTTCTACTTTTTAGTTGGGCCTTGTGTTTTCCTCATGATTGGGATTGGATTACTCGAAAACTTAGATATATGTATTGGTATATACCTAAGTAGGGTTGACAATTATTTCCATGCATTGTGGTTTATCCTATGTGTATTTGGTGAGACCTTCGAGGGTCTCAGGGTCCCTATTGTGTGTTGGTATACTCACCCCTACACGGGCTACACCCACACCTTGTTCTGTTTGGTGCAGACGACAGATAGCGCTGACTAAGGATGGGGGTACCAGGAATTGAGGTAGCTCTAAAGTCGACATTAAAAGAGGTGTACCGTAGAGATGACCATCCGAGATATGTACCTACCCATCAGGTAGGATCTTTCGTGGGTGTTCACGGGAGTTGTTTTTAGTTTACTTGTATTTTTAAATTTACTTGTACTTACAGTTGGGCTTGTATTCTAGCCCCTTTTACTTTCTGTACACACCGTATTTACTATATTGTTTTACTTTGTTCATGTAACATACTTTGTGCATAGTTGTGTGAGTTTTTAGTTCATAAAGGCAATGATTCCCATTTTTAGGGAATACTCCATTCATTGGTAGTCGTCATCCCCTAGCCTATGGAAGTCGGGCCTGGAGTAGTCACGGCACGGGCCTCGAGGGACAGCGCATGACATTCATGCCTCCCTACTTGCATGACACTAACTACTTGCACACCACTATTATGAACAACTCAAAAATTACTCACCACTTCTGGCTTATACACAGCATACTTCTTGCACACAAATACCTACTTGTGTGCAACTTACAACTTGTAATCCACTTCTTGTTGCGCACCACTCTTTTGAATAACACACAACTTGTGTGACACTTCTACTTGAATTCCACTCACTAATACTAGAATGATAAAAAAATTAATTTTCTCGTAATTGTTAAGAATCTTTAGTCGAGGTGTTAATCCTCCTATTTTTGGTATTTCACCCCCCTTGAGAAACACTCCTACTTACATGCCCTTCTTGATTGTGCACCACTTATACTAGCACGACACTTCCTACTTGCACGAAACTCTTTAACATGCGTGCCAATTTATTTCCTTTTTCATATTTTGATGTTATGATTCTGAAATATTTCTTGCACACAACTTCCTTTTCAAAAAACACTTCTTTTCATTCTCCAATTTTTAGACCTAAAATGTTTGAAAACGACACCACATTAAAATCTTCTTTTTCACCATCTTTATTTCCAATCAAACCTGGATACGATTGGAATCATATTTACTCCCCCTATACTTCATAAGGATTTCATATAATGTTCTCCAAACTTATGATATTTGTGAAATACAAAATAGTAAATCATGGTCAGAGTTTTCCAATCATTTTACAAAGTGAATTGATTTATCCTCTTTGATAACCAAAATACAACACTCTATAAAAGAAAACTCATATTACTTACTTCTCCATACAATATTGTCAAATAATTTCAATATATGTTCCAAAATTATTTATAAATTTATAATTTCATTCCATGAGAGTTTTGTTTACAAATTTTTATGATGAAATAATTAATGAGCTTGTTTTGATAATTTTAAAGAATGAGAGATGGTATATTAATAACTATTTTAGAAATTAATTTTACCTTTATAGAAAAAAACATTGGGTAATAATTAATATCTAATATTACCATTACTTATGATTCTATATCCATCCATGATATAAATTTATAACTTCATCCACGTAGGTTATTGAACTGAACCAAACAACAAAATGCTCTAATTAATGTATAAGTATGACTATGAAAAGATTTTGTTATAATATCAATATTACAGAAGTATAATGACCTTTTTTAGTTATTTTAATGTGATAACTAATAACTTGGAATATTTATAATAATATGAAAATTGATACAAAGTTATCATTTAGAATGAAGAAATCATTTTTCCTCTTACTATGCTCATTTTAAGAGGCTAAACTTACAACGATAACTTACTATCACAATTATTGTTACAACGACTAATTTATATTTAAATGATATTAATAATGTGATAAATATAATATTTATTTATTAAAACAATTTTTAGAACCATCAATGAAATGTTGTGATGATAAAAAAAATATGTTGCTCATGGAGGCAGTTGTTCACACGTAACATTATCGATGTTTTCATATATTGAATGGATGACAGGAATATAGAAAATGGATAATTAATTAATAAAATAATATTTAATTATAATAAGGATACTTATTTCATTATATTATTATGTATATACTTTTTTTATTTGGTTGGATGGTAAAATAGATAAGGGATAGCTAGGGAGTATGAAATACATACAGTAAGATTTTGTGTTTTTTTTGAATGAAATCTAAAAAATGGGGTATTTGGTACACTTTATTATAAACAAGGGATCAAAAACGTGTATTATTATTCTAAGGAAGGAAATATGGTGTTGGTATCTAGAATATTTCAAAGGTAATGTGTGGCTTTAAATGGTTTTATGTGAGATCCTTTTATAGGTGAAAACGAAAAACATTTCCTTTGAATTGAAAGTTAGATGAGAGGTAAAGATTGAATCACGTGGTATTTAGGTTAGTTAGGTGATGAAAAGTTTGTGATACATGTAGGATTTAATTTTAATCCTAAAAATATCTTATATAATTTATATGTTTTATGTAAACATAATAAATATTTGAGCAACATTAAGTTACCCATTTTTACCCTTATTCTCCTTGATTAAATATTTAACATGGTAAATATTCATTAATAAAAATAAAACATGACCCATCTTACCAAATTATTACCTGATGATTGAAAATTTGGACTCCATTTATTCTAATTAAAATTTTATATATTAGAAAATAATCGTTTAAATTAAAACATAATATATATAGAAAAAGTGTTTTTGTAGAAACATATTTTTTCTTCATTAAGTGTTTCAATTATTATTTATTTTCAATTAAAATTTAATTGAGTGTAAATCTATTATTTTCTTATATGATTTAAAAAAATATTAGAGTCATAAAAATTATATCTATTTATATTATTTTGATAAAAATTACACAAATTTTATAAAATCAATTCATTAAAAGTAACAGTTTCACCATGGTAATAAATATTTACTATTATAAGATAATATTATGATATAAATTAAAAGGAATTAATTTGAAAAAATTAGATTTGTTTTAATAAATATGAAAATTATTTCGTTGAACTCAATTTTAAGAGTCGATAAAAATTAATATAAGCGCTCATAACTTGTAAAAATAGATTTTTTAACTAAGCCTAAAATGATCTATTCATATTCTATTCAAAATGAAAATATTCAGATGCATGTTAATTAAATAAATACTTCACATTAATAATATATTCCACAATATTCCAAAGTGATCAATTCATTTAAAAATACACAATATAGAAAAAATTATAATTCATTGAGAAAAAATCTGTTAATAACTATTTTATTCCTAATTATTTAATATTTAGTACTTTTTTAATATGAATTAGTTATATTTTATCAATACATTAGTATTAAAAATTTTATTTGATATTTATAAATACATGGAATCATTATTTAAACAATACCAATAATGATAATAATATGTATGACACATATATATATAATAAATTATTTTAAACAAATATTTTATTTTATTTCATTGTAAAATCACATGATTTTAAATTTGTTACTACAATTTAGAAAAATTAAATATACCTATTGACCATATATCCAACAATAATATTTATGATTATTATATTTGTAATGGCTATATTTCCTTTTATAACAGCTATATTACCACCATTACTCCATATAAATTCATTCCATTCTTACCTCTTAAATCACACTTATCATTTCCTTAATTTTAATTTTATCTTTCAAAACATGCTTACTCCTTTAATGTTTTTCTTTATCATTGCATTTTTAGCTCTAATAAAGTTGATACATAAGGGTGAATATTATCTTGGATATATTATAGTTTGTGAAATATTATTATTTTAAATTTATTATATCATGTTAATTTATTCAATTTTAATGGATATAATCATCCATGATATGTGATAATCAATTTTATACAATACATGGTTTTATGTACCTTTTTTGTAATTTTTAAATATGACTGAATAAGGTGTTGTTTGTTTTATTCATAACTTGTATGGATTATTTTCCATGCAATTTTAATACTTTATAAAGAGTAAGAAAACATATTTTAGAAATATAGACAAATAATTTAAATTAAAATAATCTTTCCTAAAACCTGGGGTGTGATAGATTTTCTCAACATAAGTAGAATGGTGTGAAAACATAATAAAATAATCACAATTGAACCCCGGTATCGAAGGTTCCACCCAAGATATACTATACATGCCACATCTAGTGTTAGTGTCTCTAAAAATGTTATTCATATCAGGTGTAATCACCAAATACTTGGAAACATACTAGGTATACCAAAATAGTATCAAGCACAAACTCCATATCCTATAGAGTTTCATATTCATCCATTCCATCTGGTTCATCACTGGATCCTAGGGGTAACCTAAGGATCCACCATATTAGGTGTAATGACTAGATCATAGGGAGTATATTAGGAATATCATATTATAAATAAGAGAATCCTAACTTATATCCTAAGCATTATATTTCATTGGGAATAATACCTTGATCCTAGGAAAACTAGTAATCATATAGTAACAGTTTAAAATAACCTAATTCATTAGAGTATCTTAGGAATCCCATAGATTAAATATCTAATCCTAGGTGATATCCTTGGAATTCCAAATATAATTGAATGATAAATCCCATTTAATATTCTAAGAATTCAATATAATCAAAACTGTTGAATCCCAGGTAAAATCCCATACATTCAATTTAGTAATCCCATAATATAATTGAGGTTTAGTATCCACAAAAAAACATCCCAAATCACTAAAAAAAATTGATGGACATATGTCAAGATCATCACATCTGACTTAGATTTTCCTTTCAAGCATACAACGAAGATCTTCAAATTTAATTCATGATATCTATGGAACCACTTGAAATCAACAATAAAATATATTGTACACAACCCCTATCTAGGTTTAACATTATGTGGGACCACCCACTAAGGTCCCTGAGGTCACAACTCTATCGAAAATGCTACGTGGGATCCTTGATCTAAATCAAAACTCTCAGGCCATGTCTATCACATAGAGGTAATAAAATCACTTAGCATTACCAAAATCTTGTTAAGTCCTCATTTTACTCCTTCTAAAATCCTTTACCTCTCCACACTAAAGATATGGTGTGATTCACATTCTCAATTTATATGTCCTAGGTCTGTCTGCTCATTCTAAACATGTCATAAATCTACCCAGGGTATACCCACTTGTGTACTCATTTACTAAAATGGGACGAACACTCTCCCTAATCTCATATCAATTATCCATAAGGCTATAAGTACTATCAATCTTTAATTATGGCCTATTTGGACCAAGCATTCCAAACTCATCAAGTTGTTCTACTAGAATGTCACTAAGGGAACCTAACACTAGATTTATTACACATTTTCATTTAATTTCACTTCACTTATAACCCTATAGGTTCTATGAATAAGAAGGAAAATCTTTATAATTATGGTCTTATCCATTAGTGGCTAAGGAATCGACTAATTTATGAGGGCCCATCATGGCCCTTGAAACTTTTCAGTTTATCCCTAGGAATTTAATCAGGTAGTTCATTTATTCCAAAAAATTCAATCTCCCAAAACATGTGAGACCACATATCACATTCATAAAAAAACAATGCATAAACCATTAGCAGATATTCAAGTACCACTTACCTCATAAAAATTTATTTCTCTTTATGTAAACTTAACCACTCTCTCCCAATATCATCCAACCCTTACATCACATCTAGATCACCGATATGAAGCGTTCAAATTAAAAAATGTAATTGAAACTATTTATAAAGAATTTTTCAAATTAATTTAAATAGGTATGATTTTCTAAAAACTCCTTAGGAGATATAAACTCATAAAATAATTGAGTGATGGGGTGTGGTATATTCCCAACATGCACCCTGGCCTAATCCTCAAAAAGTCCCTAATTTAATCTCCCATTTTAGTAACTAATTTCATCTAATTTATGAAAAACAATAAATAAATTCACCTGGTGATGAAATTATAATAAAATGGTGAGAAACAATATGCATTAATCGTTTTGGTACATCCTCTATATACACCAAGAGAAAGACCCATCATCCTCAATATATTTTACTATGATTCAGTGGAATCTATATAAAAAAACTAGTAGAATCACATAAAAATTTGATGTGATTGAACATAAATAAAAAGAGAATTCACCAGAGGGAAAACACACCTTAAATTACTTATAACCACCATACAACACCCCTCCCTAATAGGTAATTTAATAGTGTATGAAAGGGGGAGGAAAAATAACCCTCGTATGTCTACCTCTTGACCTATGAATGAAGGGGGGAACTTGTAAATTGCAATTATACGCCTTCTAAGAATATAATCCACTTTAGATCATGATGTGACCAAGGGATCAGGGTGAGATTCCTCTTGAGGTAGGTGGGGTCATTCAGTTGGATATACATTTTCATGATATGACAAAGGGGTTGTAACATGGCCACCTAGGTTGAGGGTCTATCTCTCAACCTGTCTCTGTCACACCATAACCCTCATGATTAACGTAGTGTGATTCCCCTATATAATCTATCATGATGATACATATAGGTCATATGAAGACCTTTTATGGGTTAATAATTTCAACAAGGCCCTTATATTGTCTCTGATGTTCACTCAAGCACCCAAAATATCAACCAAGAGTCTTTCCTTGTCCAAAAAAATCTTCTTGATATGTCTAGATTATTAGATTCCAAACATGAATCCTTATTCTTAAAAAAACACAACAAAAATACAAAATTAAATATTCTAATTAATTGAAAAACCTATAAAATACTAGGGGTTTTATATAATTAGACTGATCCATTGTTATGTGAGATTAGAATCAACCATTACCTTATTATTTTTTAATATTATTGACAATATCCTTTTCATAAACTAACACCAGTCCATCCTTGACCAGGGTACCCGATTCAGCCCATGACATACCCAAGGTGTGTCCCCAATCACCTTTGGCTAGAAACTAGTTCCAAGTCATCAAAAGAGAATTTATATGAAATCTTTCACCCTGTTAACATGAATTAGAGAGTAGTGGAGCTCTACCATAATTTTTATATGTACCATCAAGACACTGGGTTTCCACACCAAAACAAATAAAGAGATTCAAAATGAAATTAAAACTAAAAAAATATATTTTAAATACACATATACCTCAAAATAAGGAAATCGGGAAAAACAAGATCTCAGAAATAATATAAAATAATATCGTGATGGCCGATACAGATACAACTATACCTAGAAAAATAATAATACTAACACCCAACAAAATCTCTAGGTGATCCCAAGGGTAACACTCCAACCACAATACAAACATTGATCCCAAGTGATCAATCATAACCAAAACCTAAACCTAAAATTTAAAAGACAAATAATTTTCAGAAATAGTCACTTTTGGAATGTCAAATAAATCAAACCATAAATATTTCCTTAAAATTAAAGTTGCATTTCTTTCTAATTTGAAATTATGTTTATAAAATATTGGTTTTTCGTATCCAATTTAAAACCAATTATTACTCTATTTCCCTCCATAGATTTAAAAAATTTATATAAAATAAGTGGTGTAAAATATTTCAAAATAAGTGTTTCTTTAAAGTATTTTTGTATAGTATTTTTCAAATAATTTGACAAATAAAAATCAATTTACTTTCTTGAGAAAAAGGAGTCAAATTGACTTAAGAACAATTATAATAATATAAAAACAAGTGATGGCCAATAAGGAAATGGTAATAAAATAAAAAATCTCCCATGAAAAAAAAATGGTTTAAAATATAAATGAAATGATGAATTCAGGTTCCCTAGATCATGGTAATACCTAATGGATTAATTGAATTTCTAGAACAATACTAAATAATATCCATCATATTTTCACACTTGATGCAGTCAAATCACCTTAATTCTTGATCATACCAAAACTCCCCAAACTAAGGGGAAAATCTAAAATTTGGGCATGATCCATGTTATGGATCACAACTTAGAGCCTGGTCCTAAAATAGTGTATCTTATTCTCATGAAATATCAATTATCAACTATTTGTTTCCATTATATTCACAAAATTTTGGTGGTAAAATTCCATAGAAACATTTATGGAAAAATTATATGTGTTTGTAGTTGTACAAATCTAGAAGAAAAAACAAGGTTTCAACCCTGAGAACCCCTCATAGAATTTCCCATTAAACATCAAGCATAGGAATATAATGAACATGTTTCATACCAATGACATTCTCCCACATTAAAATCATCTATTACAAGGTAACAACCCTTGAGTGCGTTTTCTCATGAAAATACTCTTTAAGCTTCCAACTAGGCCTCATAAATTGATACATTCCAATTTTTCATACCGTTTTAAAACACCCTTAGCATGCATTAAAAATTCAAAAAATCCTTTATTAACCAATTTTTAAATAAAAACACTTTTTGTAACATAAAAATAATTTCCAAAATCCATTCAGGAAATTTTTGAATCATTTTGTGTTCTAGGTTAGATAAAATTTGTTTTTACAAAATGTTTCAAATGGGAATCATGTTTAAATTTAAATGAAAATCAAGTAAACTTGATTTTTATTTTTAATAATACTTCAAAGATATTTAGTAATTTTAATAAATAACCTAATAATGTTTACAAATAAAAAATAAATTAATGGATTTTAAATTAATGGTCAATACTAGGGAAACCTACCTTCAACCTTGTTTTTTCATCAAAAGTGGTTCTATTGCACCTAATCAAGACACAAATAAGTATAAGAAGCCATGAAGAACCATATAAAAAAAATCCATAATAAAGTTCACCTAAAAAACCCATATGTCATTTAGACCTATCTTGGGAAAAAATATAAGAAAGGATGGAAGTGAGGGAGAGGGAGAGGATATGACGAACTTACCTTGAAGAACCATGCAAGATCCTTGAATAAACCCCAAAAAAATCAACTAAGGGGGAGAGGAATTTATGGGGCATAGGTATAGGGGCTATGTGATATGATTGAGAGGAGGGAGATGTTATTTTGGTGTAAAAGAGTAATGGGGGTAGGGTAATTTTTATAAACAAATTAAATTCTGGAAAAGGTGCATGGTTTGGAAGCACGTTTTACCAAACCATACGCCAACCGCATGACCTTTACTACACACACATGGGAACATGTATGGTTTGGACACATTGTTTGTGAAAACATGTTCAAACCCTGGTAATAACCTATATTAAGTTTACATATAAATATTCATGGTTTCTAGAATGTTTTCACTAACTATACACCAACTGGGAACATATTATAAAAATCTTAAATTCTAAATTATCAAACAATTTCGGCCCAAAACCCAAGGTTAATACCAAAAATAATTAATTTTAAAAAAATAATAAGTTAAATAAATATTTGGATATCATAATAATACCCACTATTACTCTTACTTACCCATGAATGCTTTAGTAGATTCAATTGATCAATAAAGTGCATATGAATTAACATTCTAAAATATGACTCGATCTCCCAAAAAACAAGGAACACTAAGTATAATTCCAAGATGAATGTTATAAAATAAATATACCGTGAACATACGGGAATATTCATATAGAATTTCTCCTAAAAACCCCTAAAAATTGTAACCATAAATCAAACACTTTTCCATTGCTATAGTAATTATGCATTGGCCACATGAACAATATTATCAAAAGAAGGGAACACTCTAAACTAGATCACCATGGGAATTAATGAATGACGAAAAATCAATTATTCTCATTGGAGGTTCGACCAATGGGATAGGCTATGGTAACAAAGATAACATAATGAACAATCAATCATGGTGTACTCCCCACTATATTGAGATTTCATTAAGACTTCAAACCAATAAGAAAGGCCAACCAAAAGCATGTTTTGATCTATAAACAACTAAATAAATGACGATATGAATAAATATCATGCATAAAAATTAACAATCCATAATTCTGTAAGTACCCATTAGATGATGATGATGATGATTATGATGAGGATGAGGATGATGATGATGCATTTTTTTTCATTATAGGTGATGAATTATAGAAAATTCAATGAGTAAGATGAAGAAAAATGAATTTTCCAATATGTGTTCCAGAATTTAGTCTACCATAAGTACATATTCTAGAAGATCCAACCACGGAGGAATTTTTATATTATATTTTCAATACTACAAAATGTAGAATTTTATTCTTGTAAGTACATACTCTAGAATGATAATACTATTGGAAGTTGGAACATCAATAGATAGAGGGAGAGATGGACGTAATTTTTATATCATATGTAGAAAGATTTCATGGAATTAATGTTATCCAGAAGTATCTATGAACATAATATGATTGATTGAGTTTACATTAAATATATTTATGAATAGTGTTGGATGAAGAAGAAGTATTTTCAATAAAATTTTCAGTTGAATAAGTATGTATCATGGATGTATAGATATGGTGGATAGAAAAAACATATGATAGTGGTTAAGAATCCATCCATTGGAGCGGTTGAATACCCAAAGTAAATTTTCAATATTTACTAAGGAAACTAGTATGATAATGGGATAATCGGAAGTTAATCATTTTACTTCCAAGGTATATATAAATACGTAGAGATTAAGGTAACCAGGAGTCGACGAAATATGGATTATAGGATTGATGGACCACATTGAAGAATTTAAATTCTCTTTAATATTTATTCCTTAAGATGTTTCTTGAGGGATGTAATGTGAAATTCACCTTATGAAAATGTAATTTTGAATGCTTCAAAAGAAGCTTAAAATCACAACAAATAAATTTTTGGTTTCTACATAAGTCAGATTACTAGAAGAATAGTGAACATGAAGACGAACCATATAAAGCTACATGAAGATCTACTAAAGGATGTAATCCCAAAGGTAAAACATTCATAAGTCACTCAGTGAAGAAATACCAAGGTGTTTAAAATATAGATCTTATGAAAGTAGAATTTATGGATGAATTTAAAATGTATTAATAAATCCACAATAAGTTTGTAAAAAAATAAAAATTTTAAGGATTTTTCATCCTTATAAAAGGATTTTTTCCTAGAATTTATAAAATATATGATGTGTGGTATAGACTGAGTTGTACCTTTAAAATAAACATCAATGAATTGTATATTAAATATAATAATATGTAATATCTCTAAAATATAAAAATACTAAGATAGTTGATATTTTTTTACATGAGTTAAAGGATTAATGATAATTGAGACAATGTTATGTTGTTTTTTATAAGAAGAACATAAAATTAGTGGAAGACCAACACTGATTTAACCGATGAGGAATTTAAAAATAAAAATGAAGGATTTAATATAGTATTCCCCATAAAATGTTTAGGATTCATGTATAGAATCATGGAGTTTTGATTTTACTAGAAGATATATCATCGGTAGAAGAGATGATAAAGCATCAGAAAAATAAATAGGTTCCTGAAAAGTAAAATGATTTTTTATCAAAATTTAAAGGACCAATCATGAGTGGAAAAAATAAATTTTGAGATATATAAAAGGAGTAACCTAAAGTTAAATTATGAAAATGTTTAGAACAAATGAGAATATGTACTGAGAATCTAAATATGAAGGCTGTTGATAAGTTGATTGAAAGATGTGATGATTGGGAGATGAGTAAATTAAAAGAAGATGTTTTAATTTGGAGTTCAAATATAATGATTTTGAAATGGATAGAGACCACCAAGATCAGTAGAATCATGGAAGATGTGTTTTGAATTACTTAAGGTAGTATAGTATTGAGATAATCTAAATCATATGTTAAACCAAAATATATTGAGTCAATTTTAACGAAGTGAAAGTATCATAGGATGCAATGTGAATTCACATAAATGTATTCACTTTAATAAATTATGATGATGTTGATCTGGAAATTCAAATTGCATTATTCATGAAATTTTTTTTCAAAATTCATATTGAGTTTTGAGGAAGAGTTGAACAATGTTAAAACCATTTTTTATGAGCTTTGACAGAATCAAATCCTGATTTCTTTTCAAGATATTCAAGGTGGCCAATTATAGACTTCAAGTTAGTGAGAGTTTCAAAAAAATGCTCATGTATTCCCCACATCAATCAGAGTAATCTGGGATATATAAAGGGGTAATATCATTAAACTAAGTAATCATTAAATGAAGAAGAAGAATGTTCAAGAGCTACTTAGAAGATGAAAAGAAAAATTAAAAGAGGAAGTTTCCAACAACTCTTTTTTATAAAGATTTAATTAGGTCAAAAAATTTAAGAAGGATACAAAATTAGGCTCTCAAGAAAATTAAAAATAAAGGAACATGATATTTTGAGGAAGTTGAGTCAATCCTCCAAATTAAAAATTTCAAAAGGAGGATAACTAGAATGATTTCAAGGGACTATTTTTAATAGTTTCATAAATTATATTTACAGGAAGTTATAGCTCCAAAATATTAATCTAATAGAAGAAAATTATAGGCCGATGTCCATGAATGAACAAAGAAAGTTTAACTGGTAGTTAGATTTCTATCCATGAGGAAGTTTGAGGAGAACTCTTGAACATCAATGGTTCTTGTATAAACAACACCAACTTTCACACCAAGAGGTAGAAGAATATTTTCTATATTTATCCTAAAAACAATCATAATATTATAGTTTTAGAGTTTAGTGTGTGTTATGAACACTATGGGTTAAGGATAATAAATTACCACACCACTTGTAATTGCTAATATGAATATTATTGGAAAATACATGACTCAATGAGAGTCAAAATGGTAATGATTAGGTTATCACATTATAGTTGAAACATATAAAATACTTTTATTACTTTTTATTATACATTATCTTCATATCATAATGTATGATTTTTGTGGTCTCATACTTAATATCCAAACATCATAATCAATAATATAGGTTCAATAAACTCAAAGATATAAAAAATTTATGTTTAAAATTATCCAAAAAATATTTTCACCCCCCTGGGTGAAGACATGATCCTCTAGGGATCTCAATTAGTATCATAGTATAGGTTTACTATGTTTGGATCTACAAGATTTTGTTTCTCATTGTTATTCATTGATTAAATTGAAGTGAAAATCTCTATAAGTTGAAGAAATTATTTCTACAGAAAATAAGGAAGTTAATCCTCAACTAAAGATAATAAATCTATCCCTAGTTGTAGTAATATTGATGTTTTATCCAAAAACATTAATAACTAGAAGAAGAAATAATCTTAGAAGAAGTAGAATTTAATCCCTCCAAATCAACAAAGTGAGAATCCATCGCTACCAGAAGTTAAATTGAGGGTTAATATTGTTGAAAAATACTTTATAATTAATTATCTTATAGAATAAAATTTAAAATAATTTTTGAATACGAATCAATTGAAACTACTAATAATTTATACTTTGAATTCATATATTACATGAAAAAATTCCCTCTATAAATTGTTACATATATACTTTCAAATATCAGGGTATTATTTGAGAAACATCACATCTTGAATCTGAACATCACGAGACTAATGTTTCTTGAAGAAGGATGTTTAAAAAATATAGAACTCTCAAAAATCATATGGAAGTAGTAAACAATAAATTAAAATTTTTAACGAAAATTTATCCTAAGTTGAAGTGTAATATAAAATGTGAGTTTGTGAGAAATAAATTACTTTCAATGTTATTACATATGTTTTCCCATAATAAAAAATATTTTATAAATATTAATTACTCTCATATGGAGATCAAATATAGGATAATAAAATATCTTGAAAACACTTTATATAACAAAACAATGATGCCTGAAGAAATTAATTGGAATAAAAAATATGAATTTAAAGATAAAGTAAAATTAGTTGTTGATTAGAGAAACACTTTAAGTATAAAGTTTCTTTAGTTAGAACTAATGTTGAGAAATATAAATGTTACTAAAGTTGAAAAATTACATGAATTTGAGAAAATATCTAATACCTTTATTAATTAAAATATTATTACATTTGGAAGGACTCAATCTAGTAGAAAGAAAAATTTGAAAGCATCAAAGTATCATCTTATAATAAGTAGATGAAAAACATAAACCAAAATTATAGAAAATCTATTTTCACTCATTATAACTCTTTGAATATTTGAAGTTATAACTCAATTACTATCAAATGTTGGGAGAATAAAAAGGATACGCTTATCACTTCTCAAAAGGTGTAATGAAGGAGTGAAGTGAGAAGGATTTTCCTATAGGGTGTCTATATGTAAGAAGATTAGGATGTTTCATTCACTATAAATAATACAACACAACAGAAGAATCCGAGGAATATCAGTTAAAGTTGGTACCATATAAATTTATGACACATGGATATTAATTTCTATCATAATATACAAAAGTATACCCTAATGGGAGAACAATAGTATTTTTTATAAATTCAGATAAGTACAACCAAATTAAATAAAACATAAAAGTCATGAATTTCATGAAAAAATATATGGATGTTGTATAATAAGGTTTCATAGTTATGATGAGTGATTTGATAAAACTTACATGAATATGTTATAAAAATATAATGGGTGGATACTACAATAGATAAAGAAATTAATTATAAGAAAGACTATAATTTTACTTTTGAAATTAAATAAAAGATATTTATAAATAAGGATTCTCCCAAGAATAAAGTAAATAAAGATGTCACACCTAATAAAATACACTACATATATATAAGAAAAGGAAACTTCATTGAAATCTATAAATTCACCATTAATATTCACGTTAACATAAAAAAGATCATGAAATAAAGGGATTTAATCCCAAAAAGACATAATTGGATTGGAATAGTGTAAGAGATATCCTATAAAGATTTTTTGGTTGATCTGAAGTTACAGATAAAGATTAACTTACCAAAAGATAAGAATATAGGTGGAAGGTGTAATTTAGTTGGCATGCACTCTAGAAAAATGCATGAAATGATAACCAGGACAGGATATGATTACAAATAACTGGAGGAAATATTTAGAATTTACATGTAATATAAAATTTTCACAATATAAGCACAAATTTGAACATGTTTTAATGTTTTTCATGATTATATGACCAAATCAGTTGGTGGAGGAAAGTAATTTTTTAGGATAAAAAAATTAGTAAATTGCTTGTTCCTTGGAAGCTTAATTTTAGAAAAATTCACCATGCATTGTTAAGTCAAAAATTATGTAGAATAAATCCATATTCCCAAGTTGATTAATGCTTATAATGTTACTGTTGGAATGCATGAGGAACAATATATTTTATTTTAAAAGAGTTTCTAGGATGAGAAAATATTATCAGCCATAATTCCTTGAATAATGAGGAAATGAAGGCCCGATGTATTCCCTGAAATTTTTTAGTGAATTTTAATAAACAAATTGAAGGTAATAAAATTAAAGGGCATATTTCCCTTAAAAGGAAAGATAGTGAATCCATAAAATTAATGAAGTTGACATGAAGAGACAAATTATAGAAAACTAAAGTTTATTAAACCATATTTTAAATTTTTTATAATGTAAACATTTAATTACCTAGAGGATGAAGCTCTAGATGTTGATGAAGAAGTACCAAATATAAAAAATTTGGATAGTTGATGTTTCTTTCATCATTATGAATGTTTTCTTTACTTATCCATTCTAATATGAAGTTTAAATGAAAATAGTAAAAATGTATTTTTTTTAAATGTTTTAAAAAAAGGTGGATAAACATTCGATTTTATGCTTTAATTTTCTTGATATATTTTTTAATATGGATGCAGGAAATTAAGTTGAATGGAAATATGATGAGCCTACCCCTAATAGAATATTTCATAAATGTTATCATCCTTTATTTAATTTTATTGACATATTTAATATGAGTTTTAATCACTCTTATTTTATACACTAATCATGGATCATGTAGACTTAGAGTTGGTTTAGTTTTATTATTATTTATGTAAGAAATGTTATTTTATCTTTCAGTCAAGAAATTCAAGTTTTTCATTCCATTCAATGGAATAAAAGGGGAGAAGATTAAAAGGTTTCAAGAATGTTATTCCCACGCCCCAAGATGTCAATAAGGGCTATTCAAATTCAAATCATTAAGGGGGAAAGAAAAATGATGAATAACATCTATCACATAGAAGACATTGTATATATTATTAATATGGGGGAGAGAAAACACATTGAATTTAAGTTGAGTTTGATATTGAAAAAAAAATTAAAAGGGGTATATTGAAGTACACATGGGATGATGTTGATGGTGATGATGATAATGGATGTTTTTTCTCTATTTTCAAATGATTGTGGGATCATTAATGAGTATGATACTGTAAACAGGAGCTGCCAATGGGTGTTCTATAAGTTAGTCTACTGGAAGTACATATTCCAAAAGATCCAACCTTTGAGGAATTAACAACTAATATTTTACTAAGTACATACTATAAATGTTCAATATTCATAAGTACATACATTACAAAGATAAACCCAATATAATTAGAACACTGGTAGATAGAGGAAGATATGTTTTTTGATGTTTTTGATGGATGTAGAAACAATTAATGGAAATAGTTTAATCCAGAAGCATCTATAAACATCAGATGATTTAATGAGATGAGAATAAATATATTTAAGACTACTGTTAAAGGATGAAGATGAACATTCAGTAGCATTTTTTGTTGAAGAAGATTCCCATATGAATACATATAGAAGATATAAAGATCATCTTATGGTAATTAATAAGCTAACAGTTAGAGAGGTTGAATACAAAAATGAAATTCTAGAGCAATTCTAAGGAAACTAGTTATTTGATAGAATAACTAAATGTTACAAACATTACTTCACAATGATATAGAAATACCCATTAACTGATGTCACAAAAATTTTAGTAAACCAAGATGATGGAAATGATGGGCCAAATTGAAGAATTGAAATTGTCCCTAGCAATGATACCATAAGATTGATTCTTAAGGAATGTATGGTGAACATCGGCAAATCTAATGTTGAAGGGTATATAATTAAGTGAAAAGTATAATTAATAAATATATAGCTACATCAGAAGTTAGATTACCATAAGAATAGTGAACTGTGGGAAGGACCATAAAAACTATAAGAAAATATATTGAAGGAAGTAAGCCTGAAGGTAAAACCATCAGAAGTCACTCAGTGAATAATGACTAGGGTGTCTAGAAGACATATCATTAGAATTTGGATCTTATAAAAAAGTTGAAAAGGTCATAATAAATCCAATTTTAGTTCGTAAAAATAACCATGATGATTGTTAGGATCATTCATTCTTATAAATTGAGTTATTCTAAAGATTTGGTAATGGAATAGTGTTTAGTGTAGACTGGCCTACACCTAAGGAAGCAACATCACTAGAAGATACATCAAAAATAATAAGAGGGAAGATATATAGAAGTTAAAGCTATTAATAAAATTTATATATTCAATATTACTTAATGACTCAAAGATAATTGAGACGATGTTATGTTGTACATTCATCAAAAGAAAATCACATTGTAGTAACACCAATAGAGATCCAAGATGAGTTTAATTTACAAATTAAATGAATGTATTTTAAAAATTTATGCTCCCCATAAGTTTAGGATACATGTAAAGCATCGTGAATATTTGATATTACAAGAAGATAGATTAATAGAAGAAGATATGAGAAAGCGTTAAAAAGGTGGGGATTTGCCTAAAATGAATAAGGATTAGTCAATTAGGAGTTCGAGAAATGATCATTCTTTAATGTAATGTAATTTGAGATATCTATAAGGATGAATTGGAATGTGAATAATGAAATTTTTGAGTTTGGATAAGCATATGTTTTGAGAATCGGAATTTGTTGGTTGTGGTTGAATCAATCATAAGATATGATGATTGTCAGTTGATTATATCATAAGAATAATGCACAAGACAATGTTTGAAAAGTATTAAGGTGAAACGGGTGGAGACCACTATCAACAATAGAATCATGTTGGAGGATGTCATAATAAATTAAGGTAGTATAATTTTAAGATAAGAGAAATAATAGGAAGAATTGCAAGATGATGAGTTACATCACATAAACATTATGATGTCACTAAATTATGAATATCATTGACCATGAATTCAATGTAAATTATTCATGAAGTTTGAGTTTGTGATTCAAATAAACATTTTAGGAATAGTAGAATATTCTTGACACCAATTTTCATGGGACCTTTGATAGAGTAAAATTAAGATATAATTGTTATTTATTTAAGGTGGTCAATCAAAGATATAAATTTATCAAGGGTTTCAAATTTGATCTCTTATTTTCACCAAATTTGTTGGAGGAATCATGGTCATCATAAGGTGGGACATTATTTGATTGGGGAAGTTGTAAATGACGAAAAATAATTTGATAGATCTTTTTAGAAGAAGCGATGAAAATTAGAGAGATGGATTTTAAACCAAGTATTTCATTAAATATTTAATTGTGTTAAAGAAATTTATGAATATCAAAACATAAAGTTCTAAAAAGTGATGAGAATACAAGATATTTAATTTCCATGGAAGTTGAGTGAGTCTTCCAAATTCAGTAGACTAGAAGAAGGAGAGCTAGATCAATTTCATGTTCCTATTTGCAAAAGTTCTAGACATCATAGTTCAAGGTAGTGAGAGATTTATAAGATCATCTTACTAGAGTCCAAGGATAGGAAAATTAAAATTAATGTTCATAGAAATTTTACCTTTTATTTGAAGTTCCATCCATGAGTATTTTTTAGGAGAACCCTTAAAAAAATGGAGGTTCTAGTATAAACAACACTATATTTCCTATCGAGAGGTAAGAGGATATTTTTGGGAGATAGCTCAACCACATGCATTATATTTTTTTAACTTTTAGTACATGGGATGCACACTATATGTTATTTATAATAAATTCTCATACCACCATTAATTAATATTAATATTATTATTAGAAATTATGTAACTTGACTGGAGTGGACAAATAAAGGATTAGGTTCTCAAAATGAGGTTTAAACTTATAAAAATCATTTTGTTCTATTTACATTACATCATCCTCATTGCATAAGTGTTGAGGGATCATAATTAATATCCATATAGAATAATCGATGAAATAGGTTTGATCAACTTAATGGAATAAAAAAATTAAGTGGGATTTAATCAATAAAATATGGCCATCCCTAATCCCCCCCCCCGCCTTAGTGTGTCTACACAATCCCCTAGGACTCTGAATTTCCACACACAAAACACATACCACCAAAAGATATAAGAATATCCATAAACAATGTCTAATAAAAACAACATAGATTAAGAAGATAAAAGATTTTATGAAGAATTCATCATAAATTAGTTGTCTATAATAGATTTAATGAGTTTCTCTTGGTGAATCCCTTAAAGGGGTAACATGGCCTCTACGTTTTTATTGGGAGAATCCCCTAAAACCCCTTTTTAGATGGCCCAGTAACACGGAACCTTGAATGATATTTGTATCTTTTAGACACGAGGGATTCATAAGACCTGTGTAACGCCCCGACCCCAGTTACCTAGAGTCGGTGCATTAATGCTTAACATTGGCATGATCACAAAAGATCAAGTCTCAAAATACCGATTAGTTTAGTAGCCTTGGAAACACTAGATACATTCATAAGTCTTACATTACATCAAAAAGTAAAATAAAACTACAAAAACATCTTGTCTTCATATCCCCTCATACTATCCCTACAGGTCATTCATAATATACTTCTTCACATCCTAGAAAAACTAAAACATTGAAATGGGTGAGCTCAGATGCTCAGTAAGGATAAAAATATAGCACAAGCTTTCATAAATGGACATAAACATTTAAGGCAACGTATAACTAAAACAAAAGCCTTTTAAACTTGAACATCAATATAATATGGAAAAAATAAAATTAAATAATGCAACTTACTTACTAACATGGATATTCTATTAGTTGAATAATCACATGCAATATCAATAACAACTTTCATAATGATGGAATGCATAATGCCAGACTATCATAACCATGTAGCCAAGGCCTCACTCCAAGACTAAAAATAAGATTTTGTCAAGGCCTCCTGCAAAGACACTAGTTTGTCTCATGAGACCTACTGATTAATGGAGGATCTATAGCGGGCTCCACCTGTCACTTATTAAGTCCAATGCATTCCTCATATGAACAGGTTTAAACATATCATAAACCATAACATAATTGTATCACATAAAACGTGCATAAAGGAAACATAACATTTCCACATTTAAATTACAAGATATCAATACAACACATTTATATAAGAAAAACATTTTCAAAACCATTTTCAATACCAAAATAAAATAAAATTAAAACCTTGTAATTATTTTTCATTAAAAAAGGTTCTGGATTTTAGAGGAAGCTGAACCTCAAATAATGGTCACGGCGGTGGAGAAGTCGTTGTCGCCGCGTACGTAAAAAAACATTCCTTTTTTTCGTTTACTAAAATGATTCATATAAAAAGATTCCTTATGAATAAACATAAAAGTCAAAGGGGTTTATACACCGTATAAAAGAAAGTTGTGTATAAAACAAAATATGCCTCAATGAATGGAGATTGAGACAAAGTAACTTACAAAAATCATTTTTTAAATAAAATAGATCTATTATTTGTATTCACTATAATTACACATAATGAAATTACAAATACAAGATAGGATATAATAATATCATGACATAATTTGAAAGTAGGAGATTATCCCAATGAACGGAAATTTGGTTAAGAAGTTCCCATACCTCGTGTCCGACATGACTCGACTGCTCTTTAACCTCCTGAATAATAAACTAGAGTTAATCTATACCAACATAAGAACCTTTTTCAAGTTCATTATTCCTCTAATATCAATTATTACAATGTTATGAATATTATGTAATTATTTAAGTTAATAACGGACGTTTTGTCGATCTTAGTGACTTGAGTCAAAAATAAACTTCTTATAATTACACTTTGTTCATGTGGTAAAATATCCATTATATCCATTATTGTATTAATGATTTAGATATCATATACATCATATATATCCAGTATATACATTCATTAATAATATTACATAACATTTAGAGGTAAGAAATGAAATGCACCGTTCATGGAGACGGTAAGCCGTACGTACGCATGAACGCTACTTTCATTTCTATTTCCTATTTAATGGAATGAAGTTATAATTATATAAAGGTATAATATAATTCCGGTATAATATAATTTATAATACCATTTACTCCATCCTTTATACATCCCACATATGGCATTAACGATTCAAATCACTTTGAGTGGGTGGTAGTCTGTACTTCCTAAAATGAAAATATCTTGTTTACCCATAATAAAAATCTTAAAGGGATGCCATAAATGAGAAATACAGAATCATAAGGAAAACATAAACATAATATATATATCATATATCATAATAGTGTCATCAAAATGGCCACCATTAGAGGTGTTTAAAAAATATTTAACAATCATCGTTTTGTGAGGCAGTATTTTTCCACCCATAGAAACAGTATGTTCATTAACCATTAGACGAAGTTGTGTGTAAGTGTAAATCAAATCCTTATCATAAAAACATCCTAGTATATTTTAGATACTGGTGAGTTTATAAAGTAAAGGAATAAAAAGATTTTAGGGGGTTGGAGAAGCAATATAAAACAAAAGAACATAAAAGAAGACATTACCTTAAAATCGGGTAACTCTTTTTGATTTGAGCCAAAGGCTTCCTTGGGAAGAATTCTGCACAAATTGAGGCTTCTAAGAGTAAGAGAGGGAAGTTGGGAGAGTATTTGGGCAGATTTTGGCCAAGAAAAATGACTTTAAGGTGTGAATAAGGTGGTAGAGGTGGGGGCATTTTATAAGAGGAGAGAAGGGGCACTCTTGGAAAGATTGAAATTGTACTTTATTATGAAATGATTTTCAGATTCTAAAGGTCCTACAATGATATATTTCGAGGATAAGGTGACAAGGTTTCTAAATCTACTCATCCAATAGGATTTGGACAAGTGTAATTATTATATTTTAAATTATCTTTCCATTTTGATGAAATCGTTAATTAATGAGGTAATTGCTGCATCATCATGGTGTCATTAAAAATTTAATTTATTTAATGTCTAAAAATTATAAAAAAATATCATGATGTATGAAATATTTTTATATTTCTAATGAATATTTATAGTAAAAACTATGACTTGTATAACCCCATTTAAAAATTGTTTTAGTAAAACAACTCATGTTTGTGACATTTTAATTTTAACATTAAATAAAAAGTTATTTATGTCATTTTCCTACCAAATGGCTCCAGGGGGTACCCAAGTTGACCCATGGATTGTCTTAGTAGGCCATGACTCGTCCAATATGGGTAGGACAAGTGTAAAAGTATTTTCATATTTTTATAATATCATTTTTACCTTAAATTACACTAATTACCTTTAATCGCGATTAATTAAACTTAAAAGTTACTATACACAAAAAAATTATTTGAATCCCATTAAACCAAATTTTACTTCCTAATGACAACAATGTATGTCGGATTTTTGAAAATAAAATCACAGAAGTGGTAATGTTTCATTTAAACGAAAAAATCAGTTTTTTAACTACCACTTAGTGGTTTCACTATTCATCAAAAATTGAAGTTTTTCAGAACAATGCCAAAATTTCACCCTAAGATATAATTTATATTTCGAATTAAAAAATGATTTCTATTTTACAATATTCCAAAAATATAAGTTGAATTAATTAATTTTATAACTAATTCTCGCTGTCACAATAGATAGCGTGTTTTTAAGAAACAATATATATCAAAAGATTGACAATTGTTTTTCTCCAATTTTAAAATGAAATTAATTATAATGAACACCATTGGATAAAATGGTAAAATTATATTCTAATTATACATTAAAACAACTAGATAGTATAATTTATCTCTATAAATTATTTGGATTAAAAAAGTTGTTTTTAAGTATTTTTCACTATTCATAGAAATTTGGAAGTTCTCAGAAAATTACAATAAATTCAACTTAGGATAATTTCGATATTCCGAATACAAAAATGAATTCCATTTCGAAATATAAAATTTATATAATTTCAAAATTTGGGTATTACTATTCATAACTACTACTTTGATTGGTCGCGGTGTGTTAGAATCTCGAACTTGGGTACATTGAAAACTATTGCATTATTGAAAGAGAAGCGTATCACGAATGCTTGGGGTGTTACATTCTCCCCTCCTTCAATAAATTGCGTCCTCGCTATTTGAAAATGTTATTTGAAAATAAAAGGTTGAAAATAGAAAATACTTTCATGGAAAATCCACATCGGAAATAGGGTTAATAAGAATATAACATTAAAAGAAAGAAAGAGAAGTACAAAGGTCACCCGAGATAGCCCATACTAGGATTCTATGAAAATATGGATATGGAGGAGAAACAAACCATCAAGGTCTGATGGAGAGTTGTAGAAAACAGGATTAGGAGAAAGTTAACCACAAGAAAATTACAAACTTGTGATTGGTTAAATGGTCATTGAATCCCTAGTTGGAAAAGTTAACCGACAACATTTTTGTTTTAAGTTACCTTTTATAAAGATGAGGAATTTATTTATGAGATTTTCTAAGAACCTAAGGAAATATACTTACTTGTCATGTAGGCTTTCATTCTTTAATAAAATTTTTCCACGAACACCTTTTTCACTCCAAATGGTTACGGAACTCAAAAATATTCTATTTATTCTAATTTTATAAGGTTACAAATATTACCACATACCATTTAGATTAGGAAAACTATTTTTTAATAACCAGGGACTTCCTATAGGCTAGTGGTTGGTAATAAAGGCATGTCTCACTATGGTTGTGGGTTCGATTCCTGCAGCTTTTTTCGACGCGACAGGTTATCCCCCAACATGCAGGCTGTCCTTTTCCTAAAACTATAGTATTATAATATTCCAAAAATATTATTCAGAAATGTTTTAACCTTAAACAATACAATCCAAGGTTCAACATAATCCATTCCAACCTATATAGTTATCCAAAATACCTCTGTCCAGCCTTTCTCTAAAAGGTTTCTAAATTCCAAAATCAATTGAAACATCAGATTCCCCAAACAAAGTAATGTTTCTCTTATTGTCACATACTAAAAATATGATTACCTTCATCATATTAAAACCTTAATGAAATAAACAAGTACTACGGTACAATAATTATATATATATCACATTATTCTTATAACCATAATATAATCCTTCAGTCCAAAAACACAAATACCATAATTATTCAACTTCATCTGTAGTAACAGCATAAGCTTGTCCTTGATCCCTTGGCCTTATCTGAGGTAAGTTTCCCTAACACTTAGGACATTCATTTTCATAATTCCCCATTTCCGTACAATTGTAGCTTTCAACATTGATAGCCTCTTTCTTTCCCTTGCAATCACGAGCCTGGTGAACTTTTTCTCTACATTTATAACAAACTCCCATTCCTTTTAGACAAGTGCCGGGGTGATTCTTCCAACAATTAACGCATAATGGAAAATCATTCTTTCCCTTTTCCCCTTTATCTGTCTCTTGTTCCACCGTTCTCTTCTTCTCTTGTTTTACTGTGTTTCCATAAGACTTAGAGAATTCCTTTTCTGTCTTGATAACACATGAGACAATATCTTCATACGATGATAAGGATTGTGATACTAAGGCTCGATGGAGAAATGGATTTAACCCATCAAAGAAATGATCAATCATACTTCTGGGGTTACGTATATAATCTGCAGCATACCATGCTAACCTTGTAAATTTGGCCTCATACTTTGCGACATTATCATCCTCCTTTTGTCTCAGACTAAGAAATTTCCTTTCCATATCTGCTCCATGGTCACGAGGAAAGTATTTTTATATGAAAAGATCTTTGAACTCTATACATTCCATACTAGATACTTCTTCATCTTCCTTTTTATTTTGAATCAATGACCACCATTGATCGGCATCTCCAGTGAGGCCATAAACTGCCAGGATAACCTTCTCTCTTTTACTACTCCCCAAGATGTGGAATATTTTCTCTAAGGAGTTTATCCATTGCTCAGCTACAAATGGATTTTTACCCCCATTAAATGTTGGTGGTTGTTGCCTCATGAAGCGGTCTAACATTTATCCTCCACATTGTGGATCATGGTTCTCCATACGAATAAGGTTATTATTAATAACCTGAGTGAGTTGTCCTAGTACCGTAATAAGTTGATCAGCACCAGTTGTATATCCATCTCCACAATAATTATCTTGAGTAGGAGGGCAATCCCTACACAGAGTACGTGCATTTATATGGTTTCCATTCCTTCCACTAGGCGCAATTTCTAAACAATGGCATAAACTAGATCAGTTTATGAATCAAGATACATAATTAAAAACTTGAAAAACACTTAACATAAATTGACCTATTTATGGATGTAATCCATAATCATAAAAAATGTTTTCTTTGTAAAAGTATATACTCATAACACTTCATAGTGGTTTGTAAAGAAAACAAGAATTATCCTAAGCATAACCCTCGGGAGTGTCGTAACCAAGAGTGTAGCAAGGATCGTTGTCGTGCACCAGTTCCCATTCGAATCTAGCTCAAAGTGGTGTTTTCAGGTTTTACCCCTAAGTACATCTATGCCAGAGCCGCCTTTACCTGCTCGTATCCAGACAGGGATGTATTGCTTGGAAAACTCACAAAATCCATATAATACCAAAATTCTAGGAAGTTATTCAATACGAATCCTCAAAATCTATCTTGGGGCTATGTTCTCTAATCAGAGATTTTCTAAATCAAGCTTCCAAGGTTAGTACTAAACTGCCTCTGATACCAACTGTAACTCCCCGACCCCAGTTACCTAGATTCGGTGCATTAATGTGTAACATTTTCATGATCACAAAAGATCAAGTCTCGAAAGACCGATTAGTTAAGTAGCCTTGGAAACACTAGATACATTCATAAGTCTTACATTACATCAAAAAGTAAAATAAAACTACAACAAAATATTGTCTTCATATCCCCTCATACTATCCCTGTAGGTCATTCATAATATACTTCTTCACATCTTGGAAAAATTAAAACATTGAAAGGGGTGAGCACAGATGCTCAGTATGGATAACAATATAGCGGAAGCTTTCATAAATAGACATAAACATTTAAGGCAATGTATTACTAAAACAAAAGCCTTTTAAACTTGAACTTCAACATAATATGGAAAAAAATAAAATTAAATAATTCAATTTACATACACACATGGATATTCTACTAGTCGAATAATCATATTCAATATCAATAACCACTTTCATAATTATTGAATTCATAATGCCAGACTATCATAACCACATAGCCAAGGCCTCGTGCCAAGACTACAAATAAGATTTTGTCAAGGCCTCGTGCCAAGACACTAGTTTGTCTCATGAGACCTACCGATGTATCTAGGAGCTATAGCAGGCTCCACCCGTCACTTATTAAGTCCAATTCATTCCTCATATGAATAGGTTTAAAAATATCATAAACCATAACATAATTGTATCACATAAAACGTGCATAAAGGAAACATAACATTTCCACATTTCAATTACAAGATATCAATAAAACCCATTGATATAATAAAAACATTTTCAAAACCATTTTCAATACCAAAATAAAATAAAATTAAAACTTTGTAATTATTTTTCATTAATAAAATGTTATGTCTTGTAGAGGAAGCCAAAACTCAAATAATGGTCACGGCGGTGGAGAAGTCGTTGTCGCCGCGTATGTAAAAAAACATTCATTTTTTTCGTTTATTAAAACACTTTATATAAAAATATTCATTTTGAATAAAATAAAAAGTCAAAGGGGTTTATACACCATATAAAATAAATTTGTTTATAAAACAAATTTTGCCTCAATGAATGGAGATTGAGGCAAAGTACCTTACAAAGATCATTTTTTAAATAAAATAGATCTCTTATGTGTATTCACTATAAGTACACATATTGAAATTACAAATACAATATAGGATCTAATAATATCATGACATAATTTGAAATTAGAAGATTAACCCAAAGAATGGAAATTGGGTTAAGAAGTTCTCATACCTCGTGTATGACATGAATCGACCACTTTTTAACCTCCTGAATAATAAACTAGATTTAATCTCTACCTTCTTAAGAACCTTTTTACAAGTTCATTAATACTTTTATATCACTTATTACCATGTTTTGAACATTATGTAATTATTTATGTTAATAACAGTCGTTTTTTCGATCTTAGGTACTTAAGTCAAAAATAAAATTCTCATAATTACACTTTTTTCATGTGGTAAAATATCCATTATATACATAATTATATTCATTAGAAAGATATAATATACATCATATATATCCAGTATATACATTCATTTATAATATTTCATAACATTTAGAGGTATGAAATGAAATGCACCATTCATGGAGACGGTAAGTCGTACGTACGCATGAACGCTACTTTCAATTCTATTTCATATTTAATGGAATGAAGTTATAATTATATAAAGGAATAATATAATTCCAGCATAATATAATGTATAATAAAATTTACTCCATCCTTTATACATCCCACATATGGCATTAACGATTCAAATCACTTTGAGGGGGCGGTAGTCCGCACTTCCTAAAATGAAAATTTCATGTTTACCCATAATGGAAATCATAAAGGTATGCCATAAATGATAAATACAGAATCATAAGGAAAACATAAACATAATATATATAACATATATGAAAATAGTGTCATCAAAATGGCCACCATTATAGGTGTTAAAATAATATTGAACAATCATCGTTTCATGAGGCAGTATTTCGCCACCCACAGAAACAGCATGTTCTTTAACCATTAGACGAAGTTTTGTGTAAGTGTAAATCAAATAATTATCATAAAAACATCCTAATATATTTTATATACTGGTTTTGTTATAAAGGAAAGGAATAAAAATAGTTTAGGGGGTTGGAGAAGACAAAATAACATAAAAGAAGGCATTACCTTAAAATCGGGTAGCTCTTTTTGATTTGAGCCAAAGGATTCCTTGGGAAGTATTATGACCAATGTGAGGCTTATAGGAGTAAGAGAGGGAATTTGGGAGAGTATTTTGGAAGGGTTTATCCGATCCAAATGGCTTGAAGATGTGATTAAGGTGGTAGAGGTGGGGTCCTTTTATAAGAGGAGAGAAGGGGCACTCTTGGAAGGATTAAAATTTTACTTTATTATGAAATGCTTTTCAGATTCTAAAGGTCTCACAACTATATATTTCGAGTATAAGGTGATAAGGGTTCGAAATATACTCATAAAATAGGCTTTGGGCAAGTTTAATTCTTAGATTTTACATTATCCTTCCATTTTTTTTAAAATCGTTAATTAATGAGGTAATTGCTGCATCAACATGGTGTCATTAAAATTTTAATTTATTTAATGTCTAAAAATTATAAAAAAATATCATGATGTAGGAAATCTTTTTATCTTTCTAAAGAATAATTATAGTAAAAACTATGACTTGTATAACCCCATTTAAAAATTGTTTTAGTAAAACAACTCATGTTTGTGACATTTTTATTTTGATATTAAATAAAAATTTATTTATGTCATTTTCCTTCCACAGTGGCTCCATGGGGTCCCCAAGTTGACCCATGGATTTTCTTGGTCGGCCATGACTCATCCAATAAAGGTAGGACAAGTGTAAAAGTATTGTCATATTTTTATAATATCATTTTTACCTTAAATTTCACTAATTACCTTTAATCGCGATTAATTAAACTTAAAAATTACTATTCACCAAAAAATTATTTTAATCCCATTGAACCAAATTTTACTTCCTAATGACAACCATTTATGTCGGATTTTTTAAAATAAAATCACAGAACTGGTAAAGTTTCATTTAAATGAAAAAATCAGTTTTTTAACTACCACTTAGTGGTTTCACTATTCATCAAAAATTGAAGTTTTTCAGAAAAATGCCAAAATTTCACCCTAAGATATAATTGATATTCCAAATTAAAAAATGATGTCTATTTTAAAAAATTCCAAACATATAATTTGCATTAATTAATTTTATAACTAATTCCTGCGGTCACAACAAATAGCGTGTTTTTATGGAACAATATATATCAAAATATTGACAATTGTTTATATCCAATTTCAAAATGAAATTAATTCTAATGAACACCATTGGATAAAATGGTAAAAATATATTCTAATTATACTTTAAAACCACTCAATAGTATAATTTATCACTATAAATTATTTTGATTAAAAAAGTTGTTTTTAAGTATTTTTCACTTTTCATAGAAAATTGGAAGATCTCAGAAAATTAAAAAAAATTAAACTTCGGATAATTTCGATATTACGAATAAAAAAATGAAGACCATTTTGAAATATAAAATTTATATAATTTCAAAATTTGGGTATTACTATTCATAACTACTACTTTTATTGGTCGCGGTGTGTTAGAATCTTGATCTTGGGTACAATGCAAGTTATTGCATTATTGCAAGAGAAGCGTATCGTGAATGCTTGGGTTGTTACATTCTCCCCTCCTTCAATTAATTGCGTCCTCGCTATTTGAAAATTTTCTTTGAAAATAAATGATTGAAAATAGAAAATACCTTTGTGGAAAACTCACATCGGAAATAGGGTTAATAAGAATATAACATTAAAAGAAAGAAAGAGACGTACAAAGGTCACACGAGATAACTAATATAAGGATTCTATGAAAATATGGATATGGAGGAGAAACAAACCATCAAGGTCTGATGGAGAGTTGTAGAAAACAAGATTAGGAGAAATTTAACCACAAGAAAATCAAAAACTTGTGATTGGTTAAATGGTCATTGAATCCCCAGTTGGAAAAGTTAACCGATAACATTTTTGTTTTAAGTTACCTTTTATAAAGTTGAGGAATTTATTTAAGAGAATTTCTAAGAATGTAAGGAAATATACATAATTGTCATGTATTCTTTCATTCTTTAATAAATTTTTACCACAAACCTATCTTTCACTACAAATGGTAACAGAACTCAAAATATTCTATTTATCCTAATTGTATAAGGTTCCAAATGTTACCAAATACCATTTAGATTAGGAAAACTATTTTGTAATAACCAGGGACTTCATATATGCTAGTGGTAGGTAATAAAGGCTTGTCGTACTATGGTTGTGGGTTCGATTCCTACAGCATTGTCCGACACGACGGGTTATCCCCCAAACTATAGGTTGTCCTTTTCCTAAAACTATAGTATTATAATATTCCAAAAATAATCTTCAGAAATGTTTTAACCTAAAACAATACTATCCAAGGTTCAACTTAATCCATTCCAACCTATATAGTTATCCAAAATACCTCTATCCAGACTTTCTCTAAAAGGTCTCTAAATTCCAAAATAAATTATAACATCAGACTCCCCAAACAAATTAATGTTTCTTTTATTGTCACATACTAAAAATATGATTGTCTTCATCATATTAAAACCTTAATGAAATAAATATGTACTACCGTACAATCCTTATATATATCACATTATTATTATAACCAGAATATAATCCTTGAGTCCAAAAACACAAATATCATAATTATTCAACTTCATCTGTAGTAATAGCATAAGATTTTCCTTGATCCCTTGGCCTTTTCTGAGGTAAGTTTCCCTGAATCCTTGGACATTCATTTTCATAATTCCCCATTTCCTTACAATTGTAGCTTTCAACATTGATAGCCTCTTTCTTTTCCTTGCAATCACTAGCCTGGTGATCTTTTTCTCCACATTTATAACAAACTCTCATCCCTTTTAGGAAAGTACCAGCGTGATTATTCCCACAATTATTGCATAATGGAAAACCCTTCTTTCCCTTTTTCCCTTTATATTTCTCTTGTTCCACCATTCTTTTCTTCTCTTGCTTTACTTTGTTGTCATAAGACTTAGAGAATTCCTTTTCTGTCTTGATAGCACATGAGACAATATCTTCATATGATGAGATGGATTTTGATACTAAAGCTCGACGGAGAAATAGTTTTAACCCATCAAAGAAAAGATCAATCTTACTTCTTGGGTTATGTATATAATCTGTAGCATACCTTGCTAACCTTGTAAAGTTGGCCTCATACTTTGCGACATTCCAATCCAACTTTTGTCTCAGACTCAGAAATTGTCTTTCCATATCTTCTCGATGGTCACGAGGAATGTATTTTTCTATGAAAATATCATTGAACTCTATCCATTCCATACTTGATACTTCTTCAACTTCCTTTGTATTTTGAATCAATTACCACCATTGATCAGCATCTCCAGTGAGGCGGTAAAATGCCATGATAACCTTCTCCCTTTCGCTACTCCCCAAGGTGTGGAATATTTTCTCTAAAGAGTTTATCCATTGCTCACCTACTAATGGATTTGTACCCCCATTAAATGTTGGTGGTTTTTGCCTCATGAAGCGGTCTAACAATGATCCTCCAAATTTCGGATCAGGGTGCTTCATACGAGTAAGGTTATTATTAATAACCTAAGTGAGTTGTCCCAGTATGGTAATAAGTTGATCAGCACCGGTTGTATCTCCAACTCCACAATAATTATCTTGAGCAGGAGGGAAATCCCTACATGGAGTGCGTGCATTTATATGGTTTCCATTCCTTCCACTAGGCGCCATTTCTAAATAATGGCATAAACTAGATCTATTTATGAATCAAAATACATAATTAGAAACTTGAAAAACACTTAACATAAATTGGGATATTTATGGATATAATCCATAATCATAATAAATGGTTTCTTTGTGGAATTATAAACTCATAACCCTTCATAGTTGTTTGTAAAGAAAACATGAATTATCCTAAGCATATCCCCCAGGAGTGTCGTAACCAAGAGTATAGCAAGGCCTGTTGTCGTGCACCAGTTTCCATTCGAATCTTGCTCAAAGCGGTGTTTTCAGGTATTACCCCTATGTACATCTGTGCCAGAGCTGCCTCTACCTGCCCGTATCCAGACAGGGATGTATTGCTTGGAAAACTCACAAAATCTCTATAATACAAAAATTCTAGGAAGTTCCTTAATACTAATCCCCAAAATCTATCTTTAGGCTATGTGCTCTAATCAGAGTTTATCTAAATCTAGCTTCCAATGTTAGTACTAAACTGCCTCTGATACCAACTGTAATGCCCCGACCCCAGTTACCCAGAGTCGGTGCATTAATGCCTAACATTGGCATGATCAGAAAAGATCATGTCTTGAAAGACCGATTAGTTTAGTCGCCTTAAAAACACTAGATACATTCATAAGTCTTACATTACATCAAAAAGTAAAATAAAACTAAAACAAAATCTTGTATTCATATCCCCTCATACTATCCCTCCAGGTCATTCATAATATACTTCTTCACATCCTGGAAAAATTAAAACATTTAAAGGGGTGAGCTCAAATTCTCAATAAGGATAACAATATAGCGGAAGCTTTCATAAATAGACATAAACATTTAAGGCAATGTATAACTAAAACAAAAGCCTTTTAAACTTGATCTTCAACATAATATGGAAAAAATAAAATTAAATAATGCCATTAACTTACTCACATGGATTTTCTACTAGTCGAATAATCACATGAAATATCAATAACCACTTTCATAATGATGGAATGCATAATGCCAGACTATCATAACCATGTATCCAAGGCCTCGTGACAAGACTACAAATAAGATTTTGTCAAGGCCTCGTTCCAAGACACTAGTTTGTCTCATGAGACCTACTGATGCATCGAGGAGCTGTAGCAGGCTCCACCCATCACTTATTAAGTCCAATTCATTCCTCATATGAATAGGTTTAAACATATCAGGAACCATAACATAATTGTATCACATAAAACGTGCATAAATGAATCATAACATTTCAACATTTCAATTACAAAATATCAATAAAAGACATTGATATAATAAAAACATTTTCAAAACCATTTTCAATAACAAAATAAAATAAAATTAAAACATTGTAATTATTTTTCATTAAAAAAAGGTTATAGCTTGTAGAGGAAGCCGAAACTCAAATAATGGTCACGGTGGCGGAGAAGTCGTTCTCGTCGCGTACGTAAAAAAACATTCCTTTTTTTCATTTAGTAAAACGCTTCATATAAAAATATTCCTTTTGAATAAACGTAAATGTCAAAGGGGTTTATACACCGTATAAAAGAAAGTTGTGTATAAAACAAATTATGCCTTAATGAATGGAGATTGAGAAAAAGTACCTTACAAAGATCATTTTTTAAATAAAATAGATCTATTATGTGTATTCACTATAAGTACACATAATTAAATTTCAAATACAAGATAGTATGTAATAATATCATGACATAATTTGAAATTAGGAGATTAACCCAAAGAATGGAAATTGTGTTAAGAAGTTCCCATACCTCGTGTCTCACATGAATCGACCACTCTTTAACCTCCTGAATAATAAACTAGAGTTAATATATACCTTATTAAGAACCTTTTTACAAGTTCATTATTCTTTTTATATCACTTATTACCATTTTATGAACATTATGTAATTATTTAAGTTAATAACGGTCGTTTTGTCGATCTTAGGTACTTAAGTCAAAAATAAACTTCTCATAATTAAAATTTGTTCATGTGGTAAAATTTCTATTATATCTATAATTATATTAATTATCTATATATCATATACATAATATATATCCAGTATATACATTCATTTATAATATTTAATAACATTTAGAGGTATGAAATGAAATGCACCGTTCATGGAGACGGTAAGTTGTACGTACGCATGAACGCTACTTTCATTTCTATTTTGTATTTAATGGAATGAAGTTATAAATATATAAAGGTATAATATAATTAAAATATAATATAATGTATAATACCATTTACTCCATCCTTTATACATCCCACATATGGCATTAACGATTCAAATCACTTTGAGGGGGCGGTAGTCCGCACTTCCTAAAATGAAAATATCGTGTTTACCCATAATGGAAATCATAAAGGTATTACATAAATGAGAAATACAGAATCATAATAAAAACATAAACATAATATATATAGCATATATGAAAATAATGTCATCAAAATGGCCACCATTAGACGTGTTAAAAGTATATTGAACAATCATCGTTTTGTGAGGCAGTATTTCTCCACCCACAGAAACAGTATGTTCTTTAACCATTAGAGGAAGTTGTGTGTAAGTGTAAATCAAATACTTATCATAAAAACATCCTAGTATATTTTATATACTGGTGTTGTTATAATGTAAAGTAATACAAATAGTTTATGGGGTTGGAGAAGACAAAATAACATAAAAGAAGACATTACCTTAAAATCGGGTAACTCTTTTTGATTTGAGCCAAAGGCTTCCTTGGGAAGAATTCTGACCAAAGTGAGGCTTCTAGGAGTAAGAGAGGGATGTTGGGAGAGTATTTGGGCAGAGGTTGTCCGATCCAAATGTCTTGAAGGTGTGAATAAGGTGGTAGATGTGGGGCCTTTTATAAGAGGAGAGAAGATGCACTCTTGGAAAGATTAAATTTTTACTTTATTATGAAATGCTTTTCAGATTCTAAAGGTCCCACAACGATATATTTCGAGGATAAGGTGATAAGTTTTCTAAATATACTCATACAATAGGCTTTGGGAAAGTGCAATTCTTATATTTTACATTATCCTTCCTTTTTTTTAAAATCGTTAATTAATGAGGTAATTGCTGCATCATCATGGTGTCATTAAAATTTTATTTTATTTAATGTCTAAAAATTATAAAAAAATATCATGATGTAGTAAATCTTTTTATCCTTATAATAAATATTTATATTAAAAACTATGACTTTTATGACCCCATTTAAAAAAAATTAGTAAAACAACTCATGTTTGTGACATTTTTATTTTAATATTAAATAAAAATTTATTTATGTCATTTTCTTTCCAAAGTGGCTCCATGGGGTCCCCAAGTTGACCCATGGATATTCTTGGTCGGCCATGACTCATCCAATAGAGGTAGGACAATTGTAAAAGTATTTTCATATTTTTATAATATCATTTTTACCTTAAATTTCACTAATTTCCTTTAATCGCGATTTATTAAACATAAAAGTTACTATTCACCAAAAAATTATTTTACTCCCATTGAACCACATTTTAATTCCTAATGACTACCATGTATGCCGGATTTTTGAAAATCAATTCACAGAAGTGGTAATGTTTCATTTAAACGAAAAAATCAGTTTTTTAACTACCACTTAGTGGTTTCACTATTCATCAAAAATTAAAGTTTTTCAGAACAATGCCAAAATTTCACCGTAAGATATAATTGATATTCCAAATTCAAAAATGATGTCTATTTTACAAAATTACAAACATATAAGTTGCATTAATTAATTTTATAACTAATTCCCGCTGTCAAAACAAATAGCGTGTTTTTAAGAAACAATATATATCAAAAGATTGACAATTGTTTATGTCCAATTTCAAAATGAAATTAATTCTAATGAACACCATTGGATAAAATGATAAAAATATATTCTAATTATACTTTAAAACCACTCAATAGTATAATTTATCACTATAAATTATTTTGATTAAAAAAGTTGTTTTTAAGTATTTTTCACTATTCATAGAAAATTGGAAGTTCTCAGAAAATTACAAAAAATTCAACTTAGGATAATTTCGATATTACGAATAAAAAAATGAAGTCCATTCTGAAATATAAAATGTATATAATTTCAAAAATTGGGTATTACTATTCATAACTACTACTTTTATTGGTCGTGGTGTGTTAGAATCTCGAACTTGGGTACAATGCAAGTTATTGCATTATTGAAAGAGAATCGTATCGTGAATGCTTGGGGTGTTACATTCTCCCCTACTTCAATTAATTGCGTCCTCGCTATTTGAAAATGTTCTTTCAAAAAAAAGGTTGAAAATAGAGAATACCTTTGTGGAAAACTCACATCAGAAATAGGGATAATAAGAATATAACATTAAAAGAAAGAAAGAGACGTACAAAGGTCACCCGAGATAGCTAATACTAGGATTCTATGAAAATATGGATATGGAGGAGAAACAAACCATCATGGTCTGATAGAGAGTTGTAGAAAAAAGGATTCAGAGAAATTTAAACACAAGAAAATCAAAAACTTGTGATTGGTTAAATGGTCATTTAATCCCCAGTTGGAAAAGTTAACCGACAACATTTTTGTTTTAAGTTAGCTTTTATAAAGTTGAGGAATTTATTTAAGAGATTTTATAATAACGTAAGGAAATATACTTACTTTTCATGTAGTCTTTCATTCTTTAATAAATTTTTACCACGAACCTATCTTTCACTCCAAATGGTAACAGAACTCAAAATATTCTATTTATCCTAATTGTATAAGGTTCCAAATATTACCACATACCATTTAGATTAGGAAAACTATTTTTTAATAACCAGGGACTTCATATAGGCTAGTGGTAGGTAATAAAGGCTTGTCGCACTATGGTTGTGGGTTCGATTCCTACAGCATTGTCCGACGCGACGGGTTATCCCCCAAACTGTAGGTTGTCCTTTTCCTAAAACTATAGTATTATAATATTCCAAAAATAATCTTCAAAAATGTTTTAACCTTAAACAATACTATCCATGGTTCAACTTAATCCATTCCAACCTATATAGTTATCCAAAATACCTCTGTCCATACTTTCTCTAAAAGGTCTCTAAATTCCAAAATCAATTATAACATCAGATTCCCCAAACAAAGTAAAGTTCCTTTTATTGTCACATACTAAAAATATGATTTTATTCATCATATTAAAACCTTAATGAAATAAACATGTACTATAGTACAATACTTATATATATCACATTATTCTTATAACAAGAATATAATCCTTGAGTCCAAAAACAAAAATATCATAATTATTCAACTTCATCTATAGTAATAGCATAAGCTTGTCCTTGATCCCTTGGCCTTTTCTGAGGTAAGTTTCCCTGAAGCCTAGGACATTCATTTTTATAATGACCCATTTCCTTACAATTGTAGCTTTCAACATTGATAGCCTCTTTCTTCTCCTTGCAATCACGAGCCTGGTGATCTTTTTCTCCATATTTATAAAAAACTCCCATTCCTTTTAGGCAAGTACCAGGGTGATTCATCCCACAATTATCGCATAATGGAAAACCCTTCTTTCCCTTTTTCCCTTTATCTTTCTCTTGTTCCACCATTCTTTTCTTCTCTTGCTTTACTTTGTTGTCATAAGACTTGGAGATTTCATATTCTATCTTGATGGCACATGAGATAATATCTTCATATGATGAGATGGATTGTGATACTAAAGCTCGATGGAGAAATGGGTTTAACCCATAAAAGAAACGATCAATCTTACTTCTTGGGTTACGTATATAATCTGTATCATACCTTGCTAACCTTGTAAAGTTGGTCTCATACTTTTCGACATTCCCATCCACCTTTTGTCTCAGACTCAGAAATTGTCTTTCCATATCTGCTCGATGGTCACGAGGAATGTATTTTTCTATGAAAATATCTTTGAACTCTCTCCATTCCAAACTTGATACTTCTTCATCTTCCTTTTTATTTTGAATCAATGACCACCATTGATCAGCATCTCCAGTGAAGCGGTAAACTGCCATGATAACATTCTCCCTTTCGCTACTCCCCAAGGCGTGGAATATTTTCTCTAAAAAGTTTATCCATTTCTCAGCTACTAATGGATTTGTACCCCCATTAAATGTTGGTGGTTGTTGCCTCATGGAGCGGTCTAACATTGATCCTTCACATTGTGGATCGGGGTGCTCCATACGAGTAAGGTTATTATTCATAACCTAAGTGAGTTGTCCAAGTATGGTAATAAGTTTATCAGCACCAGTTGTATCTCCAGCTACAGAATAATTATATTGAGCAGGAGGGAAATCCCTACATGGAGTGCGCGCATTTATATGGTTCCATTCCTTCAACTAGGCGCCATTTCTAAACAATGGCATAAACTAGATCAGTTTATGAATCTAAATACATAATTACAAACATGCAAAACACTTAACATAAATTGATCTATTTATGGATATAATCCATAATCATAATAAATGTTTTCTTTGTGTAAGTATATACTCATAACCCTTCATAGTGTTTTGTAAAGAAAACAAGAATTATCCTTAGCATATCCCACGGAAGTGTCGTAACCTAGAGTGTAGCAAGGCCTGTTGTCGTGCACCAGTTTCCGTTCGAATCTTGCTCAAAGCGGTGTTTTCAGGTATTACCCCTATGTACATCTGTGCCAAAGCTACCTCTACCTTCTCGTATCTAGACAGGGATGTATTGCGTGGAAAACTCACAAAATCTCTATAATACCAAAATTCTAGGAAGTTATTTAATACTAATCCTCAAAATCTATCTTTAGGCTATGTGCTCTAATCAGATTTTATCTAAATCTTGCTTCCAAGGTTAGTACTAAACTGCCTCTAATACCAACTGTAATGCCCCGACCCCCGTTACCCCGAGTCGGTGCATTAATGCCTAACATTGGCATGATCACAAAAGATCATGTTTCGAAAGACCTATTAGTTTAGTAGCCTTAGAAACACTAGATACATTCATAAGTCTTACATTACAACAAAAAGTAAAATAAAACTAAAACAAAATCTTATATTCATATCCCCCCATACTATCCCTCCTGGTCATTCATAATATACTTCTTCACATCCTGGAAAAATTAAAATATTGAAAGGGGTGAGCTCAGATGCTCAGTAAGGATATCAATATAGAGGAAGCTTTCATAAATAGACATAAACATTTAAGGCAATGTATAACTAAAACAAAAGCCTTTTAAACTTGAACTTCAACAAAATATGGCAAAAATAAAATTAATTAATGCCATTAACTTACTCACATGGATTTTCTAATAGTCGAATAATCACATGCAATATCAATAACCACTTTCATAATGATGGAATGCATAATGCCAGACTATCCTTACAATGTTGCCAAGGCCTCGTGACAAGACTACAAATAAGATTTTGTCAAGGCATCGTGCCAAGACACTAGTTTGTCTCATGAGACCTACTGATTCATCGAGGAGCTATAGCAGGCTCCACCCATCACTAATTAAGTCCAATGCATTCCTCATATGAACAGGTTTAAAGATATCATAAACCATAACATAATTGTATCACATAAAACGTGCATAAAGGAAACATAACTTTTCAACATTTCAATTACAAGATATCAATAAAACACATTGATATAATAAAAACATTTTCAAAACCATTTTCAATACCAAAATAAAAGAAAATTAAAACTTTGTAATTATTTTTTCTTTAAAAAAAGGTTATGGCTTGTAGAGGAAGACAAAACTCAAATAATGGTCATGGCGGCGGAGAAGTCATTGTCGCCGCGTACGTAAAAAAACATTCCTTTTTCTCATTTAGTTAAATGCTTCGTATAAAAAGATTCCTTTTGAATAAACGTAAATGTCAAAGGGGTTTATACACCGTATAAAAGAAAGTTGTGTATAAAACAAAATATGCCTCAATGAATGGAGATTGAGAAAAAGTACCTTACAAAGATCATTTTTTAAATAAAATAGATCTATTATGTGTATTCACTATAAGTAAACATAATGAAATTAAAAATACAAGATAGGATATAATAATATCATGACATAATTTGAAAGTAGCAGATTAACCCAATGAACAGAAATTCGGTTAAGAAGTTCCCTTACCTCGTGTCCAAAATGACTCGACCGCTCTTTAACCTACCGAATAATAAACTAGAGTTAATATCTACCTACTTAAGAACCTTTTTCAAGTTATTTATTCATTTTATATCACTTATTACCATGTTTTGAACATTATGTAATTATTTAAGTTAATAACATCCGTTTTGTCGATCTTAGGTACTTGAATCAAAAATAAACTTATTATAATTAAACTTTGTTCATGTTGTAAAATACCATTATATCCTAATTATATTAATTATTTAGATATCATATAAATCATATATATCCAGTATATACATTAATTTATAATATTACATAACATTTAGAGGTAAGAAATGAAATGCACCATACATGGAGACGGTAAGCCTTACATACGCATGAACTCTACTTTCATTTCTATTTCGTATTTAATGGAATGAAGTTATAATTATATAAAGTTATAATATAATTCCATTATAATATAATGTATAATACCATTTACTCCATCCTTTATACATCCCACTTATGGCATTAACGATTCAAATCACTTTGAGGGGGCGGTAGTCTGCACTTCCTAAAATGAAAATATCGTGTTCACCCATAATGGAAATCTTAAAGGTATGGAATAAATGAGAAATAAAGAATGATAAGGAAAACATAAACATAATATATATATCATATATGAAAATAGTTTCATCAAAATGGCCACCATTAGAGGCGTTAAAAGAATATTGAACAATCATCGTTTCGTGAGGCAGTTTTCACCACCCACAGAAACAGTATGTTCTTTAACCATTAGACGAAGGTGTGTGTAAGTGTAAATAAAATCCTTATCATAAAAACATCCTATTATATTTTATATACTGGTGTTGTTATAAAGGAAATTAATAAAAAAGAGTTTAGGGGGTTGGAGAAGTAAAATAAAACAAAAGAACATAAAAAAAGACAATACCTTAAAATCGGGTAACTCGTTTTGATTTGAGCCAAAGGCTTCCTTGGGAAGACTTCTTCCTAAAGTGAGGCTTCTAGGATTACGAGAGGGAAGTTAGGAGAGTATTTGGTTAGATTTTGGCCGAACCAAATGGCTTGAATGTGTGAATTAGGTTGTATAGGTGGGGGCCTTTTTATAAGAGGATAGAAGGGGCACTCTTGGAATGATTGAAATTTTACTTTATTACGAAATGATTTTAGGAATATAAAGGTCCCACAATTATATATTTTGAGGATAAGGTGAAAAGGATTCGAAATATACTAATCGAATAGGCTTTGGAAAAGTTTAATTCTTAGATTTTATATTATCCTTCCTTTTTGTTAAAATCGTTAATTATTGAGGTAATTGCCGCATCATCATGGTGTCATTAAAAATTTAATTTATTTAATGTCTAAAAATTATAAAAAAATATCATGATGTAGGAAATATCTTTATATTTCTAATGAATATTTATAGTAAAAAATATGACTTGTATAACCCCATTTAAAAAAATTTTTAGTAAAACAACTCATGTTTCTGACATTTTTATTTTAACATTAAATAAAAAGTTATTTATGTCATTTTCCTACCAAAGTGGTTCCATGGGGTCCCCAAGTTTACCCATTGATTTTATTAGTCGTCCATGACTCATCCAATAGGGGTAGGACAAGTGTAAAAGTATTTTCATATTTTTATAATATCATTTTTACCTTAAATTTCACTACTTACCTTTAATCGCGATTAATTAAACTTAAACGTTACTATTCACCAAAATATTATTTTAATCCCATTGAACTAAATTTTACTTCCTAATGAAAACCATGTGTGTCGGATTATTGAAAATCAAATCACAGAAGTGGTAATGTTTCATTTAAATGAAAAAATCAGTTTTTTAACTACCACTTAGTGGTTTCACTATTCATAAAAAATTGATGTTTTTCAGAACAATGCCAAAATATCACCCTAAGCAATAATTTATATTCCGAATTCAAAAATGATGTCTATTTTACAAAATTCCAAACATATAATTTGAATTAATTAATTTTATAACTAATTCTCGCTGTCACAACAAATAGCGTGTTTTTAAGAAACAATGTATATCAAAAGATTGACAATTGCTTATGTCTAATTTCAAAATGAAATTAATTATAATAAACACCATTGGATAAAATGGTAAAAATATATTCTAATTATACTTTAAAACCACTAAATAGTATAATTTATCAAAATAAATTATTTTTATTAAAAAAGTTTTTTTTAAGTATTTTTTACTATTCATTGAAAATTGGAAGTTCTCAGAAAATTACAAAAAAATCAACTTAGGATAATTTCGATATTCCGAATACAAAAATGAAGTCCATTTTGAAATATAAAATTTATATAATTTCAAAACGTGTGTATTAATATTCATACCTACTACTTTGATTGGTCACGGTGTGTTAGAATCTCGAACTTGGGTACAATGCAAGCTATTGCATTATTGAAAGATAAGCGTATCGTGAAAGCTTGGGGTGTTACAACCTGGCTTGCCGCATTGAAGTCACACTAGTGTCTAAACCCTAAATGAAGCTGATGAGATTTCGTAAGGCTTCTTATCACCATCACTCTCTCTCTCTCTCTCAACCTTATAACACTTCCAATTCCCTTTAATGTAGGTCCCTTATCCACTTATTATAATAGAGGAAATATTATCCACTTAATTCAATCATCCCAATTCCACATCAACTTGAATATCCTACCTCTCTACTTCTATATAAGTAGCTAGGCCAAACTCCAACACCCTCGACTGAAGAATAGGATGAGTGACCCATTTAAAATATCAATCCTTCAATAAATCAACCATTGTAAAATCAATAAGTTAAGGGAATAACTCAATATAATAACAAAAATAATCCAAGATTGACTGATCACTTTATTGAAGTTAGTACAACTCAATCACCTTATCTTCTTTCTCCGCCTTAGAGAAATATTACTAAACGAATGAGGCTTTAAATCCATCCAAAGAATATCCATATTATGTCTTTGTCAACATGATAGAATTCCACAACTTCCATCTTGAAACTTCAAGCATAAAGGTAGTGAACATGATCTTTAGAGACTCGAGATACTCTAGAATTAAAAATATCCTCTCGATGCTCTACAATAATATTTCTTCTTCTTAAGGATCTGGTTTACCATAAAAGAGTGAAAGTTTCAACGTCTGAAACTCCTAAATAAAATACCAAAATTGATCAACTAAATGGTTCTATTATATATAACCCCCCAAAAATCTCCCTTGAAAATCCATGAAGACTTCATGGGGATACTCTATAAGAATATAAACACAACCCACAATGTAACGTCCTGGTTTCGGAAGCCACCCAGAAGCACCCCGTACCCAGTTGGTCACATGGCCTCAAGCGCATTTCCCCGAATGCTAGAGGCTACCGACTAGTAGCGAGGGCCTTGGGTGTGATAATGGGGAAACTATACCCTCATTGGCAGAGTACACATGAGAAGTACACCAGTATATACAATAACAGAAGCATTAAATATCCTACAACAGTATACAGTGGAAGACTGATAAATAACCAACTAGATGAAATATATAAATATGAAATGATACATGATACATATTTCTAGTAAAACGGTCAAAAAGGTCACAATGCTGAATACAGTACTAAACCAAAGTACGAATGAAAAATAGATAAGAAACTTCTCAGCATCGCAAGTATTGGCTTTGTCCCATGCTCTCCTTCTCTAATGCAATCAAGAACCTGAAGTAGAAGGGTGTTTTCCCTTATCTAAACCTCCAACAACATTATCTATTTGGGCCCAAAATAATGACCCAAACAGGGCGTGGGACAAAGTCCCAGTAGGCAACCACCCAATTATCTGTGCTTAATAGTTAGTTAATATATGGCAGGTAAAGTACAGTAAGAAGTAATAAGTAACAGTATAACACACAGTAGTAAACAAACCACATTTCTAGCATATAATTTACCACAAGAAATAGCCAGTCAAGAAAGTAGAACAAAAAGGAATCATCTAGGTAGTTCTCATAGCCTAACCCCTAAGGTTTATCCTACAAGTACAAGCAACCCTCTGGAAGTCACACACAGTCTCACCCCTCTGGTTTAGCTAAGAATAGACTCTTTAGAGAAGCACTAACCGTCAATTCCCCCTATAGTCTCATATCGTACTGAAGGTGCTCTGGGGAAGCACACAATGTCTCATTCCCTCTGTGGCCCACGTCGAGGAACTATAGACACTCTAAAAATGCACTCAACTTCAATTCCCCATGTGGTCTCACATCGTAAATTAAAGACACTCTGGAGAATCCCTTACGTCCATTCTCCCTAGGTTCTATACACCAGTTTCTCACGGCCCTGTGTAAGTCAACAAGTATAGCATCGTGTAACAGCCAAAGTATCCTCATGAACTACTTGGATAGCATTCTATAGCATTTCAGCATGTCAGAACAAAGTCACACCATCCTACAATACTAGGAATGGAATTGGAAAAATCCTAACAGGAAAAATTAGACCAAACAGTCATAACAGGAAATCATGCATGGGAAAAACATCCAAAGCATAGTAATTACCCTATTCACAAATAATATCCTCTACCTAGATATATAAGAAAAGTAGGAAAAGAACAACGGCAAAATAGAAAATAAAAAATACCACGTTCAAGGGTATTGGTGGAATTTGCCCAAAATACTCAATGACTATCTACAAAAAGGCACAAACCTCCTACCTTTAGGTTCTGGAAAAAACGATCCAAAATCAATTCCACCTCCTCAAAACTGGCAAACGCACCACCAGAAATGATTTAAACCTCCTTCCCTAACATCCACAAGTCTAGAGATCAACACCCGAGGCAACCAAAACCCTAGATATACACACAATGGGTGTAGATCTAGAATAATGGGGGCTAACAAGATTTAGATCTAGAGGGAAACTCAAAGGAACCAAGAGGAGAGACTTACATGAGAAGATCCAGCTTCGATCCACCAATAAACCCCTTCGATTAGCCTCCAAAATGAGTGGGGGAGCACCTTCAACCTATGAGAACCCAAAAACCCAAGTGAAGCTCAAGTGGTAGATATTTTGGATAAGAAATGAGGGATAAAGAGCAGATCGGGGAATTAAACCATGATTTTTATGTGGCCTCATGGTTTCCCCGCACTGTTTGGCAAACCGTGCAGTTGCCACTATCTCTCCTAGGGACTTCGCATAGCCTGCCTGCATGGTTTGACAAAAAGTGTGACACTTGTGAAGATCCCACTTTTTCCTAAAAGTTCTTCACATGGTTTGTCTGCATGGTTTGACAAACCATGCACCTCCCATGCGGAGCCCACTCTCAAGGGTGCACAGTTTCCTGGCCTGGCCGCACGGTTTGAACAAACCATGCGCTAACCGTGCGCCCCGGCATAGCCTCTACAACTTTAAAAGTTATCTTTAAAAAATTCATCTTTTCTCAACAACAAACAGAAAAGAGGAACATACATGAATAGAGGGTCCGGTTTCATACAAACATTCCCCCTTAATTAAAATCATCCCTGAATTTCCCTAGTGCGGAGCAGAAGGAGAAATCCCGAACAGCTCCGGCCACAGAGCTCATACATCAGCCTCCTTCTCCCAAGTCTTGGCATATACTCGCCCGTGCTACCATAGCACTCATACCAGAGGAACAGACTGGCCATAGAAAACCTTTGTACTGTGATCTACAATCCGGATAGGATGCTCCTCGAACGATGCATCCCCTTCGAGCTCAACCTCCTCAGTTTGAAAGACATGAGACATGTCAGAAAAGTAACGTCGAAGCAGTGAAATGTGGAAGACATTGTGCATAGCCTAGTACCTCTGAGTTAACTGCAACTAATAAGAAACCGGACTAACTCTCTCCAACACCTCAAATGGCCCGACGTACCTTGGATAAATATTACCATATCTCTTAATCCTTTTGTGCCCCAACCTCGGTGCGACACGTAGGAAAACCTGATTCCTAACCTCGAACTCCAATGGTCATCTCCACTGCTCACATAAGACTTCTGACGAGACTATGTAGTATCCATCCTCTTCTGAATCAACTAAATCTGCTTCGTGGTCTCTTGGACAAGACGAGTTCCTAGCATAGCTTCCTCTCCTTCCTCCAGCCAACACATGGGTGATCAACATGGCCTGACATACAAAGCCTCATATGTTTCCATCTGAATAGTTTCTTGAAAACTATTATTGTGGGAAAACTCCACAAGAGGTATATTCTTCTCCCAAGAACCTCAAAAATCTAGGATGCATGCTCGGAGCATGTACTCAAACACCTGGATTGTATGCTCAGACTGGCCATCTGTCTGGGGATTGTATGATGTACTCAAAAGTACCTATGTTCCCAAAGCCTTCTAAAGCCCCTTCCAGACCCAAGAAGTAAAACGTGCATCCCTATCGGAAACGATGGAGTGTGGAACTACATGTAGACATACAATCTCTCGGATGTACAACTGTCCCAGCTCATCAACGCTTATGTTCTCCTTGATCAGCAAGAAGTGAGAAAACTTCATGAGTCTGTCAATGACAAACCATACAACGTTATTTCCACGAGGAGACATCGGAAAACCGGTTATGTTGTCCATCGTGATGTCGTTCCACTTCCACTCGGTAATGTGTAACTGCAGCAAAAGCCCTGCTGGTCACTAATGTTCCGCCTTCACCTACTAATATGTAGAATATCTCATGACAAAACCAGCAACATTCCTCTTCATACCAGGCCTCCAGTACTGACAGTGTAGATCACAATACATCTTGGCGATTCCAGGAAGAACTGCCCAAACTAAGTAATAAAAGTCCCGCATCATCTCCTCGCATATGTCTACTGGCACCCATACACATCCCTGGAAACACAGAATCTCGTCCTCACCTATGGTCCACATAGGAATAGGGTTCTCTCTAGACATGCTTTCTCGTAGGACTAGGCCTTCAGATTCTGATAACTGCCTTATTCGTACCCGATCAAGAAGAGTAGAAGTAACATCCATATAAGAATGAAACGTCTGCCCCTGACTGTCATGCACCTCCAAATGAATCTCAGAGAACAGAGCCATAAGCTTCCACTCACTACTATCCTCTTGAACTACTTGTATCTAAGTCCTCCTGCTCAGGGAATCAGCCACATCATTGCCTTTCTTAGGTATTTAGGCAAGCTCAATGACAAAAGTTTAAAGGTACTCGACCCACCTATGTTGTCTCAGATTCAGATCACGTTGAGTGAAGTTGTACTTTAGACTCTTTTGGTCAGTGAAAACCACAATGTGCTCTCCCAGAAGACAATGTCTCTAACAACGCAAAGCATGAACAACAGCAGCTAGCTCCAGATCGTGCGTCGGGTAATTCCTTTCATGTGGCCTCAACTGTTGAGACCTGTACGCAACGACTCCATCTCCTTGAATAAGCCTGACTCCCAGCCTGATAACTGAAGCATCACAGTACACAATATAGCTTTTCCATGGATCTAGAAAGACTAGTATCGGGGCTGAAGTCAACCTCCCTTTCAGCTTCTAAAATCCTGACTCACAGGATTCTGACCATAAGAACGTTGCCCCTTTCGTGGTCAAACCTGTTAGTGGTGATTCTAGGCATGAAAAGTCTAGTATGAAACGTTTTTAGTATCCAACCATCCCTAGAAAACTTCTCAACTCAAATATTTTCTTCGGCTGCTCCCAAGAAATTATAGCTCTCACTTTCTCTAGGTCTACTGATTCTCCTGCCTCTGAGATAACGTGACCCAAGAAGTGAATCTGATCCATCAAAAAGTGGCACTTCAATAGCTTAGAATATAACTGATGCTCCCTCAGTGTACTCAAAATGATCTCAAGATGGGTATCATGGTTGTGTTCAGTGAGAGCGTACAACAAGATGTCATCCACGAAGACTACCACAAAAGATTCTATGTATTGATGGAACTCTCGGTTTATCAGTGCAATGAAAACTGGAGGTGAGTTTATGAGACTGAATGGCATAACCATATATTCATATAGACCATACCTTCTCTTAAAGGCTATAATAGGTATATCAGATGGTCTAATGTGCAACTGATGATAACCAGATCTCAAATAGTTCTTTGAGAACACCCAGGTTCCTCGAAGCTAATCAAAGAGATCATCAATCCTAGGGAAGGTATATCGGTTATTAATTGTCAACTGGTTCATCATCCTATAATCTACACAAAGCCTAAGGGAGTCGTCTACCTTCTTCACAAACAGGACAGGTGAACCCCAAGGATAAGTACAGGGTTGGATAAATCTCTTCGCATGTAATTCCTCTAACTACTTCTTGAGCTCCTGCAACTCGGGTGTAGCCATCCTATAAGGAGGAATGGACACTGGTGCCGCTCCTGGAACGATCACAATGGAGAAGTCTACCTCACGCTCTATAGGTAACCCTGAAAAGACCTCTGGAAAGACATCTCTGAAATGATCCACCACTAGAGAAAATTCTAATGGTGAAGTCCCCTGGTCATCCAGATACAGACTAGAAATATGGGCTGTAACTGCTCCTAACCCATGATGCTCTGGACCCGCTCTTCTCACCCGGACATCCCATTCACCCTTATGAAGTATGGATCCACCCTCTGGTGATGCGAAGCACACTCTGAGATGATAACACTTGACGAATTCTTGTAAGGGAACTAGATAGTTTATTCCAAGAATGACATCATACCTCGTCATCTCTTGGACATAGAGGTCCCATATGAAGTGACACCCTACAACCTAAAGAGGGCACTCTCTGCACTGACGTACACTAACCTCTCTAGTCCCCAATGGTGTATCTAGAGTCAATGTATTGGCAGAGGAAAATAGGGAGAGACCAAGGCTCTCCACTACATCAATAGATATAAAGCTATGGGAAGCCCCTATATCGAAAAGATCAGACAATTAAACTGAAGCTACTATGATCGTACCTCGAACTGTAGAGGGTCCGGGATCCTGCTCTTGCTGGGTCTGCTCCACTACAAAAGCTTGACTTAAACCAAGACCCTGTGACCCTGCCTGACCGCTCTATGCTGATCCACCCTACTGTCGCTAAAAGACCAGTGACTGAATACCACGTCCTCGACCTACACCATGGCCCGATTGGCTGGAAGAGCTCGAGTTCTCAGACAGGTGTGAAAATGGTGGAGTTTCTCCTAAATGGGGAGTCATGGAAGAACCCCTCTCACAAGATTTAGGTGAGAAAACATAACAGAAATGCTAGAGGTGACCCATCTTGCCACAAGATGAGCACTCCACTGGGTCTCTCTGGCACTGAGGCCTCGTATGACCAGCCCTTCTACACTGGTATCATAACAACTGGCTACCTGAAGATGTGTCTCTCCAACTAGGATCAACGTACGTAGACTCCCTACAGTGCTTCCTACTATCAGATGGTGAATTACTAACTCTGGAAGTGGAACTGCCCTATCTCTCAGCTCTTAAATCTCTCAGATTGTGCTCTGTAATTAGTGCCTGGTTGACGATGAAAGCAATGAAAGTCAGCCTGATGATATTCACCTGCGAGCGGATCTCCCTTTGGAGACCATCCTCAAATGTCCTTGTAAGAAAAACCCATCTCCACCCTGTATTGGTGTGAAATGATGAAGCTCGGTGAAATGAGAGGAATACTCCATGATAGAAAGAGTACCCTACTCTAGGCTCATGAACTCCCAGGATCGTTCGGCCCTCAAGGTCTCCAGATAGAAGTAGTCGTAAAAGACACGTTGAAACTCCTCCCATGCCATAACCTGCCAATGACCCGCCCATGAGATCACGTCCCACGACCTCTTGGCAGAGTCTCATAGAATGTAAGGAGTGAGATTGACCCGACTTTCTGGAGGCATCTAGAGATTCTTCAAAATCGTCATAATGGCTTCTAGCCAAGACTCTGTAGCATGAGGTTCTCCTTCCCCTGAGAAGGTGGGAAGATGATGCTGTTGAAATACCCGCGTAAAGTCTTCCATCGGTGGGGTAGGAGGAGGTGGTCCCTGAAAGGCTAGCATCATCCTCATAAAAACTTCCTTAAACTTTGCATCAGCACCTGGGTCAGGTACGACTACTGGTGCCAAGACTGGCACAATAGGAGGATCTGCTGGGAGTCCCTGATCAGCCGTATCATGTTTTTGATCTTCTCCTTGTGACTGGCATAAAATTGGAAGACGTCTCGGTGGCATGACTCTGCATGGTCATACCGAAACCTCAGGTCAAGATTAACATGGACTCAAACGTAGGAGTACACTACAAGTACTTAAGAATGACTGTTTCTTCCCAAACAGAAGAACACATGATGTGTAGTCAAAACTACACGTCGTGCACTCTAGGTTTTCCCAGACAGAAAGCATCAGAAACTACTCCAGAACCCAGATAACACTGAAACAAACATTTAAAGCGCCAAATTCCTATTCGTGAGGGCCCATACTCCCCACGAATCAACGTTTGGCATCTTAAACAAGTTATAACAAGGAACAAAGTAGTGATCCACCAAATTCCGGTCCATGGGGGCTCATAACACCTCAAGAACCAATGTTTGGAATCCACCTAAGAAAAGAACTATACAACCAATTTTCTTATGAACAGCAGAGATTCTATAAAATGATCTATCAGAACAGCATGCATAATATACACAAAATCTATCACAACAACATGCAATTGATAATTCACTCTAGATATCATGGAAAGAATGCATGGCATGTGATTTATAACAGGTGCCTATATGATGCATGAGATGGCATACCCTCATCTCATCGGGTTGCAACAAAAATAGAATCGCATCAACAATAATGGTAAGAGAGCAAAGAATATGAATCACCTAATGGTGAAATCAAATCAACTGTAAAATTTCAAACAAGTAAAATTTCATCAATGAGGTAGATTGGATTTTCCTTGTACACGAGTTAGCTACTCCCGGACACAACTTATTACCAAGTACCTATTCCATTCTATCCCTGGATAAATGCTCCAAACAATAAGTCAAGAGAAATGAATTCCTATGAAACCACTTTGTAATGCCCTGGTTGCAGAAGCCACCCAAAGGCGCCCCGCACCCGTTTGGTCACATGGTCTCAAGCGCATTTCCCTAAATGCCAGAGGCTACTGACTAGCAATGAAGGCCTTGGGTGTGATAATGGGAAAACTATGCCCTCATTGGCAGAGTACACAGCAGAAGTACACAAGTACATACAATAGCGGAAGTAGTACATATCAAACAATAGTATACAGCGCAGACTGATAAATAACCAATTGGAGAAAATATATAAATATGAAATGACGCATGATACATAGGTCTAGAAAGTAGAACAAAAAGGTATCCTCTGGGTTATTCTCACAGCCTAACCCCTAATGTTCAACCTATAAGTACTAGCAACCCACTGGGAGGCACACACAGTCTCACCCCTCTGGTTCATCTAAGAATAGAATCTTTGGGAAACACTCTATGTCAATTCCCCATGTAGTCTCATATCGTACTAAAGGCACACTAAGGAATCACTCAACATCTCATTCCCCCTATGTCCGACATAGAGGAACTATAGACACTCTGAGGAAGCACTCAATTTCAATTCCCCATGTGTTCTCGCATCATAAATTAAATACACTCTAGAGAAGCCCTTACGTCCATTCCATCTATTGTCTATAAACCAGGTTCTCATAGCCCTGTGTATGTCAGCAAGTATAGCATCGCGTAACGGCCAAAGTATCCTCATGAACAACTTGTCTAGCATTCTACAGCATTTCATCATGTCCGAACAAAGTCACTCCATCCTACAATACTAGGCATGGAATTGGAAAATTGATAACATGCAAAACTAGGCCCAACAGGAATAACAGGCAGTCATGCATGGAAAAACATCCAAAGCATAGTAATTACCCCTTTCACAAACAATATCCTCTACTTATGAGTATACGAAATGAAGGAAAACAACAAAGTCAAAACAAGAAACACACAATACCATGTTCAAGGGTATTGGTGGAATTTTCACAAAAACTCAAAGACTTTCTATAGAAAATCAAAAACCACCTACCTTTAGGTTTCGGCGAAAACGATCCAAAAGCTATTCCACCTCTCCAAATTGGAGAACGCACAACTGGAAACGATCTGAACCTCCTTCCCTAAAATCCACAATTCTAGAGATCGACGCCCGAGGAAACCACAACCCTATATCTACACACAACGGGTGTAGATCTAGAATATCGAGGGATAGTGAGATGTAGATCTAGACGGAAACTCATTCGAACCAAGAGGAGAGACTTACCTGAGATGAATCGACTTCAAAACACCAAGAAACCCCTTCTATTTGCCTCCAAAATGATTGGGGAGAACCTTAAACCTAAGAGAACCCAAAAACATGAGTGAAGCTCGAGTGGGAATGACTTTGGAGACGAAATGAGGAATCCCTAGCGGTTTGGGACTTTAAACCCTAATTTTTAAGTGGTTGCACTGTTTCCCCGCACGGTTTGGAAAACCGTGCGTCAACCGTGCGGTTCACACTATATCTCCCAGGGACATCACATGGCCATCCCGCACGGTTTGAAAAACCACGCACCACCCGTGTGGAGCCCACTGTCTCCTGCAGAAGCTTCGCACGGTTTGCCCGCACGGTTTGACAAACCGTGCGCCTCTTGTGCGGAGCCCAATGTTAAGGGTGCACAGTTTCCTGGGCTGGCCGCACAGTTTGAACAAACCGTGCGCCAACTGTGCGCCCCTGCATAGCCTCTACAACTTAAAAATGTTTCTTCCATAAATTCCTCTTATCACAGCAATGAACAAAAAAGAGAAACATTCCTAAAAAGAAGGTCCAGGTTCTTACACATAATCAAAATAAGATCCCAATATCAAATATATTTTAAAATCAAACAACAAAATAACTAAAAATTATCAATAAATCAATTCCTAAAATAAAAATTAAACCCACTCACTTCACTTTGAAAATATCACCATGATAACACGCACAATTACTAAACTATCATATGAAATTCATTTCACATTATTCAAATCAACCCTTGATTTTCATTCCAAAATCGACCCTTTACCATCAAAATAAGATTTTTCACTTAAATGTATTTTTTAAATAACATAAAAAATAACTCACAAAATATTTTATTAATTAATGGACAATATATAAAACTATTTTATAATTTTTTTTTCAAAACCATTTTATTTGAATTTTAAAATTCTAGAATTATCTCAAAATTAACTAAGAAAAACTCATTTATCATTTTCAAAAACCAAAATGTTTCCATACGAAACTATGATTTTAAAATTTTAAAACCATGTATTACCATAGGAAAGCAACCATGTCCTAATTGAAAATAAATTGAAATGAAAATAAAAAAAATTGAGTGGATTAGTGACCACGAATGAGTTGGATATATAGCTGGAGGACCATGTACCAAACCTACCGCTACCACAGAGATTCATTCAGAACCATTTACATGGGATCGACATGGTTTTACAAACCTTGAGAGGTCCCAATGTACCACCATTTCAAGTCTGTTTCCATCCACAAACATAATATAATTTGTAAAAATCTTTCATGCCATTAATGAAATAAAAAAACCATCAATTATTGTTTAAAAATATTACAACAAGGTAATGTAAATATTAAAACCCCAAAAATCAAAACCCGACATCCTATGGTAACTCAAGGTTCAGCACTGAATGTTTTTTCCAAACACTTCATTGTACCTACACCCTAAGCTTATACAGTCCTATCTCCAATCTACCAAAACTCCCCAAATAGTAAAGGATACTTTGGAACCTAGGCCTAGTAATGATCCAAGACTCTGATATCATATTATTACAAACCAACAATGGGTACCTGAATCAACCCACTATATACATGGGGAACATTCCCAATTTCCTTGTGATGGAAATTAGTTATAAGAAATAATAATAGAATTTGTGGGAATCGTCAATGGAATTTTATGAGAATTCTGGCATGACCCATCTAGATATTTTTTTTATTCTTTCCAAAAAAATAAAAGAAGATTAAAAATGAAACTAAAACCAAACAAAAACAATATATATAAACATAAATCTCAACATACACAAATAAATATTAAAAATATCTTAGATACAATAGAATATATGTCTAACAAGTTCAATATAGATACAACTATAGATAAACAAAAAATAAAACTGAAAACACCACTAAACTCTAGGTGACCCTATTGGTCACACTCTAAACACAATAACAACATCATTCCAAGGTGATCAAGACGAAATGGAACCACAACCTAAAACTAAAAAAGAAAAATAAGAATTATTGATAAGTTAAGTAGGAATGCAAAATAAACATAACCCCATATATTTCATTTAAGTGAAAGATATATTTATTGATACATTAAAATATTTTTTATACAATGTAGGTTTTTCATATCCAATTTAAAATCAAATATCATATTGTTTCCCTTCTTTAATTTAAAAATTTTCTTTGAAAACAATAGATTTAAAATATTTCATATGAAGTGATTATTTAAAGGATTTTAGCATAGTAAACTTTAAATCATTTTTTAAATAGAAATCCACTAGTTTTCTGGAAAATAATCAAGTACAATGACCAAAATAACAATGATAATAAAATAAACATTAACGATGACATGAGGGAAATAGGAAAATAATAAGTAATCTACTATGATATAAATAGATGAAAACATAGCTAACATAAATAAATAAAGTGTTATTGATCATTGGAATACAAAGGGGCTTAAGGGAATATCTTGAATAGTGATAAAAAAAGATCCATCATATTAGTGAACCTGATGCAATCAAACCTCCATATTACTTTTTTATATCCTAACTAGACTAACTGAGGGGAAAACTACCACAAAAGCATGATCCATTTTAAGCACCACTAGATATATCATGATCTTAAACTAGTATTGAATATGATATTGGAAATTACACTAGACACTCTTTTGTTCCAAAGATATACATAAATTATAGGTGATCATATTTGATGGAAACAATCAATGGTTTAATTATACAAACTTTTGTGTGAACATAGTTTTATAAAGACATAACTATAAACAATATCCCTACCTCATGAGACCCTCATGGAATAGACCCTTATTTATAAGGAGTATGTATATAATGGAAATCTATCATAAAGAATACATGATAACTCTTTCAACAGAACAAAGACAATGTCCATGGGTGGGTATTCTCATAAAAATCTTCTTTAAGGTGCCAATGAGACCTCATATTTTGAAGAATTTGAATTTTCAAAACCTTTTGAAAAAACCCTTTTTTGTAGGATAGATAAATCCTTATAAATTCAATAAAACCATTATAAAAGCAATCTAAAAATCAAAATACTTTTTGAAACATAAAAATCCATTTAAAACCCCATTTAGAAAATTTATCAAAAATTCAGTGTGCTAGGTTTGATAAAAAGGGTTTGTGTTTTACGTTTTATAAGAGAATCACCTTTAAATTTAAATGAAAATCTTATAGAACATGATTTTCATTTCCAATGATAATTTTAAACATGTATTAATAATAATTTATATCCAAATCATGTGTAAAAACAACAATGAAACTAATAGATCTTAAATTAAAGGTCAATACATAGGGAAACATACCATAAACCTTCATTTTTTTCACAAATAGTGGCTCTATTCCACCTCAATGGGAATTAAAGAGGTCTAATAATTAATTAAGATCCCTAATAAATCAAAATCAAAAATTATTTCCAACTAAATGGAAACCATAGATCATCGAGACCAATATGGATCATGAAAAATTAGAAAAGATAGAATGAGAGAGAGGGAGAGTATAGGGTTTATGTTGAAGAATTATGAAAGAACCTTAAAGAATACCCCACAAAATAATATAAGGAATTAATTTAATTAAAGGGGGATATGTATAGTGTTTTTTTCTGAGTTGATTGAGAGGAGTTTGGGTGATTATGGGTTAAAATAGAGTAAGGCATGAAGGGTAAATTTAAAAAAAATTAAATATTCACAGTTAGATGCATGATTTACGGAACTATGTGACAACCATGTACCCCTCATTTGACACACCTGGTCACCTGCACAGTTTGGATGCATGGTTTAGGAAACAATGCACCAACCATGAAAAAAACCTTGTTATCATTGTAGACACATATGCACAGTTTTCAAAGAGATTTTACTAATGCATCACCAACTGTCCACCTTTCCTGGAATTCTAATATTCTACCATTTCAAATCGATTTGACTTAAAACTAAAATATATAACTAAAAATAATTAATTTGATAAAATAATATGATAAATTAATTTTGGGGTATAAAAATTATCTATATCTATATTTGATAAACCATTTACAATATTTCCAATACTATAAAACATCTCATTGTTATATATATAAAAACTTGTATTCTTAATAATGAATTAAAACCCCATCTTTTCCAGACAAGTTATAAAAATATAATTGTTGTTTATTAATGGAGCATTAAAATAGTTATCAAATTCTAGAACTAATCCACTTGGTAATGTTAGATAATATGTTCATAATTCCAAGGAAACAACTTTTTCTCCATTATTGGCATAATGATCTACTTCACCATTTTTCAGTTTCCTCTTATCTCTTAGTCTATGTTTACTAGTACAAATGTTTCATGAACATCTGGTATCTAATACCCATGATTTATAATTGGCCTATATAACATTCACATTTAGATACACAAAATACTTCTCTTTGTGAATACCTATTAACCTTATATATTAATCTAGAACTGTTTTACATGTCGTAAATATATGGTTTCTCAAAATGATTATCATGATTAATCCATCATCTACAATAAAGAAATGTATGTGGGTGAGTATTTGATTTAAGGCATTTTGTGCCACTTTAAGACTTACTCAAACATTATAACCTAAGAGATACAATATACCAGAAACCAAGGTTGTCTCATAGAGAGACCACTCTGTAAGGGGTTATTTTGTCACTTTTTTTTGATTTTTTGATTCTATATTTTTAATTAATTTTTAAGGGATTAAAACTAGAAAAAAACCAAAAAAAATCAAAAAACATAATAAAATGAAAAATAAATGAAAAAATGGAAAACAAAAATGAATGAAAGAAGTAATTGTATGAATGAACAATAGAAATAATAAACCAAACTAGTGATTCATATAGATCAGTCACTCTTCGTCATTTTCAATGGTTTTTAAATATATAATTCTATCAATAAATGTATGAAATCCAAAATCTCACCCCTCATTAAATTTATTAAAATGAGACTATAATAGAGATCCTAGAAGTAGGAATCATTTCCAAATGATTCAATCATTACTCTCAAAAACTGTTGAAAACAAAGACATTGACAACACTCATTGTAGTCACAATTCATATATTGAAGATTATGAAATTTAAATAACATAGATCATATTCAAACTCCAAATCAGCTCTAATTAATGATCCACATTCATATTTAATTATACTCTAATAGGTAATGTGACGTACTCAGAATGGAAAAAAATTGTTTAACAAAATGATTGAGAATAAAAATTCAAGAAGTAATCACATTTTGAATTTCATGAATCTAGAAAGAATTATAATTGAAAAACATAATTAAATGTAAACTCAGAAATAGTTCACCATGTGAATCCACTTTCATCAGCTATTGGACATTTATACATACATCACTAAGATGTAGTGGTACGTTATGGTCTCAATTTTCATCATCTCTCAGAGTAGCTACAGTTTGAAAAATATCTCTTGGTTCGGGTCTCATCTTATCCACTTGCGACGTCTTCAAATATCTCCCTTTGTGTGTTTCTATGTCCATCTCCCAATAAATTATTCCCTTTAATGTCATGAGTTTCATACCTTTTATTCTCCTCTAAAATAACCAAAAAAACCACTGCCTTCTTTAAATGACCATCAAATGAGGGAACTGAGTCTTATGAACTTCAGTCACTACTCCTATTACTTAAGCAAAAACCCTCCCTCTACAGACTCTCACACTGTCTAGGATTCATTTAATGCTCCATCAAAAAATAAATTTTTATAGTAAATATTATTTTATTATTATTTTATTTCTATAAACCTTACATAATATGCTTTAATTCTTCACTAAATCTACCCACTCTCATCACCTTCATCATTCCTCACCAACCAAATATGTAACTCATCCAGGAAATAGAAAAAGAGATTCATCACCAGGGGATGCTATATGTTCAAGCATGATCAACTCAATCAGATCAAAAATGAATATCATAATATGATGGGGCCCATTGGACATTGCTAAAACTGGTTCAACCTTTTATCAAAACCTCTCGGAAAACATGTCAAAACTCAATTATCCTAATGTGAAATTTCATCAATTAAGAAAACCATTTTTTGCATGCATTGCTGGTGATTCTTTGGGGCATTCAACTTCACCATAATCATGATCATGGGTCTTATTTGTCTTCAATTACCCGTGCGAGTCTTAAATATCACCAAACCAAAGATAAAAAAAATTAATGGCCCAAACATGCTAAATAACTATAGTCAGGGTTCATGTGCATCAAGTGTAACTTGGATGTAATGGAAATCTGTTGTCTACGAACTACTCAATTTCATTGCACGCAGTTCATCATGGGATGAAAGGATGTGATTCTTTATTAACCTAAATCAGGGTTTCAATTGAGAATCCCTTCAACGAGTTAGCTTCATCAAACTCAAATTCAAAGGCTTTGATGACATCATTTTTTAGATAATCAATGAGGTCGGGGGTTCTGTGCATCTCCTTCAATAAACCATGTTGCCTGGTCGGGTACCATCAAATGAAAATAGCTGTGGTGTTGGTAGTTTCATTGACCAAATCATCCTCCACATGGATCTACTTCGTACCCTTTCATCGGCATTTCAAACTCATTCAGATCCAATCAGTGGGACTGATTATCCCAGTTTTTCAACTCCATCTTTCCTCATTGAATCATCTTCTCCACAAGGGAGAGGCTTCAAAACATTTCTAATCTTGGGTCTTGTTTTTTCAGCTAATACATCCACCAACTTGGCCTGATCTCAGATGATATCAATTACTCAACTTTGGTTCTCGCAATTTCACAGTGGTGCCTCCGTTTGGTGTTAAATCATGGACCATCGGCCTTAGATCTATACTCAACAGTGACAACGGATTTGGCTTCGAATCAATGACAGCAACATCATGTACAAGCTTCTTTAAGAAGATTTAGTTGGAACAACTTTGGCCTCGGGTATTCATTCAAGGATTCCTCAATCACCAGTCATCTTAAATCACCCATCCTCACGGCGCCTAGATAACAGTGACTCGGAATACAGATCTGAAGGTCCTAGAAATATGTGGTGTCACCGTTGAACTAGAGAACAAGATGAACACCTTGAGAGATAAATGTTTCAATTTTCAAACAAAAATAAGTAATTCAAAATTAAATCTACATTGATTTTTTAATTAAATATTAACGAAAATAAATATTTAATAAAAAATAAAAACTAAAAACTTAACTAATTATTTTGTTAAAAGATTAAATTATATTATACACAACTGATTAAAATAAATAAATCATTAATTAATTAACTAAATAAGTAAATTATAAAAATTATTAAGAGTAAAATTATAATTACAGGTCTCAAATATAAAATTATTTAAATAAAATAAATTAAATATTTAACTTTAATAAATTAATTAATTAACTTAAAAATAAAGTTAAATAAAATTTATAATTAAACATAAAAATCATATATTAAACATATAATTATGTTCGTATAATTTTAACACAGAATTGACAACAATTATTGATTATTAAATTAAAACATTGTTTTAAAAAATAAAATACAATTAAATTATACATATTATGTTGGATTTTAGTACCAAAATACAACCACATCAATTCCCCCAAACTAAGGCTTTTCTTTTCCTTGAGAAAAAAATTAATCTATTTCAATTGATTGAAATAATTATTCTGTTTAAAATATTGGATTATCGCACTAAATTTGTTTTCAAAATAATTTTCCCCTTATATTTTATCCATCAGTTAAAATTTTGATCCTCATGAAATTATGTTTTCTTTAAGTGAAAAATTGATTCCTTTTTAACAAAAAAAATTAATCCAAAAAATTCAAATTTAGATTCAACTCATTCCAATTTTCATTCAACTAAAATTCCAAAATTCTATTTAGCTCCAGGAGAACCAACTCACATTTATTAACATTCAAATAATTTAAATACACTATTTGGATGAGTGAACTTAATAAATTAAAAGTAATTTAAATAACTCGTCTGGAAGCTTAAATAATTATGAAAATATTCTACTTGAATTCATATTTTCATTTAAAAATTCATTTTAATGCATATAATATGAGTTTAAATCCAAATTAAATGATTTAATTGAAATTATGTTTGTAAAAAATTCTCAAAATTTATTTACCAAAGGAAACAAAATTCAAGAGGGTAATTAAATATGAATTACTCAATTATATCCAAGGGGAATTAAAGAATTAACCTCCTTAAATTGTCAACATAACATTCAATCTTTAGAGAAATTTAAAATCATTCAAAAAGATTTATTGAAACATGGAAAAAATAAAATTTGAAAATTTTTTGTGGCTTTTGATGAGATCACATTATGGTACAGTTTACCACATTGAAATACCCTCTCTCACACACTAAAGCTCTAAATTTTCCTCAATGTTCAATCCATGGTGGAAAAACAGGTAAATTCAATTTTGATGTTCAAATATTTGACAATTTAGTAGATCAAAAAAATTTAAAGGGTTGTAGGTAATATCAATATAGTTCTATAACTCAAAAAATAAATAAAAACAATTTTAAGTACACATAGAAATTTACTACCAGTTACTACTTTAATTATTCAGCTTAAAAGTAAAATCTGTGAACTAATTCATTTTCAAGAAATGTGCAGTATTTTTTTTTTGAAAAATACAAGGTTATTTGTCACTAGTACAAAATAAAAAACACTCAATTTAATATTAATAACCAATAATTTTCAACCAAATATTCAGAAATAAAATATCATCAATTTCTAATTATTTTTAGATAGTTAAGTATAAATCGATAATAGCCCCAAGCAGAAATAACGTTCATTAAAATGAGAAGTATTTAATGAAAAACTCACCCAAAATAGAAGCCTTATTTCTTTATAGATCATCTAGAATTATACCCCTTATTTACTTTTATAAATCCCCTCTCGTCATCTTGAAACCCCCTAAAAATGTAAATAGATTAACATTAGATTCATGAAATATTCAACTTAAGAAAAATATAACCATAGTTTAGAAAGTGAGGGTATGAATCAAGTTAATTTAGCTTGTATCTTCCATTGACGAAGGTAAATTGTAAGACATATACTCAAACCAGAAGATAAAGTGAATAGAATCCTTAAGTGCTTTCATCTTGGTAAAAATATTGAAAATATTCTCCCATTAAGCTCAACTATTTCTATATAAGAAAAATCATTGAAGAAAAAAAGAAAAACTCAAACATAAAAAAAGGTTAGTACCTTACCCTCACTTATGCCAAAAACAAATTAGGGATGAAACAACCTATATATTCAATGTTATTGAGCTTCTAATAAAAGGAACTCCTCACTCATAGGTTCCTTATTAACTTCTCTAAACATTTTTAGTCGATGTCTACTAATAGTAAATGTAACATCCTTCTTAATATAAAATATCTACTAAACCAGAAGGAAAAATATGAGTTAAATTTAAGGGTCTATCCCATTTAGAATTATGTTTACCTAGAAAAACCTTCATCCAAGAGTTTTACAGGAGGCCAGTATCTCAAATCTGAAACACCTTATTCAAAAAACAAATCATGAAATATTTGTTTTTCTCATTAAAAATCATTTCTTGTTTATAAGAATTATTTTTTATCTCCTGAAATTCGTGAAAACTATCTTCTTATCTTTTCCATCCTCAAATATATTCAAATTACATTATTTGACATCCAAAAAAGCTTTATGTTAAACTTTTATAGGCAGATGACAAGCACTTCTAAAAACTTTAATATATGGTGAAATACCTATTGAAATCTTATATATAGTTCTATATTCCAAAAGAGAATCCTCAATCCTCAATCTCTAATATTTCTTGTTTGTGTTAATAGTTTTCTAAATAATATATTTAATATATCTATTTAAAACATAAAAAATTCCATTATTTTGAGGGTGATGGGGTGTAGAAATATTATGGGTTACCCCATTACGTTTTTTACAAATCCTCAAGAGTCTTATTATATAAATGAGTTCCTTCATTTGTGAGAATAACTCTTGGTATCCTGAACCTACAAAAAAAGATTGCTTTTGAAAACCCCGGGACCACTCTAGAATCATCTCTTCAAGTTGTAATAGCTTTAATCCACATAGACACGTAGTCCACCAAAAGACGTATGTGAATGCTTCCAATGGAATTAGTAAAAACCTATAAAATTTATTCCACAAACATCAATGGTGTCCCAAAAAAAGTTTTATTGTGGAATCTCATGTCTTTGAGAAATGATTCCATAGAATTTAAAAGATGTACAAGTCCTATAAAACACATGAGAATCTTTGAGAATTTTTGACAAATATAACCCTTAATATAGTTGTTATCTAGAATTACTCTTTGGCCCAAAGTGTCTACCATAGCTCAAAATATAAAAAAAAATTATAATTGAAGGAATTTCATAATTTGGAATACTTCTCATAACAATCTGGTAACTTACCAAATTCCATAAGTAAGGATCATCCCAGAACTATTTCCTTAACTCAAAAATAGGTCTAGAAACTTGTGTGTTAGAAAAGTACTATGGATCAATTTCAACAGCAAAGTAATTCATGAAGCATGAAAAACATGGAATTTTGTCAAGAACAATAGAATATAGCTTCTCTCTAGGAAAATTATCGCTAGTAGGTTCAACAATAGATTTTTCATGAAACAATTCATTAGGTATCAAACTCAAATGATCAACCATAGTGTTCTAAAATTCTTTACAATCTTGGATCATTAAATTATATTCTCAAGGTAATAAAATCTATAAAACCAGCCTCAATTTTTATTTTTTTCATTTTCTTGAGATACCAAATAGTATAATGATCAGTAACTACCATAAATTTAGATGAAAAAGATAACTTCTATACTTATCATGGGAAAATAAAAATTACAAAAATTTATTCTTAGTTGTGGAGTAGTTGGATTGTGTATCATCTAGAGTCCAAAATTCATACGAAATGACATGAGGTTTCCTCTCTACTCTTTACTTGAGAATATCCCCAAAATTAATCTCCAAATAATCAGTCATCAACTCAAAATGAAAGCTATAGTAAGGTGGTTAATCTATTTGTGCAAAAAAAATTATTTCTATTCAATAATGGATTCCTTACACTTATCATCAAATATAAAAGGAATTTTTTATGAAGTAATCTTTTCAATGGAAAAGAAGAATGGTTTAAATATTTTATAAATCTCCTATAAAATCTAACTTGACCATGAAAAGATCAAATAACTTTAATTGTCTTAGGAAAATTTTAAAAAGGGATGATTCCAACCATAGAATTTTACACAAAAATACTTTTCTTAACCACATTAGGACCACGAAATATTTCACTATCAACCAAAAAATGTCATTTTTCTTAGTATAGAACAACGTTTTTCCCAATTTAAACTCTATGAACAACATCAAAACTCATCATATGGATCATAAAAGATATACCATACACTATATATTCTTCAATAATCACTTCCATGAATTCCTGAAGAATCTCATAAAAAATTCTAACAATGCTTATTTGGATGGTGGAAAGAGAATTACAAAGTCTAGATGGAATTATTTGATATGTAAATGTACCTAAAGGACTGGTGAATTTTTTTTATCCTGGTCCTCTAGAGCTATGGGAATATGGAGGTATACAGAAAATCCATCTAGGAAGTAATAATCGGATTTACCAACTAACCATTCAAGGATTTGATTAAGAAATTTTAAGGGAAATGGGTCTTTCCTAGTCACTAAATTCAGCCTATTGTTATCGTTTCATACCATCTAGTTGCTGGGAAACCGAGCACAAACTAACTCTCAAAATTAATTCTTAACAACTATGAATCCACTATTTTAGGTATACTTTGATCTGGACTTATCCATAAACTATAAGAAATGGGGTATATTATAACGGAAACCAACAAAGTAGTAAAGTCTATCTTAACCACTTATATAAGGGTAGGATTTAATCTCCATTGAAATTTTATAACATGTTTGAAATCATCCTTTAGAAGAATCCTATGCATGCACACCAAATGACTGATAACTGAAAAATATTCTAAAGACCGGCCTATGGCCTTTCTATTCTTCCTAAGGACCTCTAAGAGTTGATTTTCTTATAACCTGTATATCCCACTTGAATTTACAATAAGAAATTTTTCGTTTTACTCTATATAGGTGTATATCAAATCTTCTAGAAAAGGTTTTAGTTTAAGTGTTTGACGGTTATCCACTTTGGAAAAATTAGTTTAAATGGGTTCTTTATGTTCATTTTTTGTCACTAAAACATCCTATAGTTTAATATAATTACAAACTTATAAACTAGAAATGATGGTATTTTAATGTATAGAATTTTCTTTATCCTCAAAAGAATTTTTAGATTCAGGTTCACAATTATGATGTGACTTATAAATGACATTTTGAGCAGAATTTGAGTCATGTTTAGAAGAATATAAATCTGTTTCAATGGAATTTAAATCAATTTCAGACATAAAATTATAAATTTTAGCTAAATAACATAATTATAATATTTTAGAAAAATCCCCATTATTTTCAGTATCTTTTTCAACAAAAATCCATTCATAATAAGTTCAGAAATTCCAAAATAGTGAAAATATTTCCAAAACGTAGATTCAATTTCATATCAATCATTGTAGAAAATTTCTGGATTTTTAGATTCAAAATCTTCTTCAGTAGACAAAGGTTCATTTCCAAGAGAATGTACAATTTCCATGGAATCTAGAGGTTGTTTATCTTAAATATAATTAGGGAACAAATCTATGTAAAACCATTCAATAAATTTAACATGGTGTAAAAAATGTGTTAGGTACCGGGATGGGAAGTGGAAGTCGATGTTCTGGGAATTTAAATTTTTTTTCATCACCAGAGCAATGTTACAACATCGACTCTGATGAACTACCCCGATACGGTCCAAGGATCACATGTGGATTTGACAGAGCACAAAAATAAATTCAAACAGGTACCTTGTTCGGATCTGACGTGTGGAAGTCCGTTGTAGGTCGCCGATGACCATTTCTCGAAGACGCCAATGTCAAATACCTCTAGATCATCCACACAAGCCACTTGGATATTCTCATGCATCGTTTGTTGGAATTTCGGTGCTAGGACAGTACACCAATGATCACTTCGACACAGTAGTGATCACCAAAAGGCAAGAGACTTTGATCCAAGAAGAACAATCTTGAAGTTCATTATTTCATGAGAGAATGTCTCTATAGAATATTGTAGGAGAGAGAGGCTCTCAAATTTGACACATGAATAGTTTCATGGAGAGATACACTCTCTTAATTATATAGGGGATATCTAAAATATCTGTTATGGGTTCTCATTCCCCATGTAATAGATATTCTCCGTATAAGTATTATAGATATTTATTTTTGTCTAATTACATTATGCCGTAAATAACATTTATAATTTTATCACTAACTGCAATATATACTGCATGATAATCTTGAGTTTATAACTCGACTCACTTCTCCTGAAAATATTAAATGAACCATGGATATTTAAATCTGTTCGAATAATATTTTATCTTTTTATTGACTTAATCACTTGTAAATACATGTTAATAATAAATTCAATATATTATTCCAAGCTTTAAAAATTGAAGAATTTATTTATTACGTGGTGATCCAAAGAACATAGTTAATAATCAGTCCCATTGGTAGGGCCAACCATATTCTACATTCCTATTCCCAGAATACGGTAGATTCGCAATGTGCTATAGTGTGTGACCCTCTAGGCCCTTGTATCAATAGCAATGAATCATATCCCCCAACAAAGAGTGGGGTCTAGCAACCAATCAGCACCCCAATAGAGATAAGGTAAATTCCAATGAACGACTACCATCTAATGAAAATGGTCTATGCAATATAATCTCTTCATCTTCGATATCTCAATAATGAATAATGCACGCTAGTGTCATCATCCTTTATCATGATTTATTTTATTTGTTGATTTGTTTGGACGGTCTTACCTTCCACTACCATGTCCAAGGATTTAATGAAGGTGAAACCATCCTAATCAACTAGTCCAGAGATATCTATTCCCCAACATGGAAGATACAAATCCTATCTTGATCATTAAATCAATTCCATGTCACCAATGAGGTACCCAACACAAACTACCTCGTTGTGACTTAATTTAAAGGGTTTTCTCCTTGCATCAATGTATGAAATTAAATGACAAACATTGATAATTATCTCAAGTCTGGAGACCATTGCACTTGTCTATAGATAGGAATGAAAAATGACACATGTAACATGTGGTGTTCCTATTATGTGGGTCTACCCTCATGATCTCAACTACTTGAGATCATCATGTGAAAACTTCATGAGAAGAAGTCTCAATGATTATGAGCCCCCAGCACCTGATGGCCATACATCATCTGTGTCCTTTCATAATGATGTAACTGTACTATAGGACATATTTAAATATTACTATCATGGAATCTCTGGGTTTTCATTATATCCTGTGATCTGTTATAACCTTTTGACACAACATGTAATCGAAGGAAATTGTCATAAACAAAATGGATGCAGAAGTATCTACACTATTATGAGAAGATAAACACATGTATATATAACAAACTGCATTAATGTGGAAGTAATCAAAGTACAATACTAGTTGGGTCTAGGGAACCAAATTTAAACACTCTCACTTGCACTAGAGCCAACTGCTAACTGGTTTTAATCCGATATCTCTCACATGAGAATATTTCATCTACTAAGAAATTGATTTAATCAGTGGGTCTGCCATGTTGTCCTCTGTGGCTACTCTGCTAACTGAAACTTCACCTCTTTGAGTAAAAGCCCCCAAGAGATGAAACATCTGAAGAATATGCATTATCCTCTGGTTAGACCTGGGCTCCTTGGAAATCACCACTGTAGTAGTATTATCTTAATATACTTGAACATGGTTTGTACTGCTAAGAACAACACCAATTTCTGAGATAAATCTGCATATCCCGACTGCTTCCATTATTGTATCGGAATATGAAATATATTTGGACTCTGTTGTAGAATTGGAAACCATAGCTTGATTCAAGCATCTCCAGATCACTACACCACCATTCAAGAATAAAATGTAGCCTGACTGTGATATTAGATAATCATGACCTATCTAGAAACTAGAATCAATGTATCCTCTCACTACTAGTTCCTCATCTCCTCTATAAACCATAAAAATATCCTTAGTATGTGTCAATTACATTAGGATTGTTTTACCAGCTACCCAATGCATGACTCCTTGATTATCTTGATATCTACCCATCATGCTTAAATCAAAGGCAACATCAAACCTTGTAAATTTCATGGAATACACGATAGAACTCACTGCTGAGGTATAAGGGATTCTACTCGTTCTTTCAATCTCCTCCTGTGTTTGTTGAATCATTTTCTTGGAGAGATTTATACAATGTGACATAGGTAAAAATCCTCTCTTGGATTGTTCCATTTTATACCTCTTGAGTACCTTGTCAATATATGTACATTGACATAGCCAAATCTACCTTTGAGATCTATCTCAATGGATCTTTATCCCTAGAATGAAGGCTAATTCACCTAAGTCTTTCATGAAGAAACAATCATTTAACCATGTCTTGAATGACTGTAAGACTTGAACCTCATTTCCCATAATTAATATTTCATCAACATATAACACTAGTGAAATGATGGCATTCCCTTAAACCTTTTTAAAGACACAAGGCTCGCTTTCATTTTTTATATAACCAAAATCTATTATGACCATATCAAAAAGAAAATTCCATGATCGTGATACATGCTTCAACCCATAAATGGATCTTTGCATCTTGAATACTTTATTGGAATAATTTGACTTGAAAACCCCATCAGGTTAAGTCACAAAGACTACAAACAACTTCCCATTTAGAAAATTAGTTTTGACATCCATTTTCCAAATTTCATAATCTTGGAAGGATGTTATTTTGAGAAATATTCTGATGGATTTAAGCATTTATACTGGTGAGAATGATTCATCATAGTCAATGCCTTGTCGTTTCCTGAAACCCTTTGCTACCAGTATTACATTAAAGGTATTAACCTCACCATCCATGTCCATATTCTTCTTAAAAACCCATTTTCATCCAATAGTCTATACATCATGTAACAACCCCAAATTTCATTAATAAAAATTCCTCTTGATCTAATTAAATGTATTATTATGTGAAATGATCATATAAAATGTATTCACTTCCTTTTATGATTTTTTATTTTAATATACCATTAAGAATTATGACTATTACTAATATATCAATTGAACAGTGATCACATTATTAGTATAAATATAGGGTTTTAAGAAATCCAATTTACTAAGACAAAGGAATTGATGGATTAATCTAGTAGAATTGAACCATACGAAGTACATTTGTTAGAGCTCGGAAAGGAGGTGGCATCATTGGGATTCACTCATGACCAAACCCAAGATGTTCTCCAGCACGTTATGCTCGAACAGGAACTGTCTACGGTAGAAGTGGAAGTTGATAGAGATTACCAAACATTAAATGTTATCCGAGCCACCCCAAGAGCCTGTCACAATTGTCCACCTTACCCATAGGTATTATGTGGATGTTTTAAGGGGTTATGTAATAAATCCCTAGAACTATGTCTATGTGAAATATTTTATTATAGAATAAATAATAGACATTAAATTTTTTATTATTGTCACATTGAAAATAGTTTTTAAAGCGCAATTAGTATTTTTAGATAATATTCAATTAAGAAATATATTTTGATAAATTAATGGATTACTTAATTAAATAAAATATTAATAATAAAATATTATTACTAAATTAATTTTTATTAAATATAAATGATCATATAATTTTTTTAATGATATTTTGATTTTTATTAATGTTTGAAAGTTGTTTTTGTCAAAACCCATGAATTTTTTAAAAATGTCGGTTTTTATTTTAAATGTAAAGATTCAAATATTTATAAAATTATTTAGATAAAATAAATATTATTTTTGGAATCATGACGTCGAAATTATCCAATGGTGAATTTTTCATAATTTTTTGAGACAATCTAATTTTTGGGTAAAAATTAAATATCGTTTAAATAAATAATGTGTTTTATGACATCATAATGACCAAATAGTGATGTAGTAAAATTATTTAAATGTTATATTCTTCCAATATAAGTTTTAGAATTAAAATAATGTGATTTTAGGTTTGTTTTATTTATTTTAAAAATCATTAGTGGTCCCTCTAATACTTATAAAACATTTTATCTTTTTAAATTGTTTTCCTTGAGTGTGTGACACACCTCCACATAATCAGACCTAATATTTAATGCAAATCAGCCATTGGACCTATAAAATTATAATTGTACTCCCCTTTGGGAAAAACGTGGGAAAAACCATGGGATGGTTTTTTAGTTTTGATTAGTTTAATGTGTAGGGTCCAAAACCTAAATAATAATGAATTCCCACTATTTTCCTATATAAATCCACCCAAGCTAACACTTCCTATTTACTAAAAGAATTTGTATTTCATAAAAACTCTTCCCCACTCTCTCTATAAATCTCCCAAGGTTCCCTAGTCTCCCAAGAATCCTCTCCCAAGACTTTGGGATCACACATCCTTGTAAGGGATTTATTCCTTTTTCATTTTTGTCCAGATTTCATTATGTTGTTATAGCCTTTTTTCAATTAAAAATGTTGAGGTATGGTTTCTCACCTCCCCCATACATCCCTCTTTATGATTGAATTATTATAGACGCCTATCTATCTCATTAATTACTCTCATGTACACTTGTTACCAAGCTAAAATTCCGTAAGGAAATTCTCTCTCATCATTTACATTCAAGCAATTATTTTGTATTATGAATCTAAATTCCATTACTTATATTGGTACATGTATCTATATGACCAAAATAATTTCCATTTAATGTAAATATAATTAGAAACCCTTTTCTCTCTCATAAACTATTTTTACAAATTCTTATGTCATGCCGTTATGCTTTTGAAATTACACCACGATTTTCCAAGCCAAAGTCACTATGCAGTGAATGCCATGCCCATTTCACTATCATGGGTATTCACCTTTATGCACATTTACTGGTTGATTATAGAGTTTCATGTATGAATTACACATTCCTTTATCTTGTAATAAATGATACTTTATTATGAATCCATGTTATATGATCTATGTGGCACACTTATGTATGAAATGAAATGATTAAGAATGGTGAGCCCTCATAGCACTTCAATGCATTGGGTAAAGATTAGTATCATGATATGTCAAGTGAAATTAGGGTTTAAAAATGCTAATTCAAGTGAAATTATTGTTTACTCATGCTCTATGTGAAATGAGCCTTAAATCAGGCTAAAATAATGATAAATATTGTTTGCACATTTCCATGTTAGGATAATCATGATATATCATGCCTTTATGTTCATATATCTATTATGATCCATTGATATTCCTGTTTCCTAACATGTATTTTATTCTTCATGTTATGCATTTTTACTCCCTTATTGTGCTTTATAGTTCACCATTTTCTTATGCATGTCCTCGGGTTATCCCATGTCATGCTAAGTACGAGGGAATGTAGTGGTCATGTTAGGGATGTTTTCAATAAAGATGTGTATTTCATATTTTAAGATGTTATGTAATGTTCCAAATCCCTAAAGAAACCAGACCTCTCTATCTTATATGTTGTATCATGTGAAGTTTTTATGTAATAAAATATTTTTATGTGTGAAATAAATATCAGGGTTGTTATACATCAGTTGGAGGGTCTACCAAAATCCAAGCATGATTTTGGAACATCTACTCTATCTAATAATTCATGGCTTCTTGACATTTAGTAGATTTTCTGCCTTCTAATGCTTTCTTTTAGGTTAGACGTTCATTATCCTCAAGGGATAATGTGTTACCCGACTCGGTGACAAGAAAATTGTAAATCTCTGGTTCTCTAACCTCTCGCGTAGACCTATACAGTATCTATGTCTCTAGAACAACTTCTTCTTCCACTTTCTCTTATGGAGATTGTTCCTCTACCAACTCTAGTGCATCTGGAGCACTAACATCATCGAAGTCAATATTTCTCCCATTATTTCCAATACAAATGTGTTCACTCTCAAGAAATATGTCATATCATTCCACAATAACTTTTCTATATAAAGGGTTATATATGTAATATCCTCTAGATTCCTTAAGATAACCTATAAAGATGTTCTTGGTGCTTTTGGATGCTAATTTTTCACTTGGTAAAGTCTTGAAAAAATCCTTGGACCCACATACACGTATCTGTGTCAGACTGGGATTCTTTCCATACCATAACTAATATGGAATCCCATCTGCAACTTTAGTTGGCACTTGATTAAGGGTATATGATGTTGTCTGTAAAGCATATCCTGAAATGGATAACGAAAGAGTCACATGACACATCATTGATCTAACCATGTCACGAAAGGGCATATTCCTCCTTTCACTAACACCATTCCATTGTGGTGTATAAGGAGGAGTGACTTGGGATACTATCCCACACTCCTTCAAATGATCAATGAATGCTTGGTTAAGATATTCTATGCCACGGTTTGAGTGGAGTGCTTTTATCTTTTTACCATGTTTGTTTTCTACTTCATTTTTGGTATTCCTTAAAAATTCGGAAAGAATCAGACTTATACCGTGTTAAGTAGATATATCCAAACCTACTCTAGTCATCGGTATAAGTAATGATGTATGAAAAACAAACCCTTTCCTTTACTGGAAATGGACCACATAAATCATTATGTATTAATTACAATACTGCATTGGCTCTTTCTCCCTTTCCTGTGAATGATGCTTTGGTCATATCTCCTTGTAAACAATCTCGACAAACATCCAAGGGTTATAACTGCACCGAGTCTAAATACCATTCTTGAAATCCTTGTAATCACTTATCTTTTACATGAACAAGCCTGAATTGCCATAGGCAGGTGATGTATGGGTCATGTTGGTTGATTTTTTCATTTATTTCCATTATGGGGTTCTCATGATCCAGCATGTATAAACCATTATTAAGATGTGACATAGCATAACATATGTTATCCCTATAAAAGAGACAACAATTATATCCAAACATGAAATAAAAACCCATAGTGTCTAAACTCAACACAGAGATAATGTTCCTGGTAATAAAATTTACATAATAGAAATTGTTCAAAACTAGAATCAAACCACTTGGCAAGGTTAAGTGATAGTCTCTCACTACTAAGGCTTCCAGGCGTGCACCATTTGTAGATTGGAGAACCACTTCACATTTTTCAATCGTCTCAAACCTATTTTGTTCCTGTATATGAATACAATTGTGTGTGCTACATGTTGTATCCAAAACGCAACTTGTATATAAAGATAGATTTCATTCAATGAAAAAAATTACATGAAGTAGAAGCATCAGTTTTCTTCTTCTTCCCAGCTCTGCAATTCTTCTTCCATCGTCCTTTCTTTCCACATCCAAAGAAAACAGCTTCCTACTCATTACTCTTCCTCTAATTCTTTGGCCTGTTTGCAGGATGATGCATTGTTTTCTTTGGCCTTGACATGGCCTCAGACCCATTTTCCTAGCCCTTTTTTTTTCTTGTTCACCATAAGGACAGATGAATTGGTATTTTTTATATCCTTTTCATCAAGGATAACTAAATAAAAAAGGTCTGGGAGTGACTTTGTCATATCATTAATATTATAATTTACAATTAAAGTCGAGAATCTTGGTGATAAATAGGAAACAATGAGATCCTCTGCTCGTTATTGGATTAATTTGAACTCAAGGTCTTTAGGCCTCTCAATATACACAATCATCTAGTGTATGTGAGGACGAGATTAGTGCCCTTTTTCTATCCTGCACATATATAGGGAACTTGATATCTCATACCTTTCCCTCCTATCCCTCACCCGATATAATTCTTTGAGATGTAAAAGCATCTTGTAGGCATCCTCATCCTCGTGATTTTTTTGCAATTGTCTAGACATGGATGACAATATGATGCATTGAACATCAAGTGTGTCATCTACATGATTTTTTAATTATCTTTTTCTGCCTTGCTTTCTCCCTGAGGAGGCTCAGCATAAATTGTGGATTACCTTACATGTAAATTTTTTTTATGGCATTGTACTATGTGAAAAAACCCATACCACTCCTGGAGGATATTGTCGGTCAGGATATATTCTTTAGACAAAATCGATTTTAGAGATAATGTAATTGTGGTGTTGGTGGTTTCCATCTTAAATCGAAATTAGATAAAAATTTAGCAGTTATTACTTTGTTTTTATAAACTTTTTACATTTATGATTAATAAATTATTATATCATTTTAATGTATCCCTCTATTTTAGAGAACCTTAATAGCCATCACTATTAGATTCGAAATACTCTGTTGCTTGAGTATTTGAGTGGCAAGGATCCTCAAAACCACCCTCATAGTCTACAAGCTCTTTCTATGACACTATTAAGAGGGATTCATGGTAGGCACCAGGTTGGCCAAACCACTTAACTCATGGTTCCTTGTTTTGTTGAGTAATGTCCCCTCTTTTAAAATCTATACATAATTCCCTCAACATCATGCCTCTAAAGTGATATCATGTTAGCCATGCATATTCCTTGACTAATCACTTTAGTTAAGTTGACGCAGCTCTCTCATGATAATGCCCTGGTAGTAAGAGACACTTTCAACCAAGGCTAACAAGAACCCCAAACACCCACTTTAGTTTAGATGTGATAAATGGAAGGATTTTGGACATAATATTTCATTGAAGGATTTTTATATTTATTGATGAATATAATCCTTTTATATCAATATGTAGAAACTAGATTGTCGTGCTCACAACTGAACATGCAATAGAAATATATTCTTCACTTCATTATGCATTTTTTACCTTGTTTACTATTTTATGTGATCAAACAACAACCATGTATTTGCATAAAAAATAAACAATGCAAAAATTTAAATCATGAAATCCGACTGGTCTTGAGCATTCTATTATAGTCAATCCATAATGGATCAATCTTGACCCAGGGGCATCCATACCAATGTTGACAGCTGACACACATCGCAATAAGCCCAGTGCAATGGGCTCCGCTCCCGTTTGGATTACCGACTCGACTTGGCACGGTCTGCATCTCGGATCATCGCAGTTTAATTACAAATATACTTGCATGCAGGTTAGGGGGGTTTTGGGGTACAAAATAGAACTTGTGCATTGGACACGTAGGACCTTATACAAATTTGAATAAAAATTCGATTCACATACCATCATTTATCTAATTAATTATTACAATCATTGCACACATTGAATAAATAATTAAATAAACAAATAAACTAGACATGCATGATTCGATTTCTTGGTCAACACCAGTCGGTTTAATTAAAGCACAATTAAAAATTAAACTGCAATGGAATTTAAATTGTACGAGGGCTCTCAAATAAATTAAATGTATTTAAATTAATTCAATTAATTTATTTTTATCAGTTCCAACACTTTAATTTAATTTTTATCCCAAAAATTAAATTAAACCATCAATTTAATTTTAACTATAAAATTAAATTAAACTATTAATTTAAATTTAATTATAAAATTAAATGAAATATTAATTTTATTTTAATTAATATTAAATTAATGTTTCATGTTAAATTAAATTTAAACCCCAATATAATTCCAATTAATTTAATTTTGATAACTTAATTAATTAAAATTAATTAACGAGGTTCCCTCCAGCCGGGAAGGAGTCCGGCAGGACTGCGAATCCCCGCGAGGGAGTCTTACAAGAGCATTGTCAAATCACGGAGTAACTGCGGCGTGACTACGAAGTTACCGCGGTGTGACAACGGCTTGACTGACCGCTCGACCGCGGCTAAACCGCGACTCAACAGCGAGTTGACCACAACATGATTGCGGCGAGACCGCGCCGTGACCGCCGTGAAACTGTGGTGTGACAGCGGTGTATCCACCCAGTCCAGCAACACCTATGGTGGCATCGTCTTCTGGCCGGCAGCGGACTCCTCCAGCAAGGTGCGATGGAAGCAGATTGCTGCTCCGGCTAGCTGCGAGGGAGGCAGGGCGCTGCTCTGGCCAGCCATGAGGGCGGCGACCCTCTGCTCCTGCCAGTCTGATGAGTGGCAGCCGGCTATTCCGGTGCAGCAATGAGCAGGGAGGCGGGTGAAGCTGGCAGTGGTGTAAGTAGAGTGGCGGGGTAAGGCCGAGTAGTGCTGTCCGGCAGCAGCGCGGTCCGGCAGTGGCGCGGTCAGGCAGCAATAGGTGGTCTGTGGAGCTTGGAGAAGGCAGCACTGCTACGTGGGGAGACACCATCCGGCGACAGCAAGGAGGGCACGACATGGGGATCCAGGTGGCGCGGCCTTGTTTAGGTGGCACGAGTCAGCAACACTGAGGGAGTCCAGGTGCAGACCTCCAGTGAGGCGCAAAGGGAGGTCGGATTTGGGTGGTGCGACCGCTAGGGTTCAATGGGAGAGGCGGCGTAGCTTTTTGCATGGAAGAATACCTGCATGTCCTCTTCCCCCCCCCCCCCCCCTTTTATAAATTTTTCCTATAGACAAAATCAACACCCCATTCCTTTATATTAAATTAAAAATTAAAAAGTAAGAAGTCCCACTTTGGGGTATTGGTCTCCCAAAATATTTTTTTATATTATAAAATTTATAGTCTAAGGACTTTAAATAAAATAAAAAATGACTTGACTCAAGTCTTGAAAGACCCCCTTTTTAATTTATTTTTAAATTACAGTAAAAAAAATTATATTATTTTATAATATATTTAATTTAACTTAAAAAATATATCCCACTGGAAAAATTCCGGCAACCGGATTCCGGCCAAAGCATGGCTGGATTTTGGTACATTTGCGAATGCATAAATAAAATTAAAACACCTTCTCCATAAAATTATCATCTAAAAATTTAAAACCAATGACGTTGATCACATTAAAATTTTTGAATGGAAATAACATGGCCATTCGGAAATGGATCAACATGCGGTCTGATCTGTTTGAACCGATTTAATTTCTCATACTTAAATTCAATACAATTTAATTTTTCGTTTGAATATGAGAAAAATTGCCTCCCTCTGATACCACTCTTAGGTACCGGGACGGGCATCAGGTGTTGATGGACTGAGAATTTAATTTTTTTTTCATCATCAGAGGAACATCACATTGTCAACTCTGGTCCAAATACAGTCCGAGGATCACATGTGGATTGAAGAGAGAACAACAATAAAATAGAACTAGTACCTTGTTTTGATCTGACATGTGCATGTCATTTGCAGGATGTCGGTGGCCGTTTCTTGAAGACTCTAATGTCAAATCCCTCTTGATCATCCACACACGCCTCTCGAATATGCTCACACATCGTTCGTTGGATTCCGGATGCTAACGTGGTACACCAACGAGCTCTTCGACGTAGTAGTGTTCACCGTAAGGCAAGAGTCTTTGATCTAAGAATGATAATCTTGATGTTATTCCTTGGTTGATAGAATCTCTCTCTAGAATCTAGGAGGAGATAGAGGCACTCAAATTTGACACAAGAATAGTTGCATGGATATAGCTTATCTCTTACTTATATAGGGGATATCTAAAATACCCAGTATGGGTTCCTGACCCCCATGTAATAGATATTCTCCGTATATATATAATAAATATTTATTTACATCAAGATAATTTATTCAATAAATAATATTGATAATTTTATCACTAACTGCAATATATATTACATCATAATCTTCAGTCTATATCTTGACTCACTTCTCCTGAAAATATTAAACGAACCATGGATATTTAAATCCTTTCGAATAATATTTTATCTCTGTATTTACTTAATCACTTATAAATACATGTTATAAATAAATTCAACATATTATTCCATGCTTGAATAATTAAAGAATTTATTTATTACTTGGTTAATACTCAGACCCATTGGCATGCCCCCCAAGTTATATATTCCTATTCCCAAAATAGGGATGATTCTCAAAGTGTTATAGTTTGTGACCCTCTAAGCCCTTACCTCAATAGCAGTGAATCATATCCACCCACCAAGAGCGGTGTCTAGGAACCAATCGAGACCCCTGTAGAGATAATGTAAAGTCAAATAAACGACTACCTTCCTATGATCATGGTATGTGTAATATAATCTCTTCATCATCGATATCTCAATATAGAAGAAATCACACTAGTGTCATCATCTTTTATGTTACTTTATTTTATTTTTTGATTTGTCCGAACAGTCTTACCTTCCACTACCATGTCATTGGATTCAATGAAGGTGAAAAAATACTAATCAACGAAGCCCAAGATATCCCTTCCCCAACTCAAAAGCGACAAATCCAATCTAGATCATTCAATCAATGCCATGTCACCAATGACGTACCCAACATAAACTACCAAGCCACAACTTAATTTCCATGGTTTTCTCCTTGCATCAAAGTATGCAATCAAATGACACACATTGATAATGATTTCATGTTTGGAGACCACTATACATGTCTGTAGATAGAAACGTCCAATGACACCTGTATCATGTGGTGTTTCTATAATGTTATTATGTCCTCATGATCTCAAATACTAGAGATCATCAAGTGAGAACTTCATGAGAAATAGTATCAATGATTATGAGCCCCAACACCTGATGGTCACACATCATCTATGTCATTTTAGAATTATGTAACTGGACCATATGAAATATTTTAATATTACTGTCATGGCATCTCATGGATCTCGTTATATTCTGGGATCTGCTATAACCGTTTGATACGACTTGTAATCTAATGAAATTTCCATAATCAAAATGGATGCAAAAGTATCTAAACTATTAAGGTAAGATAAACACATGTATATATAACAAACTACATACATGTGGTGGTAATCAATGTACAAAATACATTGGGTCTAGGTCACCCACATTCAACAAAATGGTCTTACAGCGAGTGTATCATTGATTCAAAAAAATTAAAATTAACCATATTACCTCCAAATTATAAGGACAATCATCCTTTATGAACAATGATTATTACCTTTGCAGTTTTCAAGAATGTGCATCCCAAAATCAATGATGCATGTGAACTAAAAAAACATTCTCCATATCTAGTACATAAAAATCAATGAGGAAAACTAATTATTTTACCCTTACCAACACAAATTCAATAAATCTTGATGGCTTATCTAACTCCAATTAGCTAACTGGATGGAAATTCTAGATTTCTTGAGCTCTCCAACCTGCATAGATAAAAATATATAATAAGGCATTATTAGAGTTGGTTTCTTGAGTACCAACTGTTTATAGTTTGATTACATGAATGTACACTTATTAAATTGTGTTTATTGTTCTTCAAGATTATAATATAATAATGTCTTGGAATATATTTTTTCATTAATAAAGTCATGGCAGGTCCCCACTATGATTAGATCCTTTAAATTCAATAAAAATATTCTTAAATAATGTACTACGGTTGGATGACATACTATGATAGGAAACATAGTATATAGACCGTCATGTGAGAGTACTCGTAAGAAGTTGAGACTCTAACTAATGGAGTTCGCACTTGGTAATCTCCAAGATGGAAGATTATGATAACAGACCCACCAGTAGTAATTCAACATGACTTGGTGTCATCAGACATTGCTATCTACGAGCGTGTGTAATGTTCCATAGATTAGAAGATTATCATTAACTCATGTCATGACTCACACACTTAGATTTTCAGACGAAAACCTTCACGAAGACAATTTGTGGGAAGTAGGGTAAGTTGGGTGTGTCAGGAATGACATGTTGTTAATGGATATGTCAAGGAATTATTTTTCCCTTCCATATTTATGGAAGTTGATATCTCAAGCCCTTTGATTCAAATAGAACTGTTGACCAAATTCCATGGCCATGGTGTCACGACGAGTTTATTTCTAGATATCAAAGAATGATGGATCAACCATATAGGTTTATGACACTAAGATGAAACCTTCTTGATTAGATATTTAGAAAAAAGGAATAAATTACACAGTAAGAGTTTTTATGAGGTGAAACTTGAATGCGACATCAACTTCTTTCTCTTGGGTGCCTTGACCCATTGCTCGACAGTAATCTTGGACTTTAGGAAAGCCCGCCAAATGATGATGAGAATTTGTCCTAGAGGGTAACACACTAAGTGTATCCAAGTATATCAAGTAGAATAATGATTATTCATTTATATGGTTTAATAATTATTCAAGAAAGCCTAAATTGTTTTAATGTTGGATGAAGAATAAAATGAAAACACGATATACACGATGTGTACATTGAATGTACACTTCCTTTAGTTTTCATTTTAGAAAGGAAATGAAATACAAGGAAACATCGTGTATTAATGATTACACGCCATGTAGTTTTTCCAGTTGGGATTTGGAGGAAATAATATTGTTATATTAAATGAAATTTATTATAATTAGTGTGGAAGCATGTTAAAAAATTAATGATTCCACATGGGGGTTTTCAATAAGAGTTAATGAAATAAATAAAACATGTAACACATTTATTTATTATCATAACCTCATATCCTCAAACCCGATTATAAATATCCTCACAACCCCAACACTTTTCTCTAATCATTGTGCACAACAATTCTGGAGAAATATCTCAAGGCTAAAAGAACTCCTTCCTCTTAGAATTCTCCCAAGACCGAGAGATCATCCTCCATCAGATCAAGAAGATATAAGGTGGACAATGAATGAAATGGATTCTCCACGCTAGAACCCGAAGATTCCTTTGGCAATGTCCAGAGATACGTGGTACATGTATGGATCATTTCTAGAGGAAGTCTACACAAGGCTTCTGCGATGAAATGACAAATCACATTAAAACATGATCAGAAATATCCACAAAGAAAGAACGCCATAACATGAACTTCTTGTCAATTAAATAAATTAATTATAATCAACCGGTGATGATCTTTTTATGTGGTTCTGGGACTATTCTTCTTCTTTTTCTATTTCTGTGATTTGATCCCTAGAGTCTGTCATTTATTTTCGTATTGATCATAGATTGATCCTTGCTATTGACAAAAATCCAAGTGGGTAAATCCACCCACGAGCTTCCGTTGCACCCATGACCATGAATTGGTATCAGAGGGATCACAAATTTTATTATCGTTATTTAATTTTCTTTGATAATTTATTCATTTTTATTTTGTTCAATTCTAGATAAATCGTTCTACAAAACTGAATGAAGGATATCTGTTCTTCCTCCTTCGTTTCTTGATTCACATCACAGAAACAACCGTTTAATTATAATTTTGATTAAAATAAAAACAAGGATCTCATCCATAGGACCCACTCATTCTGTCTGTACAACACAAGAATATATGGTGTGTAGTGAAAACTACATGCCGTGTACTTAGGCTCAACGAACTAGTACTAGTCCGCCAAACCACACCGTGTGAATTGAGCATAGCTATGTTTTTAATAAACCGTATTGACCAGAACTGAACAGAGCATGGAAACCAGAATACATGGCATGTTTGTTGTATCAACACACCGTTTAGTCCGATCTGGCCGTGGTGAAACTGTGTACAAGGAGAAGCCGTGTACCACATGCATGAGATTTCTAGGCTTTAACCATGTAACAAGGAAGTGCATGCTGTGTTAGATTAATCTACATGTCATGTACTCCATAACATCCAAAGTAAAAAAAACACGCCAAAGCCCCCGGTGTGTACTTTGGATAAATGGTGAAAACAAATCCACGTCGTGTACTATAGCATACACACCGTGTTCTTTCTAGAAATGGATCTTCACCAGGTTTTCTCCGAATTACAAAGACCCGTACAATGAATACGGATGAGAAGAATCCCAAAAAAAAACTCAGAAATGAATTTCAGATAAATAATTGATTAATTATAAGATCATAATTAATTGAATTCAAGTTTGAATTATCGTGAATAAATGAAAGATTAAATGAATTTGAATACTAAATATGTGTAAAAGTCGTTGCATGCTATGGATGATCATGAGCTAGACCAAAGACCCTTTGTGTGTGTATGGTTTCATTTATATTTATTTAAATTAAATTTGTTGTCCTATGATCCTTCTTCCAATAAAATGTAGGGCATGTGTGCCCATGGTTTCATTAATGTAATCCCCATGTAATGGAGGATATCCCTGCCAAAGGAGACGGTTCAAAATATGAAGTTGAGACGAAGCCAACCCAATAAGATACAAAGGTGTACGGGTGGGAGCTGCAAAAACACGAACCATCAAGTTCATGGTGTTTTTCCCTAGGTCAGGTTTAGCTTATCAAAACCGCTAGATAAGATAACCAATAGAATCTCATGATCATGAAATCTTATTTTATTTCTTTCTGATTTCATGGTTTATTTATTATGTATGTGTTATCGCGGTCACATAGTTAATTAAGTAAACAAGCATGCAAAGATGGAATAAAATAAAAACTGGACTATGCGTAAACATTATCAGAACATGTTTAATCACTAAAGAAATAATCACTTAATATTATAAAGCATGTGATAATGTGAAACTACGCATAAAGAATTAAATTCCCTCAAATACCATATTAAGTAAGACCATTCCTTCCATTACTTGATTATGGGAAAGACTCAATAAATCTATGTGTTTGACCAACCCTTGTTGGGAAACATAATTTTATAAAGTAATCTCTTATTAATGTTTCAGGTAGACATAAATCTATGTGTTTGACCAACCCTTGTTGAAATTCACTACTGGCAGTAATTCTATTCACTACATGATGGGTGGATGTGCCTCTCATTGTCAACTAAAAGAGAACCCCATCTGCGTGGGACCTGAAATTGATGATTCATCACTGAGATAATCCTCATCAAAATCCTACCATAAGATCCTATATAGCTAGTTATACATAGGCATCCCAAAATAGTCAATATATACCATGGTCATGATCATATCTGGAAAGCTGACTCAAAAAAGACATTGATACCATAACTCATTCCTATATGATGTATGTACCATAATATTCCCCACAATCATTTTATCAGTGTGCTAAGTTGAAAAGTGGGTTTTCAAAATCAAGGTGAATGGATACATCAGTTGTTGCACAATCAAAAGGGTATCTAGATCAAGATTCAAACATAAAATAGATAATCACCATTTCTCTAAATCCCAATCCAATACTCACAATAATGCCAAATCCAATCATAATTCCTATGATAGGACCTCTTTAATACCATTCCCCAAGATAATACTAGTCCCAATAAGTGAGATACCAAATCAACCTAGGAATGAAGATGGGATGAAACCATGTTTTAACAATGCTTCCCAAGTAAAGATTAAGTACCCAACATGTATTTGGAGTACACAACATGTCCCCCGATATCATCCATTTAGCTATGTGTTTTCAACCAATATATCATGTATCGACCTAACTATGTGGAGTGTATAAATGATACATGAGATGTCATGTCCATGGGGGTACTCAATATGTTCATTTTCTTCCTAGATCATGTCCCACCAAGGGCACACTGGGTGTGGACCAATACACATGGTGTATGGGGCAACACATTTCCTTGGGAGTGTACTCCCAATACACATCATCAAGGATACGTATGGGTAACATGGAATGTGGCTAGATTACAAGGTCTTGTGATATTTAACTCCCCTAAAAACCCAATCCCTCACATTAGTGATAAATATGGTTTCTGTTCTTCCATACTAAACACATTGTAGTCATAAATTTTCTATAAATACAAATTCATGATGAATTTTTTGTTTTCGAAATCCCAATCATTGATTACACCATAAATATTCACATAACTCTCAAAAACCATGTTATCCATCATAAAGCCTCACAAAAAGTTGATTCCCATCCATTCTTCATCTAGAAAATGTATCCTCAACTCTACACATATCTTTCATGCACTATTCCCCATGAAAATACCATAGTTTGATTCTCCATTAGATTTCAATAAAATTCATCAAGTATATTTTGTATTATAATTCACCATGTCAAACCCACAATATCAATATGTGGAATTCGTTGTCAATCACATAATGAAATGGGATAGTTGGTATAGTTTAACCAATATAAATTTAAGTGTCATCGATGAATGCACGTAGAACAGAGGGATAAAGCCATAAAACAAAAAAGAGATGACCGACTAATGGCCATGTCTGGTTCTTCCACCATTAATTGATTAAAATTGAAGAGAATAAGGATAAATGGAATTACATTAACCATTCAAAGAATGATGAATAAAAAATAAAAAATTATAAATAAAAATTCAAATCAAATGGCTTCACGGTCATTGATTATGGATTAGTTTGTTCTAGAATAATCTATAATCATTTCAATATCTAAAGAGAGGATAGAAACATAAAATAATTCCTTATAATAACAATAGATCAACAGATAATGATGAATGAAGCTCACATAATTTTTTTAAATGTGTGATTGAATTCTAACACATTTTGGATCAGCCCCTACTTCCAAGGTCACCGCCAACAATCACTACTATGGCTCCCCTCTCAAGGATCTGTCTGGGTAACGTGGATAACTTCATAAAATTTACAAAAAAGAGATTATATATATAGAATCATGTTATGGAATTTAATTAAATCAAATAAATAAATTAAATAATCTAACCTTTTTATTTCATCTATTATCATCCCATGACAGCACATCGACTAAAGATATGATTCAAACAAATCAAATATCATGTCTCAGGTAAATACCACATGATTGATTCAACCATATACTTAGTTTCTTTATCCAAGGACCTTCACAAAATATATATTGACCCTAAAGTATGTACATAGCTATTACCTCATTTTTAAGATAAACAACATAATAGGGTCACAAAAACAGGATCTAATGGTTTAGTGTATTGGAAAAATTAGCCACATACATAACTTGCACAACAATAAAACATAAAAATTTGTTTAAAATAATATTATCTATCCCATTAAATCCCACATTCTCCTTAGTAAACATAGTCATCAAAGGATATACATAAATGAAATGGGTGAGTTAAAAGTGCAATAAGTGGGTAAATAAAGACATTAATTAACATAACAAGGGAGAGAATAATAATAATCATAATTATAAAATAACCATGAGATAATTATCAATATCATGAGGGAAACATAAGATAAAGTCATGGGATTTTGAAATTAATAAAAATAAATCATAATTTCTTAGTGTTCAAATACCACACATAGTTGTGAACTAAGTTAATATCATGTTCACACATAACTTATACACATAAGCATATCATCGTAATTGCGAACAAAGCTAGAATAATTTTCATGCACATCACACATTATCTAATGATATACATCACATTTCATAATTAATTTGAGGGATATATAAATATGGGCCAACCCATCACACCATAACAGCTACATAATCATGCTTGCCACTTTGAAAACTTAACAATCATAACCATGAAATAAGGCATGGAAAGGAATGGGTTTTATAAGGATTTCATAAAGGATTCATTCATGAATAAAATTTTTGGTTACTAAAAGAAAAATTAATATCATATTTGGTTTATAAAACATCTCCATTGATCTATGAATAAATAACTCAAGTGGAATCATGATGTTTTTTCGGAAAGAAGAGTTCTTTTGGAAAATTCATCGTATTTTTCCGAAAATCATATTCAAAAAATTTATATCCCTGAAAAGAAATGGGAAGAAATATGAAATTATGTTTGAGGAATATTAAATGAACATACAGACTTAATTTTTTCATGAAAGAGGTATAACCCAAAGAAAGGGAGTTGGGTTTGAGAATCCTCTTACATTATGTATGAATGTTTTCATTACTTTCACATAATATAAAATATAATAAATTATATTAATTAACTACTAAATTATAAACCCTTTATACATGTAATTTATTTATTATATTTTTATTAATTTCATTTATGGCCATATATATGAGTTGTAGAGTTCAATTTTGTCATTCTGAGTGTGTTTTTTTCTTGGTTTTCATGATAGCTTTACTTTTATACATGTACGAAAGTTCTTATAAAATGAGAATAATTATGCAGAACAGAAAGTATATGTTATTAGTGAAGTTCCATAATTTAAAATGGTCTCATGTATCCTTTTATTATATTATATTAGGATTATTCATTAGATAAAATGTTGATGAAAATGTTTTAATTTATTTTGGATGTTTTTACAACCATCACAAACTTGTATCATTATATTTGATATCATGTTAATATATTGGTTCAAATAAATAATATATGTTTTAATATGTATATTAAAATATTATTTGACCATAATAATGGTTTTATGACCATCCATGATGGTGGTAATGGAAATCAAAAAATCGTCATCCACAAAGTTGGTGAATCGACACACCACGGGCAATGTTTTCATTTTGAGAATAAATGGAGAAGAGAAGAGATTTTATGTTTGATATTCCATTAAAAAGATAAAATTACAGTATATATATAATTATATAATTATCATAATTCATTAGATATGGTATATGAGGATAAGGTAGAGAAATAAATAATTTAAAAGAGACCGGTGGTTGATTTTACCTTTTGAATATCTTCTCCATGAGAACGTCCTTAAGGAACATGGGTTTGGAATTTGGTTGAGAACAGAAGATCTTGTACATAGGAAAGAGGATTGGGAAGGGAATTAAGTAGAATTTATAGAAGTTAAAAGTATTTTAAGGTGCGAGGAGAAGGGGAGGTGAGGGTGGTATTGAAAGGGGAGGAGAGGGTTATTTTTTCTTTATATTCGTTAGTTTAATATTTTGGATCAAGAAAATCAATAGTGTTTCAACATATCACCTAATATATTAAATAATGAATTAGAGTTTGAGATTATGGTTCTTAAATCAGTCATACATCATCCTTGACTTAAAAATTCATGTATTTATCTTATACTATAAATTACTGTATTTCACTATTCACTAAAAAAATCAACTATTTTAAAAAACTAAATAAAACCATAACAATTTTTTAGTGTGAATATTTTAATAATAGACTTAATTTTATGATTTTTTTTCTCTAAATTATATTATTTTAGTTTTTTTTATATAAAATCATCATTTATTCAAAAATACTGATTTTAATATTATAACTGATATTATGACACATTAAAAAATTAATTAAGGTCCAATAAAATTAATTTATAATTATAACACATAAAAATATTAATTTATGAATATAATTTATGGAAATATTTCTTATTTTAAATTATTATATTAATTATAATATTGTAAATAAACATTTATGTTTAAAAAAACCAACACTTAATTTATAATTATTAAGAAATTTATTTAATTATTTCATGACATAAATATATCAAATTTAAATTTATAAAATTTCTAAATTTTATTTATACTTTTAGAGGTGAGGTTAATATTCTATTTCCCATATTACAATTCTTAATGGTCATATTACACTTCCAATAAACATGTTACTATTCAATGAGTATAGATTCCTTAATTTCCATAAATATCACTTATTTATTTCTCCATTAATCAAAATAATGATTTTATCTAGTTCTATATGTTATATATGTATTTTATAATATATAAAATAATTATAATAAGGGTAAATTCAATTTTTAAATGTTTGGTTTGTTACATTCCCCCCCTTTAGAATTTCACCCTTGAGATTTTTCTTTACATACAATGGTGAAAATATGTGAGTGTATTTATCCATCACCATTTCCTATAGTTCCCATGTTTCATATTCAAAATTATGCTTCTTCTATAACACTTGGACAAGGTGAGTTGTCTTGCTACGTAGAGAATTTTCTCTACAGTTCAAGATCTTCACTGGTTTCTCTTCATATGAGAGGTTTTCCTCTAGTTGTACAACCTTCAGATTCAGAACATGTGAAGGGCCAGGTATGTAATTATTAAAGAGAGATACATAGAACACATCATGAAGTTAAAACTTATTTGGTGGAAGTGCATGTTAATAGGCCACTGATCCTATGAAATCATGTATCTCAAAAAGTCCAATATAACTTGGGTTAAGCAAACCTTTCATTCCAAATCACATGACTCTCTTACATGGTGATATTCAAAGGAAGACATTATCTTATAATGTAAATTCAAAATCCATTTGATTATTGTCAACATAGATATTTTTTTAAATATGTCTATCTTTGATATATTACAAAATTGCTTGAAGCTTTTCTATCATCCCTTGCACAAGATCATGTCCAAGTAGTTTTTTTCTCCAACTTCATCCAAACAAGATGGAGTTATACATCGCTTCCCATATAGTGCTTCATATGGATCCATATAAATACTTGAGTGGAAGATATTTTTGTATGAGAACTCATCTAATGGTAGATGTTGATCCCATCCTCCTTTGAATTACATTGAGTAGGATGTTATCATGTCCTTCATTGTCTGAATATTTCTTTTATATTGTACATCTATTTTGGGGTGATTGGTCATGCTTCAATTCATTTCATTACTCATATCATATTGAATAATTCTCTATAATTTATATGTGAACCTTCGATAATGATCAGATATTATCAAAAGTAGAACTCCAACTAGCCTCAACAATTCCATCACATATATCTTGGAAAGTTTTTCAAGTTCGAGATCTTCCCAAATAGAAATAAATTAGGAAGTATTGGAGAGTCTTTCAACCATAACCCATATTTCATTGTTTTCTTTTTATGTCTTTGGATGACCAGTGATAAAATCTATTGTGAAATTATCCCATTTTTTGGTGGGGATAGAAAATGGTTGCATCATACCTATCGAATTTTGTCTCTCTTCATTATCTTATTGATATACCAAGCACCTTGAGATATAATATACAATATCCTTCCCCATGTTTTCCCACTATAAGTACTCTCAAATATCAATGTAAATCTTGTTACTTCCATGGAGGATGGAGAGAGATGATCTAAGTGAATTATCTCATATCTCTATCTTTATATCAGCTGATGAAGGTAGAAAAATCCTAGTTCCAAACCAAATATCACCTTCATCATCGATGTGGAAATCATGTGGATTCCCTTCCATTACAAATTTAATATAATTTTGTAGCTCCATATCATCACTTTATTTCTCCTTGATCTTCTATTAGATAGATGATTGCGAAATAATTTGGGAAAGGTTGTATGTACTCCCTACTAATATGATTTCTAAATCCATCCTTTATATATCAATAAAGATAGGGTCTTTTCTAAATCTACATGATGGATAGTGTAGTAGGTTCATTTATGCTAAAATCATTAGCTTCCTTGTTTTCCTTTCCTAGATGGTAATTAATATAGAAAGATTAGTCCTTTATTAGCTCTAACAATATCTTTTGTTGCATGTTGAACTCCTTTTGTGGGAATATATACTTTAGACATATGTGATCGGTATATATGTCATGCTTCTCATCAAAGAATAGTAGTTCTGCCATATTTTCAAGGAAGAAATCATAGTTTCTTGATCTAGATCATGCATTGTGTAATTCTTCTCATGGATATTCAAATTCCGTTAGGAATAGTCTACCATATTATCATTCTGCAAGAGTACCCAACTCAAAACTTTCATTGAATCATTAATATATATCACAAAACCTTATACACTTGTTGGTAGTATGAGTACAAGTTCGATGATTAGACTCTTCTAGAGATCCTTGAAACCTTTCCTGAATTCATCCGTCTAGAAATACTTTACCCCTTTTCATGTTAACTAAGTTGGTGGGATAGATAATCAGTATAAATATATCACAAAACGTTAGTAGTACCCTTCTAAGCTAAGAAAAATATAGATTTCATGGAGACTAATTGGTCTGGGCCATTCTTCAATTACCTTTTTTAAAGGGTCCACATAAATTCTATCACTTGTGATGAAATGTCCTAAGAATGTGACTTTCTCTATCCAAAAGTCACACATGTTGAACATGTGGTACGATTTCTCCTTCCATATTGGCACCAGCATAATCCTTATATGTTCTTCATGTTCCTACATAATATTAGAGTATATGAGAATATCATCAATTAAAATCTGGCAAAAATTTTTCAATTTTTTCTCTGAATACTATATTAATCAGATCCATGAATAAATTATCGGAATTTGTAAGGTTTAAGGACAACACTAGAAACTCATAGTTACCATAAATTATACGGAAATTGGTCTTATGAATATCTTATTTATTCACCATTAGTTTATGATATCTAGAATTAATATCCACCTTTGAGAATCATTATGCTCATCATAGTTGATTGAACAAGTCATCAATCCATGGAAGAGGATACATGTTCTATATAGTCATCTTATTTATATCATGGTAAGGCATACAAATATGAAATGATACAAAAATTTTCTCAATGGAAAGCCTTAGCACACCCCAATGTGATTCACTAGGGCATATGAACCCCTTGTCCGAATGATCTTTCATACACATCTTTAACTCCTCCATATTGATAGGGGCCGTCCTATAAGGAAATTTTGAGATAAGAGTGGTTCTAGGTTTATGTTCTATTTAAAAAACTACCTCATGATTTGGGGGAAGTGTGGGTAAATCATCAGTAAATACATCGGTGTATTCCCTCACAATGGGAATATCCTCATGTTTGATGCTTTCCATTGATGCAACCATTTGCGCCTGGTATGATTCTGTATAGGGTATCAACACCCACATTATTGGGGGATCTTACAATGTATATTCATGAACTTCCATGAATTTGTGGGAGATTGTGGGATGATTCAGAATATGAAAAGATATTTCATTTTCCTAGAAATTTATGTGTGCTCTATATAACGAGAGATAATTGATTCTCACTATAGTGATGAATACCACCAAGGTAATTATTATGAGATTCACAAGAAGAATATTCCTAAATATTCCAATCAGATAAGAGCCCAACATTTGGGTTTCAATGGTTGGACCACTAGATGTTTTTATAGATTTATTTATTTGAATATAATGGTGCTTTGTTTTAACAGTTCTAGAAAACATGAAGGATATAACGGAATGAGTAGAACCATAATCAAATAATACTTTTTTCCATTATTGAGTGAACAGGATGTGTACCTTGTACGACTTAATTTTCTTTCTCCACTTCATCAGTAGTGATGGATAAATGTTTCCCTTTCTTATTTGGATTTGGTTGCTACTGAGGTTGATTACCTATAAAGACTTGAGGTTTAGTGAAAAAGATTGTATATTTCCCTTTCTCTCTATAGTTGAAACAGTGAAACATGGTTGTTGGTCTCCTTTCCTCCATCCCATTGGCCATCTTCTTCATATCTCTTCAAAATTCATGAGCTTGGTGGCCTTATCTCTCATGCTTATATCATATACCTATCCATTTGAGGTAGTTCCCATGAATTTTCTCACCACATTTTTGAAATATTGGTGGTTTATATTTCATTCCACCATTTTCATTATATCCTCCATCTTGAAACTCCATCTTTTTTTTCTGATATCCATATCCATGGAACCATTATCCAAACTCCATATCCACTTTGATAGAACATCAAACAACTTTTTCATAACTAACAATGTTTCAAATAGATATAGCCTTTCTAAAGAGTGGTTTTAAACCACTAAATAATCTATCCATTTTTCTATCGTTGTTAATAATAAAACTTAAGGCATACAGTATGAGCTATGTGAAATTTCCTTCGTAATCCATGATAGATTCTCCTTACTTTTTCTTCATCTCTATGAATTATATCTCCATGTTTTTATGAAGAGTTTGGGGAAAATACTTGTTATGAAATATTTTTCTAATGTCTTACCACTCTATCTCTTCAAATTTATCGTTTATATTTGTGTTCATAATTATTATACACCATTGATCAGCCTCTTCACATAAGAATTAAATTTCCAAAGAAACCTTATCTTTATCAGAATATTAAAGCATAGAAAATATATTCTTCATTTAGGTGACCCACCATTTCACAACTAGGGGATCATAAGAACAATTAAACATCAGTAGTTATTACTGCTTAAAGGACTCAATAACAAGTTACTTCTTCTTGCGTTATGGTGGATGTTCCAAATGGTTTGTGTTATTATTCATAGAAAAGGACAACTGGGTATGAATTTCTATGAATTATTGAACTCCACCTCTTAAGGCATTAGCGTTGTTGTTCAGGATATCACTGCATTGTCCATCACGCGGGTTGCAAACCTGGTTTATCTTAGTTCCCACTACTTATCAAAAAAAAAATGTTTTAAAAAAACATTAGTCAATAAATTATGAACAAATAATTTATTCTTTTTATGAAATTAAATCTAAAGGAATATATTATGGGATCCCTATGTTTAGCATTTTTCTAAAACAATTCTTCGTGGATGATTACATATATGTGGTCTTATCCTAAGGGGTTTTTCTAAAGATATCGAGTTCTAATTCCCAAATTAACTAAACCATTCTCTAATAAAAACTATAGAAACCCAACATTTCTTATATAAATATTAAATCATTTTAATGATAAACAACATAATAGAATTACAAAACTAGGATCTGAAGGTTTGGTGTCATGTAAAAATTAGGCACATACATAACATACACATTAATAAAACATAATAATTTATTTAAAATATTCATATTTATTCCTTTAAATCTAAAATTCTCCTTAGTAAAAATAGTCACCTGAGGATATACATCAATGAAAGGGGTGGGCTAAAGGCCCATGAAGAGGATAAATAAGGACATGAATCAATATAACATGGGTATGTAGAATCATCATGACAATCATAACATAACCATAAGAGAATTTTCAACATCTTAAGGGAAGAATTATGTAAAGGCATGGAATGTGGTAATGTATAAAAATGAAACATGATATCTTATTAGACAAATACCACACATTGTTTTGAAACAATTTAGAATCATGTTCACACATAACATATGTATATAACCATAACATCAAAATTTTGGAAATAAAATATAGCATTGTTTTAAAGAATATTTCACATTATATCATCAGATACATCACATTAAACTTTTCATTGGAGGGATATATAATTTTGGGCCCACCTGTCACCTCATAACATTTACATAATCATGCATGTCATATAGAACATATAACAATCATAACCACTAAATAAACCATTAAAATGAATGGGTTTCATAAGGATTGAATAAATAAATAAATAATAAATAAACCTTTGGGTTACCAAAAGAAAAATTAAGATAATATTTGATTTATAAATCATCACTCTTGAGGGAAGAAAAATTGCTCATGAAGAATCCAGATATGTTTTGGAAATAAGAGATCTTTTGGAAAATTATTTGTGTTTTTCATAAAATCATATTGGAAACATGTATATCATAGAAAATAAAAGTTTAGTAAAATGAAATTATGTTTTTGGACTATTAAATTAATATACACACTGAAATTTTTCATGAATGAGGTATAACCCAAATAAAGGGAGTTGGGTTTGAGAATCCACTTACATTATGTCTAAATTCTTTCTTCAAATAAAAATAATATCTTGGATAAGAAAATAATATTCATTAATTAGTCAATAAATAAACTTTTATTCATGTATTTAAATTATTGTAATTTTATTATGTTATTTTATGGATATTTTTGATGAGTTATAGAGTTAAATTTCTTCATTCTGGGAGTGTTTGTTTTCTTGGTTTTCATGATCGATTCACTATTATACAAGTATGAAAGTTCTTGTAAAATTAGAATAATTATCAAGAATTCAAATTAAATGTTATTAATGAAATTAAATAAGTTTAAATGGTATCATATATCAGTTTATTATATGATATTAGGATTATTCATTTGATAAAACATTGATAAAAGTTTTTTAGTATAGTTTGGTGTTTTTCAACTATCATGAACTTGTATCATTTTAATTATATAATATTTATATAATTATTCCAGTATATGATATAAGTTATAATATTTTTAAGAAAATCAAATATAACCATAATAATAGTTTTATGACCATCCTTGAAGGCTATAATAGAAAATAAGAAATCACCATCAATGAAGGTGTTGAATCGACACATCACAGATGATATTTTTATTTTTAGAATAAAAGGAGATAATAAAACATTTTATGTTGTATATTTTTATAAAACAATAAAATTATATTATTTATGTAATAATATATTTATAATGATTATTTGCATAGGTGAGGGAGGATAAGGTAGATGAAATAAATAATTTAAAAGAGAATGGTGGAGGATTTTACCTCTTGAATATCTTCTCTTTGAGAACCTCATTAAGGAACTTATGTTTGTTATTTTTTTGAGCCCAAAATCTATAGGATGTAAGGAAGTAGATTTGGAATGGAATTGGGTATAATTTAGTCAAGATACAAGGATTGGAATGAGTGAGTATAAGGGGTGGTGAGGGGTGATATTTATAAGAGAGGTGAGGGGTAATTCTATTTATTATATTCATTAGTTTATTATTTTGGCTCAAGACAATCAATAGTTTTGATCCTTACCACTAAATATATTAAATAATAATGGATATTTATATACTATAAATTCTTATATCATCCATATATCAGCCATTACTAAAAAATTGATGTATTTTGATTATTTTGTAAATTAGCATATTTCACTATTCACCAAAAAATGAACTATTTTTTAAAAAATTCAAAAAATTCACCCAAACCATTTTTTGGTGTTTAGATTTAAGAAATTAACTAAATTTTATTCAAATAGTTTTCTTAATATGATAAAATTAATTTTTATATTAAATCATCATTTATTCAAAAAATACTGATTTTTATATAATAGCGGATTTTATGACACATTTAAAAATTAATTAAGGTATCATAAAATTATATTATAATTATAATACATCAACATAATAATTTATGAATCTATTTTATGTAAATAAGTTTTCTTTTAAATCATTAGATTAATAATAAAATTATAAATAAACATTTACGAATTACAAAAATTCCACCGCATAATTTATCATTATTAAAACAATTATTTTCAAATTTCTTTATATAAATATTTCAATTTTTCATTAATAATATTACTAAATTTACTTATACTTTCAAAGGTGAGGTTAATATTTTGATGGCCGGATTACTATTCTTAATATAATATTACTATTCCAATAGATCATGTTACTATTAAATTAGTATAGGTTCTCTAATTTCCATAAATAATACTTATTTATTTCTCCATTAATGAGAATAGTTATTTTCTTAGGTTCTCTATATTAAATACATGTTTTATACTATATAACATAATTATAAGAAGGGTAAATTCTATTAATAAAAGGTTAGTCCGTTAGAAAATATATGTCATAATTCACACATGAGTATAATAAACATTTAAAAATATTTAAATACTTTATTTAATGGTTTAAACAAACCCCAATAATTACACCATTACATGAAAAGCAATTATAGGGCATTCATAAGACATTTTAATGGGGAAAACCTAAAAATTAGGATTGATACAATCTAATTACCTTAATTAAAGAAAAAATTGCATTAAAATACATTTCCATTATCTTTTATGTTTATAATTTTAGATATTTAAGAAAAAATATTAACTAAATACCCATTCCTTTTTAATTTAATGAATATTTTTATCACTATAAAAGAAACTGATTTATACATAAAAAGTCTTTAACATCTCCTAAACTGTTTTCATAAAATATACTCTTCTGGACACATCTTACATATTAATATTCTTTATAACCTAGGGAAATGGGAATTTAAGAAAGGGGTGAGCTCAGATGCTTGATAAGAGTACACATAAGCACTAATTTTCCATGAATATAAGTGAGAATAATATGAGAAATCTTGTATAATTAAATTAAATATGATTATCATACAGAATTAATCATAGATCAGAAGTCATGGGCCAAAAAATAATGCTGGGAATATTATAATAGATAAATCAAATGGGTGGGAAAAAATATTCCAATAATCATAGTCCATGAGAGAGTAATAAAGGAATTAGAATAAGCATAAAAGTATGGGTTATCAAGTAAATTTATCATAAAGAGATTATTATAAATATGAAACTATCATATCATAAGGAAACCTTATGATAAAACTCATTATGCCCTTGCCTATGTGAACTGACTCATTATACCCACACATAAATATGTGAGAAAAATGATTCCCATGCATGTGTTAACAAAGTAATTATGTACATTCCCAACTATCTCATGAGATATCAATGTAAAAAATGCCTTTGAAGGCGTTATAGGACCCATCCCATCATCATCCTTAAATATGTGTGGTATAAGAAATCAATCATTCATTATAAATAATCCATGGAAATAAAATTGGTTTTTTATACTTTTAAAATAAAATCATATAAAGAAAACATTTAAAATTCTTTAAAAAATCATTACATGATATACCCATATAAAATAAATGGGTATATAAAGATATTTAGTAACATTATAGGTAAATACCCCTTAATAAATATAATATGTCATATGTTATCTACACTATATAGAAAATGGGTATATGGTTAAGTCAATTATTTCCATAAATCTCTTGATTTATGACATATAAGTGAACACCCTTTAATCAAAGAAATATAAAAAAGGGTATTCACAAAGGAAACACATTGTATGAAAAATCAGTTTGATAAAGCTTTCATGACTAAGAAAAAAATGGTAGTGAATGATCATTTCTAGGATAAAAAATACCATTTTATAATACATCAAGACAAAGAATGTAGATGGTACCATTCGAATAATGTCCATGATCAAGCATAATATATATCACAGGAAAATTACTTTGATTAAAAATACAGTTTAGAGTTTTATAAAAACCACTTGAAAAATTATAAATATCCATAATATTTTCCAAGAGTTTCAAATGAAATATTTTATAATACTAGGATAAAAATAATTTCTTTTGGAAACCATGAAAACATAGAGATTATGATTCATATAAAATAATAAAGGTGGTGTAAATATGTGTTCCCATAGAAGGTGTTAAAAACAAATTGAAGAAGTTGTTTTTAACATATTCATAAAAAGATAAAGTTACGAGTCACTTTAAAATTTATTTTCCAAAAATGTGAAGTGAAATAATGGAAACCTTTTACTTATGAAAGATAAAATTGAATAATATATCTTTTAAAAGACATAACTGTTATCAAAAGAAATTTGGGTTGTAAGATAAAACATTTGATTTTTAAAGGATGGAAAACCATTATAATATTTTGAAATATCTTTTTTTGAAAACCCAATTCAAAAAGAGGGTAAAAAAAATCCTATTTAAAATATGATAAGATTAATATAGAAGTTAAATTAGATAAAAAATAATTAGGTTCAAAAATACAAATGATAACATTGGATGTAAAGGAAACATTGGATATAGAGGATAAATCATCATCAAAGAGGTTGAGTTTTATTTTTAGCAATGGTATACTTTTTGAGGAAGATATTCATAAATATAAAATGATTAGATTAGAAGGTAATTATACCTATATAGGAATATAATGTTACATAATATAAAATCTTATGGTGTAATAATCCAATCTTGGTAGAAATAAGTTCGAAAAATGTCATTTTAACTCAATGAAGGGTGTTGAGTTAAAAACCCTTATGGTAATGGTATCATAAGAAAAAAAATAAAATGATAGTGAAACTATTAAATGTACATTAAAATATCATGATATAAAAGATATTTATTATAATTGATTGCAATTTTTGAGTTAATAAACCATATAAAATAGATTATGGTTTTCATAATAAAAAAAATGACTCTTGGATTTCAAAATGAGATAAAAAACCCTTAAAACATTGGAAACATTCATTTCAAAACTTGTTGAAGGATATTATTTCAAATAAATAATTAAATAACATGAATAATTATATTATAATGATTCAAAATATTAAAGGGTAATTAGATGCACCATCTAAAATTAAATAGGGTATATAATAAGAAATATGTCTCAATGGGTGAAAATTTTAGACAAGTAACCCTTACCTTATTTCCATGCTTAGTCAAATATTATCTAACCTACTGTATAAAAAATAGACATCATAATAACATTTTTATGAAAAATTTTCATATACATAAAATTTTATAAACTTTATTTATAATTATTCCCTATATGTATGTTAGTTACTTTTTATCTATTTTTGATATTGTGTATGAGAAATATTGATCATTTTGAACTAGTTTCATAAAAATAGTGTCAGTCTTCATTATAATACCAAATTATAGTATAAAAAGATCATAAAATTGAATTAAACTATTTTTTATAATTTTTTATAAATTTATAATTTCATTCTATTTGATTTTTAGTTATCATCCTTAAAGATGAAATCATTAATGAGCATGATTTGGTGATTTTTAATGAATGACTATTCGTAAATTAATTAATCGGCTTAATATTAATCTTTCCACCACATAACCAAAATAAAATATTTATTTATATATTTATATAATATATTATCTATAATTAAGTTCTCAGGGTCATTCATGATATTATATTATATAATTCTTCATGTAGGTGGTTAGATCGACCCAAACAAGAACATACTAAAATTACTGGATGATTACTATTATGAATGTTATTTATTTTGGAATAATAAAATTATTAAATGAAATTAATTAGATAATTTTTTATGGTTAAACATATTTTAAAATATTCTAGTAAATAATAAAGAAAAAAGATGAAAAATGAGATATGTTAATTCGTAGAGGTTTTATTCCACACATCACACTGTTAAAATATTAATTTTTAATAAATGATATTGAAAGTAAGTGGATTATATTTTGTGTAATCAAAATTTTTGTCTAATTGCATCCTTATAACCAGGGATGAGAGGTGGTGGTAAAAAATAGAAAATGTCACTTCGTGGAGGTGGTTGTCCGGACAACACCCATGTAGAGGTTTCAATTATCTTAATGGAAAAAAGAGGGGTGGTTAATATTTATTTTATTTGAATATTAATATTCAGTATAAAAAATATTGATGTTATTATATAGAAATTATAAAATTTTAGTTGGGAATTTAATAAATAGAATAGAGGATTTAGGAGGGGAGTACACATATTGAAGTCATCAGTATTCCCTTGGACGAATCAAAAGAAATGGAGGTATTATTCCAATATATTATGATTATAGGCACAATGATAATGAATAGGATTATCTGGTATGAAAAAAAATCAGATTTTCAATAAGAAACTAAATTTTTACGGTGGTATTGAAGGGGTGGTGATAGGCCCCTTTTATAATAGGTTAGAATGTTATTTTTATAAAAATTACAACTTAATATAAAGAGAGAACATGTCTCGCATCTAAATAAGACTCAAAAATTGAAAATAATGGATTTAATGGCGATATAAGGTTGATAATACATCAAAACGTCATTTTAATACATTTTTAAATCATTTTATTCTTATAAATTTCACTTTTACCATTATTTGATTTATGGTGGTAACTAATATTTACCAATGTAATTTAATTTTAATTCTTAAATATAAAATAGACCTTATTACATAATTTTTCTATACTATTTAAAAATAAGAAATAAATTTTATCAGATATAAATTTTATGGACAATAAAAATTTATTTTAACATTAGTGTATTTAATTCATACAACCTTCTTTTAAGAAACAAATTTTCATTTAAGCTTAAAATTTATATGCACGCTAAAATTAACAATGTATTTTATTTTAATTATATAAATTGGTTAATTATAAATCAAATAAGAGTTTTTTTTATACAAGGAAATCCAAAACCTAATTTTAGGAAGAAAATATATAATTAAAAGAAAATACCAAAAACAATTTTTATTATAAATATTACTTAAGTCTAAAAAATGATAATAATAGTTTATTTATATTCAAAATTGTATTTTTAATTTTTATAGTTTAACTTTTTAAAATCATATTTTATAAATTTAAATGTTTTATACACTTCATGGTCTTTTTAATATAGTTATAAAGTTAATAAATTTATAGTTTTTATAAAAACTGTATTTCAAACTATTCAACTAAAAATCATCTATTTCATAAAAGGTTCAAAAATTAATCCTAAGATAATACTAACATTTATAATCCAAATATAAACTTATTTTTTCAAAATTAAAATTATAAAATTGATAAATTTATATTAAAAATGAAAATACAATATATAATTAAAATTATATTATATTAAAAATGGAATTTTTACACTTCACGTGACTTAAATTTTGGTTTATAAAAATTTATGAATAATTTAATGTTGAAATATTAATTAATAAATATAAATTTTATTTATTTTAATAAACTTTAATTATGATAAATTTAATTTATTATGTTAACATTTAATACCCTTTTAAAATTGTTCTATAAAAGGCATCCTTGTTAAAATATCAATCAATGAAAAATAATAATATATAATTATTTTAATAGATTATTATTTTCGATGTACTAATGATTATAATATTTTCATAATCTTAATATTCCTTAATTTTTTTATTTGGGTGATTCCTTAGTTCTGTGTTGCGTGTGGCATAAGATTTTGGAGCTAGTATTAATTTAAAGGATCAAGAATCTTGAGTTATTAAAGAAGCCACTCGTGTATCAATGTTGTTCTATGATAAAAAATTAAGTTATGTGGTATGCTAATTATCACTACTTAAGATGGAATATATAATAATATGTTGATCAAATTTAATGATATCTTGTTTTTCGTAATTACATTACGATATTATCCTTTTTCATGAAAACTCAATTCTGTTGTGGATTTTGATACCATATATCTTAACCAATGATACTGAAAAAATCTGTGGGTTTACACTATATCATAATTTATAATATACATCAGTCATATGGTACGACTATTCAAATAAAAAAAATTGATGACTGATATTCAGCAACACAATGTCGTATTTTAATATATGGCCATAGAGGCATTATGTCATCAATATTCTTTGAATAATAGTGGATTAAATATTTTTATATATTAAATAACCATGATTCAATACTAATGATGGATTTTAGGGAGTTCATGTAATAAACTAGTAGAAAAAGAAACCCATGATCTAGACTAGTATATCTCTAACAGAGCAATATAACAGCCCATACTTTACATACATTGTTAATACTTCAAAATTGAAGTACACTTATTACAACATATGACAAAACCACAAAGGACCGTATAGGTATAGTGTCTTTAGAAACTGGGAAACATAAAAAACTGGTTCATAAATCTTCTACAGTGTCTCCCATTTATTTCATCATATCTAGGGTCCCTTTTAGCATATTCTACTTAATATCCATCTTCCTGACCTGGGGAAAAGAAAACATAAAAGGGTGAGCTCAAATGCTCATCAAGGAAAAATAAAGGAAATAAAAATCATATCATATCTTTTTGAAAATCAAAACCTGCAAAAGAGATCATAATATCTTAACATGGAATAAATCATAGAAGTGAAAATGAGATCCCCATAATCATAACATAAAACTTGAAACTTTGTGGCATTCACACATAATCATGGAAAATCATTTCTTGTTAGTCATGACTCATTGCCAAGACTATCTTAGTGGACAAAGTCCCTTTCTGAACCGAGTTCACTCCTCGTTTCAGTCCTGTTTCACTGAACCGAAATAACCTTCCGTTCCAGCCATGTCTATCTCATGAGATATAAAGTCTTTACCTAATGCATTGGAGGGAGATATAGGTCCCACCCATCTTATAATGAATCCTTTCTTATGTGTGCCACATAATCATAAATCATACATCATCGCATAACACATGTAACAAAAATGGGATTCTTGAAACATCATGACATCATAAAACAAATCATATAAGGTAAATGACTTCATAAAAATAATTCCCTCACAACATAATCAAATCAATGTAATAATAGGGATAAAAACAGAACTCTTTACTATCTTAGATGGAAAATAATTTTGATAAAACACTTGAACTCCATTCTTGAGGAAAATATCCTTTCTTTTTCAAAAACACTTTTCCTTTCTTAACATGTCATACAATTTTAAAATAAAAGAAGTTGATTAAAAATAAACTTGAATACTTGTAAAGCAATCTTCTTGGAAATAATGTTTTAAAAATCCATTCATGCCGTATAAGTTAAAAAAAAACATTCTTCGTACTTTTGTCGGAAAAGTCAAAAGTACCTCGTACGGAAAAACGACAAAAGATTCCTTTCATATTCTTTACTAAAAACTCACTTAAGGGTAAAATTGGATTTAAACTATTGCAAGTGGATGGAAACAATATTACATATTGAGGGAACATGGATGTGGATGATAAAATACACCCCAGAAAATACTTACGAATAAATAATCTCGGATAAAAATGAGATTGTGATATTTCCCTTACCTTAGGTCCGATTTGCTTTGTTCGTGTCCGAAGCTCCTGTATAATGGTTTAAATAATGTTATTGACTTATTCCAGAATCATACATATTGATATGAGATCATATATGGTCATATTATTAGCTTCTTGTTAGTAATATTTCATTGTTACTTGTTACTCGGGTCTTTATAACTTTTTGTTCTTATGTGTGTTTGGTCGAATAAATTCTTATTCTTATCTTTAGGTTATAGATAATTCATTTCCAGAATGGTATTAGTTTATTATATACCATATTCATTCATTCAATTCATTTATATAATCATTATGAAATGAAGATCATGTAGAACGAGTCGCATCACATCGTGGAGACGGTATTCCGTACGTACGCACGAGTGATGATATCGTTCCTATGATCGTGGAATTGTATTGGAGTATATATATATTATTTCAGTATCAATATTAATTCATAATAATCATATATAGTTACTCATTACACCATTATAACCATCCTTGTAAGGTGATGGTGGAAAAATAGATTACACCACGGCGTGGAGACGGTATTCCGTACGTACGCACGCGCGGTGATTTCATTTTTCCGTAGGATGGATAGAAGGTGAATTAGGGTTGTTTCATATTTATAATAACATATCAGTATGTAAGTAATACTGATGTTATTACTTTATCATGAAACAACTAAAGAAGAAGAAGTTGAAGAAGAAAGAAATTGAAAAGTTCGGTAATGGATATTACCTCTTCTTTGGAACGCCTCTTTGAATCCTCCACTTAAGGAACTAAGATTGGTCTTTGTAGAAGACCAGGACCTCTAGGATTACTCTAGGGAAGTGGAGAGGAGAAAATGGCAGGGGTTGGCCGAGCTTGAGTGCTCAAATTGGTGTGAGGAGGAGGGGGAGGAGGTGCCCTTTTATAAGGGAGGAGAGGGGCACCTTAGGAATATCTCAAAATATTATTTTATATTAAAGTCAAAATCGGTTTATAATGGTTCCAAAGGGTCTTATTTCGAAGCTAAAGTGGGGATGGGTCGAAATCCTATCAACCAATAGGATTTAGACAAGTTTAGGGTATTATTTTAACCTTATCAATTAGATTTAACTCTAAGTTAATTAATTTAACTTTTACCGTGTCTTTTTGTTTTCTTTCACTATATGGTTAATACACTTACTATAACATGCCAAACGAACCCCAAATTGTTTATTATTAATATATATATCCTTATCTAAGTCATTTGGCCGAACCTTAGATTTTTAGGAATAAAATAACAATTAATAATATAATATTTGATTTAAAAACTATTTTGTGTCAATTTTGACACTATTTGATATATTATTTTTTGTGAAAGTCATATCAGAATTATATGTTCGAACCAAGTTGATTAAATCAACACTAATATATCATAGTAACCTAGAAAATTAGTGTAATTCATAAAAAGTCTTAAATTACATTTATTTTGGTGTTTATAACATCAATTATGTCAATATTTCATTAATAAGATAATTACTGCATCATCATTGTGTCATCAATAAATTAAATTATATAAAGTCTAAAAATTACAAATAAAATACCATTATGTAGGAAATCTTTTTATCTTTCTAATGAATATTTATAATCTAAAATCCAACATATATAACCCTATGTAAAAATTGTTTTGCTAAAAGATATATGTTTGTGTCATTTTTGTATTCATTTTAACTTAATTAAAATAAAGTGTCATTATCACTTACAAGTGGATCAATGGGGTCCCAAAATCGACCCAAAGATGCCCATGGTCGACCATGTATCAACCAATAGGGTTAAGACACGTTTTAGGGTAATTTAATATTATTATAATATTATTTTTTAACCCTTATTTACCGGATTTACCCTTAACCATGGTAAATAAAATATTTACCGCAGTAATTATTCAAAATGTCTAAAAACAAAAGTTACCTATTTACACAATTTGAACATCCTGATTCCAAATATGGAATCCATTTTTCTAAATTCAAAACACAGAAGTGGCAGAAATTAATTTAAAATTAATTCCCGCTGTCAAAACAAAAAGCGTGTTTTTAAGAGATAATAACTATCAAAAGATTGACACTTGTTTATGTTTGGTTTAATTGTAACATTGTGTCCAATGACCAAAATTATATTAAGTGGTAAAAATATATTCTAAATATACTTTAAAACCACTCAAATTCATAATTTATCACTATTAAATGTTTTGATTAAAAAAGTTGTTTTTAATTAAAATTTAGTAATTTTCACTATTCATCAAAATATTAAAGTTATCCGAAAAGTACCAAAATTTCACCTTAGGATAAATTTGATATTCTGAGTCCAAAAATGAAGTCCATTTTGAAAAATAAAATTTATAAAATTTCAAAAAGTGGTTATTACTATTCATAACGGCTAGTTTTAATAGCATATTGTTATTTAGTAAACTCGGTATTGCGTACGACGAAAGCTATCGAGGAAGGTCGCGATTGCGTGTAAAGCAAGCCAAGCAAGTGTTGTGTAGAAAAAGATTCCTTTGATGATTTATATAACATAAAAGTCTCGGGTGTTACATTCTACCCCCCTTAAAAAGAATTTCGCCCTCGAAATTCGTCACTTTGTAACAAACAGATGAGGATACTTCTCCCTCATCATATCCTCAAGCTCCCAAGTAGCTTCTTCAATTTGGTGGTTCCTCCATAAAACTTTCACCAATCGAGTGGTCTTGTTTCGTAGAACTTTTTCGCTACGATCCAGAATCTCTATCGGCTGTTCTTCATAAGAAAGATCTTGCTCCAGCGGTACAACTTCTGAGCTGAGTACATGTGAAGGATCAGGTATGTACTTTCTCAGGAGAGATACATGGAACACATCGTGAACTTGAGAGAGATTCGGTGGAAGCGCCAATCGGTAAGCTACCTTCCCAACACGATCCAGTATTTCGAAAGGACCGATATATCTAGGGCTCAACTTCCCCTTCTTTCCAAATCTCATAACCCTCTTCCAGGGAGATATTCGTAAGAACACTTTATCGCCCACTTCAAACTCTAGGTCTTTTCTTCGGTTGTCGGCATAACTTTTCTGTCGACTCTGAGCTGCTCTTATGTGTTGTTGAATAGATCTGACCTTTTCTGCCATTTCATCTACGAAATCAGGTCCTAATAGCTTTCTTTCCCCAACTTCATCCCAGCAAGTTGGAGTCCTGCATTTCTTTCCATAGAGAGCTTCATAAGGAGCCATCTGAATACTGGAGTGAAAGCTATTATTATAAGAAAATTCCACCAAAGGTAGGTGTTGATCCCAACCTCCTTTGAAATCCATAGAGCAAGCTCTCAACATATCTTCTAGGGTTTGAATTGTTCTCTCAGACTGACCGTCTGTCTGGGGATGATAAGCAGTGCTGAAACTCAACTCTGTATCCAGAGTATGCTGAAGACTTCACCAGAACTTCGAGGTAAATCTCGGATCTCGATCAGATATAATAGAAAGTGGTACTCCATGCAATCTTACCACTTCCTTTACATATATCCTGGAAAGCTGATCTAGAGAGAAATCCTCTCTAATAGCAATGAAGTGTGCAGACTTTGTAAGACGATCAACTATGACCCAGATAGCATTATTGCCTTTTGATATTTTAGGAAGTCCTGTGACAAAGTCCATAGTGATGTTTTCCCATTTCCATTCGGGTATGGGTAATGGTTGTAACATCCCCTTAGACTTCTGTCTCTCAGCTTTAACTTGTTGACAAACCAAGCATCGAGAGACATATTCAGCAACATCTCTTTTCATGCCATCCCACCAGAAGTACTCTTTCAGGTCCCTATACATCTTCGTGCTTCCAGGATGAATAGAGAATGATGAACTATGAGCCTCATCCAGCAGCTCATTCTTTAATTCGGGGATGGGAGGAACGCAAACCCGATTCCTGAACTTTATTATCCCATCACAATCAAGGTTGAATTCAGGAACATTTCTCACCTTCTTTTGTAACTCGACATCTTCTTTCTGTGCCTCTTTAATCTTCACATGTATAGATGGTTGAACATTCATTTGAGAAAGATAAGATTTTTCCCCTTCCATTATAATTCCAAGATCCATCCTTTGTAAATCCATAAATATTGGATCTTTTGTGATCCTCATCATGGATAAACTAGCATGGTCTTGTCGACTTAATGCATCTGCCACCTTGTTTGCTTTCCCAGGGTGGTAATGGATTGAGCAGTCATAATCCTTAATCAGCTCCAACCATCTTCTTTGACGCATATTCAGCTCCTTTTGTGTGAAAATATACTTTAAACTTTTATGATCAGTATAAATATCACACCTTTCACCATAAAGGTAATGCCTCCAAATCTTTAATGCAAAGATTACCGCAGCCAACTCCAAATCATGTGTTGGGTAATTTTGCTCATGGATTTTCAACTGTCGTGAGGCATAAGCTATCACCATATCATTTTGCATAAGAACACACCCCACTCCCTTCTTGGATGCATCACTGTAGATCACAAACCTTTCTCCACTACAAGGCAGTGTGAGCACAGGTGCACTGGATAACCTTCTTTTCAACTCCTTGAAATTCTCTTCACATTCCTTTGTCCAGACAAACTTAACTCCCTTCCGAGTCAACTTGGTGATTGGATTAGATAATCGTGAAAAATCTTTTACAAAACGTCGATAATATCCAGCCAAACCAAGAAAACTTCGGATCTCAGTTACTGTTGTTGGTCTTGACCATCTTTCGATAACCTCTGTTTTTGCTGGATCCACAGATATCCCCTCTTTTGAGATTATGTGACCCAAAAATGCAACTTTTTTAAGCCAAAATTCACACTTGGTAAATTTGGCATAAAGCTTCTCCTTTCTCAGGGTCTTCAATATAATTCTCAAGTGATCTTCATGCTCTTCCTTGCTCTTTGAATAGACAAGAATATCGTCTATAAAGACTACCACAAATTGATCAAGATAGTCTCTAAAGACTCTATTCATTAGATCCATGAAGATAGCAGGGGCATTAGTAAGACCAAATGGCATCACTATAAATTCATAGTGTCCATACCTTGTACGGAAAGCCGTCTTTGGTATATCCTCCCTTTTGACCCTTAATTGATGATACCCTGAACGAAGATCAATCTTGGAAAAGTATTGAGCTCCGCGTAGTTGGTCAAATAAGTCATCAATGCGTGGGAGAGGATATTTGTTCTTGATAGTGATCTTGTTAAGTTCTCTATAATCAATGCAGAGTCTCATTGATCCATCTTTCTTCTTAACAAATAGAACAGGTGCTCCCCAAGGTGACGCACTAGGGCGTATGAATCCCTTATCAAGATTCTCTTGGAGTTGCTTCTTCAATTCTTGCAACTCAATTGGGGCCATTCTATAAGGTGTCTTTGAAATAAGCAAAGCACCCGGTACGAGTTCTATTGAAAACTCAACTTCACGATTTGGTGGAAGACCCGGTAATTCCTCCGGAAAGACATCATCAAACTCCCGTACAATGGGCATATTCTTAATCGTGAGTTTCTCACCAACCATTTGAGATAAATAACCTTCATTTAGTGGAATCAAGACCCATAAGATGGACGAAATTTCCACTGGAAGGTTATATTCATCCTTGCATCGATAGACGATCGTAGATTGATCTGGAATATGAAATGTGACTTCCCTTCTTTGGAAATCGATATGAGCTCCATGTAGAGAAAGCCAATCCATGCCAAGAATCACATCAAATTCCACTAAAGGAAGGATCACAAGATTTGCAGGAAGCACTTTCCCACAAACTTCGATCGGAGAAGAATTATAAACTTTTGATGCGATTGATGTGCCATTAGGTGTTGTCACAGCTAATTCAACATCTAATTGTTGAGGTAATACGGTGATACCCTTAGAAAAGTCTTCAGAAATAAAAGAGTGGGTGGATCCAGAATCAAATAAAACATTTGCTACTTTAGAGTGGATGGTAAGTGTACCTTTCACCACATCGTTATCGTACTCCACATCGCTGATAGAAATTGCATGCGACTTTCCTTTGTCTTTAGCCTTAAGAGTTTGTTGACGTCGACCATCATCATCAACCCTTGGATTTGGGCATTGATTGGCATAATGTCCCATCTCCTTGCACTTGAAACATTGAAGTGTAGTAGGTTCATTCTGTGTATCCCTTCCTTTGTTTGCGTCATTAGACATCTTCTTCCCATTATCACGACATTCAAATGCCCGATGACCTTCTTTTCCACATTTAAAACATTTACTTGTCCCTTTAAGACAACTCCCTCCATGTTTCTTTCCACACTTTGAGCATAAGGGAAAGTTCATCTTCTTTTCAGTGTGCTCTTTAGAGTTTCCTTTGAATTCCATCTTCCTCTTCTTATCAAACCCATGTGACTGATGGGTTACTCCAATCTCCATCTCGACTTTGAGAGCACATCGAACGATTTCCTCGTAGCTATTGAAGTCCCTTATGGCTAACGCCCTTCGAAGACTTGGTTTTAAGCCACTAAAGAATCGATCGATCTTACTCTCAGGTTGGATGATAATACCAGAAGCGTACCTTGCAAGTCTTGTAAAATTTTCTTTATAGGTACCAACAGATTCATCATCCCTTTGCTTCAGTTCAAGAAACTCTTTCTCCAACTTTGTTCGAAGAATACGAGGGAAGTACTTATTGAAAAATAAGTTCTTGAACTCGTCCCATTCCATAGACTCAATTTCATCCCTTTGCCTCGTATTCTTAACAAGATTCCACCATTGATTAGCATCTCCTTCCAAACGATACACTGCTAGGATGACTTTATCATGTTCAGAACATTGAAGAACTGAAAATATCTTTTCAGTAGTACTAATCCATTGTTCAGCAACTAATGGATCAGTAGACCCGCTGAAAGAAGGTGGACGCTGCCTCATGAAGGATTCAACAGAATGTTGCTCCCTCCTTTGCTCGTTTGGAAGTCCTGCATGATTCATAGCTTGAGAAAGTTGTGTGAGCATGGCTACAAGATTTTGCATTCCAACTCCCATATCGTTTGGTTGCTCAGGGGGACAATCATTGCATTGCCCATCGCATTCCGCATTAACACGGTTCCTTCGGGTTCCAGCCATTGACTAAAACCAAGAAGAATAGTGTGAGCAACACTAATTATAATAGGAAACCACATAATTCAAGAATAAAATTTTCATGCTTATGGTCTTATCCTAGGTTATTGAAGGCCATTTCTAAAACACTAAGATTGTGTACTATGCTTAGACTTATCCTTAGGGTTCTTACTAAGGCTTTCACATCCTAGTTTCCAAAGGTTGACTATACCTTTCCTCTGATACCAACTATAAAAGCCCATACTTTACATACATTGTTAATACTTCAAAATTGAAGTACACTTATTACAACATATGAAAAAACCACAAAGGACCGTATAGGTATAGTGTCTTTAGAAACTGGGAAACATAAACAACTGGTTCATAAATCTTCTACAGTGTCTCCCATTTATTTCATCATATCTAGGGTCCCTTTTAGCATATTCTACTTAATATCCATCTTCCTGACCTGGGGAAAAGAAAACATAAAAGGGTGATCTCAAATGCTCAGCAAGGGAAAAAAAAGGAAATAAAAATCATATCATATCTTTTTGAAAATCAAAACCTGCAAAAGAGATCATAATATCTTAACATGGAATAAATCATAGAAGTGAAAATGAGATCCCCATAATCATAACATAAAACTTGAAACTTTGTGGCATGCACACATAATCATGGAAAATCATTTCTTGTTAGTCATGACTCATTGCCAAGACTATCTTAGTGGACAAATTCCCTTTCTGAACCGAGTTCACTCCTCGTTTCAGTCCTGTTTCACTGAACCGAAATAACCTTCCGTTCCATCCATGTCTATCTCATGAGATATAAAGTCTCTAACCAATGCATTGGAGGGAGATATAGGTCCCACCCATCTTATAATGAATCCTTTCTTATGTGTTCCACATAATCATAAATCATACATCATCGCATAACACATGTAACAAAAATGGGATTCTTGAAACATCATGACATCATAAAACAAATCATATAAGGTAAATGACTTCATAAAAATAATTCCCTCACAACATAATCAAATCAATGTAATAATAGGGATAAAAACAGAACTCTTTACTATCTTAGATGGAAAATAATTTTGATAAAACACTTGAACTCCATTCTTGAGGAAAATATCCTTTCTTTTTCAAAAACACTTTTCCTTTCTTAACATGTCATACAATTTTAAAATAAAAGAAGTTGATTAAAAATAAACTTGAATACTTGTAAAGGAATATTCTTGGAAATAATGTTTTAAAAATCCATTCATGCCGTATAAGTTAAAAAAAACATTCTTCGTACTTTTGTCGGAAAAGTCAAAAGAACCTCGTACGGAAAAACGACAAAAGATTCCTTTCATATTCTTTACTAAAAACTCACTTAAGGGTAAAATTGGATTTAAAATATTTCAAGTGGATGGAAACAATATTACATATTGAGGGAACATGGATGTGGATGATAAAATACACCCCAGAAAATACTTACGAATAAACAATCTCGGATAAAAATGAGATTGTGATATTTCCCTTACCTTAGGTCCGATTTGCTTTGTTCGTGTCCGAAGCTCCTGTATAATGGTTTAAATAATGTTATTGACTTATTCCAGAATCATACATATTGATATGAGATCATATATGGTCATATTATTAGCTTCTTGTTAGTAATATTTCATTGTTACTTGTTACTCGGGTCTTTATAACTTTTTGTTCTTATGCGTGTTTTGTCGAATAAATTCTTATTCTTATCTTTAGGTTATAGATAATTCATTTCCAGAATGGTATTAGTGTATTATATACCATATTCATTCATTCAATTCATTTATATAATCATTATGAAATGAAGATCATGTAGAACGAGTCGCATCACATCGTGGAGACGGTATTCCGTACGTACGCACGAGTGATGATATCGTTCCTATGATCGTGGAATTTTATTGGAGTATATATATATTATTTCAGTATCAATATTACTTCATAATAATAATATATAGTTACTCATTACACCATTATAACCATCCTTGTAAGGTGATGGTGGAAAAATAGATTACACCACGGCGTGGAGACGGTATTCCGTACGTACGCACGCGCGGTGATTTCATTTTTCCGTAGGATGGATAGAAGGTGAATTAGGGTTGTTTCATATTTATAATAACATATCAGTATGTAAGTAATACTGATGTTATTACTTTATCATGAAACAACTAAAGAAGAAGAAGTTGAAGAAGAAAGAAATTGAAAAGATCGGTAATGGATATTACCTCTTCTTTGGAACGCCTCTTTGAATCCTCCACTTAAGGAACTAAGATTGGTCTTTGGAGAAGACCAGGACCTCTAGAATTACTCTAGGGAAGTGGAGAGGAGAAAATGGCAGGGGTTTTCCGAGCTTGAGTGCTCAAATTGGTGTGAGGAGGAGGGGGAGGAGGTGCCCTTTTATAAGGGAGGAGAGGGGCACCTTAGGAATATCTCAAAATATTATTTTATATTAAAGTCAAAATCGGTTTATAATGGTTCCAAAGGGTCTTATTTCGAAGCTAAAGTGGGGATGGGTCGAAATCCTATCAACCAATAGGATTTAGACAAGTTTAGGGTATTATTTTAACCTTATCAATTAGATTTAACTCTAAGTTAATTAATTTAACTTTTACCGTGTCTTTTTGTTTTCTTTCACTGTATGGTTAATACACTTACTATAACATGCCAAACGAACCCCAAATTGTTTATTATTAATATATATATCCTTATCTAAGTCATTCGGCCGAACCTTAGATTTTTAGGAATAAAATAACAATTAATAATATAATATTTTATTTAAAAACTATTTTGTGTCAATTTTGACACTATTTGATATATGATTTTTTTTGAAAGTCATATCAGAATTATATGTTCGAACCAAGTTGATTAAATAAACACTAATATATCATAGTAACCTAGAAAATTAGTGGAATTCATAAAAAGTCTTAAATTACATTTATTTTGGTGTTTATAACATCAATTATGTCAATATTTCATTAATAAGATAATTACTGCATCATCATTGTGTCATAAATAAATTAAATTATATAAAGTCTAAAAATTACAAATAAAATACCATTATGTAGGAAATCTTTTTATCTTTCTAATGAATATTTATAATCTAAAATCCAACATATATAACCCTATGTAACAATTGTTTTACTAAAAGATATATGTTTGTGTCATTTTTGTATTCATTTTAACTTAATTAAAATAAAGTGTCATTATCACTTACAAGTGGATCAATGGGGTCCGAAAATCGACCCAAAGATGCCCATGGTCGACCATGTATCAACCAATAGGGTTAAGACACGTTTTAGGGTAATTTAATATTATTATAATATTATTTTTTAACCCTTATTTACCGGATTTACCCTTAACCATGGTAAATAAAATATTTACCGCAGTAATTATTCAAAATGTCTAAAAACAAAAGTTACCTATTTACACAATTTGAACATACTGATTCCAAATATGGAATCCATTTTTCTAAATTCAAAACACAGAAGTGGTAGAAATTAATTTAAAATTAATTCCCGCTGTCAAAACAAAAGGCGTGTTTTTAAGAGATAATAACTATCAAAAGATTGACACTTGTTTATGTTTGGTTTAATTGTAACATTGTGTCCAATGACCAACATTATATTAAGTGGTAAAAATATATTCTAAATATACTTTAAAACCACTCAAATTCATAATTTATCACTATTAAATGTTTTGATTAAAAAAGTTGTTTTTAATTAAAATTTAGTAATTTTCACTATTCATCAAAATCTTAAAGTTATCCGAAAAGTACCAAAATTTCACCTTAGGCTAAATTTGATATTCTGAGTCCAAAAATGAAGTCCATTTTGAAAAATAAAATTTATAAAATTTCAAAAAGTGGTTATTACTATTCATAACGGCTAGTTTTAATAGCATATTGTTATTTAGTAAACTCGGTATTGCGTACGACGAAAGCTATCGAGGAAGGTCGCGATTGCGTGTAAAGCAAGCCAAGCAAGTGTTGTGTAGAAAAAGATTCTTTTGATGATTTATATAACATAAAAGTCTCGGGTGTTACAGCAATGTGTAATAAAATCTGACGAACAAAACTGAACATACCTTTACCATTATAAGATCTATTTTAAATATTTTATGGATTGTGTTGGAATAGGATTATTGAAGAATCAAACAAAAACTCCCATCCATCTAGGTGATTACACCGACCATTAGATCCATGTTCATAACAAGAAAATCAGGATCCACCAAAGCGATTTTATCACCATTGCAGAGTGATAAATGATGTTTCAGGAAGAAGATATCATCAAATTGGATTGAATTTAATAGGTAAAATCAAGTTAAGGGAACTATTCCTTTTTATATGACATCCTTGACACACTTAAATAAATGAATTGTGTCATCCATATTAGGTGTCATCTCATGCACCTATACATTACCTCATATTGGTGTTTATTCATTGGATTACTTTAATGAATATGTTCTAAGACATTAATAAAAAATCTCATTGTTTTATAACATATCAAACCATATAGGAGGACTGCTTCATGCATACAGAGTTTATATCATATTCCCTTTCATTATCTAAAATTGATGTAAATTAATGCATCCTATAGATCTATATGATACAGACCTATCACAACCTATAGTATTCCGACATGAATATTCAAGCCTATGATATGGGTATATAGTAGAATATGATATAACACTATTTTATGTTCATATAAAACATCTCTAATGACATTAATAGGTTAATTCATGAAATTGTCATCAGGTTTTTGATGAAATTGAATCTACATCTCTATTCATCAAATCGATTGGCCAAAGTCCTCTCCATATCGAAAGAAAAGTATATGCATATCGTGTTAGAAAGAAAAAATTCAATTATAATGTTTAAATATACTTAATAATGAATAAAATACAACAATTATTACTATTTTCATATAAAAACTATTGGAACCCATTGTACGAGGAATGCTTTATTTTTCATGCCTCATTGTATTTATCTTGATATTTTATGAAAAATTGAAATCAATAAAAATTATAAATTTTTATGTCTTTGTTATTAAGTTGTGGTAAAATATGTTAATACTTCATTAAATAAATTATTGTTAATATCAATAAACTCTTTCCACTTTTCACAATATATGGCTACAAAATCTTTTTAATACATATGTTGACTGATAATAGATGTTTCATAAAACTTATTCAATTAACTCCACTTGAAATCCCTAAATATATCACCAAAATTCCTCATAGTTAATGGGTGTGAAATTGATACAGAAACATCAAAATGTAAAAATATATATAAATAAAAAAAATAAAAAATTAAATTTATATTATTTATATTATTTATATATTTTAAATTAATGGACAATAAATATTATATTATAATTACCTTTATTTGACTATAAAATAACCCATTCTTCAAAGATATGATAATATTTTTTTAATATTTATAATAAACTTGAAGGATAATTGACTTCCCAGATTGTTTCAAAACAATTTAAGAAATAGATTTTTGTAGAATTACCAACAGGTTCTTTAAACACATCAAATAAGGTGGAAAATTTAAAGTCTCACAATTCTCTTACATATTTTGTGTTTATATTTATATATATTCTACGATTATTTTTATATTATTCATAAGTGAAATAAATAATTAGTTTAAACTTATAGTTTTTTATAATAAAATATATACCAATAATGGTAATATACCAGTATCCCCAAGACAATGAAGTACTAAACTAGTCACCCACTAGAGGTGCATTAGATGGTGTAATAACATCATTAGTCAGTGAATATAATTCCTTTCTATAGATCTCTAATAGAGTGTAATCAGTTGGGTCCACTAAAGGTTGAGGTATCGAATGTGGGCTTCAATATAATGATTTTCTAGCATTTCAAATGAGTTAGAACATATTAAATGTACAGAAAAAACAATCAAAGAAATTATGAACTACAAAAATAAATAAATAGAAAAACATATAGATATAAAACAATGAAATATTGACTTTTCCCATTTATATGTTTAATTATATTTATCTTTATATTAATTTTAATCATTATTGTTTGCAATGCTTTCAACCTCAATTAATAACAATACTTCATTTTCACCCTCTATTGTGAGTTATATTATTTCAATATTGTCAAGTAAATAAGTGTTAAATGTTTTTTGGTTGGTGAGTTTCACTATCAAAAATTATAACTCAAACTTCAACACCCATATCATACATGCCTCTCTATTTTATGTGTAAAAAAGCACTCAAAACTTCATGTAATTATCTATCCACATAATATATCGTCTTCACTTATGAATCCACGATAAATGGAAAATATTTTTCACACTCATCGGTATCAATCAAGAGAATGAATTTTATAAGAGTAAATTGTAAAAAAACCATTATTCACCAATAAATTTTGATCCACTTTCATTTCAATGACTTAACTAAAAAATGACCATGATAGTTTAATTCTATTATGTCAACTATTTTTCTATAGTATCCCATATCTAAAATGGTAAATAAATTTTATTTTTGATTTTTTAAGTATTATTCATGATAAATTGTATGAGATTTAAACCTATTAATATCGTAGGCATCGAATCCCCTAGTCTAGCTTAGACGACCTTGATCCAAAAATAGAAAATCCTTATATATTTCAACTCAATTAGCAACATTAATGAATTGTACAAGTAGATATAAGTTATTAAATTTTACATAAACAAAATAACAAGACATTAATAATAGGAATATTATTATCTACTTTCATAATGTGTAAACCATTCTACAACCAATTTAATAATAAATTTTTTTATTTCTATCTCATTTTGAGAATTAACCCTTAGCTGAATCTAATTTTTCAATCTAAATTCATCAATGAATTGATTTACAATATCATTATTGAGATTTAACCCTTAGTCGAATCTTCATTCGCATTCTCAGTTCATCAAATAATGTATTTACAATATCATTATTGAGTAATAATGGCCTATATGATTATCATAACTTTATTTCAGTCAGGGTAAAATTTGATTCTTTTTCAATTGGTCAACCTACAATAGTAATGGTTAATTACTATAAATTAGAATGACAGTTATTCAATATTAGATCAACATTTATTACAAGATTGAATCCCATTTTAATTCAATTCAAATATTTAGAACTAATGGTCAAAAACTTATCGACTATGTAACTATAAACAATTGAGCCTTATGGTTGAAAATTATTTCTCACATATTACTTCAAATAACCTATGTACCCGATAAAAAAGTTAATAAATACTATTAATTTATTTTATAAATTTTAATTCATCAATGAAAAAAATATTATTAACATACCTATAAATTTAATGCTCATCAATTAGATACATCTATATATATTGTATTTTATTATATGTTTTTGTTCCTTGAACAAATAAAGAGACAAATGAACCATCAATGTGAAATATTCTATTGAAAATAACATCTTCAAATTATAGCATCATTATAAATATTTATTAATGTTTGTCAATATCATTTGGATAAAGAGTTTTTTAATAAATCTAGTTAAATATTATATAAAAACTAACTATAACCATAGTTATTTTTATGGATATGAATTTGTGAAATTTTAAGGATAAGAAACACTCCATCAAAATATATGAGTCATGAAATTTCAATCTGTGAATTTTTTGTTGTTTTCAGTTAATATATCTTGAAATGTTACTTGTATAACCATTATACAAATTTATATTCATTAATGTTTAAAATAATACATATTTTTCTTGATTTTTCTATTAAAAAAATATACAGGAAACATCGTATTATCGTTTCCACAAAAACAATGCATTATATTCCTGGAATTCTAGTCCAAACAAGTATTAAGATGAAAATTTTATTTATCAATTTACTAAGAAAATTAAAAATCATATTTCCATAGACTATATTCTAAATATTCATTATATCATGATAATGGTGTTTTAAATTAAAACACCCACAAAGAATGTTTAAAAAATATACTCATTTTTTGTACTATTATAGCGACCCAGGCATAACATACATGAATATTACATCATTTGAGATGAATATTATGTACATTACAAAAATACATGCTCGAGGACCATAATAGTATTGTGTCTTTGGAAACTTGGTGGTTGCGCCCAAATTTACCCTACGGGTAAAAGCGATCGATGTAGTACATGTAGGGGTCGAGTCCACAGGGACCGAAGAAGTAACCTTGAGACGCTATGATTTGGTGAAGGATGGGCTATGAAGTAGCCAACTTTGGTTTTGATTTTGGATGGTTTTAAATAACACTAAGAAACCTACGTGAATTCAATTCAATGAAAATGGGTTGATCTAGGATTATACTCTGGGTGGATTGAATGAATTTTACTTCTTTAAACAATTTTGGTTTTATTAATTCTTGATGAATCCATTCTTCAAAAATAACACTACCTTCATCATTTTCTGGTTTGGTGCTTACTAAACACAATTACTAATCCCCTATACACTTAGAGAACCAAATTCATGATCTCTCCGAGGTATATGATCATTTAGTAATTGAATTTATTTTGCTCAAACACAGTAAAGATGAAGAGTAGAAATAACTGAAGAATGGATGTCTTAAATTAATTATCCAATTAACAAAAATTCGTTCATAAAATAACATTCAATCCAGCCTTCGCATCCTCCTAAGATCAACCCATTAAGGGTTTAGCCCTCCATTGATGATATACTCTCAATGGTGGGAGGAAGATGGCTAACAAGAATTGGATTGAAAAAATTAAAACCGCGGAAATAACGAGCACTCCTCCGTGTGTGTGAATGAAATTCACACCTATGTGTGAACTAATTCACAACAACACAGAGATATAACTGTGCTTTGTGATTATAAAGTTGTAATAAATGAAATGGAAAATATATAAGAGAAATAATTTTATTAAGAACATAAAGATACAAAAAAGAAACTTACATGGAAATGGAAAACATTACAAAGGAAATTTGGAAGCAAAACATTACAATGAAACAAAGCATCCAAGATGATAAGAAAAATTTTCACACCCCCATTACCTTTACCACTAGCTCCTTATATAGTCATATTAGGAGCCTTAGGTACATCCCCCAACAATTAATTCACCCCCAACAATTAATAGTGTCAAATGGAGGGTGAATAATCAAAATGAAATTGATGTTTCGAATTTGACCCGGAAAACTGTCCAGATTCGTCCACCACATTGACGTGTGAATTCGAAATTGAAGACGGCCGAATCCGGAAGGGCTGTAGAAGAGAAATATCTTCATCCATATGTACTCTATGAGATGTAAAAAGTTCAGGAAATTTCGCTCAGCCGTTTGGAAGTTATAGTCGAAATGGGGGGACGGATGTTTGAGCATTAATGTCATGTCCACCATTTAAATCTCATATTCAGATCCCTTTATCATCATGATAACATCAGAATTAGCTCCGTCCAAAGTTGAATAAAATAATCCTCATATTTTTATCTTTCTACTGTATAAATTTGAGCTTCATTGGGCTTGGTTTCTGGGCCCCACATTTGTTTGATGGGCCTTAGGCCCATTATGCTTTTTCCAGCAAGTTTCTGCCTTCAGGCGCAGAATTCTCCATCTTCCTTTGAGATTCATCCATCGGACCTAAAAGATAAAATGTTTCAAACAAAGTGATCAATCATATCCCAAAATTTCAAATTAAAATGATGAGTATTGTAATTTCCAAAAGCAAATTATTGAGTGGGCCCAAATTGACATTTTAAGCATGAATTGCACAATGATGGGAAATGAAGTTCAATTTCTGAATTGGACTAAAATTGATGTTTATGAACTTTTAAACACATTAATATTAAGAACCTAACAATGAATATTAGCCACTTTCAGTGACTAATCACACCCCCCAACTTGAGTTTTTCTAGTCCCGAGAAAAATAAATTACAAATATGAAATCCAAATCCTCTTTTCCAAAAACATTTAAATACACATTACTCACCCAAATATCTAATACCAAAAAAAATTATGAAAACCCATCAAAATAATTTAAAACAAGCTAGGTCCATAAGAATATCCCAAGCCCAAGCCCATTCCTTTGTTCAAATTCATCGCCACAATTCTTCCAATTCCAATTAAGCATGATCAAGTGTTGTGCATCATAAAAGATATGGGGCCCATTTTATTGTTCAAGGGGAAAAAATGGAAGTGCTAGGTGGGAATCACATTAAACCTTAAGATGAGTATCCATTTTTTTTTAATTTTTTTTTATTTTTTTAACCACAATAGATATGAAAAGACTAACTCTGTGTAAGACAACTATGGAGTCACGATCCCCAAGTGCCGGACGCCACGCATTTTGTCAATTTCATGCTCTACAATAGAGATATAAAGCCTAACTCTGGGCAAGACAACTATGGAGTCACGATCCCCAAGTTCCGGACGCCACACATTTGGACAAAACATTTCTCTATGTGGTCATTATTATTTTTTTCAATTTTTTTTTTGTTTTTTTTTGTTTTTTTTGTTTTTTTTGTTTTTGTTTTGTTTTTGTTTTTTTTGGATACTCAAATTAAACTAAATGTGACCCCAGAACCCTATGCTATAATGAAAGGGACCCAAGAACTCAAATTTACACCCACGATCCAGTAGACGTGTATTGTGGCATTTTTATTAAGAGGATGAAAATGTAAACTTTGAAAAATCACATCGGACAACTGCACTTTACAAAAACTATGCTCATGAACTTAAACTTGCATTAAAATCAGAATCAAGGCATGCAAAATTTATTTGATATCAAATTTCAGAATTTGAAATGTGTGTTATCATGTTTAAGTTTAATGGAATTTTTCTTTTCATTCATGTTTTTATTGAAAAAAATCATTTTTATCCCTCCCCAACTTAGAATAACACTGTCCCCAGTGTTTAAAGAAAAGAAAAACTAGAAGGGGGTAGGAGAGGAGTTCAAAAAAGAAATTTAAAATGAAAATCATGGAATGAAGTCACCTGGTGGTTGATGATGATAGCGCATTCCATAGTCTCCCTTCAATCCTGGGTTCGAGTCTCAGCAACTTTGATGGTGGTGAATGGATTTTTCTTATGGCTTACGACATGTCCGTTTATTTTTTTAAACCTATAAAAACATAAAAACAAAACAAAACAAAATAAACTGATGATAGATTGTCTTATTTATATTTTCTGGGTAAGGTATTACTCAGAGATTACACCACGTGACATGGATGAATATGGCGCTCCCCTTTCATACCCATCCTTACTCATAAAAGAAGAACAGGTCAACAGTTTATGGTAATTTATTATATGAAAAAAATGATTCAAAATGATTAGAAACATGAAAACCATGGGTTGCCTCCCATGCAGCGCTTTTGTTTAACGTCGTTAGCTCGACTTGAACCCCCCAACTTATCCAATTCCAACATTCAAAATTTTAATTAACCCATCTTTCTCCACTTCAACAAGATTGAGATTGATTATTTGTTTGAAATATGTTTCATGTGAAATCCCATGGTCAATAATGAGTGTGGAAGTCCAAGGAAATTTGGTAATGGTTGATTCGGTTGAATTTCTAGTCTTTCCTAAGACATCAATGACCATTCCAAAATTATTGGTTTCTTGAGAAGAATGAATTACAAATACAAGTTTTTTCTTATCTCCTATAGTGGGATTCTTGAGTTCAAAAGAAAGTAAAATAATTTTGAGCTCGGGTTCATTGAAATTTCCTAAAGGAGATTGACAAATTAAATCAAAATCAGTTTCTTCTCCAAAACATTTAGAAAGAATTGGTTCATTTTGAAAATAAGATTCATCCTGAAAATTGTCCAGTTGAATATCAGAAGTATGTATGGAATCAATGTTTGGTATTTCTCCCAATTTTTCAGTGACTGGTGGTCCTAAAAATTCACTAATGGAGCCATGTTTAGGAAACTTAATCCATGATGTCATGTTATTATCTTTTGAATTCAAAAAATCAGTTTCCTCTTGATTTAAGCACCGATCAACAATTCCTTGATTATCTTCAACTATCCCAAATTCAATGGTTGGTTCTTCAATAAATTCTTGTGAGGTTTGTGGGAGACAAGATTCTTGTATTAGTAATGAGGAAGAGACAACTTGAGTGGGAATGGGTTCCACAACCATTTCAATGCTTTGTAGTTCTACTCTTAAAGATGAAACCTCTGAATTCATTTTATCCATTTTTTCACACAATTGTTCAAGAATTTTTTCAGAATTAGGATTTATAGATGTTTGGACATCATGAACTTCATTATGTTTGATCTCTTCAATCATCCTCGAGAGGTATGGAAATTGATCCTTTAAACAATCAGTATCCCATTGATTGTACATCTCATCTGGTGTGGTGTACCCAATCCTGGTTTGGTCAATGAAATTTTCTATGTGAGGTGATTCAAAATATTGATTTTCCAGTTGATTATAGCCTTGGTATATTAATGGGTAATGTTGAAGATAATCCATTGGAGTTGATTGAATGTTGTTTTTTGGATTCATTGGACACGCAGAAATAGAAAGGGGAATAGAGAAGATAAATTAGGGTGAGAATAGAGAATTTGGGGTGAGAAAAGAAGATGAGTGTCTAAGGTACTTACTTGGGTCCCCGGCAACGGCGCCAAAATTTTGGTTGCGCCCAAATTTACCCTACGGGTAAAAGAGATCGATGTAGTACATGTAGGGGTCGAGTCCACAGGGACCGAAGAAGTAACCTTGAGACGCTATGATTTGGTGAAGGATGGGCTATGAAGTAGCCAACTTTGGTTTTGATTTTGGATGGTTTTAAATAACACTAAGAAACCTACGTGAATTCAATTCAATGAAAATGGGTTGATCTAGGATTATGCTCGGGGTGGATTGAATGAATTTTAATTCTTTAAACAATTTTGGTTTTATTAATTCTTGATGAATCCATTCTTCAAAAATAACACTACCTTCATCATTTTCTGGTTTTCTGCTTACTAAACACAATTAATAATCCCCTATACACTTAGAGAACCAAATTCATGATCTCTCCGAGGTATATGGTCATTTAGTAATTGAATTTATTTTGCTCAAACACAGTAAAGACGAAGAGTAGAAATAACTGAAGAATGGATGTCTTAAATTAATTATCCAATTAACAACAATTCGTTCATAAAATAACATTCAATCCAGCCTTCGCATCCTCCTAAGATCAACCCATTAAAGGTTTAGCCCTCCATTGATGATATACTCTCAATGGTGGGCGGAAGATGGCTAACAAGAATTGGATTGAAAAAATTAAAACCGCGGAAATAACGAGCACTCCTCCGTGTGTGTGAATGAAATTCACACCTATGTGTGAACTAATTCACAACAACACAGAGATATCACTATTCATTGTGATTATAAAGTTTTAATAAATGAAATGGAAAATATATAAGAGAAAGAATTTTATTAAGAACATAAAGATACAAAAAAGAAACTTACATGGAAATGGAAAACATTACAAAGGAAATTTGGAAGCAAAACATTACAATGAAACAAAGCATCCAAGATGATAAGAAAAATTTTCACACCCCCATTCCCTTCACCAGTAGCTCCTTATATAGTCATATTAGGAGCCTTAGGTACATACCCCAACAATTAATTCACCCCCCAACAATTAATAGAGTCAAATGGAGGGTGAATAATCAAAATGAAATTGATGTTTCGAATTTGACCCGGAAAACTGTCCAGATTCGTCCACCACATTGACGTGTGAATTCGAAATTGAAGACGGCCGAATACGGAAGGCCTGTAGAAGCGATGTATCTTCATCCATCTGTCCTCTATGAGATGTAAAAATTTCAGGAAATGTCGCTCAGCCGTTTGGAATTTATAGTCGAAATGGTGGGACGGATTGTTGAGCATTAATGTCATGTCCACCATTTAAATCTCAACTTCAGATCCCTTTATCATCATGATAACATCAGAATTAGCTCCGTCAAAAGTTGAATAAAATAATCCTCATATTTTTATCTTTCTACTGTATAAATTTGAGCTTCATTGGGCTTGGTTTCTGGGCCCCACATTTGTTTGATGGGCCTTAGGCCCATTATGCTTTTTCCAGCAAGTTTCTGCCTTCAGGCGCAGAATTCTCCATCTTCCGTTGGGATTCATCCATCGGACCTAAAAGATAAAATGTTTCAAACAAAGTGATAAATCATATCCAAAAATTTCAAATTAAAATGATGAGTATTGTAATTTCCAAAAGCAAATTATTGAGTGGGCCCAAATTGACATTTTAAGCATGAATTGCACAATGATGGGAAATGAAGTTCAATTTCTGAATTGGACTAAAATTGATGTTTATGAACTTTTAAACACATTAATATTAAGAACCTAACAATGAATATTAGCCACTTTCAGTGACTAATCACTTGGAAAAAAATTATTATATCCTCATGAAAGATCTCCAAAATCTCTCATAAGGATCCCTACCATAAATAATTCTACCAAAAACCATTATTCGTAACCTGGGGAAAGGAAGCATAATAATGGGAACTCAAATTCACAGTAATGGTAAAAAAGGGAGACATGTAAGCATAATCCTGAGTGTATGGGTATGATAATGTGAACATGAAAAATAGAATATCATACCATGCATATCAAAGACCATAATAATGAGACATGGCATGAAGACATTGGATGTGCATATGATATAAATCATAAGTAAATCAAAGAACATAATCAATAAGATCATAAAATGTACATAAGTCATGAAATTATGTCATACACATAGAATTACAACATTGTGAACATGTGTAAATAGAAACAGGTTCAATCATTAAGGACATGAAATCAAGCCCTTGCATACACAAATGGAAATGAATACAGGTCCTGGCATAACATTGTGAACACTAAATATGGTTCACACATAACATTGTGAACATGTACTCAGGTTAAGGTATAACATTCTGAACATGTAATCAGGTTCACGCATAACATTATAGACATGAAAACCAGGTCCACGAATAATGTTATTGACATGAAAACCAGGACTACGAATAGAGTTATGGACATGAAAACTAGGTCCACACATATAATTATCACATGTAATCATACATATATGCGACACAAGATCATAAACAATCATATCAAAATCCATGAAATAAAATGGGATTCATAAACATGTAATAAAATCATCACCTATGGAAAAGATACAGGTTTCATAATCATTTCATCAATATCATAACCCATGAAAAGAATTAGGGCTCTTAAACATCATTCCATAAAAATATAAACCATTCTTATAATGAATATTAATGGTATTCTTGAACTATAACAATGTATGTCATTTTAGATGGTGAGGGAATTTAAAATTTCACATAGAACTTAACTTTTACATAAAAATCCATTTTAAAACATAAATGATTTTCAAATCATTTTCTTTGAAAACGCATTGAAATAATATAAAGGAGTCATGAAAATCATTTTAAAATATTTCTTAAGGGAAATATCAATTCTTGTTTGAAAATACGTTTTATTACATAAAACCTTTTAAAACCCCTTTTCCGAGAAAATATATTTTAAAAATTATAGCGTAAAATTAAAAACAATAAAAAAAATTAGAATGTTTTTTATATGAAAATTATCTTCAAGGATATTTTGAAATCATTCTTGAAAACACTTTTGAAAACATCTTTGAAAACAAGGTTTTTGAATACAATATATTTCCAACCAAAGAGCGAAATATGGTGATATTTTACTAAAAACATTATTATAAATACCAAAGAGTGTAAATTGGTACTAAATATTGAGTATGTATTGAATAAATATATGATAAGTAAACTCATTGATATTCTTGAGATATTTCATTAAGGAAGCATAACATAAATAATCTCAAAAAATGACGAGATTGTCTCAATAAACTCTTATAACTTGGTTACTTGTGGTGATAAACTCCATGTAAGAAAATCAAATTAAATGAAGCCTAAAATATCATAAAAATAAGTATAATCATGATATATCATGTAAAATATAAGTATATACACTTCAACGAAAAGTTCAAGTGCATAACAAAACATGAGTCTCAAAATAAGAAAATTTAGACCAAACTGTTTAACCAATTTGGTGACTTATGAAACTTAATTTCCAAGAAATAAAGATAATTAAAGGAAAATTTATGTATAATATTCTTATAATACCATCATGTTCAGTACAAACACCACACAAAAGGAAATAGTGGTGAACATTACATTTATCTCCCGAAAATTGAAAGTGAGGTGAACTTTTCCCTTACATTTTGTCTTGACTCTCTATGTACTCGTCCAAAATTACTGTATAATAAGTATAAAATTATTATAAATATATTATAGAATCATATTAATATATATATAATACCACATATGGATTTTTTATTACTATATTAACTACTTATTAATGATATTATGTTAAGGTTTTACTTTGGTTGATATTCGCTTTGTTCTTCATGTGTGTCTTAATTTATTATATATCGTGATAGCATAATTTAAATCATGTTATAAATATACTGAATATAAAATATATGTAGATTATAATAAAATATATCAAATATATTTAGTAAATGTAATACACTGTTCATTGAGATGGTAAGTCATACGTACGTAAGAACGTTGTTTATGTTTTTATCATTGTATTGAAACAAAAAGGCTATGTAATGATATATATATATATATATATTATGTAATAATATATATATCAGGATTAAAATATAATGATTATATTATATATATGAGTTCATTAAACCCATCCATAAAATATTCCATGTGGGTTTTGAACGAATCACAACGCTTTGAGGGGGAAGTTGTCCACAATTCCTCAAACACAATTATCGTATTAACGCAAAAAGGAAAGTAAAGAGATGTTTTTAAAAAAGGAATAATGAATAATAAAGGCATAATAAATATAATATATTACATATATAAATAAAGTTTCCATCATAATGGCCACCATGGGTTGTGTTAAATGTAAAATGAACAATCACTGTTTCATGAGGTAGTAGTTCAACGTCCACAAAAACAATATGTTCAATATCCATTATATGGAGGTGTGTGTATGTTTAGGTGAATCCCAAATCATGAAAAAATCCTACTATATTGAATATAATGGTTTTTTTCATTAAATAATGATTTAAATATAGTGTATGGGGTGGATAAGGAAAATGTAGGAAAGATGATTAAGGGTAGATGTTACCTCTAAATTGGGTAACTCATTTTGGTTTGTGCCAAAAGGATTGATTGCGTTGCCTTATTCCCAAGGAATTTATTCTAGGAGGGAGGGAGGGATGTTGGGTGAGAAAATGGGCAGGTTTTGGCTGGGTAAAAGGGCTTTGGAGGTGTAAAATTAGGATAAGGAGAAGTTCCCTTTTATGAGAAAGGTGTGGGGAATCTTAGGAAAATCATGAAATAATAATTTATTATAAAATTATTTTCAGTTTCAAATGGCTAAAAATTAATTTATTTATATTATAAGATGAGTATGGGTCTATATACTCTCAAAAAATAGGTTTTATATAAGTTTATTTTACATAAGTAACCTTATGTTTTGGATTTAACATTTAGATAAATAAATACACTATTACCATGTCATCTTGTATTCTTACACTTTATGGTTAATAAAGTTACTATATAATGGTAATCAAACCATAAGTTGATAATTTATTAAAATATTATCACAATCCATGTTATTTGGATGAAAATTATATATTTAATATTTTTATATCATTTAATCAAATATTATTTATTATAAAATTCGATTTATGTCAATTTTGACACTATTTTATACTTGTTTTTTGTTAAAGTGAAAAAAACTTCATTAAAATAAAAAAATGAATTCACTCAATACAAAAAAGATAGATACATCCATAAAATTCGTGTATGTAATAAAATATTTCAATGAATCTTTATTTTAACATTTATAATATCATTTATTTGATTATTTTATTAATAAGGCAATCACTCCATCATCATTGTGTTATAAATAAATATACGTACTTAATGTATAAAAATTATAAATAAAATAACATGATGTATTAAAACTTTTTTGGATTTACAATGATTATTTATAGTCAAAGAGATAAATTATATAACCCCACCTTTAAATTGTTTTAGTAAAACAATACTTGTTTATGATATTTTTATTTTTACATTAAATAAAAGTTTAATAATGTAAATTTCACACACACGTGGATTATAAAGGAAATTTTTTTACCAAAGGATTTAATTGGTCTTCCATGATTCATAAAATAATGTTAGTTCATGTGTTAGGGTATTTTTATATTATTATAATTTTATTTTTATATTTATTTACACAATTTACTTTAAACAGCAGTAAATTAAATTCACAAGGTACTATCCACCAAAAATTGTTATGATCCTATTAGACCACATTATTCACTCTGATTAAAACCATTTATGACTAATTTTTGAAATTCATTCCACAAAAGCGGTAAAATTACAGTTGATGCTAATTTACAAACATGCATAGGAGGTGGGTAAAAGGGACATTCAAAAGTGATATCTGGGTGCACACATGAATACATGACGTATCATGCGACTAAAAATTATCCAACTCATTGGAGTGATATCTGGGTGCACACATAATAACATTTTCATTCAAATATGGACCACATGAATAATCAAAACAAAAGGAATAAAAATAATCTTTACCCATGGAAATGAATGGGTATCGTAATCATGTGATAACGCATGACCAATGTGTGTAACTTAATATTGTCCATGAAAGAATGGATTTAAATCATACATGGACATTCAAAGGACAAAATATTCTTATATCATAATAAATGATGTCCAACTAAAGTGAAAATATTTAAAAAGAGTGTTTAAGAAACATTAGAAATGACACACTTTAATATTGTTTAAGGAAAATATTGAAGATACATTAATGAAGATATAGGAATAATTGTTTTTATAAAACCAAAAATTAACAATGATAGTTTTTCATGATAAAATAATTCTTCTAGAAAAATATACGTGGGATAAAATAGTTTATGGTTTGTACTTGAAATTGGGTAAGAAATAGGGAAGTTCCTTTCAATCGGGTTTGGTTATCAAGAGGAATTGAGAAGGGAACCTTTTAAAACACATATTTACTTATAAAATAAGGATTAATTGATTAAGATACATAATTTTGGAACATAATAATAATTATGAAATACATTGGTGTTAATAGAGACAAAGCACAACCCAATGGTAATTTGGAGGTTCAGAGAGATCCCTTACCTTATGTTCGAATGTATTCCACACTTGCACTTAATGTCATGGATGGTAAAATTATATTAATTAATTAATTAATAAAATTCCCCACATATATCTTATTTACAATAAATTAATTATATTCATTTATGTCCATTTAAATCAGTTATAATGAATAATTTTTTCATTCTAGGAGTGGTTGTTTCTTGATTTTCTGATCGAGTCCATTGAGTTTAATTGTGGGAGTTCATATAAAATGGAAGAAAAAATATAGATGTAGAATGATATAGTATTAATATACATTCATAATTTTTAATGGTCCCTTATATAATTTTTTATATGAGGATGATTCTTTTGAAAAGAAATTAATGATAAACTTTTAGTTTATTTTGGCGGGTTTCCGATCATCACTAACTAGTTTTTTTAATTATTTAATATTATATATATATATATTAGTTTTATAATATCAATAAAGATATAATACACATATTATAAGATGATTTAACCATAATAATGTTTTTATGACAAGACTTGAAGGTGATAATGGAAAATGAAAAATCATCATCCATGAAGGCGGTGAATCGACATATCACGAATGATGTTTTTGTTTTTATGATAAAAGTATATGTGAAAAGATTTGATGATGGATATTCAATTAACATAATATAATTATAGTATTATATGATACTATTGTTATAATGTCACTTTGTATAGTTTGGTAAATGATGGGGTAAAAGAAAGAATGAATTTAAAAGAGAAAGATGGAGGAATTTACCTTTTCAATATCATATCCTTGAGAACCTTCCTAAAGAACGTGGGTTTGATTTTTTTGAGAGAAAAACCACTTGGTAATTAAGATGAGCCTTGGGAATGGAATTGGGTAGAATTAATATGAGATTCAAGTCTTATAATGCGTGAGGAGAAGGGGTCATATTTATAGTGGGAGGAGAGTGGTGTATTTGATCATTTTATTCATTTGTTTCTTAATTTTGATCAAGACTACCAATAGAATTGATTAAAATGAATAAATACAGTAAATATTTCAGGGTAGTAAAAAAAAACGGTTTCTTACCTCATCCATACTTCATCGATGATCCAATAATTCATGTATTTTTTCAATACCATAAATTATCGTATTTCACTTTTCATCAAAAAATCTATAATTTTAGAAAAATAAAAAAAATTATCCCCAGCTATTTTTTAGTGAATATTTCAAAAATGGACTCTATTTTATGAAATTAGTTTTCTAAACATGCAAAATTAATTTTTTAATTAAAATAATCATTTACTGGAAAAATAATAATTTTAATATTATAACTAATTTTATAAAACATTGAAAAATTAACTATGGTCCCATGAAATTATCATATAATTATAAGACAAAAAATATTAATTATGAAAATAATTTTCCCTTTTAAAATAATTATATTATTTTTTATATTATAGATGAACTTTTACGTCTCTAAAAAAACAAAACTTAATTTATCATTTTTAAAACATTTATTTACTTATTCCATGATATAAATATATTATATTTTCTTATATAAGATACCTAAATTTTATTTATACTTTAATATGTGAGGTTAAATTCTAAAGGCCAGACTACTATTCGTATCGATCACATTATTATTCCAATGTTCATGTTATTATTCTAAGGGTCAGATTTCTAACAGCCATAAGGGTTTATTGGTTCCTATTAATACCTATTATTCCATTCATCAGTCATTTATATTTTCTCCCAATTATATATATATAATTTTATCTTTATAATGAATATTTAATTATTAACATTAGGTTTTATTTCGGTAGTTGTTTCATGAGTGCATTCATTCTAGTGAATCAGACATACCAAAATTTTCCTATGCACTGGATCAAAAGGGGACCTAAAATCCCATGACCAAGCTTGTCTCTCTATCCTATGTCACGAACCAAGGTCAATTGACAATGTTTCCATACCATCCCATGAACTCCTCATTATTCCTAATTCAAAACTTCATCCTATCTCTCAACCATCACATTTGATATCACTATGTCATGACCCCCTTTCAATAAAGATATGACAATGAGGGGAGAGAGATAATAACCCTCGAGTCTCACCTCCATTAAGCCCTAGGTGGGATACTAGCACTGAGGGTATAAAATTATCATGAAATGGGTTGCATTACCCTCTATAATAATATAAGATTAGGATATAAGATGAACCATCTGAAAAAAACTCCATGAAAAACTATAAAAATTAACCAAAACAATCCCACAATTCTTATATAAATGAAGATGGTACAAATAAAAATATCAAAAGTAAATACCTAAAAGAAAAGATAAAGTAGTGGAACAACATCTCTCCAAAGGTCTGAGCTATTAAAGACCAGAACAGTCCATGTAATCATACTTGAAACCTAAATATAGTTTATATACATAGGGTGAGAATACACGAATACTCATTAAGAAAAACGAAGTCTCTAATGAATATGTGATAGAAGCATACTAATTCACCCATGAGAAAAACTAGAATTAAACAGCAACTATAAAGGTATACTATCCATACCCAACCATACCAAGTCACACTCACCAAATAATGCAATCAACGTAATATAATATAAAAATAATCACATTGATAAGGGTATCCCGCATCACATTACCAGTGGTATGAAACTCTCGCACCCTAATGATGTACATACAGGCGCTTCCATCTATTTTGTATACCACACTGCCCCACAATCACTGTCACATCGCATATTTCCCGTAGAAACTTTGGATTGCAAACCCACAAGCACAAACACATCACATCTCACCCAAGAACACCTGATCCATAACCAACCCAATGCCATAGACATAGTATTAGGGTATTGTGAACATGTAGAAAATTAACCCTATTCCATCTGACCTAAACTGTCATTGAAGTCAGTCGAAGGTTAAAATTTCTAATCCTACTAACTATAGTATATGTGCAAATCAGGGTCGAACCCAAAGAGAAGGAAATTTGGACAACTATTATTATAATTTTTTTAAAAGACCGAACTGTTGTAAGCAGTGGGGTAAATTTTCTATTTTTTTACTTTTTTTAATATTCTGTATTAAGAATAAAAATGAAAGAATATTACAAAACTAGTATCTAAACTAAATCGAAATAAGAAACACTTGAAAACATAAGGGAACATAGATATAAAATGTTGATAAATGATCAATCTATTAAAACGCTCGGGGAAAAATCTCAATTATATTGATTTTTAAAACATTCATTCTCACGATAGTGATTACAACTAATACCACTAAAAATTAGTGATTTATTTCTATCGCAAGGAGATAAATCTCTCAAGACGAAAATTCGTGGAGTTCACCACTCCTAGATTAATCAACATGGAAAAATTTAGTTTGAAAAAGATGAAAAAACAAACTCGCCATACGTTCTACAGTTTTAATTTCAATTCAATTATATTAAGAAAATTAATCCACAATCAAACTCACTAAAAGATTATGGAATTATGAGATTATGTGCGATTGGTTTTTTGAAATATAATGCAATTAGAACTGATCTCACCGACCAATTATAATAACATACAAAATTATTGTGAGAAGGTATAAGAATGATGACCAGTAGACTCGATTTTTAACCCAAACTGGATGTATTTAGCCTAACATTATATCAATTAAGTATAATAAAATAATTAAATTATAGAGGAAGATAATTGAATGAATATAGAGGAAGAAAACTCCCTCTAGTTGCATAACTTTCTGCTGCTCCTGGACCGCATGTCTCCAAAAAATGGTTCTTAGAGAAGTGATCCATGATTCGTCCCAAGGTTCTTCATATGCTCTCGATAGAATTGGTTGATAAAAATATATCAAATCTATGTCCTCCTCCAAAAATTATTCTTCTAATCTAATTTAAATGACATATTTCATCTGCTGCATGTCAGTGCACATTTCCAGCGATGTCAAAATTCTGTCACATCGGCACCGCACACGTGTGGTTTTTCACAACTGACCTGTCACGCTAGTAAAACCCCTGTAATTAACTCTCGGTGAGTTAGTTAGATGAATATTGATGTGTTTAAGACCCCTGAATGAACCTGTATAAGAAAAAACACACAGAACAATTAAAAAAGAGAGAGAAATAAATAAAAATATTAAACTCATTAGTTTATTATAAATCATAAAAGATTTTATTATGTTAAACTTTATGTTATTTATTTTTAATTAATTTATGTTATTAATGTTAATTAAATAGTTTATTATTATTTATAAATTACATAATTTACTAATTTATGTTAATTACAATAGTTTATTCTAATTTTATTTTTAATTTAGTATTTATTTCATTGAATTTTTTAATATTAAATAAGTATAAATATTAAATATGCAACATTAAATTATTAATTAATTTATTGCAATTTAGTAGTTATTATAATTAATTTAGTTTAATTTAATGTTCTATTTTATTAGTAGTTTTATTTTATTAAAATTAATTATCTTTTATGTTTTAAATATATTTATTTATTAAAATTTAATAATAATTAGTTTAGTAATTTTTTTAAATTTATATTTTATATTTCTTTTATGTTTTTTATTTATTTTATTTTATAATTTTTATTAATTTATTCTTATCCCCCCCCTCCAATTGGTGCAACCGGGTGGGCTGGTTCGTCATCTCCCGGGATGTGGCAACCTCCTCATATGCTTCCATGGCGACACGTTAGTGGGAAATTGCGATGGTCCGCCTCGGTGCCCAGTGACAAGGAAATATTTCAGACTCCACAGAGGACTTACTATTCATCAAATTAGGGGTGCAAAACTCTCGAATTCGGAGCTCAGGGTGGCTTGTAATGGTTCAGTCTGGTTGAAAACCCTCTAGGCGGCCTGTTTCAGCATAACATCTCGAAGCAAGGGATATGTTAGGCTCAAGGTGTGGTTTCTATGGAATATATAGGTAAGGACGCAAGTTCCTTCAGCGTCTTCACATCCAATAGATGCCTCATCCAATCCACGATGGGTTTTGTTTCCAGACCTAGTGAACAATTGTGGTTTAGGGTTGAATTGGTTCCTAAAATTTGATAGTTGAATTAAATTTGTGCGGTGACATGAGGTTAATGGTCGAAGTTGGTTTGCATCCCAGACAGCGGAACCTCCAGCAACAGTAGTGCCCTTCTGCAGATCCTCTTGGTTCAACCCTAATAAAGGGATGAAAAAGTAGATAATTTCAACCGAAAAGAAGGATGAGGTTGGTGGTTCATTTTCATGGGGGAAAATATGGTTGTGATGCAGGGGAGAGGCACTGGTAAATGGTGTTGCATTTGTTGTGGCCCCGTGAAGGAAACAATGCCAAGGCAGAGAAGGGTTTACAGTGGCAGAGACATGGTGAGATAGTAAAAAGAACTGACGGTGGCACCAGTTTGGGTGAAACAATGAAGGAAGATATTTGTGGTGTATGAAGAAGTTACGATGGAAGAGACACGGTGAGACCATGAGGAGAATGGGAAATGGTGTGAGGCGCAGTGGGGTGGCACCGCAATGCTACAATAAAAATAGATTATTAAAACATAAATATAATTTGAATAATATAATTAACTAAAACTAAAAATTAATAAATAATTGAATGTTTAATTTACTCTTAAAATAAAATAAAATATAAAAAACAAATAAAACATAAATTAAATTATTATTAACATCAGTTAATTAACATAAATAAGAACTAAAATAAAACAAAAAATTAAAAAGAAAATAATATAAAAACTAGATTTAATTTATATTACAAATTTTATATATTTAAAATAGGTACTTTAAAAAATTGAATTAATTAAGTTATGAAGTTAGTTATTTTGTTACTAAATAAATAAGTTAAATAAGGAAATTAAATTAAGTAAATAAAACAAGAGTAGAAACATTATTAACATAAATTTATATTTAATAAATTATTATAAAACAACTAATATTTAGGTCATGCTACTTTAATTAATTGATATTTAATACATGATATGATAAATTTAAACTACATTATTTATGTGAAAAATCAAAAATAATTAATTAATGTTATATTATAAAAAAATGAGGACAAAAACAAAAAACTAAATAAAAATATTCAAGACTATAGAATATAGGAAAACATAAATTAACTAATTTAGATCTTAAAATACATGATTAATTCTTAAAATTGGTTAATTTAACAATTTAACGATAAAAATAAATTTTTTGTAATATTTAATATAAAGTAAAAAAATAACCATTTAAATGATTAAAAATTAATGAAAATGATGTGGAAAAACATGTGTTTTAAAGGCCACATCATATTCCCCCACACTTAATCATTGTTTTTCCTCAAATAATCTAATGTTTAATTATCATTGAGAAATAGAAAAAAATTTATTATATTGATCAAGATGTAACATGTCCCGAAATTTTAACTTATGAATTCAAGACTGCCATTAGGATTATAAAATGAATTGTTCACATTTCGTCTTTCCCACAACAAATACTCAGAGGGTAATCAATATAACTATGAATCGTCAATCAAAGAACATTTCATTCCTCATATGTGGTACTGCATAGTGACTAACTTCAATCCAGGATTAAGTCCAATGTCTGAGGGTGACCATAGGTAAATTATCAGTGGAACTAAAAACATAACCGAGGAACATTGTACTTTGAATTTTCACTTAGGTTCCAAAAATAAATATATAAATGTGAATCAACTTATTGATACATCCTAAATAACTCCCATATAAACCAATTGACCCTTTATTTATTCAGCATTCATCATTTCAGTCACCTTAATGAACTCATTTTTGACCCTAGAAACTTTATCTTATTTTTCCCAAGCCATGTATAATGTTCTAAGCACTGTGCAATTCACTTATTCGGAGTGTACATAGGGATTATTGTAAACAGAAATGCACACAACATATAGGGTCTCCGAGATTCACTGTAGGATCTAAGATTCCCAAATTACTCCAGTTTTAGAATATTTATATAAAAAATCATTTACATAAACTTATTTAGGTAATTACTTAAATAAATAATAAATTGTGTGTCTCCTAGGATCAAGATCAAACTTCCAATTCCAAGGGTTGTGATCATAATTCTATTAAGAGGCTACCCATATCACTCTAAAAAGTATTTCCTAAATAAAATTTCAATTAATTCACTAAATAAGATCAGTCATTTATCATCGACCCACATTAATTTCAGTTTCACAGAAACTCTTAACTTCCCATGAGGCATCATTCGAAGGAAAGACCCAAATGAGAAATAGTGAACAACCCATAATTAAGAATGAATTTTAAAAAAATATACCAATTTTTACAAAAATAATTAATACGAAGTAGGAATTTATGGGCTTTCAATTAATCCCAGTTTAGCATAGTCAATAATTGACCCCCTCCCCCATACTTAAAACCCAAATTTTCCCTAAAGTTGACTTCTAAAATGGAGAAGAACAATTAAACAATTAAGGTTCAAAACATATTTTCAATTTGGTGGATTTATGACATGTATACAAGTAAATTAAAGATCAATGATATTGTTCTCCACAAAGAATAACTTAACAGTAGGTTCATTAGAATGTACATGCATTATAATTTAATTCAAGTGACACAAATTTTCCATTAATGTTCAAACCAAGCATATAACTTTTAGGTGTAGAATGAATTGGGTGTTAGGAAATTCAAAAAATATAATTCAATTAGATGTTAAATAACACCTAAGGAAATAATTCCTAACACCCCTTAGAAAAGAAAATTCAACAAAAAACACAAAAACCAACAAGCATGTACCCCCCCCCCCCAACACACACATAATTTCATACAGTGAGAGTTTCTTTCAATATTTATTAATGAATTCAAATATATGCAAGAGGCACATGCAGAATTTTTTTAAATTCAACCTACTGACATGGATAATTTTTTTGTATGCATGATATGTAGCATATTTTCAACAAATATGTAGCACAATTTTATATACAAGCAGAATTGTTAAGGTAACAGTCACTGTCTCGCCGATAGTAATTACCGTGACTGAAGTGTTTTGTTAAAGTGGATAGGAGAAGAAAAATGTGTAAAAAATAAAGAATAGAAAACATCCCTAAATCAACGTTTATCATTAATGATACAGGGAATCCCACTCCATATATGACACAGTAGCAGCTTCTTGATAACTCTAAAATAGAACAAAAAAACCAAGAACTAGCAGTAACAAAAATTTCACGAAATCAGAATACAAAAGCATCACTTTATTCAATGTTTAAACAAATGAAAAATAGAAAAGACAAAAAGAACCATGGGTAGCCTCCCATGCAACACTATGTTTTATAGTCTTCAGCCAGACATTATTCAAGATTAGTTCTCAAGAATAGTGAAGGCATCCAAGACCTTCAGTTGTGCCTTAAAATAATGTTTCAATCTCTTCCCATTAACCAACATGGGTTTTTTTCTTCACCAATAATTTTAACAGCTCTATTATTTAGCACTATTACAATAGTAAACGGTCTGGACCACATGGACTTAAGCTTTCCAGGAAAGATTTTATGTCTAGAGTTAAAGAGAAGTTCATTCTATCTAGGTTTTAATTCTTTGGTTTGTATGATAGAATAATGAAAGATTTTAGTTCTCTCTTTATAAATCCATGAATTATCATAACTCCCTCTCCTAATATCATGCAACTCACTCAACTCAAGTAATATAGTCTCAAAAACACTCTTAAATTCAATGTTTAGAGCCTTAAATTCCCAATATAACTTGTATTGGAACTCCACAGGTAGATGAAAACATTTCCCAAACAACCTCTTGTAAGGAGACATACCTATTGGGGTCTTGAAAGCAGTTTATAAGCCCATTAAGTTTCATCCAATTTAAGAGACCATTGTTTCCTAGAGGTTGACACCGTTTTCTCAAGTATCTTTTTTAGTTATCTGTTTCAAATTTCCACCTATCCACTGGAATGTGGTTGATAAGGATTACTAGTTTTGTGAACACAACCATATTTCTCCATCAATGCTTTAAATTTATATTTCTTAAAGTGTGTTCCATTATCATTGATAAAAGATTTGGGAACTCCAAATATTGTAAAGATATTCTTCTTCAAAAATTTAATTAACGAATTGGCTTGATTATTGAAAATTGAAACTGCCTCAACCCATTTTGACTCACAATCTACAGAAACACGAATATACTCATTCCCATGAGATGATGTAAATGGACGCATGAAATCTATACCCCAGATATCAAAAATTTCAACTTCCAGAATTCATTTTTGTGGTAACTCCTACTTTCTACCCACATTTCCAAAACTCAAACATCTTTCACAACCAACCTCAACGATCCTAGAATCTTTAAAAAGAGTTGTCCAATAGAAACCATATTGTAGGAATTTTGAGTAGTTCTCTCACCACTATAGTGACCTTCACAATGTGAGGAGTGACAAATCTCTAAGATAGGTAGCATAACATTATCGGGCACACACCTCCTTAGGATACCATTAACACATCTCCTAAATAGAAAGGGATCATTACAAAGATAATATTTAAGTTCCGAAATGAATTTCTTTCTTTGGTTTTTGGACATATTCTTATGAAAGTCATGTACTTCCAGAAAGTTGAAAAAATCGGCAAACCAAGCAGATTGCCTGATTGACACAGTAAGCAGATTTTCATCAAGAAAGGAAGAGTTTATCTCCATAGGATCTCCATATTCAGATTCAGTAAGTGCAAGCCTAAATAAGTGGTTAGGAAGAAAAGTTTCAACTCCCTGCTTATCCCTAATCTCTAAATCAATCTCTTGAAACAAAAGAATCCATCTAATTAGCCTGGGTTTGGTTTTTTTCTTAGACAACAAGTACTATAATGTAGAATGATAATTGAAAATGATAACTTTTAACTCGAACAAATACTATCTAAATTTCTCTAGAGCAAACACAATAGCTAAAAAATATTTTCCTCTAGTGGTGTAATTCTTCTGTTCTTCATCTAGTAGTCTACCAGAATAATAAACCACATGTAAATTCCTATATTTCCCCTATCCAAGGACAACACCTACAGACATGTCACTAGCATTACACATAAGTTCACAAGGTATTTTCCAATTAGGTGTAGTGATAATAGGTGATGTAGTGAGTTCCTCTTTAAACAGATTAAATGATTTCAAATAGTTTTCATCAAAATTTGAAGGTTCATCCTTGACTAAAAAAGAAAATAAGAGCTTTTTTATTTTGGAAAATAATTTTATGAATCTCCAGTAGAAACCGTCATGACCTAGGAAACTTCTAACACCTTTAACATTTCTAGGAGGTGGCCGGTTTTGAATAACATCAATCTTAGAAGTATCAACTTCCAAACCTCTCCTAGAAACCTTATGACCAATCACTATACCTTCTGTGACCATTCATTGAAATTTCTTACAATTAATTAAATTTATGGTTTTAATGAATCATTCCATCAAAACTCAATATTTCTTAGACAAGTGTTGAAATTTCTACCCACACTGGAGGAGTCATCCATGAAAACTTCAATTATTCTCTCAATCAAATCTAAAAAGATATCCATCATTCACCTTTGAAAGGTGGATGTATCTCCACACAACCCAAAGGGAATTCTCCTGTAGGAAAATGTCCCAAAGGGGCATGTGAAATTGGCCTTTTATTGGTCATTTTGAGGAAGATGAATCTGGTTGTAACCAAAATAGACATCCATGAAATAGAAAAATTGATTTACATTAAGCCACTCAATCATATGATCAGGGAAGGGTATTGGAAAATGTTCCTTCCTAGTGGCTGCATTAAGGTTCCTATAGTCAATACATACACTCAATTTTGTGGCTTTCATGAATTAGACTTATTCATTCTTTTTATTTCTATCTACAGTGAAACCTCCCTTCTTAGGGACAACCTAGACAGGGATATCCCAAGAACTATCAGAAATGGGATATATTATACCAGTGTCCAACAGTTTGATCACTTCTTCTCTCACAATTTCTTTCATGTTTGGAATTAATCTTCTTTGACACTCTACCCTAGGCTTATTGTCAGTCTCCATAGGTATTTTATACATTAAAAATGAGGGACTGATAGCCTTGATATCTTCTATTCTCTATCCTATGGACGATTTAACATATTTTTAACACACTAAATAGTCTTTACTCTTGTTTTTCATTAATTTCAGTAGAAATTATGACAGGAAATGTGGTATTATCACCCGGAAATGAATATTTGAAATGAGAAGGGATTGTTTTCAATTCAAGAGTGGTTAGTTCTATACTTGAAGGAAGAATATTAGTCCTACAAGGAATATAATATTAAACATATATCTTGTAAGAAGTATTAGATGATGAACGATTTTCAATTTCAATCTCAGTTTCAGAAATAACAGTGCTACTGTCCAAAGACGGCAGTATATTGTCGATGTTTTCTAGGTCATAATTTAACAACTCCATCAAATAATAATCATCATGTTGTCTTATAATTTCTCCCTCAATATCATCAAAGTGTTCAACAAGGTTGTTGTTAATAGAAACTCCCTCAAATTCAATCCAAAATTTTTCATGTTTAGAAATAGTGGACTCTTCTACAGCCGAAACCAAACAGCTGTCCAATTCTGGAAAATTTTCTAGATTTGGAATTTGAGCAGAATTTTCTACTTCTAAGATAGATTCAACAGGATTTACAGCTTCTAAATTATTTTCTTCAATTGATAATTGATTTTCATATTTTTCTAAGTTTTCATCAAAGTTCTCATCTTCTAATGACTCTACCATTGAACCATTTTTCAGAAAAAGTTGGTCCTTTGTCATTTTTAAACACATTGATGTCTTTTTGTTGTTCTACAATTTTAAAGATCAACAGACACATAGAAACATCAATAACATCACCTCTTGTGGCCAATAAGGGTATACCCAAGATGATGGGAACCACTTAGTCACACACCATGTCTATGAATAAAAAGTTATTAGGCAGAAACAGTTTCCCTACCCCAACTAGTAAATCATTTACACTTCCCACAGGATGAGTGAAATATCTATCATCCAACTGCATTATGACTATGGTTGTTTGAAGGCCGCATAACATCCAATGTCCAAATCGTGAGTATGCAAGAAGATTAATGATAGGACCTAAATCACACACACAGCTGATCTGATCATAATTTTCTAAGGTATAAGGAATGAAAAAATTACCTGTGTCTTTCAATTTAGGTGGGATTTTCATTTGAAGCACATCACAACGCTCTTCAGTGAGGCTGTAAGTAGAACATTCTTCCAGAGTATTTTTATTAGAATTTTTAAGATATTTAAGATAATATGGTATTTGAATTAAGTCATGAATGAATGGAGTGTTTACTATAATATTGGAATGGAGACCAAGGAACTGAAGAAGTTCAGCATTAGTCTTACTTTGAGGTTTTAGCTTCTCAGGGAAAGGGATGGGTGGGGAAATGTTTTTTAAGTATAGTAGGTATATCCCTCACCTATTCCTAAATTTATTATTTTCCTTTATTCTTTTTATTTTTAGATGAATTTTGAGCTTTAGTTTTAGATGATAAATTGATATTTTGATCATTTTTAGGGCTTTTCTGTAAATTTTCAGCATGTGTGCAAAGCAGATTTTTATTACCAGATTGAAGCAAATTTTCATTTAGGGAATTTTCATTGAGTTTTTAAGCAACAATTTGAATATTAGGACCACTTCTAGTGACAAAATACATGTTATTCTATTTAGGTTTAAGCTCAGTGGTATTAGGTAGTCTACGTTTTTCCCTACAAGAAAAGTCTATAGCATGTGGTCCATGTTGTGTTTCCATGTTTTGCATTCTCACATTAGTTTGAAATTTATCTGATTTATATTGTTTTTGATTTTTGGTTAGTTGAGTAAATTTTAAATCAATATCAGAAGACATTTGATTATCATTATTTCCTTGTGCATTTGAATAATCACCACTTCGTTGATTTTGAATGTTTGGTCTTGGTTGATTCTAATAGTTAGGGGCAGTGGATTGTTTAATTAAGCCTTGATACTTCCATGAAAAGTTTGGGTTGTTCCTATAGCTTTGATTAATTTTTTTTAAAAATTGACCTTCTTTGGAAGGCATTCTAGGACCATTTTTAACAATGTTTGAATTCTCCTATTGTTGGGATGACATATCAATGTTTGGAAAAAATGTTTTTAGTATGCCCTAGAATACCACACTGGACACAATGTTCCATTAAATATTGATTTTAGTTTGGATAGCCAAGTGTATTAGCAGTTTTTTTTAGAGTTCTGGTTCATCAAATATTGAATTTCGTTGGTGATTTCAGAAAGTTGGACTTGAGTTAAATTTATTAAACCAATGTTTGAATTAAAATTTCTATTGAATCTTTTAATTATTGAATTTTTATGTGGTCAATTTAGTGCAAGATTAATAAAAAAATTCAAAGATCTTCATAAGTTTTCTCATCGTAATTACCCCCAACATCTTGGTCAAATAGATTTTTTCCAGGGGATGAAATCCCTTCATAGAATGTTTCCATGAGAAGGTGAGATGGGAGTATATGATGGGGACACTGCCTAAAAAGATCCCTAAATCAATTCCACGATTCATGAAAAGATTCTCCATCATCTTGATAAAAACTAGTTATCTGTGTTCTATGTTCACTCGTATGTCTCTGGGGATAAATTTTCATAATGAAAGAGTTCTACATATGATTCCAGTGTTATAAAATATTCTCATCTATTCTGAAAAACCAATTCTTAGCATTCCCTTTAAGGAAAAAGGGAAATACTCTCATTTGTAGCTCGTTCTCTTGGAGTCCTTGAAGAGGTAATTGTTGCAGTGTATTAAAGAAGTATCTAATGAAGGAAAGAGAGTCCTCGTTATAGAGTCCATTAAATGTAGGCAGTAGGGAAATGTGTGATTGTTTAAGCTCATAATTTCTAGACCAAGGAGATAAGCTAATAGAAGATGGATTGCATGAAACATAAAGAAGTTTGAACTCCCTTATCCTAGTCCATTTATTTTTATCTAATAGTTCTCATTGACGATTTTGAATGTTGTAATTATGAACTCTATTACCCATGTTCTCCATTTCAAATTTATTTTTATATCTTACAGAAGTTAAGGATTTGTATATTTCTAAGTCAACGGGCTCTAGACTAACAGTAGAGTGTCTTGTTATTATAGAAACACCAATAGATATCAATCAACAGTAAAGAAAACAATAAAAATTCAACAAGAAATGAAGCACAGTTTTTTTTTACAGTTTTCAATATTTAATATTTTTTAAAAAAAATTATATATGTGATTTTTAAGGTTTTTTAGAAATAATGGCGCATTCCTTCCCCGGAAATGGTTCCAAAAACATGACCTAAAGTGTTATTGAATCAGGTCAAAGTTTAAAATTTATAATCCTACTAATTAATGTATATTTGGAAAGGAGGGTCAAACCCACAGAGAAGGATATTTTGACCACTATTATTCTAAATTAATTTATAAGACCCCATTATTGTAAGCATTGGGGTAAATTTTCTATTTTTTTACATTTTTTAATATTCATTATTAAGCAAAAAAGTGACAGAATATTATAAAACTAGTATCTAAACTAAATTATAAAAAGAAAAAATTGAAAACATAAGGGAACAATGATATACAAATGCTGATAAACGAACAATCTAGTAAAATTCTAGGGAAAAAAATCTCAATTATACTGATTTTGAAAACATTCCTTCTCAAAATAGAGATTACAACTATTACCACTAAAAAGGAGTGATTTATTACCCTCAAAAGAGGTAAATCTCTCAAGATGACAAGTCATGGAGTTCACCGCTCCTTGATTAATGAACTTTGAAAAATTTTGATTGAAAAAAGATGACAGAACAAACTCGCCATAAGTTCTGAAGTTTTTATTTCTATTCAATTATATTAAGAAAATTAATCCATAATCCAAATAACAGAATGATTTTGGAATTCCAATATTATGTGAAGGTAGCTTATTTTAATGGAATGTGAATAGAACTGATATCGCCAATCAATTCTGATCACATACAAAATGATAGTGAGAAGGTATAAGAAAGATGACTAGTAGACTCGATTTTTACCCAGAACTGGAAGTATTTAGCTGAACATTATCTCAATTACATATAATAAAATCATTCAATTACAAGGGAAAATAATTGAAAGAAAATAGTGGAAGAAAACTGCCTCTACTAGCACAACTTACTACTGCTCCTGGACCTCAGGTCTCCAAGAAATGGTTCTTCGAGAAGTGCTCCAGGATTCGTCCCAAGGTTCTTGCTCTGCTCTTGATAGAAGTGGTTGATCAAAATATATTGAATTTATGTCCTCCTTCAAAAATTATGTTTCTACTCTGCTTCAAATAACATCTGTCATTTGCTGCATGTCACTACACATTTCCACCAACTTCAAAAGCCCTTCACATAAGCACCACACACATGCGTTTTTTCGCAACTGACATGTTGCACTAGTAAAACACCCGTAACTAACATCCGGTGAGTTGTCTAGATGAATATCGATGTGTTTAAGTCCCCTGAATGAACCTGCATAAGAAATAACTCACATAACAATTAAAAATGAGAAAGAAATAAATAAAAAAATTAAAGTAATTAGTTTGTTATAAATCTTAAATTCTTTTATTATGTTATTCTTTAATTTATTGATTTTTTAATTAATTAAGGTTATTAATATTAATTACAATGTTTTATTATTATTTATAAATTAGATAATTTACTAATTTATGTTAATTATAATAGTTTATTTTAATTTTATTTATAATTTAGTATTTATTTTATTGACATTATTAATATTAAATAATTATAAATATTAAATATGCAAAATTAAATTATGAATTTATTTATTTAAATTTATTAGTTTTTATTAATTAATTTAGTTTAATTTATGGACTTATTTTATTAATAATTCTATTGTATTAAAATTAATTATCTTCTATGAATTAAATATTTGTAATTATTAAAATTTATTAATAATTAGTTTAGTTATTTTTTAAAATTTTCGTTTTTCATTTTTTTAGTTTATTATTTATTTTATTATATATTTTTTAATAATTTATTCTTATCCTCCCCCCAAATCGGCACAACAAGGGGGGATGGTTCATCTTCCCCAAGATGCAGCGACCTCCTCCTCTGCTTCCACGGCGGGAAGTCAGTTGGCAATGGCGATGGACTTCTTCGGTTCACGGTGACAAGGAAACTTCACAGACTCGACAGTGGATTTCCTATTCATCAAACTAGGGGTGCAAATCTCTAGACATCAGAGCTCTGGGTGGCTCGCAATGTTTCAGTCTGAGGGAAAACCCTCTAGGCGGCCTATTTCAGCATAGCAGCTCGAAGAAAGGGAAATGTCGGGCTCAAGGTGTGGTTTCTGTGGCGGCTTCAGGTAAGGCCGCAAGTTCCTTCAGCGGCTTCACATCCAGCGGCTGCCTCTTCCAATCCATGATGGGTTTTATTTCAAGACCCAGTGAAGAGTTAATATTTAGGGTTGAATTAGTTACGGAAATTTGATAGTTGAATTAAATTTTTGTGTTGTGAGAGGTTAATGGTAGAAGGAGGTTTGCATCACTGGAGGAATACCAACCTGCGATAGTAGTGCCCTTCTAAAGAACAACTTGGTTCAGCCTCGATAAAGGGATGCAGGTGTTGAGAATCTCATCCGAACATGAGGATGAGGTTGGGGTCTCAGGTTCAAGGTGGAAAATATGGTTGTGAAGCAGTTGTGAGGCACTGTTGAATGGCATCACGGTTGTTGTGGAATGGTGAAGGAAATGGTGCCACGACAGAGGAGGCTTTACAGTGGCAGAGACACAGTGAGATTGTAAAAAGAACTTACTGTGGCACCAGTTTGGGGGAAATCGTAAAGGAAGAGACTTGCTGTCTAAAGGGAAGTAATGGCCGAAGAGACATGGTGAGACCGTGAGGAGAATGGAAAATGGTGTGAGACACAGTGGGGTGGTACCGCAAAGCTGCAAAAGAAATAGATGATTAAAACATATATACAATCTGAATAAGATATTTAACTAAAAATAAAAATTAATTAAAACAATTGAAGGTTTTATGTACTCATAAACTAAAATAATATATATAAAACAAATAAAACGTAAATTAAAGTATTATTAACATCAACTAATTAACATAAATTATAACTAAACTAAAACATAAAATTAAAAAGCAACTAAAATAAAAAGTAGATTTAAATTATTTTACAAATTTAATTTATTTAAAACAGTTACTTTATGAAATTAAATTAATTAAGATATAATGTTAGTTATTTTGTTATTAAATACTTAAGTTAATTAATGAAATTAAATTAATGAAATAATACAAGAGTAAAAACTTTATAAACATAAATTTATATTTAATAAATTATTATAAGATAACTAATATTTAGGTTATGCAACTTTAATTAATTGATATTTAATACATGAAATGATAAATTTAAACTACATTATTAATGTGAAAAAAGAGAAAGTAACTAATTATTTTTAAATTATCAAAAATGAATACAAAAACAACAAACTAAATAAAAAGATTTTAGACTATAGAACAAAGTAAAATATAAATTAACTATTTTAAATCATAAAATACATGATTAATTATAAAAATTGATTTGTTGGAAAATTTAACAATAAAAATAAAAAAGTGATACTATTTAATATAAAGTACAAAAATAACCAATTAAATCTTTAAAAAATAATGAAAAAGATGTGAAAAAACATGTTTTTTGAAGGCCACATCACCTTCCTCCTACCATGAAGACACCCCAGCAAAAATTCCCCACAAGTACAGTCAAATCACATCTCAACGAAAGATAACTAAGAAACAACACAACAACTACCATAACCAAATTAGTAAGGTATCTTGAATATGTAGGACATAAACTTTTTTTCATCCACCAACCATGTACGACCCCCGTAATAACAACCCTAAACGAACGGTCATATCCTATCTCTCCCAAAAACGCCTAGGTCACTACCTCAAAAGCATGGTCATATCTCACCTAAAAACACATGGGCTATCAAACCCACCATTTGAATGCATTTAAAATACTCCATCCATCACATCATGTTCAATACCTACCAAAAATGGAAGAGAGAGAGAGAGAAAGTGGGGGTACCCATCCATCCATTCTCCTCATTGGATGTCAGGTAAAACACACCTCATGAAACTATGCGAGTGTCGAAACATAGTTCTTGATGTTGGTGGGGTGTGTATAGAAATGAAAAGGAATAAAAAAATATATACATATAGCCACACACAACCCCACCCTATGCATTCACAAAAAAACACTAACCAGCTCACATTATCCTCACTTCTTCTGCCACCTCTAAATGGATAACACCAAACATACCGCAAGCCACATCACACCAAAAAATTCCCATTATCCAACCAAATATTTTCATTAATAAGAATAATACACATTAAACCACACTTCCCATAACTTATTTATTAATTTATTATTTCCATCCTATTAAATAAACCAAACCCCAACCACTTCAATCATTATTAAATAGTTTTTTCTTATATCACAACCTATACATCTACCATAAACCAACTACATATCACAATAAACTCATAGTCCCTATCATACCCCAAAATCAGGTCCAAACAACCAACACCTCACCATCCCAAAATCATGACCACATAAAAACCACCTCGCTAACCCAAAATCATGCCTAAACAACCACCACCTCACTACCCCCAAAAGAATTTTCAAACTACCACCTCACCATCCCAAAACCATAGCCAAAAAATCCCCTCACTACCACAAAAGCATGGATGAAAATCCATCATCCCCTAAAATATACAACCAAAAATCAACCGCTCATAACCACCCTAGAAGCATTACCACACATCATATAACATAAAAATCCATTTTCAAATTTAAAAATGTACTTTTATCACATTTTTCCTTATTTTAGGGTCATTATAACAAAAACCGTAATCCTAGAGAAACCATTTTATTATCCAAATATAAGTGGTTAGACAATTTCCATTTAAGTTGATATCACTACAATCACCATAAAAGTAGCAGTCATAGAACAATCATCCAATGAAAAAAAGTCCTCAACGACCTTAATTTTTATTGGGGGAATCAACCTCGTATAATCACAATATCATAAATAATAATATGGCTGTAAAAGCATGATAATTAAACACTTTCATCCTTAAATTTCAATTTAACCAATTCTTTACTTTTGAATAAGATATAACAACCATATCCCTTATATAATCATGAGGAAACCCCTCACACATGATGTATAATAAATATAAACAAGGAATTTATTACCACAAAAATCATTAAAATTCATTGTGCACCATAGGGAAAAAGATGAAATTCCCTCCAACCAAAATTGATCAATGAGATACCATGGATAAACCTATACCACACCCAATGACCATAAAAACACAACTCAACACACACCACAAACCAAAAAAAATTATTTTATTGAATCCCCTAAAGAATAAAGGAATAAAACCAACCAAGAAAGGGATTAGAACTAACCATGGATTTCCAATGAAGATCCACTAGAACCAAAGGATTAAAGCAGAAGGATAAGGGATTGATGATATACTAAGGGTGATTTGGGCTCTACCAAAATGGGAGAGTTGGTAGGTGGTCATAGGGTTTGAGAGAAACCTGATTATTTCACCATTAAAGATGCACTACATAGTAAATTTACATGGAATGTAATCCTTACATGTTTTGTAAATGTCAGGATTTAACTTCCACTGAAAAAACAATCCATCTCAAATAATTTTTACAATCAATTTATTATACATTTTGAACTAGCCTCACACAAGTCGTGATTCACCTTTACACAACATATACATTTTATACGATGTTTATTTACCCTTATTCAATGTTTTAATAGCCAAACTCCTCCAAATCTGTCCTAGGACTCCTACAAGAACCTAAAATACCAAAACTAGAATAGTTACTGGATGAGAAAGCACAAACCATTACACATAAAGTGTCAGTTTGATGTGAAACTGATTCATACACATCAAAAATGACATATGAATCATTTTTCTAAATTTTCAAGACAATCAATGTTTGTTTTCATAGTTCTCAATGAGTGACACACTTTTCGAACTAAAATGTCAATTTTAAACTAATTACAAAAAATTTGAGTCATATCAGGAACACAATGTATCAGATTGATATTCAGATGATTCCAAGAAGCCATAAACGACATATGGATCATTCGATTAAACTATAAAAACAATCCATATGTTTTTTCTTATAATTAAGTATGTCACTTGTCCTTTTCACTGAAATTATTGTCATATTTAAATAAAAAGACACTCTTGGAGTCATATCATACAAACCATGTGTCATATTGATGTTTAGTTGATTCATACACATCAAAAATGACTTATGGATAATTTTTTAAAAATTATCATTACAATATGAATTCTTTTTTTAGTCTTGAGTATGTCACTTGTCCTTTTTAATAAAATTCATGTCAATTTTAAATAAAATGACACACATTGAGTCATACTAGTCACACCGTGAATCAGATTGAGGTTTAGTTGATTCCAACACATCAGAAATGACATAGGGAACATTTTTAAAAGTATAAGAATAATACAAAAGTTTTTCTTGGTTTTCAGTATGTCACTTGTACGTTTTACTGAAATTAATGCCAATTTTAATTAAAAAGATACACTTTGTGTAATTTTAGTCACACTATATGTCTAATTGAGGTGAGGTTGATTTGTAATTGTCAAAAATGTTTTATGGATTGTTCTCATTATGTATCAAAATAATTAAAATGTGTACTCTCTGTTTTGAGAGTGTCACTTTTTTTACTAAAATTAATGTTAATTTAAAATAAAAAGACACCCATGGAGTCATATCAATCACATCGTGCATTAGATTGAGGTAAATTTGATTCCAACATGACACAAATAAAATATGGGACATTTTAATTAACAATCAAAATATTCTGAATGTGTTTTATTGGTTTTGAATTTTTCTCTTTCGTTTTTTACTAAAATGTCAATTTTAAATAACAAGACACACTTGGAGTCGTAACGGTCACACCATGCATTGGATTGAGGTGTGGGTGATTTATATATGTCACAAATGACTTATGTATTGATTTCATCAAGTATTATGACAATTTGAATATGTTTTTTGATTTTTAGTACGTCACTTGTTCTTTTCACTGAAATTCCATTTTAAACTTGAAACATACACTTTGGATTATACTAATCACATCATGTGTCAGTTTGATGAGAGACTGATTCATTCACATAAAAAATTATTAAAAATCATCTCCATAAATTATAATGACAACTAGAGCATTTTTTCTTGGTTTTCAGTGAGTGACACATGTTTTGAACTAAAATGACAATTTTAAACTAGTAACAGACACATAGAGTCATACTGGGAACATAGTGTATCATATTGTGGAGTAGATGACTCAAAAAAGTCATAAATGACTTCTGGATCTTTTTTATAATGTATCAATATAATCTGAATCTGTTTTCTCAATCTGAAGTATGTCACTCATCCTTTTTTCAAAAATTAATGTCAATTTTAAATAAAAATTTACACTTTAAATCATACGGTCTCACTATGCATCAGATTAAGGTTTGGGTGATTCCTACACATCAAAAAAGACTTATGGATCATTTTTATAAAGTATCAAAACAATATGAATGCATTTTATTTGTTTTCATCATATCACATGTAAATTTTATTAAAATTAATGTAAATTATAAAGAAAAAGACACACATTGAATCATACTAGCCACAACGTGTGTCTGATTGAGGTTTGATTGATTTATACATGTTTCAATTGACATATGGATCATTTTTCTAAAGTATTTAAATAATATAAATATGTTTTATTTGTTTTTGACTATGTGACATGCGTTTTTAACAAAAATGTAAATTATAAACAAAAAATGAAAAGTTTGAGTCAAACTGAGCACTCTATGTATCAGATTCAGGTGCATCTGATTGAGTATGTAATGTTTGCATTGATTTAAACTATATTCAAAAAACCATAAAATAGATAACTCATCCATTTGGATAGAAAAGGAAACCCCAGGCTGCCTGAAATGACTAATCCAAAAGCAACGTGTTCTCTATTTTCTAGTCTGCTGCAGATAGTTGAAAGGAAAACATGACTCCGTAAAAATAATAAACCTATATAAGAAAAAACAATTGTAGTTATCAATACTATAAATAAATAAATTAAACATAAATATGAAACAATATACTAAAAAAATGTAAATTTTAAATAGAAAGAAGAAAATTTGAGTCATAATGAGTACACCGTGTATCATATTAAGGTATGGTTGATTCCACCATATATTTTTTTACTACATTGCATGATCATGGAATATGAGTGAATAATAATTTTTGAAGAGTTAAATTATACTTGATTTTTGTGAAAATTATCAAAATAAATATCAGATAAATATTATGAGAAAATTATCTAAAAAATTACATAAAATGATGATAAAATCAAATAAATAAGTTGTAATAAGTCAAATTTTCATGATATATGTGTACATTATGACATCAGGTATTCTACCTAATCATTTTTAAATAATGTTTTTTAATATTATGACTCTTTATAGTCGTGGTAGTTATCAAAAAAATATACAAATAAAAAAAAATATTTTAAAAGAAATATTAATTATCTTCAAGAATACCTCTCCTGGGATGATTATTTTGGTGGTATATGACACCTCTCATAAATTTTTAAACATAATAAACACAATATTTTCCATTGGTTTTTTTCATACACCACAAAAATATTGAGAAAAATAAGTAATTTTTTTATATTTGTTTTGATAGTGATAACTTATTATATTTATTCTTATATGTATCAACTTGTAGAATCCCACATGCACCTTATATGCTTGTAATATCCACATGCCATGGATTTCATGATATTTAGACACTTATTTATCATAATATAATTATTATTAAAAAATAATATAAAATATATAACATGAATTGTAATTCTAATTTTTTTGATGTAGTGTATTATAAATTAACAAACTCCCTCATGTGTGGTCGGTTTATTAGGTATCCATATAGTGAATCCTTGAAATAAATATTTTGAGTATCCAAATTGACTATAATAAGTACCCAATGCATCCTAAAAAAATAATAAGAAATAATTAATTAATGTAACTGTTGGGAAAAAATCCCTCAAGGTAACATTGCAGTATTTTTGGGTTGATTGTGTTTGTTGACAAAGCAGGTTTCCATGGAGAATTGTCGAGTTCCCGAGAAGTTGTTGACATTCCATGTTGACAACGAACTATGACAAAGGAAAGGACGATCTGGAGGCGGTACAAAAGAGCAGTACAAGGTGGCGCCGTTTTCCAGTGTTTGCCAAATTTATGGGCCTGAAAATCGCCAATGGAAAATGGAGTGATATGTTGTTGGCAAAGGTTGAGGAGAGAGAAATGAAGGAGGTGCGCGGAAAAATTAAGCGTGGTGCGCAAAACTAGCGGGTTGCGCGAAATCTTGAAGTGTGGCGCGCAAAACAGCGGGTTGCGCGAAATTGTATTTCGCGCAAAAGATGTTTCAAGGCCGAAAGCTTGAAAATCGGTAAAGGCATGAGGCGCGCGAAATTTTGGAGGCGTGCGCGAAAAATTGAAGTGGCGAGCGAAATAGTGGATGAAGTATTTCGCGCAAGAGGTGTTTTGAGCTCCGAAGCTCGGAAAATGGCAAAGGCATGAGGTGCGTGAAATTATGGAGCAGTGCGCGGAAAATGGTTGTGCGTGGAAGATTTGTATTTCGCGATCAAAGCGGATTACGCGCTCAAGGAGGGTTTTTCGCGCGGGGTCGATTTTGCCTATAAATATGAAGTGACCCTCCTCCATTCAGAAGAGTTCAAGACATAGAGAATACCGGAGCTCTGGTGCGCGAAATTGAAGCTAGAAAGGGTGTTGCGCGTAAACTTAAAGTTTGCGCGTAAAGTCAGCAGTTGGGCGAAAAGTGAATATCGCGCAAAAGCAGTGAATTGCGCGCAAGGCAGTTTCGAGGCTGCGCGTAAAAATTGAAGGTTGCGCGAAAAGTGGATTTCGCGCGAAAGCAGTGAATTGCACGCAAGGCAGTTTCCAGGCTACGCGTAATATTTGGACGTTGCGCGAAAAAGGAATTTCGCGCAAATCATAGAAATTGCGCGCAAGACACCGTAAGGGTTGCGCGTAAAAACTGAGGTTCCCCGGTACATCCGGTGCAAAGTGAGATTCATCTGCGGGTGAAAGATGGACTTCAACAGAGCATCTACATACAGAGGAAGATGCATTCCTTCATGGAAATGAAGAGACCTACAGGTCTATAAACTGTGTGTGAATCCCTTCCAAGAGCAGTGAGCTTAGGAAGAGGAAGAAGGTGATCCTCTCCACCGGCAGTGAGCCAGAGAGAGAGAAACAGGGAGTGACCCTTGGGAAAGCAGTGAGCTGACCCTAAACCTTGTATAGGCAGTGAGCCTGGGCATAGAAGTGATCTAGCCCGAACATTGTAATCCACAGCTAGTGAAGCCTAGTGGAATTTGGTACGAACCGGCAACTTGTCGGCGTATGCTCCTTGGACGTAGCCCTTAGCGGTGAACCAAGTAAAAATCTCTGTGTCTGCCTGCTTACTTTCCTGCATTGCATTCAAAGCATCATCATTAGGTAAATGAGACAAGTGATCACAATAACCACACAAGTGCAAACAAAGTGACCCTTGTAACAAAGAGGTCAAGATCCAGTGGGGCAGAAAGAACTTTGAAAAAGAATATCCATACCCTGATTCACCCCCCCCCCTCTCAGGGTATATAGGCCTCTATTGGCCCTAACAATTGGTATCAGAGGGAAGGTTGCTTTTATCAGATTTGTTTGCTTGGACTTGGTGTAGTCTTTCTGTGTAGTTGAAGATATTGTTTTCACTTATATCGGTCTTCCATGGGGAAAATAAAATCTTCAAAGAAGAATCAGAAGTCAGGTGGTATCCCTCAGTGTAGAAGTGTTTTTGGAAAAAGTGTGATTCAATTAAAAGAATCAAATAGCTTACTGAAGGAATCATGTAGTGAACAGAAAAATGATTTGGATAAATCATACAACAAAAATACTTACTTATTCAAAGATGTTGATGGAATCAGTGAAGAACCTGACTTTCCAAGTGACGTTGGAACCACTGACGATGAAGAAGAAGAAATTGAAGGAAGAATTGATATGCGAGCTGAGTTGGAGGCTGCTCTGGAAGAGATAGATGTTTGGAGGGCCAAAACCAAGAAAGCTAACAAAATTGTTCATGATGCCAAACTCTATATGCAGCAGCAGGAAGAAGAGAAATCTGAGCTGATGGAAGAAATTGAGAAACTTAATTTATCAACATCAGAGAACTCAGAATCCGTTAGTAAGTATAAGCTGAAGGATGAAGAACAGAAAAGAGAGATCGATGGACTGAACAAAAAGGTGGAAGTTGTCCATGGGACTAAAGAATTGGATCAGAAATCCACTGAAGAAATTAAATCTAAAGGCATACAGATCAATGCTCTGGAAACTGAGGTCAACAAGCTAAGAGGCTTAAATCAAAGGCTTATCGATATAGTTACTGACCTAACAAAGAAGAATGATTCTCAAGGTGAGGAACTACAGAAGCTGGCTAAAATGAAAGAAAAACAAAAGGCTGATGATTATGAAGAGAATCAAAAGTCAGATGAAGTACAGAATCTGAAAGCTAGAAATGATGATCTAGCAGCACAGTTGTCTGAAGAAGTTCAGAACAATCGAAGCCTTCAACAAGAGAATGAATCTATCTCTAAATCTGTTTCTGAGGAAAAATTAAAAGTAGTGAAGAAAAGTGAAATGGTGGAAAAGCTCACACAGGAACTAGAAGATGAGGTGAGTAATGGGAAGCTTCTCAAGAAAGAACTGGATGTCCAACTTGAATCAAGGGAGACGAAGATTAAAAAGTTGGAAGAGGATCTAGAATTAGTAAAGAAGGATGTGGAGAAATCTAATGCTAAAGGAATGCCAAAAATGAAGGATGCCTTACACTTGCTATTTGATCATCCTTCGACAAGTGATGATAAAATGAAGAATAGGTATGCTATTTCTGAAGAGAAACAACAGAATATTTTCTCAGCTCAAAGACCATCAAGTTTCGGAAAAGCTGGTATCGGATTTGATGAATCCCCTCCCGTGCAAGATAGAAAAAGAGCTATGAACAGTTCTAGATGGGAAATAAATCCTATAGGTGCTGGAGATAGGCCTAAAAGGACAGATACAAAAAGTAGTGATGACATGTGCTATTTTTGTGGGATTCATGACCACACATCAAGCTTCTGTTCAGAGGCTCTGGAATACATCTCAGGGTGTGAAAATAGAGACATTACTAAATCTGCGAATAAGAAGAAGCATCATGATAAATCAGAGAGAAGAGTTTCTCAGAGGAGAACATTTCTCAGGTGCTATTACTTCGGAAGGATGGGACACACCATGAGTATGTGTCAGGAAGCTCCAGAGATCGATGCCAGAAGAAGAAAACAAGTTGCATCAACATCTCAGCAGAGAAGTGATGAAATGAGGTATGCCTTTAATAGAAAATGTTTCATATGTTCTGATCATGGGCATTTGGCCAGACAGTGCAGCAAGAAGAAAGCGGGGAAGGAAAAAGACCCGAGAAAGAGATTACCAACTCCAGTGGTACATAATGAGAAATTATACACTGGGAGACAAAGTGTTAAGGTGAAAAATAGGCCTAAAGCCTCAGGGGAATCACATGGAGCTGAACGAAAGGTGTATCAGTCACCTCCTCTATCGTACTCACAACCACTCTCAAGGAGAGAATGTGAACAAACCTGGAAGATTAAGGGGAGATCTACTCCAACTGTGAGTAAGAAGAATGGACGTTCAGTGGAGGACCCACCACCAATGAAAAATAGGGTGGTGACTCAGACATCTGATAAAAGATGGATGAACAAAGAACGTATTGAAAAATTCACATGTCGTGTTTCTCATCGAGAAGTGAAAGAAAGAGGAAGACCCCTACGATGGGAGAAGAAGAAGGGGAAGATGCCAAACAGAGAGGTTCCTACTCAGAGAAATAATCAAGGAAAATGGAATTTTGGTAGAACCTCAAAGAAGGAAATGTGTACTGGTGGGTTTAAACCCCAAGTGGTGAGAAAGGCTGAGCCTACCAAATCTACATATCAGAAAAAGGCTCAGAATGTAGGCAATGAATGCCTTGTCATATGGCCAGAACAATTGAAGTTGGCTAGGCAGTTGGAGGAAGCAAGAAAGGAGTGTGATGCTCTCCAAGAAAGAATCAAAGGGTTGACCCATCAGGATCAACCACAACCCTCATCTTGAGGAGTCTGAAGCAAATCCCCTCTCCCTATGTATATAAATGCTATTAACTGATGATTCTTGTGTTTCAGGTTTTAGGGAGATACAATCCAAGGGGAAGTGGCATCTAAGGATGCGAAGTGGAGAAATGATATGCTCTAGAGTTTCAATTGATTCAAATCAGATACTAGAGTTGAAGAAGAAGGAGAGCAACAGAGCACAATAGGAAGTGATTGTGTTATTAACTTTATCTCTTGTTTCCTACACCGAGTTTCAACTTCGTAGGCTTAGAGATTTTGTTAGTGGCTCAAATCTGATTGGAAGATGAGAACGAATGATGCAGGAGGAAAATACGTGTTATGGGTCTAAACTGTTGGGCCTAACCCCAGGAAGTGTTGCATAACAGAGGGGGAGCATTCAACAACAAAATCAGATGCCAGATCCATCAAGGAAATAATTGGATGACCCAGCTCAAGAGTTGTCTATCGAGAGAAGACATACTATGAGAGAAGCAGCAGTGATCAAGCATTTCATGCTTATTTATTTTGATCTAACATTGTGGTATCAGCTGACTGTTTTTCAGGATACCAAGAAGCTGCGAAAAGTAGCTGAAAGAAATGAAGCCACTGAAAAATGAGTCAGTGAACAATTTCCTGACGAAAGTGTTGAGGAAGAAAGCAACACAGGGGGAGAAGAAGTGGCTGAGGGTGACTCAGAATAAGATACTGATGATGAGTACAAGGATGTAAAATCCTTATCTACACAAAATACAAAGAATCGAGCTGAAATTGACAGGCAGACTATCATCAGTGATCAGTGAGATCCAGTTCAGACAAAGAGAATGAAATCACTACAGCAGACATCATTACTATCTCAGGTTGAGTCGAAGTGCTTTGCTGATGCAGCTGAAGATGAAAACTGGGATCATGCCATGAATGAAGAGATAGGTCAGAATTGAGAAGAATCAGACATGGGAAATTGTTTCGAGGCCAGATGATAAAAACATCATCAGGACAAAATGGGTCTATTTAGACAAGACGAATGAAGATGGCACAATGATTCGAAACAAAGCACGACTGGTGTGCAAAGAATACACCCCAAGAGAATGGTACTGAAGGATATATCAGTATTTGAAGAAGATTGGTTTTCAGTGTGGGGGATTTGATTACAATCTTTATTTCAACAACAATAGTAATCAAAGGATAGTGAGGCTGGTCAAGGAAGAAGACATAATATTTGGAAGATCAGATGAAGCATAGTTACACAAGGCAGGAATAGAACATTAATTTCTGAATCCGAGTATGCCAAGGATGCTTTGGAATGATTTGGAATGGAAAATTCCAAGGAGATGAAGACTCCGGTTTCTACCTGGATGAAATCATCAAAAGATGACAGTGGCAGGGTAGTTAATATCAAAGAATACAGGCAAATCATTGGATGTCTGTTGTACTTAACCGCAACAAGTCCTGATATTGTTTTCGCCACATGACAAGCAGTGAGATATCAGAGTAATCCCAAGGAAAGTCACATGCTTGCAGTGAAAAGAATACTTCGGTATATGAAGGGCACGGTGGACTTAGGCTTGACCTACAACGACAAATCTCAGAAAGAGTTATTGGGATATACTGATGCAGACAGGGCCGGTTCAGCAGATGATAGAAAATCAACGTCAGGTGGTGCATTTTATCTTGGCGGACTATGTATTGCTTGGTTAAGCAAGAAGCAGAATTTCATTTCATTAAGCACCGCAGAAGCTGAGTCTATTGCGGCCACTCAAGCATGCACACAGTTATTGTGGATGAAGCAGAAGCTTGAAGATATGGGAGTTGAAGTGAAGTCTCCGATCGGAATCCAGTGCGATAACTCAAGTGCTATAAATCTCAGCAAAAATCCCGTCCATCACTCAAGGACAAAGCAAATTGAGATCAAGTATCATTTCATCAAGGAGTAGGTTGAGCCGGGAATCGTGAAGTTGGAGTATGTGCCTACAGAGCTACAGGTTGCAGACATTCTGACAAAGGCCTTACCCAAGGAAGCTTTTGAGAGGCATCGACTGGCTCTGAGAGTTCAGTCGATTCCCCACACTTGAAATAGAGTGGATGTGGGCCACCCCCCCTCTCCCCGAGGTATGATGTGTTTTTCCCTAATATGCTGATATGTGTTCTCTACTATGTTACAGACTACAGAGGAGTGTCCTTTGGGTTCGTTGACAAAGGGGGAGAAAAGTGTTTGTTAATGGGGGAGAAAATAGTGCGGAGAAAAGTGTTTGTTAATGGGGGAGAAAATAGTGCGGAGATTTGATAAATCATAATTGATACGGGGAGAAGCTGACCGGTGGAGCAGCCAGAAAGGGGGAGCAATGAGAAAGGGGGAGTGTTTTAAATCTGACGATGCTAGAAGTGATCAATCAAATCATAGAAATCACGATAGCTGAGGATCGTGATAAAAGCAGAACAGTGGTGTTGGAATGGTGTGAGACAGTGTCCAGCTATCAGCAATTGGTATCAAATTAGGAATTCACCAATTGGTATCAGTGTGGTTCAACAACTGGTTTTATTTTAACAATTGGTATCAGGGTGGAATCGACAATTGGGGTCTGACATGAAGTGATTCATTGATGAAGTTTTCATACTACTCTTGTTTCTCACGCCGAGCATTGCTCATGTGGGCTTAGAGTACGTGTTAAGTGATTCCATGAACGCTATCATAATCGCAAGAGGCGAATGCTGGTAGCGACTGGAAGAAGACTCAGTGAGGTATCAAAGTGCATAAAATCATCCTGAGCAAAATTGTAAAGAGTTGTCAACAAACCCAAAGGGGGAGATTGTTGGGCAAAAATCCCTCAAGGTAACATTGCAGTATTTTTGGGTTGATTGTGTTTGTTGACAAAGCAGGTTTCCATGGAGAATTGTCGAGTTCCCGAGAAGTTGTTGACATTCCATGTTGACAATGAACTATGACAAAGGAAAGGACGATCTGGAGGCGGTACAAAAGAGCAGTACAAGGTGGCGCCGTTTTCCAGTGTTTGCCAAATTTATAGGCCTGAAAATCGCCAATGGAAAATGGAGTGATATGTTGTTGGCAAAGGTTGAGGAGAGAGAAATGAAGGAGGTGCGCGGAAAAATTAAGCGTGGCGCGCAAAACTAGCGGGTTGCGCGAAATCTTGAAGTGTGGCGCGCAAAACAGCGGGTTGCACGAAATTGTATTTCGCGCAAAAGATGTTTCAAGGCCGAAAGCTTGAAAATCGGTAAAGGCATGAGGCGCGCGAAATTTTGGAGGCGTGCGCGAAAAATTGAAGTGGCGCGTGAAATAGCGGATGAAGTATTTCGTGCAAGAGGTGTTTCGAGCTCCGAAGCTCGGAAAATGGCAAAGGCATGAGGTGCGTGAAATTATGGAGCAGTGCGCGGAAAATGGTTGTGCGCGGAAGATTTGTATTTCGCGATCAAAGCGGATTACGCGCTCAAGGAGGGATTTTCGCGCGGGGTCGATTTTGCCTATAAATATGAAGTGACCCTCCTCCATTCAGAATAGTTCAAGACATAGAGAATACCGGAGCTCTGGTGCGCGAAATTGAAGCTAGAAAGGGTGTTGCGCGTAAACTTAAAGTTTGCGCGTAAAGTCAGCAGTTGCGCGAAAAGTGAATATCGCGCAAAAGCAGTGAATTGCGTGCAAGGCAGTTTCTAGGCTGCGCGTAAAAATTGAAGGTTGCGCGAAAAGTGGATTTCGCGCGAAAGCAGTGAATTGCGCGCAAGGCAGTTTCCAGGCTGCGCGTAATATTTGGATGTTGCGCGAAAAAGGAATTCCGCGCAAATCATAGAAATTGCGCGCAAGACACCGTAAGGGTTGCGCATAAAAACTGAGGTTGCCCGGTACATCCGGTGCAAAGTGAGATTCATCTGCGGGTGAAAGTTGGACTTCAACAGAGCATCTACATACAGAGGAAGATGCATTCCTTCATGGAAATGAAGAGACCTACAGGTCTATAAACTGTGTGTGAATCCCTTCCAAGAGTAGTGAGCTTAGGAAGAGGAAGAAGGTGATCCTCTCCACCGGCAGTGAGCCAGAGAGAGAGAAACAGGGAGTGACCCTTGGGAAAGCAGTGAGCTGACCCTAAACCTTGTATAGGCAGTGAGCCTGGGCATAGAAGTGATCTAGCCCGAACATTGTAATCCACAGCTAGTGAAGCCTAGTGGAATTTGGTACGAACCGGCAACTTGTCGGCGTATGCTCCTTGGACGTAGCCCTTAGCGGTGAACCAAGTAAAAATCTCTGTGTCTGCCTGCTTACTTTACCGCATTGCATTCAAAGCATCATCATTAGGTAAATTAGACAAGTGATCACAGTAACCACACAAGTGCAAACAAAGTGACCCTTGTAACAAAGAGGTCAAGATCCAGTGGGGCAGAAAGAACTTTGAAAAAGAATATCCATACCCTGATTCACCCCCCCTCTCAGGGTATATAGACCCCTATTGGCCCTAACAGTAACGAAAATATATTTTATTTTACTTGATTAAATGGTATTGTTTTACCTCTAAATTATTGGTAATAAGAATATTCTATCATCCATGAGTTTTCTCTCTAACATTATAGCTATGTTTTACACCATTGTATCAATTTTACGTGATTCTATTTTGGTTTGATATATATAAGTGATGTTAGGACTAATGAATCTATATTTATGTTCATAGGGATTTCCCTTAAAGTAGTATTGATATAGATTCTTCCATAAAATATAAACTATATTTATTCTTAATTAACATATTAGAATAGCTATTAGAAAAAAATAATTAAGACATACCTCATGTATACATATAAAACTAAGACTCATAGCCATTAATACTAGAGGATTTCATTTACATTCTAAAGAGAGATGAATTCTATAATAGACTCTCCTTACATTTATTATTAAAAATCAAGATTGTCATTACTAACACATTGTAACCTTGTATATTCAAGAACCTTTAATGTTGGTAAATTCAGATATTCAATAGGTGGGATAAATGTCATTTTTAGGATCTTTTTTATTAGTCAGTTGATCATTTATATCTTGATTCGGCCTTTCATTTCACCCCTTTACATTGTCCGTCTATAATAACATTCATCGATTTAGACCTTTTTCCTTAATTGTTAAAGGTTTAGCATGAAAAATAAATTGAAAATTAATAACTCCCTGTTGAAATGTTTTTTACGAGATCTAACAGCCATTATATGAATATTCTAATATGTTTCTTGGTCGAATTAATATCTGCATCATCAAGTGGAATAGGTATCTTAGCACTCATCTCATGATGTATGCTAATTTCTAATAACAAAAAACCCGTTGAATGTTTTCTGATGTGTAGAGTGCCTTCATGGATATTGTATATAGTATCCCTCCCAACAATGCAATGGGGGGTGATGTTAGATATAAATCAAACTCACTTTCAGCCTATATAATATCATTACATGAAAGGTATTAGGGTATACCTCATTCAAATTTCATAGAAACACTTATGAGAATATGTATTACCTTAATTAAGACGTATCTTTGATGGGAATTTATCTCCTCAATGATTATGGGGAGAGGGGATCATAACAAATTGGTTATTATTGAGTGGATTCTTCTGTTTTATTCCCACATTACATTTTCTAGTAAGTCATACATCTAATGAAATTTTTCTTCTGGTGCAGATAATCATGCTCACATCGATTCCATTTTTTTATCTTTATCCCCATATTTTTTCATTTCCCAAAATATTTTCACGGTGTTACCCGAAAACCCAATCCTTTGATGTGGACATATTTTTCTAGCCACTTCAGGGTCACTGAGAGTAGTTTTTCATCCGGTAGTGCTGATAATGATTCATATGGATAATTCATATAAACATTATAGTGAAATAATTAATAATTATTATGTAATAATTGTTTTATGAAAAAAAATTATTATTATATTTTTCTTACAAATGATTCCCACACATTTTGTGTGTTTTCACCTATTAGTATACCATATTTATTTATACATGCCACATTCCAAAGCACATGATTTGGGATTAAAGTTTCATTGGATTTGGATTCATCAATATCCATATAAATAGAGTAACATTATATTGTAGTTGTTTCATGTCACATAAAATTATTTAGGTATATTTAAAATGTGTACCAATTTTTTTCAAGTGAAGCGTACAATATCCTTGAATTATGGTAGGGCTACGTCAGTTTTTCTTCCCATTTATTATTTTCATCACATATTTTTTTTTATCTTAAATTATCATTTTTTAATAAATTTTTTTAATACACATATTTTCAAACAATATATTACCATCCACCATGTACCTTAAAGGATGTCTCCTGATAGAGGCTAGTAAACCCATCCAACACTTCTTGTCTTATCAGGTGTTCATACATAGGCTATGGGTGAGAGCTTATTTTCCCTTCATAATCATTGAGATGAATCATTGTTATAATTCTGTGAAATACTCAATGATACATTATGGAATTCATTAATAAAAATTTATTTTGGGAGTCATCTCCTATAAATACACTCTATAAGGGATAATGAAGAGTAAGAAAATGTTTCATTATTTTTTAGTAAAATAATGAAATGATATCATAATGTTACCCTAATATCATCCCAAATTATAATCATAAGCACAGTCACAACATGGTTACAAGAATCAACATCAATAGGAACTAATTTTTAATTGGTGATCCCAATGAAACTAATGAATAGGGAATTGTTGGCGTTAACAGGCTGGTCGTGTGAATTTCATCCATCCTCTAATTTTATCCATTTGTTTTTCACCTTAATATTGCTTTTCTAACACTATCACACTATGGAACTAATTTTTTTGAGCCTTTGGTTGTTGTTCTTTTACCATTTCATTAGGTTCAACATCATCAATATATTATTCCTCTAGATTAGTAGCATTGATATGTCTAGAAGGTCATTTTTCCTCTATATTGGTAGAACCAAAAGGTTGAGAAACTTGTTGTTACTCATGATTGGGAGAAATAAGATTTATAGAATTTAATCTCTATAAAAGTGATACAATATTTAATTTAGATTATGTAAATGTAGTAGTTAATAGATAATAACATGAGGTTATAAAATTCTTATTACATAAAAATATAACATAATTATTGAACATTATTTTTTTAAAGGTTGAAGGGATTTAACCCCTCTATCGAGTATCCAAATCCCTTAATCATTGTGTCCTCGCACATACAAGAACACATATATATTGAGTCCTCTATAAAATGATTATGATGTCCCAATTAAAGGGTCATCCTCAATTGAATTTTCCTCTAACACTTCAATGGTTTTGGTCAATAAATGAACAATATACCACTTTCTATTTTCGGGATATGGAATATAATATACTTATACTACTTCTGATTCCATGGTAAATGGTTCATCTTTTCACACTTAATATAATCCACTTAAATGAATCCCAATTCATATATTTTAATATAACTCTCATTATCAACCCACATGCATTGGAAAATCAGCACATTGAATGTTATATAATCCAACTCCCATATTTTTTTGATGATGCTTAAGTATGACACATTCAAATAAATTGGATTTTTTCCTTGGAACCAGATATAAGCATTGCTTAAACCACAATTTTAACTCTAGTATTGTACATAGTACTGCCTTCATCATGTTAAATTATATAGAACATATATCCATTATTAATAACCACTATAAGATAATATATGCACACTTGGTTATATGGATAGCCATCAAATTCGTTCTAGAATTAAATCTGGATTTTCATCTAACTACTTAAAAATATTCTCTCAAAACTATCCAATAAACAGTTAATTATGGTTATTTTATATCCATAATTCATCCCTAGATGGGTTAAAATTTCTAATAATTTCTTTTTTGGGTATTAATATATTGGGAAACCTCTAAACTATTATAGAAAACCGAAAGGTGGGACAAATCCAGGTCTATAACAATGATAATGAGGAAATCTATTCCATAATTTCATGTACCCACAATCCATCCAGTGTGATGATATTTCATTAGAACAATACTTTCCACACTAACAGGTATTCAGTTCAAAATTCAAGGGCTTCCTCAACAATATATTTCTTTACAATAAAACCCTTTGTAGGACTTTAATTTTTGATATACCCTTTCAAAATCTTCAAATAGAATTAATTGGGGTACATCAATCTAAAATGTATAGGACCACATAATGGAATCTTTCTTACTATGAAAACCATCAAGTGAACAACCATATCAATGAATTTTAGCAGGAATAACATTTCATATTCACATAATATGATGGAAATTTCATTTTCCATAGTTAGAAATTTCCCCGTGTATATAACTTTGTTGCATATAGCTTTGAAAAACAAATTTCTCTAGGTTAATGTATGATGGAAATTCTTGGAAAAATGAAAATTTTAGATAAATAAATTATATATTGCATCAAATCATGATAATCATCCGATTTAAGATCCTTTATCTCAAAATTATTAATTAAAATGATTTTCTTGATATTCTATGAATACCCCCCTAAAACCATTACATCATTCAAGATGTTTAAAAACTGATATCTCTTCTACCTGGAAAGAGTGTAACCAGGTGGAGGAAGAAAATTCCATTTTCACCCCTCACTGGCACCAGATTTTCTCCTATTCCCATGTATATTATATTAATCATACCCTTAATTTCATTCTTTTTTTACTAGGAACATTTACTAATGTTTTATTGACATTATCACTTGTTTTTTTCAACATACTTAGAATCAAAAGAGTATTTGACATATAAACAATTCCAGTATGGTAATTCAAAAAAACTAATCTATTTTTTAAAATAGATATTGTATGATATTTTGAAAATGGTTTACCAAAAGTAGTGTCCATATATTTTACTTTCTTTAATAGTTGATCACCTGTTAGTGGGGATAGTTTTTTACATTCTTATGATTTTCCATCGAATGATTTTATCTATGATCAGTGATTATGATTCCGGTGTAAAAATTTGCATTATCCATGAAATATAGTCTTTGATAAATGTTTAAACCAAAATGCCAGTATAAAATATTCATAAATGGGACATTCTTGAGTTGCTTTAATGATATATCCTAAACAAATTCCATGAGTAGGAAAGCCATTTATCATCCCATAAAATATGGATCTCTACGTGAAATGTCCATTTCTATATGTATTATAAAAAATAACACATGAATCATATAATAATTTATAATATTTGATCAGTGGGGACAAATAAACATCAATACCATTACCATGTTATTTTGGTCTTAATATAAGCATAGATAACATATTATATTTTCATTTCATGAATAAACAAAGTAAAAATTTATAATTTATCAATATTACTGTCCATGTACTATGAGTTCTTCTGTGAAAACCAAAAGGATTCACTCCATTAATAGATAGCATAAGAAAAAGGTTTCTCACCTCATTTACAATTTCAGGATACTCATGATATATTCTCTTCTACTGTGGAGAGTCTCCTGAGTGAAAGTTCTTTACATGTTTATTTTTTTTATTTGTGTGTCATGTCAATTTTCATAAAATATTTTCACTTTCATATTGGCATTTAATCATTATAATGATTGGAAAGTACCACACAACTTTCAAAGGACCTGATTCTTCTTTATTAGGTCAAGAAGCACCACACTTTGGAAATTTTTATGTGATTTGTGTTCATTCAAAAATAGTATAAAATAATTTACACTTATATGTATGTTTTTAGAGATCATACGCATGGAATGTAGCATTCATTTAGTGTCGTATGTTTGATTAGGAATCCCATTATCTTCTAGGATCATATCATTCCATAATGAAATTTTTTCAGTACAACTAGTGTTAGTCTATCCATTTCCATCCATCAAACCTATATAGCTTCAATATGGATGATAATATTGTATATTCAATAAAATAAAAATAGAATGGTGCCTTTTCGAAACTATTTTAATTCTCAAAAAAATTAGAAAATCATGAAGTTCATCCTCAAATGTACTTTTAATTTCCTCAATGTGATTTTCAACATCATTCACACCTATAATCACATCTCTGATATGATCTTTTTCATTTTACACACCTGTAATCATATCAGATGATCCATAAAACATAGTGTTATCACAGTCACTAGCTAAATCTCAATTTTCCCTATGTTTAGTCCAACATTTTAAACTTTGATTTATTTCATGAGAGATAACGTGTTCTTCCAACTCCTCTGGACTAATTAGTCTTCAATATAAGCAGCATATAAACTGAAAAATGTTTTGAGAAGGGTGGCATGGATGATCTTTCACAAAATTGATGAACTCTTTCACCCCATATTAATACTCTTTTTTCATGTGATTGGAATCAATCCATTTTCAATTCATATCCATCTTATTTGATTTGTTAAAATTAATATTTAACTAGATAAATAAATACACAAAAAGAGGACTTTTAAATAAGGGGAACCCAACTTTTTAACGTTTCAAATAATTTATTCATGCTTTTAAGAAAATGGGTAATTGAATTTAAGAAAATAATTACTCCACTTGTGGTAGGTGTTATCCTTTAAATTCATCCATAAGAATAAATGGTACCTAGTAGGGGATGACTATTGATCAAGGTAGTTCTTTAAAAATAGGATTGTATCTAGAAGAGATGGGGGATGAGTCTCAGAAATGAAAATTCAATAATAACTATTTGGGAGATAAATTTGATGAGGATTACAATTTTCTAATAAAATCTAAATGTTCCCAGGATGGGGAGTTGATGAATCACTAGGAAACATTTATTAGTTTTCTATCTAATGTTGAAAAATCAACAACATTTGTTTTTTCCTCATAAGTGGAACCTTGATTGGTGCGACCATTAGGAGGCTTATTTAGATGGGGTTACAAGCACTAATTGGGAAATTTTTTAATATTTTTTAAACATTATTTTTACCCATAAAAACATGTTACAATTTATTTAAAATAACATATTAACAAATAATTTACCCATTAAAACAACATTTGTTGGAAAATAAAACATCAAAATCATTTTAAAACTACCTTAGAAAACACATTAAATATTTTCTAAACTAATCCCTATCCATTTGAAACCGTGGTTTCAAAATTTTAACATGATCCAACCCCCTTTGAGAAGCTAAACAGACCTATTATATAGTATAATAACTATAAAAATTTACATATATATATATATATTTATATAGAAATAAAAAAATAAAAGCTATATTATTTGAAAAAAATTTCATAATTGTAAATATGGATAATGAATATAATAATGGTTTCTAAAATTAAAAAAAATGAAATATTATATTTTTTAAAATATTTTGAGCACTGAAAAAAATCATCAAAATTGAAATCCATAACCATCAAATGAAGGAAATCATCTTCAAGGCTTACCTCTACCACTACAAAACCCAACAATAATCAATCTTATTACTAATTCTATTGGTTTCTACCTTTTCCCCAGCTGAAGAAATAACATAGTTTCTCATCACATAAGTCATAAAATATTCATTTATATCAACCCTTTGAAGCTAACACCAAATCATAGTAAAGATGTATTTGTATAGGTCTCCCCAAATTTAAACCATGAAGGTGAAATTTAATGCAAAGTAGGTTTAGGAGTTACAAAGGCGTTAAACATTAATTCACAATTTGATGGTGGTATATGTATAGCTATACATGATAATTAATTTCTAGCCACTAAGTTCATACTAAGATTGTGAATGAAAAAAAAATTTGATCAAATATCATATCTTTCACATTATACCTCTTAGTTCTATCAACATTTCATATTTTTTGAACATGAAATCCTAAAAAAAGAAAACCTAATTTTGAAACTCATTTAACACTCAATTAAAAGTATAAATCCATATTCTATCCAATATGATTTAAAACATAAAATGTAGAATATAAAAAAAATAACTCTTAATTATCCTAATGAATTTGAAGAAAAAATAATAATAATATTAAAAAATTATAGAATATAGATGTATATTTTGTAAAAAAAATTTGAAAGTATAAAAGTTTTAAACTATTGAAAAATTAAAAAAATTATATAGGTATAAAAGTAAAAATTAAAAAAAAATATTTATATTAATATATAAAATTAAATAATTTTATAGAAGTATAAAATTAAATATAATTTATAAATGAATATATATTTTAAACAAAATATAATTTAAAAAAGTATATAAATTTATAAAACTATATAAAATTTAATCTATGTTATAAAGATATATAAATTAGGTGATTGGGGCTACAATTAAATCAAAAACACACACACCGCACACACACAGGCCTGAAAGGCAGGTCATAACCCCCTAAGGGATAACCCACCCAACCACCCACTTCTATTAGATTTTATATATATGGGCCGATGACCTAGTGGGTATGTATGCCATTACATGGCCAGTAGGCCCAACATTTTGGCCCAATACCCATTCTATGAATAGTACTAATGTATGACCCCCTCTGTTAAAGTACCGTTATAGTACTTGTTTCTTGAACAGTGCTCACTGCTGCTTTCCCACCACTGCTACAGTGTCATCATTGCTATAGTGCCTCCGCTTCTACAGTGTTTCTATAGTACCCTACGACTAATGGGTTTAAAACCTGCACTGTTCATATAGGATTACTTGGTGCTTACCACAAAGACAAATTTATAGAATTATATAGTTTTAAAAATTTATAAAAGTATAAAATTGTAATATTTAAAAGTAATATTTATAAAAGTATAAAAGTATAAAAATTTATACCTAAAAAATATTATTTTATATTAATTTATAAATTTAGAAAAATATAAATTAATAAATAATTAATAGAAGTTTATATTCAAACTATATAAGTATAATATAATATAATATAAAATTTATATAATTATATAAATTTTTAAATGAATAATAATATAAAAGTATAAGTATTTAAAAAATATAATTTAATTATTTTATTATAATATGACAGACTATAAAATTTATTAAAGTATATAAATTTAAAAACATATAAAACTCTATAATTATAATTTTTTTATAAAATTATATTTATATGTTATATAAATATTATAAGATAAGCTATATATTTTATAGATGTATATATATGTATAAAAATTTATATCTAGAAATATATATAGTAAAATTTATATTTATAAAAAATTTTAAATTTCTATTGATGATTATTTATAAATTTTAAAACATAATGATTGGTGTTAAAAAAAACTAAATGAAAACCCTCATAAATATCCTAAATAATAGCCATTTTCGAAAAAAAATTCATTTGAAAATAAGTAAATGTATTAATAATCATATATGGAACATCACTCTATTAATCACCAAATAAAAAAAGAAAACACCACATGCATCATTGATACTCGCGAAATGCACACAACTAGTTATGCAACTAGAACTACCATGCATGGACTGTAACCAACGAATCCCTCGTATCATTGTTTTCACACACCACAGATAAATACCATAAAAATATCTACTAAAAACATGAGAACACCAATCATCAACCTTATAGATGTTTATAGTGATTAGAGGTAGGTGGTTAATGTATTAGTTGAGTGTGGGTGAGTGTAAGGTTGTTGTTAATGAGATGAAGCCATGTAAAAGGATGGTAGTGGCTGAAATGTTGATCTTATAGAATGAGGACGGTTGTTTTTGGGGATATTTTTTCTGTTCATCGAGATTAGTTGAAGACACACAGTAATAGGGTTTGATGAGGTTCAATTAAAGAAATGATTTTGGTTGGAGGCATGAAAAAGGGAATTCAACACATACCTTAGAATTAGAGAAATCAATTCATCAAGAATATTGAGTGGCGGTAGCCGTAGGGTTCAGTGAGAGTGGAGATAGCAATGTAGTTCTGTGAGAGGTTGAAGGTGTGAGTGGTGGCATCACTCTACTAGGGCTCTTTTTATAAAAAAACTGTAAGGATTTTATCGGTACTTCCAAAAAGAGATGATAAAGAGTAGTTTTATCAACAGTAAAATTGAAATCATTGATAAAACTACTCTTTATCAATTCTTATTTTTCACTGATAAAGATACTAATTAATCAATGCTAAAAAAGCACTCATAAAAACATTATTTATTTGGGGGCGACACTTCTCTATGACCAATCACACTATTAAATTATCTTTCGGGGGGTAATTAAACAACTACATTTACCTTTTTGACATTTTCCCTCCATTGATTTATTTGTTCTACCTTCAGGTTTGTTTTATTGGCATCTTCCATAGTGATTGTTATGGGTTACCTCTTACCCCATTTTTCAAAAGGGGATTTCAGTTTTGTTTTTTCAATAATAGGGGCTTCACCCTTAACATGTTCTAAATAAATATATACAATAATAAATATATTAAATATAATTATTATTTAAATTTATTTATGAAAATTTTATAATTATATAAATATGTATTTATATATTTGTATTTATAATAATAAATAAATTTCTTTCGAAAGGATTTACATAAAATTAAAAATATATTTATATATGTAAATATATAATTATATAATTATAAATATACTAAATATATTTATTATTTAAATATATTTAATATAATTTCATAATTATTTAAATAAATATTTATTAATTTATAATTTCATAAATTCTTTTTTAAAAATTATATATATTTATAATTGTATAATTAGTTATTTAAATTAAAAAATTATTAAAAAATCATTTAAACATATTAATTATATAAATTTTAAATATATTTTTGTTGTTAAAATTTAATAAAAAATTAATATTATTCATATATTTAAAAACATATTGAAAATATTCAATGTGTAATAAATAGTTATATTTATAAATAATGTCTACCAGTGGGGTATTTGGCTCTTTAGAGTGTTTTTTTGTTTTTCTGTCCTCCTTCAATTTTTTATAAACATATGAATAAATTACTATTAAAAATGATTAAATATATTTTAAACATTATTAATGAATATATAATAATAAATTCATAGATTAGATTAAATAAATTACAAAAATATTAAGATGTACTCCTACATGGAAGCTCGAATGCCTTGAAATTTTAATTTATTTTTGGATCATACCCTTTTAATTACATTGAGAGGGGACCCTTACATGATTCGTAGGCCTAGAGGCATAAGACCCAATAAATGACTTGAACGCCCAGAGACCCGACTAAACATGAACTGCCCCTCCCCATCATATACATCATCGATGGAACCTAACTCTCCACCACACATGCACGATCGGCTAGCATTGCCTCGTGCAAAGAGGTAGGTGTCTGGTACCGATGGCGGTTGACATACCCTTTTATTATTCATATTCGGTTAGCTCTACTGGTGTCTTTTAATTGCTCTAATTTCACTGCTAGTGCCTTCTCCCTTGTTTCCTGACCTCGATTCTTCATGGCCCAAAGCCCCTGTGGCCTGAGAGCCGACTCATCATTGCCCGAAGGCCCTATGGTTCAAAGGCCATCGATGGCTCGTAGGCCCATTTTTTATGGCTAAAAACCCCATTCAGTATGAATACTACTGCGACTACAGTACACCACTACATTTCATGCAGTACTACTGTGCTATAGTGCTACTATAGTACCTTCAGAAATTCGCTCCCGCCTGATTCTAAACTCAAGTCTTATACCGGATTACGGGGAATCTTTACCACTCTAGTAAGCCACCAACTGCATAAAAATATTAAGAAGTGAATTTGTAACATTTACGTGAATTAAAAACCCACATATGTACACATACACATCTACACATACACATACATATACATACACACATGTATACACAGACATACACATACATACATATAGTTATACATGTATATATATTTTAATTTTTTTTAATATAAATATAAATATATATCTAAATAAAAATTTTATTTTATATATTATATAATTCTTTACTTAAAATATTAATATATTATATTTATTTAATTATATACACATTTTAATCTATATATATATATACTATTAAACTTTTTGACTAATATAAATTTGATAAATTTTTTATATAAAATTATGAAATTAAGATTTATTTCCTATTAAACGATATATAAATCATATTTATATATTACATTAAAATATATATTTATATAATTATTGTAATATAAATATCATTTAATAATGTATAAATATGTATATATATATTTATGATTATAGTTGTAAATAAATATATTAATAAATATTTGTATATAATTATAAATATATTTAAATAATTATATATAATTATATTTAATTATATATATTTATTAATATATAGTTATATATAATTATATATATTTATTAATATATAAATATATATATTTATTAATATATAATTATATATATTTATTAATATATAATTATATATATTATTTAATTATATTTATTATAATTTTATCATTATTTTAATATATATATGTGTATTTATAATTCTAATTATAAATAAATATATTTATAAATATTTGTTTATAAATATAAATATAAATATATAATTATATAAATTAATATAGTTATATTATGTAGTTATATATATATATGTATTTATATTTATATATTTATATATATTTATATAATTATATATTTTTATATAACTATAAATATTTATTAATATATAAATATTTTCCAAATGATTAGGGGAAAACAAGCCTAGTCCTAAGAAATGTATTAGAAAAAAAACAAGAAGTCGTTGAGATGATAAGAGGATGGATACGGTGAAATAAAGAGGCTTTCCCTTATCCATAAGGGAAAACTACTAATCAATGAAGATGATCATCCCCATAATCTTGGTCAGAGTCATCGCCATCATCAGCAGTTTCCCACTATGACAACGATTTCTTTTCGTTGAAAATCACAAAATACTCCTCCTTGATCTTTTCCTACTCTACAGTGAGATAGCTCTTAGATTCCTTAGAATAAGACCTATTTAACACATTTTGACCACGCCATTGTGCAATATCTCAATAATCTTTCCCTTATCATTGGTAACAACCTTTTGGACGCCTACCCCTTCTCTATGATTTTTTTTAGTAGGTACCATCTGGTTCATCCTTATCAACATCCAGATTTTCATCCACCAGATCAGGATGTTATGGAACACTGGTAATGTTTTTTGTGTTCCCACCTAGCACATCAAACACGAGGTCACTTGGCGCCTCCTCATTACCAACTTCATTATCCTTGATCGATTCCTTAATTGCAAGTGACAGACAGTATTTCCAATGGGTAACTAGCTTATATCAAGGTTCTCTTCTCTTGATCAAGAACATTAATGGAATGATGAACATCCACATGTGACAAAAATCTCAAACATCAATATTAGAGGAAGCATGTGTTTCCCCTTGCACATTAGTGTATTTTTTTCCACCATCAACTCCACCTTCCTAAATGTGCTTATGCAGACCAACAATGTTAGTCTTATCTTCCCCAGCATGTTTGTGTGACCACACTAGAAGAGGTATTTTAGCACTTACGAGTTCCTGGATAAAGGATCTAACACCATTAACTATAGTATTACCATCATTAAAGAAAAGATGAAATGTTTCCCCTTGCATGGTGTCCTAAGCATGTCTTATCATACTAGATCCATCAAGACAGCCAATTGGTTCCCAATTTTTCTATTATTGGGAAACATATTCCCTTTCCATGTTAATTCCTAGATCAAGTATGCCATGATGGGTCACATTGGAGGGGCCTGAATTTTCCTATTTTTTTGGAAGAGGCTGCCCCTCCCTTCTCAAGAAATACCTTCCCTATACCCTTGACATGCTTGGATTGAAGCTTCTTAACCTGCTTGAAATTTGTGACCTCGTGTGAAATAAGTTTTCAAATGATGCAAAAATCTTGAAAGAACTCATATTTAGTATCTACAACAATTATTTCTCCATTGGCAATGATAATGCCACTATCAATATTAGGATTTCAAAAATCAATATCAATCAAAACCTTGAATAATAATAAAAAATCACCTGAATGGTGTTTTCATTGAGATTGAGAGGTGCACCAATGCATGAGGCAAGGTTGATAAGTATTTGTGGTTGCCAGAAGACCCATCCGAGTCCTTGGAACCGGTTAATATATAAATATATATAATTATAAATATAATAAATATATATATTATTTTAATATATTTATTAAAATTTTATAATTATTTAAAGAATTATATTTATATAAATATATTTATATTAAAATATTTATTGTTTAGATATTTTTATTAAAATTTTATAATTATTTGAATGTATATTTTTTAGAATTTTATTAGTACTTTTTAAAGCATCAAATATAAATATTTGAATTATTAGAAAATATATATTAATATATCATATTTATTTAACTATAAACATGAGTTTTTAATTTAATGTATATAAATAGACATTATTTTTTAATATAAATATGATACTTTTATATTAATTAATAATATATTCTTACCAAGAGGTTTTATCAGCATTTAAAAAATTGTTGATAGAGTAAACTTTTATTAGTGCTAAAAAAATCATTGATAAAGGGTACACCTTTATGAGTGACTTGTTTAGCACTAATATAAGGTAACTTTATAAGCTGTTTTAGATAACACTAATTAATAAATGTAGTAGTTTTATTATTGATTTTTGTTTAGCACTGATAATAAATGGTGCTATATATGTACTGATATGTGGTAGTGATATTAGAAACATGCACAAATGTGATCAGTCAGTTGAGATTGAAAATATCCACGTATCATACTCAAAATTGATACTAGTAGACATAATGGAAATGATAGTCATTATACAACATGGTTCAATTGATCACACCATACCCATTAATGGATTTGGTGAAATTTATTTGATTCCAAATATCACTCTTTTTTAATACTCATAATTGTAATTTATTATTATATCCAACATCATGGAAAACCGTAGTTGTTATAAAAAAGAGTTCAATGAAAATGGTTACATTTAATAGGATTTAATAAGACAATGTTTATTAGATAAACTAATTATGAAAATTATATAATTAAATTAATAGAAAATTAATTATCTAATTAGTTAAAAATAATAAAAGTTGAACAGTAATTATTAAAATTGTTATAAAATATATAAAAAAGAAATTATTTAATTATTTAAAATTTTTAAATTATATAAAAAGGTAAATAATAATTTAATGGTGTTTTTAATGTTGGATATTAATTTTGATGTTTTTTATATTATGTATTTTAAATATTTTGTGTATGGTAACAACATTTTTGAGAGACAACCTAAGAGGAGAAGTGAATGAGAGTGTAAAACATTTATCACTTTCAACCTTTTTAAAGTCTATCACTCAAACAGATATTGACCCCATGTATGTAGAATTACATGTTTTTCCCTTTATATTTAACATCTCACTTACTTTTTTCCTATCCTATATATCCTCCTTATTTAGAATCATAAACAAAACACACATATACAAATTCATTTATTTGAGTCACCTACCAAAATGGAAAGGCAGTCAAATACACATTTGCAACATTCTATTTCCATGTAAAAATATTCTGTACCCTACTAGTTATTTTTACAACAAGGATAAATACGCTAAGAGGGCGGTGAACCATTGTATCATAGATTGAATCATTCCCTTGTTTGAATATTTTATATCATTAAAATAAACTCTATATTTTCACCATCTCTTAGAAAATTATATTTAGAAATGAAAAAATTTATGAGACAATAATTTTAATTGGTACACCCATCATTTAGATAGTGTAAGGGGAATAAAAAGGTTATGTACTGATATACAAAATATAATAAAGTAAAATGCTATTATAAATATTAGATCAGACTCATTAACCCTCCTAGTTTACTACCAACCACACAATGAATCCTAATTTCTCTCTCAATGAAAGATTGATCCCTTATACTTCATAAGTTTCCTCTATTGAAAACTAAAATTATTTGTTTTTACATGTTGTTTGGTGAGTCATGAAGTTCATCTTTAATCCACATGATGAACATCAATTTACCACATAATTTATGGATAATTACATTTGGTTCATGGAATATTTACTTTTGTGAAACTATTACAAAAATTTCATGACAAATTCAAAATATTCATGAAACTCACAACCATTCATGATGATTTAAATTTTTTTAGAAAAAAACTTCATCAAATTGACATAAGGTAAATTCTTCATGGAACTGATGTTCAAGAGAATCCTTCATATAAGATAAAACTCCACGAGTCTCTTTTAAAAATTGAGAGCCTTCGGAAATTCATTAAGGATTCATCACTTCAAAGGAGGGAGGCCAAAACCTATTTATAGTTATCATCACCATTTCAAAAAACATCCATGATCAGCACTGAACCTTTGAAAAACTCATCATTTTGTTCATGTAACTGTCAATATTTATGAAATTATCATATATATCATTAGATTTCACACACTTCTAAATAACATGTCTTCGTCACGTAACATGCTTTCATGTGAAACTCACATCATTCACAAAAATATGTTTCCCAAAATAGCATAATAATTCATGAATTTCATGAATTTTATATATTTTCATGAGGCATGTTTTAAAATCCAATTTTGGTAAACATTTACCTTCGTCAACATTTTTGTTCCAAAATAATTGGCAAAATTGGAAACATTTCCATCTTGAATGAACAACTTTCTATACACCTTCAAGAGATTCCATACCCTTGTATAAGAACGTTTTTAATATAATTTTTCAATAATAGTATTGGAACTTCACAACTAACCGTGTTAACTAGATCTGTCAATAAACACAACTATCCCAAAAATATTGCATTATCTCTTTGAATGATTTTTCCCAACACTAGTGATGTAGTTTATAATGCTCACTACAACCATAGATCTGTAGCCATTTACAAGGGTATCTCAATACCACTAATATCCACTCCCATTTATATCAATGGATCACTGCCTAGATTATATCACTATTCAATACATTTTTATAAGAAAATATATTTATAATACATCTTTTACCTACTGAAATGGGTGTACCTTGGTTGGTCCACTTCTTAAATCTAATACCTTTGATCCTTTTATTGATCTTCGGTATTTCTTTATATTCTATAAACTCTTAGGGGTATTTTATATATATATTATATCTTACATATTAAAAATTCTTTTCACAGTTGATTCAAATTTAATTATTATAGACTGATAAAAATAGGTTCCCTCAATGTTTTTTAGGTGGTGAGACCAATATGCTACAATATTCATGCTCATTATTTCTTTTTGCTATGTATGATAGGTTTAATAACACATTTACAACCACATTCATGTTAATTCCATTTTAGAGAAGCACCCTAAAGCACCTCATATATCTTCATTTTTTTACCTTTACATTTTTATCATCCTCTATATTCAGCCATCAATTATTTTTAAACATATTTCTAATCTTGTTACTCATCTCGATGAATTAATCATCTAACATGATCCCACTATACAATACACCATATCATAAGGCACAACATAACAAGCCCAATAGAATCCTTCATACAATGCCAATATTGAATGAAGTGATATGCAATAATTGTTGTCTATGATGTTCCATGTCACATGGTTTGATAAGTGATGAAGCTTACATTTTCCTATATTTTATACTGTAAATCATTGTTTATAATCCCACCATAGTGTTATTGAATGGATAATTACCACGTTTTTAGGTTTTAGTGTTACTTTGAGCATAAATGTGAAAAATGACTAATTCTGGATTTTTGACAGATTTTTACATCAAGGGTATTTTGGTCATTTACTGAAAATATAATTCCAAATTTTATGATTAAAATATTGTTAGAATCTGTATTTAATTGCCATAATATTTTTCTTCTGGAGAAAGGTCTGAATCGATCATCTAGTAGTTGTAAAAAATCAGTGAAGTTGAAAAGTATCCGGGGGGACAGAATGTGACCAACCAAAGTAACAGAAGCATAACTCGGAACACACACCTCCAAATTCATTGATTCCAGCTGGAAAGGAAATAGGATTCACCAAGCCGTGTCCATGATGAATTTCAAGTCAAATTACTCTGATTAAGGCAATATGGGAACACTCACAATATGTGGAAGATGGAACGCCTCATCTGGAAGAAACGGTTCAATTGGGTAATAAATTCATAGAACTGTGAAACATCATCTAAAATGGCTCATGTTTTTTGGAGAGACGTGAAATTATATGTGACAAACATTTGTGCAGGAATAAATGAATAAATCAACGTTTTGGAGGGCAATAATGTCATAGGAAGTTGAAGAATTGAAAATTCGGTGGGTCAAATAGACAGATTAAATGACAGTCATTAAATATAACATAAATCCTACATCCGAGAGCCAATTAATCTCATATTTTGAGGGTGAACGGAGGAGACATTATGGAAGATATTTTTTGAATAACTCTATTTCAAAATCTGCCATTTAATGGGACATCCACGCAGAAGCATTATAAGGATTATTTTGGAGAGGATTCTTTCACCTCATCTCCCTATAAATATGTATCCTCACCTCTTCTCAAGGCATTGGCACTTCTGTGTGGCCATTTTTCATTGTTTTTTAGTTTCCTTCCATATTAATAATATTACGAATTTTTAATATATTTTTCTCTTCTTCAACTCATTCTCATTTTATTATCTTTTGTTCTTCCACCTCATTCTTCTACACCACGATCTCTTCTACTTGTGATCATGAGTAGCTAACCCATGGAACTTACCGGGGGATCAATCCAGGGTTGAACCCAAGTCTTTGCACATTCATATTAACTGTTTCTTATTTAATTAGATTTAGGTCTAGGGGGATCATAGGGGGTAAGGTGCCATTGTGTCTCCACTTGCCACCCTAGACTTAACTTTCTCTTTTATAATATTTTTCCTCGATCAAGGAGGTGGATTTGCGGTCTCTCGGTGATCATAGAGAGCACTGTATATTCACAACCACATATTAAAGAGGATATTCACACATACGATGGAGTGTGTCTATTAATTAAATTTGAAATTAATAATTAGGCGATGAAGGTTTAATCATGGTGATTCTCTCGGGAATATCTGCTTTCTTTATAACATCATTCTGTTGGCATTCATTCTATTTGCATTGCATTGCATGTTTAATTTTAGTATTTCATTTTCAATTCTCAATATTCATTTCTGAACATTTTATTAGATATTTATATAATTGAATTAGAAGTAGTGATTTATTGACCACGGAAGCTCCTCAAGAGATCTACCTAGGTCAGCCCCTGTGTTGCACTTAGCTATAAATATTTTTGAGAGCGTGCACGACAACGCTTCGTCAAATTGGCGCCGTTGCTGGGGAGCCAAGTGGTTTTCATTCACTATTTTTATTCACTTTTTGTAAAGAATTAACCTTTTAAAAACAACAAAAAAAGTCATTAATTTCAAAAACTAAAAAAATATTCTTCGTTCATGATGTATTCAAATTATGATTATTATGCATGGACTGACCAATTTCAAGTGCAAGAAAATGTTTACAATGAACCTGATGCTCAGTTTCATAAGATTAGAGATAAAGTCCAAAACCTGGAAAGCCAAAAAAAATTGATTCAAGAATATGTACACACATCCCAGAAAAAACTCGAACCTGAGCCGAAACCTAAGCTAGAACTTGAACCAGAACAAGTGGTGGAAGAGATTTCACCAATCACATTTTATGTTAAAGAACCTGAGGTGGGTGAGAAAAAACATCCAAAAGAACTTATCATATCATCCCGCACTCAACCATTGCTCAAGGAGGTCCCAGAAGTTCACATTCCAACTGATGCACTCATGGGAGGTCAACATTTTTAGGAATAGTATTTGAATCAAAATGTCAAAGATAACTTGAAACATGAACTTCCAATGCTTGATATTGAACAATCAGTACCTTTTGACCTCACTCTTGATTTGGAAGATGAAGAAGAAGATGCGCCTTCTGAGATGGAGTTGCCAATGGTCCTATCAGAAGAAATCAATTTCCAAGATGAATTACTTGAAAGGGAATATTTCTTTATTGATTCGTCATGTTTTAATTTTATTCAAACTGAAATGTTTTCTGACTTCTCCTTTCCTAAAATTTCGGATAGAGCACAAATGGATCGGGCCTTGGATTTTGATGATGAGAGCACCAAAGTGGTGGTAATCAATGAAGAAGAGCCGGAGAAGCTGTTGGTGGTGCGAATACCCCCTCTACATCAACTTTCATATCACGTGGAGGAGGACCCCACTGAAGTTAACAGGGATCACCCTTATCTTTTATTCCCTCCCACTTCGAAACTCAAATTTCATCTTTATTATTTCTCTAGGGTTGGGAACATTCTTATCTTATTCGGGGTTCTATACATTCAGTGTTTAATCATGGACATTGGGAAAACTCATATGTGGTGGTTCATATCAAAGAAACCACACCCACCTTCTTGATTGGGGATAATCTACTGAAACTGCCTGACTAGGGGTAGTAAAAACCTAGCACCCTCTTGGGGGTCTAAACCAGGCATTATATCTTTTCTTTTCCCCATCTCATTATTTTTATTTATTTTTCTTATGTATTTTCATTACTTTTGTGTAGTTTTAAAGTGGCTGATCCTATGATCTTAACTAAAGGCATCCACCTCTAAAATAATGCCAGGTTCTATCTTTCCGTCCTTTTGATTTTCTACCATTATATTTTTATTTTGTTGAGTTCAAATAAGGGGTACTTAAATTTTAGTGTGGGGGAGTGTCAACCTATTTAGTTCTTCTTGCGTGATTTTTTATTATATTTTTATGATTTTTTAGCTTTAATGAATATTCTTATCACTTTTAACACGTCAATTGATTGTGAAATATTAGAAATTATTTTTGAAATAATTGATTTTAAATGATTTTTAATATGAATTCATTTCCCTTGAAATGGATTTTCAATCATTTTAATGAGTTTGAATAATTTTTAAAATCCATTCCCATGAAACACTAACTAAAAATATTTTTAAAATCCTGTGAGGTATTCTAATCCACTTTTACATATTCTTCATAATACCAAAAATTTTTTGAGGGAAACATGAATTTTGTGTGAGAACCAGAATTTGTGAATAATTATCTTTCGAAGCTTTGGATTTCATGGAATGTATTTAAAATGATAGAGGAATCTCTTTGGCTATCGGAATTTTATCTTGATACCCACCATTACATTTATCCTTCGTAAGCCCTTAGATTTCATGGATTGCCTTATAGGTTTAAGCCACATTACAAGATAATTTTTTCTTACCTACCCGCACTTTTAGTATTTTTTCATGGTTATTTCACGTTTGAGTGTGGGGGAAGGGCCTTTCGTGTGCATTCATTGGGATGTGTATCATTTATTGGTGGTTCGAGGTGTGTGTCAATACATTGGGTCGTGGATAGCATGATAATTGGGCATGTGTCGTCATTTCATTGTGCATTATTTGTTTCTTCCATTTCCCCTTAAAAAAAGAAAATAAGAAAATGGAGATGAGGTTAAATTCCTCAATTTAAATTCTTTTTTGTCTCATGTACCTCGTAAAAATCAAGGGCATGAATTTTCATTCATTTGTTGTATTCAATTTTCTGCTAATCCTCCACGAAAAAAAAGGAAGAGAAAATAAAGTTGTGCCTTTCTGGAGCTTTGAAAAAAAAGGGAGAACTGAGATGATATAATTCATTATAATCACTTCATGGCTCATGTATCATGTCATTAAAGGGGGTGGTGTTGTTTTCACATTTTAATGTGGGAATTGAGAAAGAAAGTTACTATGTTTTCACTAGATTTAATCGTTCATTGTACTTAAAAGATCAACCTCCTCTTTCTAGCCTGAAACGTTATCAATCATTTTCCCATCAACCCTAAGACACAAAATCATTTTAACCTTTAATTAAATCCCTCATGATTAAATTAATTTTTCACATTTCACACTGTGGAGAAATGATAATTTTCACAAACCTATGGTGATACATGCAATTTTCAAGTATGAGTATAACTCTTGATTCAATTTTTCTTGAGTGAAGAGTGATATAAAATTAAATGTGAGGTAGGTTGTGATTGGGCCATAGATTGATTTATGATGTTGAACAAATTTTAATAAGTGAAATGAAAATGAGAGAGGCTTTTTATTCATATATGAGACATGATAGAGTTCTATTTTGGATAAGATCATTGATATTTTCTCTTTTTTGATTGTTCTATGGAAACAGATTTGGATATAAGATGATTTCCCAGGAGTGCAATGTTTAAGTGTGGGGGAGTGATGATGCTTATATTTTCCTATATTTTATAATATATATAATTGTTTATGATCCCACCATAGTGTTATTTAATGGGTAATTGTCACATTTTTAGGTTTTAGTGTTACATTGAGCCTAAATGTGAAAAATGACTAATTCTGGATTTTCGACATATATTTACATCAAGGGTATTTTGGTCATTTTCTAAAAAATATAATTCCAAATTTTATGATTAATTTTTTTAGAATCCTTATTTAGTTCCTTAACTTTTGTATTCTGGAGGAAGGCCTTAATCGATCATCTATGAGTCGTAAAAATTCCCTGAATTTGAAAAGTTTCAGGAAGACAGAATGTGTCCCACCAAAGTAACAGAAGCATAACTCGACAAACACACCTCTACATTCATTGATTGTAACTGGAAAGGACAGAGGATTCACCAAGGCGAGTCCATGATGAATTTCATGTCACATTACCATAATTAAGGCATTATGGGAACACCCACAATATGTGGAAGACGAAATGTCTCATCTGGAAGAAACAATTCATTTGGGTAATAAATTCATAGAATCACGAAACCTCATCACAAATGTCTTATATTTTGTGTAGAGACGCAAAATTAAATTTTGAACAACTTTTGTGATGAAATAAACGCGTAAATCAACGTTTTGGAGGGAAATAATGTCACAGGAAGTTGAAGAATTGAAACTCTGGTGGGGAAAATATACAGATTAAATATATTTCATTAAATTATCCTTAACTCCTACATCCTAAAGCCAATAAATCTCATATTCGGAGGTTTAACGGAGGAGACATTATGTAAGATATTATATGAATAAAGCTGTTACAAAATCGTCCATTTTATGGGAAACCCACGCGGAAACATTAGAAGGATTATTTTGGAGAGGATTTGTTCACCTCATCGCCCTATAAATATGCATCCTCACCTCTTCTCAAGTAACTGGCACTTATGTGTGGCCATTTTTCATTGTTTTTTAGTTTCCTTCCATTGTAATAGTATTATGCATTTTTAATATATTTTTCTCTTTTCAACTCATTCTAATTTTTTTATCTTCTGTTCTTCCACCCCATTCTTCTCCACCGTGATCTCTTCTACTTGTGATCATGAGTAGCTAACTCGTGGAACTTCCCAGGGGATCAATCTAGGGTTGAACCCATGTCTTTTCACATTCATATTAATTGTTTCTTATTTAATTAGAGTTAGGATGATGGGGCTCTTAGGGGGTAAGGCTCCTTTGTTTCTCCACTTGCCACCCGAGGATTAACTTTCTATTTTGTAATATTTTCCCTCAATCGAGGAGGTGGATGTGTGGTATCTCGGTGATCGTTGAGAGCACTGTATATTCACAACCACGTATAAGAGAGAATATTCACACATATGATGTAGTGTGTTTATTTATTAAATTTGAAACTAATAATGAGATGATAATGGTTTATCTGGGTGATTCTCTTGGAAATATCTACTTTCTTTCTAACATATTTATGTTTGCATTCATTCTATTTGCATTGAATTGCATGTTTAATTTTAGTATTTCATTTTCAATTCTCAATATTCATTTCTGAACATTTTATTATAAATTTATATAAGTGAATTAGAATTAGTGAGTGATTGACCATGACAACACCTCAATAGATCGACGTAGGTTAGCCTATGTGATGTACTTAGCTATAAATATTTTTGAGAGCGTGCACGACAACGCTTCATCAATAATCTTGATTCCATTATCACAAATCAACCAATTATTCATAATATTTCCCCTTGGGATATAGATTTTTTCTTCACCTCTAGTAAATATCACTTTTTATGATGTTATATCACCCTATGTGGTTCATAACTTCTCTAATTTGTGTCCCATGATATATATATTATTACTTGTGACTTATACACTATAAACCCATGGATCGTCTTCAAAAATCCTAGAAAAAATATCCACTCATTTATACTCCATTTTATGAATAGTAAATATCTTCACAAAATCAATTGAATATTTTCCGATTGACCCTCCACAATTTACATGACATAAAATTTTCAAATTACCATTAGTATGACTTGTTAGTGGAAATGATCTAAAATAGGGGACCATGTTTCCTCATTCTACTCAACTCATGTAGCTTCTCACGATATGCCTTTATTATGAATTTTGTTAGGAATCCACCATCTTTGAATTTTTTATTCATATATCAGTATATAATCATATTTTTGGATGTGTTATATGTAATTTATATGATATATCTAAATGGTTATATGTGATATTTTTATCATTGCTCAAATTTTCTCTTTATTGTAATTTCCAATATCAAATCACCCCCTATGAAACCTCTATATTTTTTCCCTGTATAAACTAATTTTATATTCAACATAACCTTTTCATTGTGTATGATATATATATATGGTCTCCTTATATATTCATGTTAGAAACATTAAAATAATTATATCATCCCAAAAAAATCACCAAGAAGTTTTTCAACTACCATATCACCTCTAAACAATATCGGAATCATATAAATTTTTTTTATGTAGCCCATCAATCAAACATCCTCTGAATTGAGATAATTGTATCTCCCAATAATTCTTCCAAAATATTAACTTGGACATAAATATATTGTTTTCGTAAATATCCTACATCATATAATAGGATATACATATTTAATAAACATTTTCCAAAACAAGTGTCAACCTTATTTATATCTCCATAGGTAGTCAATAAAATATCATTGGAAATGAATCAAACACTAGAATCAAAATATTTTAATAAATCCTTTTGGATTTGTTTTAAATAATAAATTTTTAAAATATATATCCCCCTATTGATAATAAATTTATAGAATGTAAACATTTATACTATATTTTCACAACCTTCATATAGTGCCTCTTATATTAGTGAATATTCATTTATTAATTATAATTATGACATAAAATTTTCATACATAAATATTGCATCTTAATAGATGAATATTCATTACATGAAATTTTTATCAATTCCACAACAATAAATGTTTATAGACTTTGGATACTTGCATACATAAATATTAGTTAATAAAAGATCGAAGTCATATATCCCTTATTTCTTCACAACTATCACCATTCTTAAACATATCATACTTAAAAGCTTTATTCATATTCTAGGGGAAAACAGTCATAATAAATGGTGATATCACATGATCAATAAGTGTAAATAAGGGAGATATCAATCAAAGATAATATTTAATCATATCATGAGAATAAGGGCATGTGAACATGAGCATAACATTTTAAAATCATACCCATCAATCTGTAGATCAAAATCATTAACCCTAACACAATGTTTTATCTATTATAATATATAAGAGTGTGGAATCATTAATATTCAATAATAAGACATGAGAATATAACATAATAATAACTCGTAATTTTTTCTCATTCACATAAGAATAGAAATCCACTTCCTTGTTCAAGGTTTACTCCCATGTCTATTATTAGGGACAAATCCCCAAAATGGAAAGTCCTACTAAGTCAATTCTAACATTCTCTTAGGAGAAAATTCCTTCTAGTTAACTGCATATTATCTTAAGAGTTTCTTAAATCCTTTATCATTAAATAATTTATTGGATCGATATAAAAGACCCAACCATCCTGGGTTTATAATTTAACCAGCCATCCTTGATTCATATCATAACCAACTATCACATAATTATAATCGTTTCATATATATTCCATGATATCATGGAAACATTTATCATTACATAAATGATTAACATATGGAAAATAAAATGGGTTTCATCAATATTTAATAATTAGAAACCACAAATAGAAAAAATAAATATGTTAACATTTGATCATATCCCAAGTATATGTTAAGAAGAATTAAAGGATAAAAATTGCTTTAAAAGATCACGAGAATGCTTCTTGAGTAAAATATTCTTTTCATTTTGAAATTACTTATTTAAAATCTAAAAATTTAAAAAATAATAAGTAAATATTTTAATTAAAAATAATTAAAGAATATTATAAAATAATCTTCCAATAAAGGATTATTCATAATGGTGGTGAAATCAGTTCATGCAGTCTAAGTTAAAAAAGATTCCTTTCATACTTTTGGTAAGAAGTCGAAAGTACCTTGTTAGGAAAATGACAAGAATATTGCGTAAAAAACATATAGAATTTCAAACATGGGTAAAAATTAATTTAAAAAATATTAATATAATATAAAAAATATTTAAAACATTTTATAAAACATGGATCTATAAGAAAAACGATTTCTAACTAAAGAGATAAATAATGTCACATTTCCTTAAAAATATTCTTTCGGTCTCCATAGTACTAATAAAGTGTAAAGTGAAAAGAAAACATATAATCACCAAAAACAACCATATGAGAAGAAAATACATGAGAATTAAAAAATATATATCATATAATTTATTCATCTTAAATTTATGAATAAAATTTCCACGTAAAAAAGATATTACAACATTAAAACCCTTACCGCTATTCAAACTTTTGATTCATAACCCCATGTAAAAAATAACATCTAATGAAAATTTAAATACCAAGAACCATGGTATATTCATGATAAAAAATATCATATTGGTAGTATATACACCTCACGAAATAAGATATGTGTATAAAAAAAATATTTCTTATGGAAGATAATTTGAGATGATAAATTAATAAAAAATTGATAAATTTCAAATCAAAACCCTTGGATGGAATATTTTATATTTTATGTTTAAATAATATGAATTTATAATTATCCATGATATAAAATTTCAAATTATCATATATAAATCTCATAAACATAAATATTTTCATAAAATAAACATATATCAATGAAACAAGATTGATTTGAAGAACCCTTACCTCATGTTTTCCTTGCATTGTAAGTGCACTAAACTCATGTATAATAAATTTACATTTATCATAATAATATAATATATTTTTTATAATACCTATAATTCCATAAATATATTAATTATAATATGTTATCATCTATTCACAACATTTTTTCTTTATCATCATCATTTCAAGTGTTAATTTCATCACTTTTCATGTATGTCTTGGTCTGATGGTAATGGTACTCAAACATTGATAACCGTTCAATAATAAACACAATATAAATAATGATATAAATATAATATTTATTTATTATATACATATTTATAACCATTCATATAAAGTGGTGATGAAAAAATAATTACATCACTACATAGAGACGGTAGTTCATACATATGCATGAGTGATGTTTCCATTTTTCCTGGGTTTTAATGAAAGAATGGTAAATCATAATTAAAAATTATAGAAACATTCTCATATCATTAATATCACACATAAACATTAAACTTATTATAATAAATAATCATGAAATATGGTGATGGAAAATGAATCATATCTCTACGTGGAGGGGGTAGTCCACACGAACGTAGTGAAATGGCTCCACAACAATAGTTTTAAAATGAAAATAAAACCCAAATAAAAGTGGATCAACAAAACAATTAGAGGGTTTTCCCAAGTAAATACATGATATTAAAAATTTTAAATATTTAAAACATTTATACCTATTTTTAAAAATGTGGTTATTACTATTCATGCCTTCCAATTTAATTGAAATCATTTAATGATTTACTATATCATGGATCATTTAGAATCAAGGTTTCTTGTAAAGAAAGATACTGAATATTTCATGTTTATTTCAATGAAAATATATATAAAATCATGGGTTGTTATAATTATTCTATTCTTATGTGAGAAAACTATTTATAGGAAATAAGGTAAATTAACCAAAAAATAAACACCATCAATTTCGACTCTCATACTAATAACCCCTCCCTTATCTCTTGAGACTCCTCATTGAAAAAATATTTCTGTTTTTATTATAATATTTCTTATAAAAAAATTAATATTAAATATATGTGGATATTTGAGGATATCGACTATTTTTTATACTAAACGTTTTTCAATAGAATCCCATTAAATTATATTAGAACCACCTTTTATTCCCCTAATCAATTATACAAGCATTCTAATATGTAATTATATTCATATAGAGAAGGGGGTCCATTATTCCCCTCACAATATAACTAAAATGGTGGAGTTTCATGATTCAACCATGTTTTCACTTTCACCATGAGCTTCAAATTTGGATTATAACCCACCATTTCAATGTGGTTCATTTGGATGTTTCCATTAACATAAGTTTCTTATATTTTAGTAGGTGAAATAAAAAGGGTATTGTTATAAAATATCATTATAATAAATACCCGAAGATTACTATTAATTATCTAGATCTATTATCATTTAATAAACATGTAAATGTAAAATATAAACATATATCTATTTACCTAATGCACACTTTATTTTATCATGATGGATTATGATTGAGGAAGATCACTAAGAAACAAAATACATTTTCTTTTCTCCATAAATAGTAAAGCAGCCCCTATAATCCATATATAATAGGCGTGGATCCTTCTTTCTTCTAAAGTTGTACTAGAACCTTGTTCGTAGAGATATGTCAAGGGAGGAATAGAGTTTCATCTTGTATTGACAATTCATTACACATAAAATCGGATGGATCAAATCCTTTATATAGACTCGCTTCATTCAATGAAGGATATCGAGTGTCAACTGTAAATATTTTAAATCCACCATTCATTACTCATAACATATGTCGATTTGGTGTTTACAATTATTCAATGTTTCAAATATCCTATTTATGATCTTCAATCCATAAATAATTCATATTTAGGAATTATAACTGAAGTTAAACCAATTATGAAACATGGAAACATTCATGCACCTGATATAACATATCATGGAAAATATCATATATCATACAATATGATATATACATCTCATTAAATAAGTGATTTATACATACTATTTCCTATGACTTGCATCACAAAAATATTTTTTACAGGTACTATAGTAGTATTGTAGAAGGCACTATAGCGTCATTGTCACATTATAGCAGTGCGGGTACTATAGTAGGTATTCATGAGGGGTACTGTAGTAGTGGTACTATTCATCCTAAATGGGATTTTGGGCCACCAGGTATTCATTACATCAAGGGGTTGGTGATGTAGGAATGATGTGCACTTGGTGATTCAGACATGATTCAAGAAGGGCATTCGGGCCATCCAATGGTGGAACTATAACCCATGTAATTGGCATCATTCCCACTGGACCTTTGGGCCAAAATATATAATGTAATAAAGTAGATTTTTGGGTGGGATATCCCTTGGGGGTATAAACTACCATTCAGGCATGTGTGTGTGAGGTGTGTGTGTGTGTGTTTGAATGTAATTATACCCCCAAGCACCTAATATTAATTTAACACACTGATCCTTCTTTGCACTAACTAATCGAATTCATAAATTCATAGATGTAAGAAAAGATTTTCCTTTATCGAAACATCATTGAAAATCAAGCTACAATGTGTTTTGGAATGGACTTGATCAAATATTCACATATATCAATATGAACATGTCCTTCATCATATATATAGTATACATAATATGTATACTTATATAGTATTTTCATCCATGACATCAAGTGATTATTAAATATAGAAGATATCAATGTAGTGTAAGACAATTAATTCATTTTGGATTCTCCAAATAGATTTATTATACATAATAATTACGCCACATGTTAAAACAATTAATAGATAAACATGTCACATGTCACTTATCTAAGCATGACCATCCATTTTCATCAATCACTCAATTGAAGGAATGAATGTCTTTTTCATTTCATATAAGTGGAAAGTTATCATCTTGGATGATTACATGAACAAAAACATACCCAACCACCACCTAATTAGATCATCCTCAAGGATATCATAATAAAGGTATCAATGTATGATGGTTCGCATGTTAATTATCCTTTTAATATTATGTTATAAGTTTCTGGCCTCTGGCCTTTTATGATTCTTAGAATTTTAGGAATGTTCAAACTTTTGAAACTAGTGGATTCTGTTTTGTAAACTAATAATTAGAATGAAATTCAAAGGGTTATAACCCCTAAAAGGACAAAATTTGGACATATAAGGAAGTTATATTGGGGGTTCAGAGGATTTAGTATTGTTATAGGGGTTTAGGGTCTAGAGTTTGGGTTTTTGAAGTTTTATCCCAGGGTACATAGTTATTGCATGGTTAATGATAACCATACACCCCAACTATGCGTCTGGAAATGCTTAGGTTCCTGGTTTGTGAAACCATGCAGTGGGTCCCAACAAACCATAAAAATGTATTTATTAAATTTTAGACATGTTTCATAGTTGGGTAATGATATGTGAATCCATTTATCTTAACAATGAGAGGTGGATTGTTCTATATAGTGGGTGAAACATTATTGGTGGAAATTTTTTCAAACCATGTGCACTATAAAATGTGGGCAAATAACCATTTACCTTACATTCTTAAAAAGGGCTTTGTGTATATTCTTCCCCCATTCATCTATATGCTCCAAAAATCCTCCTACCACTTCCCCCTCTCCACATAATTCCTAGATATCTTGTAATTCTTGTCTTAATTGGATTATATGTATGAATTTAGAAATCTCTAGGTTAGTTTAATATTCATCTTTCCTCTTTTCCTATTTTCTCCTTCAATTAAAATCTCTTCTATTTTTTATGTGGCTTATGCCCTATTTTCAAGGGTTTTTATGGTTCTATTATATCATCCATTTTTTATCATGCAAAAGTCCGACACATGATTACTAGACTCTTATGAGGCTAAGTTAGGTGGTTCTTTTATTTTAATCCCTAATTTCTCATTATTTCCATGTGCATGTATGGTGAGGTCAAATTATATCCACTATGATTTGATCCACATTAAATTGAACTATTTTATTTTGAGTTTCCATGGTTTTAATGTCACATTTAATCTACCTTAGACCTGTTAAATATTATTTATAAGTGGAATTCATAGAGGGTAAAAATAACCTAGAAATAATTTTATGTCATTAAAATGATTAATCATGTTTCAATGGGTTTTTAAGAAATCCTGGATTGAATCAATTGTTATGAAATGAAATTTTTTAACAATTGATAAGCGTAAATGAGTTTAACATTGGGGTAATAATGGAATTCTATTATAGGATATGTGATAAATATTGGAATTCACTGTGTCTCATCTTGAAATTTTCTTATGGTAATTAATATTTGATATAGGTGAAATTTATTGGTAAATTAAATGGTTTAATTATGGAAAAAATGTGAACTTAATATATCACTTGGTCAATGGTAATTGGCCCCTTTTAGGGTACATCCTAAAGTAATTAAAGTTGAATCATATGTTTTAGATGTTGAATTAGGCCTAATGATACTTAAATGAATGAATGGTTAATTAAATATTAAATTATTTCTAATTATTGGGAATTCTAGGATAAGCTTCTTAGATTCCATATGACATGTGTTACTTGGGAATGTTGAGATGAGAACTCAAATTCTATATAGTAATTGATTATTGGGAATGTTGGGATGAGAGATAAGATTCATTGTTACTGATGACATAGGAAGGTTGAGTAGAGTTCCTAGACTCTATATAACTGATGTGTGGAAATATAGTATGATATCTAGGATTCTGTTAGAATGCCAATATGAGTGCCTATATTTGATTGACGACTAGTGATGGGAATATTGGAGTGAGATATTGAATACATAGGAATTCTAGGATGATAATCTAGATTCGATGTTGTGAATGATAGTGACCATGCCAAGATAAACTCTTGGATTCCATATGGATATTTATTGGTAGAATATTCATTAATACATGCTCAGAGAAAACAAAAAACTAGTCAAAACTGGTATTTTCAACCATGTTCATAGACCTACAGACCGACAACAATATAGATGACCTCAGGTGTCATCAAGAACCTGGGGAATCAGTTGGTATTTACTACTCTTATATAAAAAAATTTAAAATTATTAAATTGTTTACATATAGTGCTTATGCATGCACTCCTTATCAAAATGGTTATTTTAGGGAGGACCTTGGTTGTGGCCTGCTGAGTTATACTCACACCATATTCATAACACCATGGCACATGGGTACCCGGGTAGACAAGATTATTTATGATAGAGAGAATATTTCAGGGAAGCGCCTAGTGATTTTTTCTTTTGACATCTAGGTTATATTTGGATGATTAGACTACGTAGGACAGAATACTAGTTAATGAGAGTTTTTTTCCTTGGTTTACATTTTAGTTCTTCTATACTACTTTTTCATGATCTGACTATGAGAGATCCAATGTGTATGTCCTGTTCATTTATTATTTATTATGTTGATTTTATTTATTTATTAACACTCTCCATGATTTATATATTTACCAAATTATGTATTTTTTTTATTTTATTTCCACTACTATCACTACTATTATTTTAGGGAATATTCTTAATGAGCTATTATCATATTCCCTTTCCACTTGTCACCCATCTCTAGTGTATGAGGAAGCATGTCTAAGGTTTCTTGGCATACAAACCTAGTGCGTTAATTGAGTGGCCTCAAGGTCAGGGCATTGGAAAGTGGTTTCAGAGCCTTATTTCTTTTTTGTCTTAATATTTATGTACGATATATAGGATACTAGGATGTTTTTGGAGCATGGTAATGTGCTCATGCCTGGGTTTATTCCACCCCATGTGTGAGGGGAAATATGAGTTTCTAGGGGTGGGAATTATAGCTTTTCATTTTTTATTTTACTCTGGATTGATTTCCACTTTGATTAGAACACTTAGATATAATTATATTGATTTATAAGATTTTTATTTGTTTTAATTGTAAGAAAAGATATGGAGCGTATGTTCATGCATCATTCTATGAACATAGGATTAATATATTATTCATATACTGTATGTTATTGTTAGTTTCATGGGATTCTCATGTGTTGGTATTTTATTTACTATATATAGTTGTGTATATAGGCCATTTAGGACTATGATTTTACATAATATATATGGGTTGGTAATTAAAGTGTATCTAGTCACAAATATGTTTCACATATAAGTGTTTGGTAGTATTCTACTTAACCCACTCCTTAGATAAATTCTGGTAAATAGGCATGTATAAATAAGTTTTAAATAGATGGGTTGGTTAAATAATGTGTCATTTAGAATCTTATAAGTTTTTTAATTTATAACTTGTTAATGAAATTCTATCTAGAAAAAACCTTGGAATGTAAAACTTAATAAATCATGATAATTATGAATATTTTTGAAAATTAAAAGATTTAAAATGTGTATCCCTATGTTTTATGAATGGTAAAGTTTATATAAAGAAAAATAATAATTGATTAGGCCTTTAGGAATAACTATTATGTTGATCCATTATTATTTTAACTTTATCATGTGTATGGTTGGTTTTTGTTGTGAGTGTTCCCAAGTTCTAAGACCCTTGGTTATGGTTTGTGAGACCTTTATGGATTTGGGTGTACCAAAAAGTTGTTTTTGACCTATTGTGATCTCGATGAGGTTGTAACCCCTATGGCTTGTGACCCTTGTAGGTTTTGCTGATCCCATTAACTGGTTCTTTAGCTCATGGTTCCATTATAGTGGGTTTGTATCTATGGGTGCATGGGACCTAGAGTATGAATCTACCTTGTCACCTTTTACACAATGTGTTCTAGATCATGAAGCATAGTAGGATTCTTCAGTGTGTGGAATTGATGCATGGGTGGTGTTATTGAGGTTTTGGTAAGGCTTTTCTATGTATTGAAATCTTAAACATTGAATCAACCAGAGTTCTTTTGTTTAGGTTTTAAGGAATATTTTGAATTTAAGTATAATTTAGATGCCTTAACATACTATTTTGAAGTTATTTGGAAGTGGTAGTTAGTGTTGACCATGGGTGGGTGGGTCTAGGGAGACAAGGCATAGGTAGATGCTTCTAACCTTGAAAAATGATTAGGATGACATGCAGTATTAAGTTATACTTGAATTATGATAGGAGTTATGTTTTTTGGATGAAAGAATCAAGATCCCTCTAGATCAATGGGACTGACAAGCTAGGATACAATGTTAAATGATTGAATGAGTTCTTGAGCCCAGTTTCGATTATGCCTGACTCATGATATCATGAGTTGGGTATGTTAAATACTCACAAGTGACTATGAGTTCCCATAGTGTTTTGTGATATTGAGGTATATGTAATATTCTTTAAATGATTGATGTCATTTGATCCATTCAATTAGTTTTCTTTATAGAAATCATCCATTTCTTTTCACCAAGACAAGGTGGTACACACTAGATACACATGAGACCAATTTGGTTTTGGTTGGGTGAATGTTTCTTTTTGGTTTTAGGGAACCTATTTTGAGTCTTGGTGGAGGCGACAATTGTTTTTGGGGTAATAGTTCCACCATTAACATTAGCATAGGACTACATGGCATAGAGTCATGAGGTTGTGACGACTCTTGGTTGATGAGCCCTTCTATGTGACATAGTTAGGGATTGATGAAACGCTTTTGGAAAGGGATTTCCAAAACCTTGAGTTGGGTTTCAATAAATACCTTTCATTATGGGTGAAATCATGTAGGGATTAGGGTGTTGTTGCATAGAGGTTCAAGTTTGACCTAGAAAGAGGTGCCGAGGATCAATGAATTCGATGATTGTAGCTCAAAATGATGATGCGCATTGTTTTTATATGGAACCTCAGAGGTTATAAAATTGTATTGTTGTGGGTGAAGTCTTATGGTAGGGAGTTCACCATCATCCATTGGAGAGTAAGGTCCTCATTATGAACATGGTGTTGAAAAATGTCAAGGTTTTCATTCTCAAATTCAAGGAATGGGTGATAGTTGTTGTTTAGTTTTTATTCATGGGTGAGAGAAATATGACCACGTTGAACCTTTTCATTCAATGATTAATGGAATCTAGGTCAAGGTAGTTTTCAAATTCTTGAGTAAAGTGACTATAAATACACTTCTTTAGTGGGGAGTGATGAATTGATGATAGGAGTGTGACCCTAATGTGAGAAGGGTTGTGAGCATGTGGAACAAAGCATGGAATGATCCTAGTTTCATTGGGATTTTAGTGGGGAACTAATGGGAGGAATACATTGATTCTATAGGGAATACCAAAAGGTAATCAATTGAGATGGTGAATCGAGGCCAAGCATCGGATTTAGGATTGATATGGTCCTAATGGGATTTGAGGGTTCTTGAATTGAGTGTGTGTCGGTGTGTATTATTAGGCATAGTGATGTTTTTCAATGGTTGAGGATCTAACTAAGTAATCTCATTGAGATTTAGGTATAGACTCTAAAGAGTGTGATATGTTCGAAATGGGATAACTCTGGGAGTGTAGACATAGTTTTAAGGTATGCTAGTGACAAATTATGAGTTTGAGTCAGGCTTTTTCAGTATGAGTCAAAAAATCATAGTTTGACTTAAGATATAATATTAAAATAGATGTAGTGTGTTTTAAACTGCATTTGGTATATCATTTGTTTATATGAGGGTGTGTTTCAGGAATTAATTAGGGATTTTGAGGAATATTCAGTTTCTTCTTGGCTTGTGCATAGTGGAAATTTGTATATCCATCCTCAGTTGGTTTTCAGTAATGAGGATGGGTACTCATGTAAACAATAATTCTCATCTATTTTCATCTATGGTGAGTTATAAAACACATTTGGAGCATTGTTAGAATACAAAAGATATGTTTCAATGATCTATCTGATGGAGGAGGTTCTAAGTCATTGAAATCGGTGATTGTAAGATGAAGCATATGGTGTGGAGCACTATGGAAATGTCTGGCATTTTGATGAAAAAACAATCAATGTTTCAATATCGATAGTCTTGGGTAAGTTCCATATTGACGTTTCAATTTTTCATGGGTGTTGGATGAGGTTATTCCGATTTAAGAACCATGAGTTTATGGTTTCCTTTAGGAATGTTGTAAATTTTCGACGATGGAAGAGTCCATGTGGATTTGATTTGGTGACTAGTATATGATGGTAAGTGTGTTTTTATGACCATCAATACTTCTTTATTATGTGAAGTGTTATGGTTATAGGTTTATATGGATTATCTTCTATATAGGTGCTCATAATTTCATGAATATTTGAACTGTTCAAATTAATAGATTGGTTAGTTTTTAAACTGGGTTTTGGAATGGAATTCCATGTGTTTGAACTCCTCAAGAGACCCAATTTATACTTGGAATGAGGTTATCTTGAAATTTTGGAGGTATCATTAGTGTCTCGGGGGTTCATGGTTTGATGTTTTGGTTATTTGTAGTGGCTACCTTGAGTGAATAGGTAGTAATAATTGTTCCACCCAACCATTCATCCTTAAATTCATAGGAATATTGTTTTTCAAACTGTGTGGAAGGTCCTAATAGACCATGTAATTTTTTGTCGTAAATTGTATACATTTTTCATGGTTGGCACATGGCTTTTGAAATCATGAATCATAACCATGTGAGGCTGATGATTCTTGACATAGTGGAAAACATGGTTTGGTACAGTTTTTTAAAATAATGTGACCAAAATATTCACCCTTTATAAAGTGGTAAAATTATTATTTTCCCTTTATGTTCTTAAATATGGGATTACCCATTTTCGTCCCACATTTTTTCAATAGCTCCCCTACAACTCTTCTCTTCTCCCCATATCCACTTTCTTCATAGACATCCCTCAATTCTTATCTAATTTTTTTTCAATATAAAGAGATATGTGAGTCAAGCACTCATATTTCCTCCTTTTTTATTTTCTCTTAGCATTGGAATATCTTATATTTATGTGGGTTCTTCCCAATTTTATGGAGAATTTAGGGTTATTTGATATCTACTATTTCTTCTCAAACTGAAGGCTAATACTAGATGGGTGGATTCCTACAAGGATAAGGTATCTGTTCCTCTTTATATGACCCATATTATCACTTTATTTTTGAGAGTGTGTATGGTTCTATCATGCTAGACCCACAATGATTTGAACCTTTTTATATTTAACTATCGTATTTTTAATTTCTTTAGTTTAAATGCCCTGTTTAATCTTCCTTAGACCGAAGAAAATTATAGTTTCATAAGGAATTATTAGCATGAAAAAATAACATAGAAATATATTTATGTCATCAAAATATTTAGTTATGTTTTAATGGTTTTAACGAAATCTTAAATTGAAATAATGGTTGTGAAATTGAATTTAAAAAACATTGATATTTTTAAATGGGTTTGAAATTTTTTTACGATTATATTTTTAACATATGATGAGTTAGAAATGTTGGAATTTGTGATATCTCGACTTGAAATTTTATTTTTGTAATTAATATGTGATAATGGTTAAATGCCTCGATAAATAATATGGTTTAATTATGTACTAGATTTTGAATGTAATAGATCACTTGGTTAATGATAATTAACCCCTTTTATGGTTATTTAATAGATGAATTAAATTTTAATATCATGTTTTATAAAATGGTTTGGTATTATAAGTGTAATAAATTATGGATTTAAATTGGGAATGGAACCTAAAAAGTGACGTGATGGTTATAGATAGTGGAAATCTTGTGTATAATGAGAATTTAATGAATGATAAATATAATAATAAATAAATTAATTAATAATTCAAAATTATTGGGAATTTTAGTATGAGAAACTTGGATTTTTTATGACATGTGTTACATGGGAATGTTTGGATGAGCACTAGAATTTCTTATGGTACATGACAATTGGGAATGTCCAGATGATAGCTCAGATTCCATGTGATTGAAAACATGGGAAGGATGGGTGGAGTTCCACAACCCAATACGACTGATGTAAGGAATGATATTATGAGAGATCAAATTCTATCAGAATTCAAGGATGTGTTCCTAGATTTGAGTGATAACGGATGATAGGATTTCCATAGTGAGAGATCTGATTCCATGGGAATTCCAGGGTGAGTGTCTAGATTCCAAGAAGTGAATGATATTAGGAATTCCAATATTACATAAATGATTTCAAATTAATATTTATGTTTGGGATGGTCATCGAGACATACTCAGATACACCCCGGTATAGGAAAATGTAGGTAGGGTCAATTATGGTCACAAATATAGAGATTGATAGTAGTACAACATAACTTATGTTACATCAATAACTCGATTCATTGGTTCTTATTTACTAGTTTAATATATAATATATTAAATTTGTTTAAATATTTACTTATAGTTTTTCTTCATGCACTACATATCAGACTGGTTATTTTGAGGACATCTTTGGTGGTGCCTTGTTGATTTATACTCACACCTTGATCAGGCCACTATGGAACTTAGTTATCTGATAAGATGTTGTTATTTGTTGTAGGAATATAATTGCATGGTTGGTCTTGGTTATCATTCCATTGGATGTCTAGGATGGATTTTTATGATGAGACTGGGCAAGACCCGGGACTCGTCAAGGAGAGGATTTTGGCCTCACTTTACTTTTTAGTTCTTTTATACTATAAGTGTATAATCTAACAACGGTGGATCTGGTATGTATGTAATATTAATTTATTATTATATCTACTAGTTGTATTTATTTATTTTCACTTTCCCTAATTGTGATGTTTACATGATTTTTTCTCTATATATTTTATTTACTCTACTATCTCTACTCTGATTTAAAAAAATAATCTCCTAATTTTCTTCCCAAAATCTCTTGCCACTTGTTGGTAGTGTCTGGAATATGAGGAGGCATGCCTGAGGACTTGTGGTGCACTAATCTAGGGAACCAGTCAAGTGGCCTCTGGGTCAGGGAATACCATTAAGGATTCATTGATACGTATATACAACTAAGCATATTAATAAATGTATGAAATTCCATGTGATATACTCTCATGGTAAAATCAAAATAATTAGTCTAAAATTATTATCTCATGATTATAATCTATATAATATATAATAATTCTACCCATGATAATACTTATATATCACCACAACAAATAATAATGCATGATGATATTTTATTATGGATAACTAAAAGCCATGATTTTATTTTTTTATTATTATATTGTTCATATTTAATAAGTGAATCATACATGAATATATGATAAATATATATTTCCTTTATTATAAAATCATGATTTATTTTATATCAATTTCAACAAATTTTTCATTTATATAAAAACACTAGATTCAGTATGAATCACATGTTTTTTGTGATAATTATTTCTATAAAATATCTATTATATTCTCTTTTATAGCCACCTGAATGATCTTAATATCACCCCTCTTAAAAATCTCTCAATTGAGATAGTATTTCAAAAGAATGTGTTTAGTGCATTAATGAGACTAGGGTTTCATGAAATGAGAAATATGCCCATTATTTTCATAGAAAATCATAATTGATCCCTCTATTCTAGGAAACAATCTATGTTTGGTAATGTATTTTTTGATCGAAATATATTACTTCTTAGAATATGATAAAATTATGTGCTCAGCATTTATTATTGAGTCATCCAAGATGGATTGTTTGAACTATTCCAATTAGTAACTCCTTTACTTAGGAAGAACATGAAATCACATTGACATATCATATCATCTTTTTCCTCTCAAAACTAATATCTGTATAACCCCTTAAAATGAATTCATCATCATTTCAAATTACCAAGAACATATCCTTACTTCTAATTAAGTACCTATGGATATTCATTATAGTAACCCAGTGATTTTCACGTAGATTTTTTTGGTATCTACTTATTATTCTCAAATTGCAAGTGTAACATCCTAGGTAAATAACGAATAAGACATATTTCATATTTATTAATATTTGTGAATTAAATATTAGATTTACTTTAAAGGGGTTGTTATTTCGATAGCGTACCCGATACGCAACAATAGGTTTCCTTGAAATCTTACGTTTCACAATAATAATATAGTATTATTATTTTAAATTGTAGTTAACACCTAGCTATTGTATTTGAGAGAATGAACAAAACTAACTAAAATATTATTATACATGATTATTAAATTTATTTACATTTATCTAATAAAAAGTTAGAGGCTTAAAATGTTAATGAAACTAATTTTAAGCATAATTTACATTAAAAGGTCGATTTACCATCTTTTAATGGAGAACCCTATTTAAATATAGTTTTTTTAACTTTAATACATTCTATTTTACCATATAATATCCTTATTTAGAATGGGTACATCAAAATTTACTTTTTGTAAATTTTTTGAATTTTTATGATAAAGTTCATTTTTTAAGGAATGGTGAAAAATATTGTATTTTAATTCAAAAATTTGTTTTAATCTAATTTATTTATATAGATAGAATATAATTTTAATTTGTTTTAAATTTTAACTACAATTGTTTTACCATTTAATCCAATTTTGGTCATTGGATGTAATTTGACTTTAAAATTGTTAATAAACAAGTGACAATCTTTTGATAGTTATTGTTTATTAAAAAAATGATAATTGTTTTAATAATGGGAATTAATTTTAAAATTAATTAATTCCAATTTTATGTTTTGAATTTTTAAAAAATAGACATCATTTTTGAATTCTGAATATCAAAAATATCATAGGCTGAATTTTTGGTATTTTTCTGAAAAATAACAATTTTTGATGAATACTGAAACCACTTAGTAGTAGATTAAAAATTGACTTTTTCATTTCAATGAAAATTTACCACTTCTGTCAATTGAATTTAAAAAATATAACATAAATTTTTTTATTAGTATATAAAATTTGGTTCAATAAGATTTTAATAATTTTTTGGTGAATAGTTACTTTTGAATTTTATTTACCGCGGTTAAAGGTAAATAGGGTAATTCTAGGTAAAAAGAATATTATAATAATTCAAAATTACCTTAACACATCTCCAATCTTTATTTGTTTAGTCATTTAATACCATGGGGATATTTTGGACGATTTGGGTACCCCATTGAGCAATTTGGGAGTGATAATGACTCTTTTTATTAATTAACTTAAAGTAATGGAAAAATTTACAAAAAAAACTATATTTTTGTAAATTAATTTTTACAAGGGGTTATATAAATTATCTTTTCAACTATAAATATTCATTTGAAATATTAAGATATTTCCTACATAATGGTATTTTTTTATCATGTTTGGACATCAAATATATTAAATTATTTATGACACAATAATGATGTAGTGTTTACCTCATTAATAAATGATTTAATTAAATAAGATTATAAATTTTAAAATAACTTCCAAATTCGGTCAAAATAATATTGGATGATTTTATTTCGACCATGATTCATGTTAGCTTCGAATCTAATAATTTTTGGACCTTTTTAAACCATATATAAGTTTATAACAAAATATTAGTTTCACATTTTTCTAAAGAGCCACTCCTCCGCCTTATAAAAAGCCCTCACTTCTAACCATTTCCACAAACCTCTCAAGCCTCTTGGATAGTCCAAACCCTGCCCAAATAATCTCTCAGGATCCCTCTAGTCCCCCTAGAATCCTTAACTTAGGGATGAGGCACTTCAATAAGTGCTTTTGGTTCAAACCAAAGAGAGTTACCCAAATTAAAGGTAATATTTTCTCTTAAATTATTTCCTTTTATTTTACTTATCAAACCCCTAAAATCTTTTTATTACTTTTTTATGAAAAATACAGTATCCTAAATATAATATAAACTTTTTATGAGATTTATTGAACTACACTTACACACACCTCCATCTAATGGGTGATGAACATATAGTTTCTGTGGATGGAAAACTAACGCCTCTCGAAACGATGATTGTTCAATTATCTTCTACCACCTATCATGGTGGCCATTAAGATGGAACTGTACTATTATATGATATATATTAGGTTTATGTTTTATTTATTCTTTTGTATTTTTATTTTAAATCATACCTTTATTGTTTACATTATGGGTAAACATGATACTTTTATTTGAGGAAGTGCTGACTACCACCCCTCAAGGAGATATGACTCGTTAATGCCATAAGTGGGACATATAAAGTATATAGTTAATGATATTATATATTATTTTATACTGGAATTATAATATACCTATTTATAATTATTTTTTAATTCCATTAAAATAATAAATAGAAATCAAAGTATCGTTCATGTGTACGTACGGCTTACCGTCTCCAAGATCGGTGCATTTCATTTCATACCTCCAAATGTTATGTAATATTCTCAATACATGTATATAATGGTTATATATGATATATATGAAATCTAAATCATGAATATCATTCTTAATCTAATGAAATTTTTACTATGTGAACAACTCGTAATTATAAGAAGTCCATTTTTGACTCAAGAACCTAATATCATCAAAATGAACATTATTAACTTAAAAGATTAAATTATGTTTATAATAGTGTAATAAGTGATATAAAAGGAATAATAAACTTTCAAAAGGTTCTTAAGAAAGTATAAATTAGCTTTAGTATATTATTTAGGAAGAAAAAGGAACAAATAGGTCCAGTTGGACACGAGGTAAGATATTTCCCTATCTCATTTTCAATTCTGTGATATTTCCGTTGATCACCACTTATTGATTGCATGTTGTGTATTATGTACGGAAATTTGATATATATTATCATTATTATCTATATATTCATGGTAATATGTGATTAATTTGGCAGTTATTAAGTTTTGGTCATACGACTCGATTGATTACAACGAAGTAAGGGTTTTTTATCTCACTTTTTATTCCATTGAGATTCAGGCTATATTGGCCACTATTTCCTTTTTTGTGGCCTATGTACTATCCATGATTTTATTCATTGTGTAATATAATATAATTTTATTTTTTATTTACATATTCATTTAATGTTCTTTCTTTGATGTGGTGTATCTTTCGTACGTTACCCAATCTGTAAGGGAAGCTTTCACCCTCGTCTTTTTAAAAGACTTCTTTTTGCTATGTATTTTAATTTACATCTTATTATGCTGGGATATGTTCTTCTATATCCTTATTGATGTAAATTTTATCTCAAGTGAATATATACCATTTTTATCTCATCAAATCATTTTCTGAATTTTAAATTGAGGCCGTTAGGCTGTCAAATTTCTATAAGGGAACTTCTTAACCCAACTTCAATTCATTGGGTTCAACTTGTACTTAATGAATATGTCATCCTATGAATATGTGTGAATGACATATGATTGTTTTACAGATAATATCCAGTTATATTGGGTGTATTTATATTTTTTCACACATAATTATCTGATTGATATATCTTTAATTTAAGGACACCATCTTTTTATGGGATTTCATCTCAATTTACATTTCCACTGAGACTTCACTGTTTTTATACACCAATTCACTATTATATGGTGTATATACTATCATTTGAAATATTTTATCATGAATACATTTATTCTCATGATATTATAATGTTCTGATTAAATGTTATTCCTCAATTATTTGTATTCAATCGTCTCTCTTTTTGTTAAAAAAACTCTTTAACTAAAATATCATTTTAAATGTTTTAAAGTTTTATTATTCGAAATATTTCTCATTAATTTCCATGTTTTCAATTTTTTTTAAGATTTTTTTATTTGTAAATTTATGATTTCAAATGATAATTCATTTAAAAGCATCAAATTTGTTTGGGACACTTTGATTCAAAAATCTCTTTTTAAAAGGTTTTCAAAATGATTGGATAAAGAATTATTTAATTCAATATATTGATTTGATATTTTGGAATGTGGAAATGTTTTCTTTACTTTATACGTGTGTTATGTGTTATGATTATGTTATGGTTATTGGGAATTATTTACGTATACGGGTGGTTTTCTGATAAACCTAGTGCGGGTGGGCCTGAGATAGCTCTCTAATGCATTGGGTAAACTGACTGAGGTAAATGTGATGTTTCTCCTAAGAGATTTAAGGAATATACTATGATGGGTATTCCATGTGTAACTACTTACATTTTCGTGATAGCTACAATTTGAGTTTGATATGGATTCCATAAGTAACCGTTATGATTTATTATTTTTATGTGTTATTCAATAATCTTATGATTTCGTATTGTATGTTATGATTGAAAAGTGTGGTTTCGTTGATTTCTATTTATTGATTGGATAATGTTTTCCATCCTTATTTTATAACCCTTACTGAGATTTTTATGCTCATCCCATGTTTTTGAAATTTTTTCCACAGGATTTAATGATGAATAGGGTCAAGGATGGGATCAAGGAAATGTCATGATGTCTAAAACATGTAACTAGACATGTTCCTTTTTAAGAGTTTTTATTTTATGAAAAAATGGATACTGAGTAGTAGAGTCTACATGTAATATTCAAGTTGTAATGTAATAGTTATGGCTTAATTCACTAATACTCAAAACATGAAAAGATCCTCAGTGTGAATTATTCATTTAATTCAATATTATGTAATGTTTTAAGGTTAGGTCCTTATAGTTGGTATCAGAGGTCAGTTTAGATTACTTTAGAGGTAAGGGTGTTATTTAATCATATGTGACATAACCATAATGGTTATCATATTAGAAAGAGTCATAGATCTTTCAAATAAAGTGAATGAGTTTAAGAAAACATGAGTAATATTATCTTAGTTTTTACCCTCCTCATAAGATATTATATGATGGTTTTAATTATATACACACACTGAACTTTTTGGGTTTACTAAATGGATGGATCTAGCAGGCACCAAAGTAACAGTGGATGTGAAGAAAACTGTGACAGTTTTCTGGATGACAAACTGAATGAAATGGGATATTCAATGAGAACACTTGTAGTTATTCTCAACCATCAATCTGGAGTCATGATTGACAACATGAACCATGTTGATTTTTATAAGGCATCATATATGCAAGAAACAAATCCCTATATATTTTTAGTTAATAATCATAAGGGTATGTGTGTTCAAAAACCTATGTGTCAAGGATGCGGAAAGAAACACCTAGGAAATTTTTTTAAAGGGGTAGGAAGATGCTATAGATGTGTAAATTAAGGTCATAAAGAAATAACCCTCCATGGAGAAAGGAAGCATTCAGTTGACTCCAGGAAAGGGAAAGAATTTCATTCTAAGGGATCAATTGAATGTTTTAAATGTGGTGTGAATAGTCATTGTACAAATAGATTTCCTAAAAAGAAGTTTCCAAAATGGGATCACTAGGATCATTCAAATATATGTTTACCAATACCTAATTGCATTCTAATTGAGGATGGTGAAACAGACAATGTCCATTGAAAGGTATGGATTATTTCTTAACATATGTTTTGACATTATTGATTCTTATGATATGATTCATGATTTTATTGTTGGAATGAAGTATTTAAGAATAGTTTGAGAAGGAATGGTTAATGAATCATGAAGAATGTTTAATGAGTAAGAAGTAAAAATATATGGGATTCAAGTGTTATGGTATATTTTAGAAAGGTGAAATGCTTAAAAGTATTAATGCTCTTTTGATTATGGGATTACATTAGAAGAATTTTTATAGACTGTGTAACCCTGAAGTTTGAAATATGAAAATTTTATTCAAGGAATAATTATCTTTTCATTTGTGGATATAGTTATAAAAAACTAGTTGGGATTATATGATCCTTGAATTTGAGGAAATTATTGGTTAATACATTTTGGGATGCAAAAATGAATGTTATTAGATAACCTTTGTGGTTAAAATATGTTATGGTTATTTTTTATTAATTTATCTCTTTTTGAGAATTTTATAAAATTATATAGTTTTGGAAAAAGGACAACACACAGACCGCGTGACAAACCATCGCATTATACACAGCTGTGGTAATCAAACCCACAACCAAAATGCGACTAGGATTTATCCCATACCACTAGTCTGCATGATGTCCCTGGATAGTATGAATAATTATTTTTAGTTCGATGATCTTATGAATCAAGAATAAACTGATTTTGGGTTATCTATGGAAATTATTAACCTATCATGAATAATATGTGATTAGGTCAAGTTCTTTTCAATATGACAATTTAAGAGTAACTGATGTTATTTGGAGAGAAATGTTAAGATTTTACTTGGAAGAATATATGATTAAATCCTTGTGAGATTTGTGTTTCAATATTAGTTAGGATTACTTTGAATAATTTTATGGACAGATGTTTATTGAATGGTCTTTATTGAACATTGAGTTTTGTTTGAAAATTTTGGAGATTAAGAGTAGTTTTTTAGTTTTTTAAAAGATTATCATGTTGGGTATTATCCAATATCGCACTGACCATTTTGGTTTTGGATAATGTATAAAGACATGAAAAATATATAGTTCCACATTATTGGATTATGTGATTCCCTTGAAGTAGATTATACCTCTTTTAATGTGATCAAGTCATCATGAATAATCAACATTTTGAGATAATATGAGTTTATGTTAGAAATATAGTAAAGGATGAAAGTCTACATGGCAAGTAATTATGTTTCCTTATATTTTAGTTAAGTTCATAAATAAATTCTTCAATGAAAAGTAACTTATAACAAAAACGTTTTATGTTATCGTTTCCTACTGGGGATTCAATGACTGCTTAACCCATCACAATTTTGTGATTTTCTAGTGGTTAACTTTCCCCTAAACACGTTTTCTACCACTATCCATCAGAGTTTTACAGTTTTTTTCTCTTCCATATCCATTTTTTCCTACATGGATTCCTAGTATGGGTTATATTAGGTGAACATTGTACTACTCTTTCTTTATTTTGAAGTGGTAGTTATATTGACTCTTTTTCTGACGGGGGACTATAAATTATGTTTCTGATCCCAATTTTAAAATTGCGAGGACACAATTTCCAAAATTGGGTAAGGATGTAACTTCCCAAGTAAATAAATAATAATAAATATTTCATATTTACTAATATTTGTGAATTAAATATTAAATTTACTTTAAAGGGGTTTCTATGCACGATAGCGTACCTGATACACGACAACATGTTTCTTTGAAATCTTACATTGCACGCTAATAATATAATATTATTATTTTAAATGGTAGTTAAATCCTATCCATTTTATTAGAGTGACTTAAAAAAACTAACTACAATATTATTATACGTGTTTATTAAATTTATTTACATTTATCCAATAAAAAGATAGAGGCTTAAAATATGAATGAATCTAATTTTAAGCATAATTTACATTAAATGGTCGATTTACCGCCTTTTAATGGAGAACCCACTATAAATATAGATTTGGTTAATTTAATACATTTTAGTTGACCAAATGAAATCATTCTTTATAATGGGGACATCAAATTTTACTTTGTGTAATTTTTTGTATTTTTTTCGATAAAGTTTATTTTTTTAATGAATAGTGAAAAATATTGTATTTAAATTCAAAACTGCGTTTTAATCTAATTTATTTATATTGTTATATGATATTTTTAATTGGTTATAATGTTTAGTTTGACTGTATTTTTACCATTTAATCCAATGTTGGTCATTGGAATTAGTCTCACTTTGAAAATGGACATAAACAACTGTCAAACTTTTGATAATTATTGTTTATTAAACACACGCTATTTGTTTTAACAACAGGAATTAATATTAAAATTCATTAATTCCACTTTTATGTTTTGAATTTTGAAAAATAGACATCATTTTTGAATTCAGAATATCAAATATAGCTTAGGCAGAATTTTTGGTATTTTTTTGAAAAACATCAATTTTGGATGAATAGTGAAACTACTTAGTAGTAGTTAAAAAATTGTCTTTTTCATTTAAATAAAATTTTACTACTTCTGTGAATTGAATTTCCAAAATCCCACATAATTGTTTGTTATTAGTAAGTAATATATGGTTCAATAAGATGAAAATAATTTTTGGGAGAATAGTAACTTTTGACTTTTATTTACCGCAGTTAAAGGTAAATAGGGTAATATAAGGTAAAAAGAATATTCTAATAATTAAAAATTACCATAACACTTATACAACCCCTTTTTATTGAGTAATTTACGACCATGGACATCTTGTGGTCGATTTTGAGACCCCATTGAGCCACATGGGAGTGATAATGTCACTTTAGATTAATTAACTTAAAGTAAAGGCAAAAATGACAAAAAAAATCTTTTAGTAAATTACTTTTTACAAGGGGTTATTTAAATTAACTTTTCTACTATAAATATTCAATAGAATTATAAACTATTTTCCTACATCATGGTATTTTTTTCATAATTTTTAGACATCAAATAAATTAAATTATTTATGACACAAAAATGATGTTGTTTTTACCTCATTAACAAATCATTTAATTAAATAAGATTATAAATATTAAAATAACATTCAAATCCTATCCAAATCTTGTTATAAGATTTTATTTCTACAATGATTCAACTTATATTTGTCCTTAATTATTTTTGGACATTTTGAAAATGAATATAAGTTTATAATAAAATAATATATTCACATTTTCCTAAAGAGCCCCTCCTCCCCATTATAAAAATCCATCACTTCTATCCATTTCCAGACACCTCTAAAGACTCATGGCTAGTACAAAACCTAACTAAATAGTCTCTAAATATCCTTCTCCTCCTCCTATAAACCTTACCTTAGGAATGAGGCACTTCAAGAAGCCTTTTGGTTAAAACCAAAGGGAGTTACCCAAATTAAAGGTAACAGTTTCTCTTAAATTATTTTCTTTTATTTAGCTTATCCAACCACTAAACTCTTTTTATTAGTTTCTTTTATAACAACTACAGTATCCTAAATATACTATGTTGTTTTTATGAGAAGGATTATAACTACACATACACACACATTCATCTAATGGGTGATGAACTTACTGTTTCTATGGATGTAAAATTAACGCCTCACGAAACGACGATTGTTCAATTATCTCCTACCGCATATCATGGTGGAAATTAATATGGAAATATACTTATATATGATATATATTTTGTTTGTGTTTTATTTATGAATCCGTATTTTTATATTAAAGCAACCATTATGGTTTCCATTATGGGTAATCATGATAATTTCATTTGAGGAAGTGTGGACGATCGCCCCCTCAAGGTGATATGACTCGTTAATACCATATGTGGGATGTATAAAGGAAAGATTTTTTGATATTATATATGATATTATACTGGAATTATAATATAACTATTTATAATTATGTTTTAATTCCATTAAAATAAGAAATAAAAATGCAAGTATCGGTCATGTATACGTACAACTTACCGTCTCCACGAACGGTGCATTTCATTTCATACCTCCAAATGTTATGATATATTTTAAATACCTATACATACTGGATATATATGATATTTATTATATCTAAATCATGAATATAATTCTTGATATAATTAAATTTTTACTATGTGAACAACTCGTAATTATAAGAAGTCCATTTTTGACTCTTAGTACCAAATATCGACAAAACGAACGTTATTAACATAAAAGATTACATAATGTTTATAACACGCTAATAAGTGATATAAAAGGAATAATAAAATTGGAAAAGGTTCTTAAAAATGTATAAATGAACTTTAGTTTATTTTTTAGTAAGAATAAGGAACATACGAGTCAAGTCAGACACGAGGTAAGGGATTTCTTATCTCATTTTCAATTCCATGACATTTCCATTGCTCGCCACTTATTCATTCTATGTGGTGTATTTTATACTTTCATTTTATATATATTATCATGATTCTATTTATATTTGTGGTATTATGTGATTAATTTTGTGGTTATTAACTTTTGGTCACAATACTCGATGATTACAACGAAGTAAGGGTTTTTTCATCTCACCTTTTACTCCCATGAGATTCATGCTATATTGGCCACTATTTCCTTTTGTGTGGGATATTTAATGACAATGATGGTATTAATTGTGTATTAGACTATAATTTTTTTTGTGTATTTACATATTCATTGAATTATCCTTCTTTGATGTGGTGTATCTTTCGTATGTTACCCAATCTGTAAAGGAACCTTTCACCCTCCTCTTTTTAAAGTATTTCTTTTTGTTATGTCTTTTAATTTACATATTATTATGTTGGGATATGTTCTTATATTTCCGTATTGATTTAAAACTTATTTACAAGTGAAGAGATACCATTTTTATCTCATCAACTCATTTTCATATTTTTAATGCGACGCTGTTAGGCAACCGAATTTTTACAAGGGAACTTCTTAACCCAGTTTCAATTCTTTGGGTTCAACTTTTAATTCATGAATATGTCATCATATTAATATATTTTAATGACCTATGATTTTTTTACACTAAATATTGACATATATTGGGTTTATTTATATTTTTCACACATAATTATTTGATTGATTTATCGTTAATTTAATCAAACCATCTTTACAAGGGATTTCATCTCAATTTACTTTTCCACTAAAACATCATTGTTATTATGCATCAAATCACTCTTATATGGTATATATACTATCCTATGACATATTATATCATGAATCACTTTATTCTCATGATATTATAAAGTTTTTATTAAATGTTAATCCTCAATTATTGGTATTCAATCGTCTCTCTTTTTGTTAAAAAAACTATTTAACTAAAATATCGTTTTAATTTTTTTTAAGATATATTCTTTTAAATATTTCTCATTAATTTCCATGTTTTCAAAATGGTTTCTAGGATTTATCTTTATGGACATTAATGTTTTCAATTTATAATTCATTTAAAATCTTCAAAGTGGTATGTGACACTTTTATTCAAAAATCACTTTTTAAAAGGTTTTGAAAATGATTAGATAAAGAAATATTTATTTCAATATCTTGATTTGATATATTGGAATGTGGAAATGTTATCTTCCCTTTATACATGTGTTATGTGGTATGATTATGTTATGGTTATTGGAAATTGTTTATGTATATTGCTAGTTTCATGATAAACCTAGGGCGGGAGAGCCAGAGATAGCTCTCCAATGCATTGGGTATCGTGATGGAGGTAAACCTGATGTTTCTCCTAAAAGATTTAGGGAATATATTGTGAAGGGTATTCAAAGTGCAACTCCCTAAGTATCTGTGATAGCTACAATGTATGTTTGATATGGATTCCATAAGTAACCTTTTTGATTTATGATTTGTGTGTGTTATTCATAAGTCTTATGATTTCTTAAGGTATGTTATGATTGAAAAGTATGGTTTCATTGATTTGTATTTATTGATGGGTTAATTTTGTCCTTCCTTATTTTATAACCCTTACTATGATTTTTATGTTCATCCCATGATTTTGAAATGTTTTCCAGAGGACTTAAAGATTAATAGGGTCAATGATGGGATCAAGGAAAAGTCATGTTGTCTAAAACATGGAATTGGACATGTTTCTTTTAAACAGTTTTTATTTTATGAAAAAAAGGATACTTAGTAGTAGTGTCTATATATAATATTCAAGATGTAATGTAATAGTTATGGCTTTATTCTCTAAAAATATAATCCAGAAAACATCCTCACTGTGAATTATTCATTTAATTCAATATTATGTAATGTTTTAAGGTCGGGTCCTTATAAGAAGGGGCATATAGTTGAGTACACACCATAACATACATTTAGGATCCTGTGTTAGAAACATAAGGAATTATACCAGTATATTCTAATGTATTAGAATGATTTTAAATCTTCCTAAGATTTTTGTCATGAGAAGCTAGTAAATACCCCTTATTGGATCTCCTTATACTAAACCTATTTAAAACATTATCAAATTATGTGTTTATAATGAAACTCAGAAGCCAATTATATCTATATTTATATATATTTACACCTAGTATACAAGCTTCCCAATATATGTCATTCATAAAGAATCATTTTTTGCAAATATAACTTCAAAGAATTTAATGTTAGGAAATAATATTTGATAAGTAGTATGTATTCTAAATGTAATATCAGAAATACCATAATAGTTCTAGTAACCCAATTGTATACATAACAATCATAATCATTATTGATGAAATCAAACTCATTGATTTCATCATCAAACAAAATATTCTAATTATAATAAGGGTGTTTTGATACATAAATAGACCTTTGCAACTTATAAACTATAGCATGCTCATTTTATACTTTAAAACCTTTAGGTTGTATTATATACACATCCGTGGATAAATTACATTAATTAAATCTATTTTTATAACCATGTAATATATCTCATAATCAAAAGTATTTGTTATGGGAAGAAATATTCTAATTGAATTTATCACCATCACTGGGAAAAATGATTCTTCGTAGTTAATACCATTACGTTATTTATAAAATTTTTCAACTATATGTGATTTATAGGTAAAGAAATTTGCATCCATGTATGTTTTCATTAAAAAAACCCACTTTCATCCTATCGGTGTCACCCATTTATGTGAATTAACCCAGTTTCGAACTTGGTCTTTTATAAAAATTCTATCTCATATTTCATGGAATTTAACCATTTCATAGAATCTGAACTCTTGATGGACACTAGGTAAGTAGGGGTTCATCATCTATTAATTCCAATTCATCATAATTTTTCATAATAAATCTATATATTTTGTTACAATAATGAATCCTATCATCTCCTCAATGTTCTTGTGTTATTTGGTTGGTTCTTCTTCCAAAACTATATATAGAACCGAATAACACTACATCTTAGGAAAATTTTTTATTTGTTGGTCCTGAAATTCGAAAATTTTCACATTCATCTCCCTGAATTCTCAATTTTTGTGTTTCTTATCAAGGAAGACAATATATTATGATACATAGACTATTGGTTTGGTAATATTATAAAAATAATATACCACTGTATCATTGGAATAACCAACCAATAAGCATTTATATGATTCAGGGTCATGTTTTTTAGAATCCAGATCTCATAAATATGATTCAAAACCCTAAATTCTCAGAAAATATGAATTGGTATATTTCTCAATCCATATCTCATGTGGATTCTTTATGAATGCTTTAGATGGAATACATTTAAGTATGAATGAAAATGTTTCTAGATAATATCCCCAAAATGATATAGGATTATCACACTAACTAATCATTAATAAGACCTTCTAAAATAAAGTGAAATTCCTCTTATCAAACTCACCATTCCACTATGGATTTATAGGATAGTTATCTATAATAAAATTGTATAATATCTTAAAAGATTAGTACATTTTTGGATCGAGTAGTCACCACATCGATCTGATGAATGAATCTTCATACATATTCCCACTTGATTCTATACTTCATTCGAAATCTTTGTAATTTTTTTTAATGTTTAGAAAAAATACCTCTTTAGAAACTCATAACCATACTAATTGAAATTATTCGTATAGATTATAATGTACCCATACCCACCACTCTCTTGAGTACTAATTAGTATACATATATCAGTATGTATAAGATCCAATAGCCCACTATCCCACTCACATATTATATTATAAGGTTCTTTATTCCTTTATCATAATTCCATGATTCGTAATTATTTAATGATTCATAATCAAATGAGTTCGACAATCTATATCTATAGAGTCTTTTTATGTGTTTCTCATTTGTATATTGAAGGAGAAAATTATAAATAAAATTAGTGTTAGAATAAACTTTTAACTTCATAGACTGAATGTTATAGATTTAATTATCACTATTGAGAATGTATAAAACATTAATCATATTCTAAATTCCATACAACACTTTATTAACATATATAGAATAACTATTGTTGTTAATAATAATGAAAATACATTCTTTTATAAGGAATATATATAAATAAAATTTCAATTTATAGAAGGTACAAAAGAATAGTTTTCCAATTCAGGAACCAATACAACAGGTTCAAGTGAATGTTATGCATTGAAATCTAATACAATAAGTCTTTCCCCAAAATTAATTCAATGATTTACCTCATCTCTCGTCAATTTTAATATATTTTTTAGTTTTTATTTATCATAAAAAATGTTCAAATCAGACCCAGTAGGTAATCAATATGGGTCAAAATTGAAGAGTGTGATGCCCTTGTTCCAAAGAACCATTTACATGCATTTTCCTAGGCTGTTAGGTTCTAAGAAAAAGTTTAAAGCTTATAAGTAGTAGTAGGAGGTAGATACTGATGTTAATAGTTGGTGATAATATATTTAGTCTGGTGGTAGAAGCTAATAGTATTATATATCAATATTAGTTGATATTATCATACTTATTCTTGTGGTAGCAATTAGAAATAGAAACTATTGATAGTAGACACAGTCTTGTGGTAGTAGAATTAGATTGGTGGTAGTTTCTAGTAGTATAAAAATTAAGTAGTGGTAGGATGTAGTAGGATTAGTCTAGTGGTAGCAGCTTCAGGTAGTAATTAGTGTTAACAAACTTTGTCTGATGGCGGCAGACTTAATCTGGCGATACCAGCTAGCGATAAAATGTGGTAGTAGCATTAAATAGTAACATAATTATTCTTGAAATAGAAGGTGAGAGTATAAGGTAATGGTTATAGATGTAATTAACTAGTTTTAATAGTAGCTGGAGGTAGCATCTAGAAGTAGCAGCTAATAGATGCAAGTTCTAGATTTTCAAAAAAAATAGTTTTTTCAGTTTTACATATATTTTAATTATAATTTTTTTAAATAATTAATTAAGTGAATTAAGAGATAATTTAAACAATTATATTTATATAATCCATTTATTGAAAGGAAAAACGATTTTAAATGGATATTCCTTGTTAATTTGAAGATATTTTCAATTAACAATTGAATCATGATTAAGAAATCCCATCAATTCCCTGTTCTGATCTCACATTTCCTTTGTTCAAATACAGTCTTGATTTCAACAAGTCTCAATGAACCATATTTTTTCATGAAACTTGTATAATTTCTTATTTCCCCCAGGAGTTTCCCTTTTGACATTTCTTAGCATTGTTAATAGTCTTGTTGACACTTTGTTTCAGTAGCAGCAAGTTGCATTTATGGCAGAAACATAGGCTTATTGAAGATAGGTTGGAAACATACTTTCAATGTATGGTAGTAATTTTTTCTTCTAATATTTTATTCTTAATCATAAATTTATCATTTTCTATCACTTTTAATTATGGTTTAATTAACCATAATTTATATTTTATTAGATTAAATAAAAAGGAATTGGTATATAGTTGTAAAAATAACATGTTTTTTCATTACATCGTAATAATGGTGTGCTTATTGATTTTTATAGATATTGTGTAATATATACTATGATTTTTATAACATGTTGTTTCCATATGTTTATTATATATAATTTTATGAGATTGATAAAGAATATAAATCCAAAATTAATTTGGATAGATAAGAAACATAAGAGGAAGTCTTAATGAATCCATTTATTCTTATAATTTGACAAAAATACAAGTTTTTGAAGTTATTATTCCATTTATTAATGAAATTAATAAAACAAATCTTGGAATTCTTGTAAATGATTAAAATAACAAAAAGTCTTGTTAATTTAGAATAACTCATATCAAAGTTTGATAAAACTAGTTTTATTCTAGGAAGCATGTTAAGTTAATTTGATAGATTTTTTAGATGATGACTTAGTTGTCTTATAGTTAGATCTTGTAATTAATTATATAGATTAATTAAATTATGGAATAAAAATTGGTTGTTCTATAAATATAAATTATTTGGGGTTAAGGGAAACCCTTTTTTTGTGAAGGTTGAATGCCTTATTTCTAAGCTCAAGTTTCCTATTGACTATGCTTGTTTGTTTTCTTCCTTATGATGTGCTCTGGATATTTTCTTGGGATGTTTGATCCTAGGATGGAAAATTATATTGTAGGGGAGGCCAAGATGATGTGGACACAATTGATGCTTGGGATAGTGAGATGCATAGGGATATACATCAAGGTTTTGGGTATGGAACCAGAGATTATGGAATGGGTTAAAGCTAGGCTTACCTATTGATGTTCTAAAAGCTAGGATACTTGTTATTAATGAATCTGTTTAAACATATGAAAACTAGGGTGATTGTTTAATCTATTTTCATTTCCCCACTACTTGAGTTGGATGGATTTTCTTGTATACATCTTTCTTAGTGGTGGTATAGGATATTTTACTAGAGTACTTGGAATTATGGAATGGAAATGTTAATTTTTAATAAATTTTTTAAGACATTGGGATTTGTTTTCAAGAATTACAATGTTAATGTTACTCTTGATAGACCATGGTCTCAATTTGGATTGTTCCTGAAGGTCATTGAATCCACTTTTTTGGCAAATTAAATGTAATTTTAAAATAATTTGATGGTCAATTAATGGTTAATAAATTAATTAATGATGTCTAAGTGAAATTAATGAATTAAGTAATTTAATGTAGAACCTTGAATTCTTTGATTCTTATAGGATATCTAGTTCTTAGCAGTGGAATCAGGGAGTCTGAGAGACATTGTCATTCATTGAGTCTAAGAATATAATATTCCCAAAGTGTGGTTGTGAGCAATATTATATCAAGTACGTTTTATAATTTCATATGATACCCCACCCATATTGGTTAGGGAAACTGAAACCCAGGGGAAGCTAGGAGGGTGTTTTCCCTAACAGTCAAGTGAGAGGATGCATGGATGACTTCCCCATTTGGCCCCACTCTCTTAATATGGTAGTATTATAAGTTGGTATATAGAGTGGTTAGTTTCACCAAATATTATTGTAGATGTATGTGATGGATTTTGTTTGTTTCACACACATGTGTCATTGGATATTGTATCAAAATGGTTATTATATGTATGACATGTATGGTCTGTGATGGATTGAGGTGATTAATAGGTGTATGAGATGTGATGTCTTGAGGTACAGTACTTGATGTATGAAACACAATATAAGGGTTGTGGTGGATCTTGGAAACTACCCAGTTACTATATTGATATGTGATATGGGATTATGTGATGATGTGATTCATGATGCGCTTATTGTGATACTTAGCCCAAGTGTCATTAGACTGGATTATTTTGGAGAGAGATGGCTCAAGACCTCTGACATTCAGGAAGAGTGTAATGCTAGTGGGGAAGTTGTAGTAGGGTACCATTATTACTTTATTATCATAATATATAATATTTTGTATGTAATTCTTGCTGATAGATAGCTATAGTGATGTTGTAAACTTAGTATAACTCTTTAGCTAATGAGTTAGTTTCACTTGTGGTTCATTGGGATTTAGCATGATTTATTTTTCATTTTCATGAAAGCCTATAGCGAGGATTATACTATGTATATTATTATGATCACACCACATATAAATAAACTATTTTTCAGTTCTATAGGAGTATGTTGAGGATTGGGATGGATATTACTACCATGTGGTTTTATAGGAGTTGTTTGGGATTCATAGCTATTTTCATGTTTACTTTTTTTTACTTTTAGTTCCTTTTTTAATTTTATCATCACTGTATGACATTACATGTGTACAAATTGGAGATATTTTATATTAAAATTAGGAGTTGATTGGTTTTTTGTCTTATCTCTCTCTTCTATGTGTTTCTCTTAGAGGGTAATTCATCCCATTTGTGTATATGTTTATACCCTCAGTGCTAGTATCTAAATCGTGGCATACTAGTGGTGAGACTCGAATGATCACCATCTCCCTTATCTCATTTCAAAACCATGAGGGGTACTATTGGGGGGAGGGGTTGTGAAAAAATGGTATCAGGAATTTAGGTTGAGGGATAGGATTGAGTTTGGGGTTAGGAATATGTGAGACTACATGGGTTATTATGGAGATGTTGTCATCTAAGAATAGTATGCAATGTAAACACAATATACCAGCTAAGACAAATGTATTTAGGAATCCTTGGGTTTTGATTCATAGAACATTAAGTTTACCAAGACAAATATGAAAAGCTACAATAGTTACAAAGTAGTGAAGTAGGAAATAATCATGCATCATTTTTCTTTTCACCTATGGTTAAAATGGGTAGAAAATGGTGTAGGTTAAACCATTAAAGAATAAAATTAAAAAAATTATTTCATTAAACTTAAGTATTATATATTCTAATTTTAGGTTTCAATAACCATTTGTTCGTATTTTAGGTATGGCTCCAATTCGATGTCCTCATTAGGTTTATGCCAAATATGATCACTAGGATGTGCCATAAAATCGTCATAGAGTAGAGGTTGATGATGATGAATCTTAAAGAGGGCAACTTTGAGATTTTCAACCCTAAGATCTATATAATTATGAGGAAATAGTTTCAGAATCATTCATAGAAGTCAGGTTGGAAGAATTTATGATATATTTCAATTGAAAATATTCTTGGAAGGATAATTGGGTATCTTTGGCTAGGATGATGATTATGGAGCTATGAATCAGTAGTGGATATTATTCAATAGGGATGGTTAAGAGTCTATAGTCTCATGGGAGAAGCTCCAAGACTAGTTTTGAGAATATTTTTTTCTTCAATTGTGAAGGTGACTAGTCATAAAAACTACATACTCTTTGGTAGGGGATTTCTAGCATGTCCGAATTTGGGATCTTTTTTAAAGCCCTTCTTTGATATTCATTAGACGTTTTTCAAGTGTTTTTTGATCCATACTTCATTTGAGATGACCTTTATTTATTTTCTACTTTGGTTTATTCTTTTTTTGATTCATGATCTATGCACTCAGTCATATCCCAGACACTCTTATTTGTTTTTGGAGTTGATGTAGAGGGACTTAATGTTCCCTTGTCATTGAATTTTCTAGTAAGAGGTCAAGATGAAATATATGGATTATTCAGAGATTGTGAATTACTGCTAGGGAAAAACCACTCTTGGGGAGACTTCCTATGTTTACATGTATATATTTACAACATTAACTTTAGAACGGATTGGTTGTATTTAGTGCTAGATGTTGGGGATTGATTTAGAATAATTCTTATTTTTAAGATCTTGATAGATATCAAACAATGTTCGTTAGTGAGAAAGACCCATGGATGGGTAAGAGGTTTTATATGCCCTTAAATTTCTTTATGGTCCATTTGATGTTGATTTCTTAGGAGGATCAGTCGATGGTGTTTCCCTAGTTTGTAAAATAGCACCCTGATATCATTCCTAAGGAGTTTGTGGAGATACCCTCTCTATGGTAGATTGAATTTGGGATATATCTATATCCAGGAGCTTCCATAATATCAATGTCTTCATATAGGATGGTGACTTCTAAGTTGTGATAGCTATGAGTATAACTCATTGATCTATTGGAGTTAGTATTTGTTCAACCAAGTGTACCACCATATGGTGAACTAGTCTTGTTTGTGAAGAAGGATAATGAATTTTTTTCAAATTTATCAATTATAATCACTTAAACCATGTGATAGTAAAGAAACTCTACCCTCTTCTATAGTTTGATGATTTATTTGATCACCTGAAAGGAGCTAGTTAGTTCTTGAAGATTGATCAATGGTAAATATTATTGAATAGTTTCTTAACCACTTTTTTAATAATTATAAGGACTTTTGTGTTTCATTTCCTTTTCAAGTTTTAATATGTTGAATTGTTTATTAATTAATTTATTATTAATCTTGCTCATATGATTTTATTCACTACATAAAATATCATTAGTTTTCATGTTTTGATTGTTTATAACATGTTATATAAGTATAAATTTAATTTTATACACTAAGTGTGTCAATTGTGACCTTAAAAATCATTTAGACATGTCTTCTATTCCTATATTTCTAATTTAATATAAACCACATAGCCAATTAATAATCCACACAACCTATTTGTTATTCACATAGCCATTTAGAAATCCATTTATCCAATTTTTCATAATTAGTTATCCTTTGTATTTAGACCACATATTGAGATAATTAACTCCAAATTTATTTATTATTTTTTATTAAATCTATGAAAATTATCTATATTTAATTTTAGGTAATCAACTTCTAAATTGACCTCTAAAATATTTTAAATTAGGTTTTCATTCACTGAATATTTTTTGTCTGATTTATTTAGTTCTATAGAACTATTTTTCTACTATTTCAATTTTAAAATGATTTATTGAAATCATATTAAGTTTATTTTTTATTATTTATTAATATAATGAAATTGTTTAAATATAATCCAAATGGACCTAGAGCTAATTTTTCCATTTAGATGGCCTATTTTAGGTCTAAAATTTGAAGAGTTAATCTATCTTCTGTTTTTCAGAAATTATTCTATGTGAATCCCCTACGTGATGAATTTATTTATGTGAATTTCTTTTATCAATTAACCTATGTGGAAAAATCCTACATGAATTTTCCAATGTGATTTAGTAAAAATCCTATAGGAAATTATACTTTTTTTACATTTTGCTTCATATATAGATCTTCATCAGGAATATTTTATATAGTTAATTTATTCTGATGAATTTATAACTAAATATTAATTATATATAAACTATAAGAAATGATTTTCATTATATTAAACATGATTTTTTAAAATTATTAATGTATGATTTATTTTTACTCATGAAACTTATAGTCTGAAACTCGGAAAATATTTTTTTATATTTTATGTTATTATCTTCAATTATATTGTTTATAAATTAATATTAGTTGATATTAATCTCATTCAAACATTTTTAAATATTTTTAATGTTTTGTAATTAATTTTTGATATTCTCTACTTGTTTTATGATGTTTTTAATATGAAATGATTCAGAAATTTCATATTTCAAATTCAAAATTGATATTTTCAATTGGATTGTTCGTTGATTAATTATTACACAACAAATATAAATTATTTAATGAATGATTTTTAATTCCATTGAATCTTTATTTAGGAATATGAATAAGAGACATGAGTTGAGAGGTTATTATTCAATTATAATATTTTTATCTCTTTATCTATATCTGGGATATTATATTATTATTTTCATGGATTTTATATTTTATAATGACTATTCGACTATTTTAATTTTATTTTTTAAAGGAAATTAAGATTTATTGTTGTGTATATGTGTATAAGGGAAATAATTTTGATACGATACATATTCTATGAGAGATTTAAGATTATAAACAGATATAGTGCAAAGAGAATGGTGGTGTTAATACTGTAATGTGTTGTACATTCTTCCTGTAATGAATATTTCTGACTACGATAAGATGGTATCTTAAGGGTTTTACAAAAACATGAATAACACATTCTACTTCTTTCATAAGATAATCACGAGAATCAAACACTAAAAAATTAGTACCTTTGTTTTATTTCCCTTTTATCTAATACATTTTGGTTACTTGAGTATATATAAAAAATTACCATATCTCTTGTATTTTCAAATTATCTTTATTCTTTTTGAAAAAAACATTCTCTATTTCAGATTATGACACCTATATTCTAAATTCAAGACAGTTCAGGCTGTGACTCTGGGTGACTAATGTTAGTGTTGTAATTGGGTTGTGACTCCCGATTAAAATATCAGATATCTGGTTATTCTTCCACTAGAAAAATTTGTTAATAATTGGGTTATGATTCCCCTTCAAAAATGACATTAGTGAAAAACATATCTCCCACTGAGTAGATATGTATAAGATTAGACTAGGTCCGATTTGGTCCAAACTACTATTAAAACATCATTTTATACATTCTTTTATTTCAACTGCTAATTATATATTCAAATTAACATTTATAGTTAATCTATTTATTTAAAATTATAATATAGTCTATTCACCCCCCACCCACACCCCCACCCACAAGATCATCTCTCTATCCGATGTAACAATTGACATCAGGGGTTGTTCATTTTGGAAAGTAGTCAATGCTCCTATAGATTCTTTTTGTTTTTGTTTTTTTGGGCTAATGATTTCGAAGACCTCATTGTCTAAGGAAAAGATCTCTAAGATGACAAAAATGAATAAAAACGAAAGATGAATTCCTCAAAAACCAACTCAATTTGATTGAAATGGTTATGGTTACAGGAAATCAATAATGGAGGTGTACTTCAAGAAGCTATGTGTGTAACGTTAGTCGATCATTGAAATACCTTATAAGATATAATAAGTAGACCCATATACACTCATAGGAAACAATACTGCAAGATATGTCTTAAATAATAAATTCATATATATATATATATTATTGTAAAACTAATAGAAGTTTGTTTAGTCATGTGTGTACATATAATACAACTTATAAAATATTTAAGATTTTACAAGTTACTAACCTTGAATAAGACAAGCTAATTAGAACCATAGTCAGAATGCTTCCAACAGAGTACTAGGATTTTTGGATATGTAAAGATAAAAGTGTAAAAAAATGTTACACTAATTCAAAATAATTATGAATGGAATTATTTCTCTTAGATATGAATTATATAACATTGTACTTGTTGAAATAACACTAGTAGCTCTTCCTAAGAGAATACACAGAAGTATATGATCCATTAAAGTAAGAATTTCAAATAATACAGATTGGATGAACTCATATGATCACTACTTCAATATGAACATGATTTTAAGAATATTATAGAAGAAGAGACTCAAAAAAGAAATTTATTGATTTCCAATCACATATAAATTTCATTTATAACTCTTATGAATCTAAATCATAAAAAATTTAAAAATAATAATTTTTAAATATAATAAAAGGTATTTATAATTTTATGAAGAAAAATAAAAAATTTAAGAGATGAAAAAGTAAAAATAAAAAAAATGTATAAATGAAAATTAAGGTACTATATATGGACCATATGTAAGGTTATATAAATGAAGAAATATTGGAACATCAAACTTTATTGTCTAATATTGAAGCATAAAGGTGGAGAAAAAAATAAAGAAATTCTTGAAACATTCTTATCATTCTAGATGGAGTTGCACCAAAGAATACTATTCAGGTAATGAATTCAGAAGAAAGAATGAATCATCCAACCTATGTTTGATGGAAACAAATAAAAATGAGGTTAGTAAAGATTTGATTTCTAGTTATTATTCTGATATTAATATTTATATCTTTGAGGGTTTATATGATGAAAATAAAAAACTACATAAAATATGTTTTAAGTGTTACTAAATTTTATAAAGAATCCAAAGAATAAAATAAATGGATTATCAAGGAAAGTAAAAAATTCAATAAGTATAATGATGCTCCCAATTAAGAAATAATAAAATTTTCATCATGTTCTAAAGGTAAGATCTATGCGGATTTTTAGTCTCTTCAAAAATAGATTGATAATATTAGAATGGAATTTGTTTTCTTAAAAGTGACGTTATCTAAATTTATTAAAGGAAATGAAAAATATAATAAGATGTCAGTTATGATGAAATTGGATAAATATAAAACTTGTTTTGTTTATAATCCATAGATTCTAAAGCCATATAAGACTACTTTTATAGAAATTTCATCTGGGAAAGTTTCTTTTATTACATGGTTTAAATATTGTATGTAAGTACATTCTTCTAATGAATGTTCTATTAAATATCTTCAATCTCTTTGTTATACTAATAATTATATTTTAAATAATTTTTTTATAAATTTACAATATAAAAAATGTCTTAAAAATGTCTTGGTACATATTAGTTTTATTGCTAAACCATTTGGACATAAAATAGCTTGGGTACTAAAAATGTCAAGTAATTAATTTTTATATGAAATATGTCTTGCATTTCTCCTGAAAAACACATGGTAAATGGACAGTGGCGGTTCTAGACACTTGGCTGGTGACCTACTGAATTTTATCTCTCACACCAAATGTTATGGTGGCTCTATCACTTTTCAAGATATCTCTAAAGGAATGGTTAAGGGATTTGGTGAGGTAGGTATTTCAAATGTTGTTTTAATTTCTAAAGTTTTATATGTTGATGGTTTGAAACACGACATAATAAGTATTTCACATTTATACAATGATGGTATGTATTTTAAATTTATTGATAATAAATATTTTTATTTAAAAACAAAAATGGTTTATTTTATTCTAAAAAATATATAATATTTAGTCTATTAATTTCACTGATTTTCCTAATCAAAATGTTATGTTTCCCAATTCTATCGAAATAGATGGTGTTATTTGGAATATAAGGCTTGTTCATTATAATTTCAAAATAGTACATAAAATATACAAGCATAGAAATGTTCTATATTTACCAAAGATAAAGGTACGTAAAGAGTTTGTTTGTGAATTGTACTTAAAAGGTAATAAGGATAAGTGGTCATTCAAATAAATCAATCATGTTTCAAATTATATACCAAATGAGTTATTACATCTTATTTTATTTGGTCCCATAAAAAATGTTAGTTTAAGTAGAAATAAATAATATTTTTTCAATACCAATGTTTTAGTTGATTTACATGGGTTTAAATTATTTCTTATAATCATGAAACCAGAGCTATATTTATTTCTTTTTGTAAGACAATTTCATATATTAATGTTTGTTTACTTGTTTCGATTTAATGGATAATAAAGGTTAATTTTTTAATTTTAATTTTGATAAATTTTTTGATGAAAATGGTTATCGTCAATATTATTATTCTCCTAGAACACCACAATAAAATGGATTTATAGAATGAAAAAATATAACTATTCAAGAGATACATAAAGAAATGATTAATGAATATAGTTTAATAAAATACTTTTTGGCTGGATCTGTTAATAATTTATGCTATGTTTTTAATAGATTTTATGTGATATCTTTGTTGAAAAAAAAATTTATGAATTGTTAAAATGTAAACAACCAAAGTTTGTTTATTTTAATGATCTTCATTGTAATGTTTTTATCTTGAATATGAAATATAATTTAGATTTGTTTGATGTAAAAAGTTTACTAGGTTTATTTCATAATTATTCATCTAATAGTAATGATTATATAGTTTATAATAATCATACTATGACTGTTGAAGAATTTATTCCTATAATGATTGATGAATTTTTTGATGTTAATAAACATATTTTGGAAAATATTAATCATGATTTTAGGGATTTAAATTTTGGTGAAGAAAAATATCCAGGTAACATATCTCTTGAGGTGGAAAAATTTTCTTCCCAATGTGATCCTATATTGAGGAGGATTCATAAAGATCGTCATAAAGACAACGTAATTGGTAATTTTGATTATGGTATGAAAACCAAGATCTATGCTTTAATAATCTTTATGAATTCTTCTTTTTTAATCATTTTCTTACTAATATTGGTGATGCTTTAAATGATCAAAATTGGATTATTTCTATGAAATATGAGTTCAATAATTTTTTTAGAATTAATGTTTGGCCATTAGTTGTATTTACGAAGGATAAGTAGGTAATCAGAACTAAATGGATAGTTTAAAACAATTTGGATGAATCTGGAAATATTGTCAAAAATAAATCTAGACTTGTTTCTCAAGGATACTTTGAAGAAGAATTAAATGAAATATAGTATATTTATTAATCAGTCCATGTATAAAAAAGAGTTAGTTGAATGTTTTGTACTTTATTCTTGTAAATCTATAAAAAATCCTATGAATACTAATTTTAAATTAGATGTTGATGAATCTAGTAAATCATGTTGATATTAATGTTTATAGAGGTGTGATAGGTAGTCTGATTTATTTAACTGCATCTTAACTTGATATCATGTTTAGTGTTTTATTATGTTCAAGTTATTAAGATAATCCTAAGAGATTCATATTAATGCTGTGAAAATAATAATTAGACCTATTCAAGGAACTGTAAACTTAGGTTTATTTTATTATAAGTATAATTGTTTTGATTTAATATCATATTATGAAACTAATTTTGGAGGCTCTAAAATTTATAGAAAAAATCACAGAATATTTGAGTAATTTTCTCATAAAAAGTTTAATTTCTAGTTATTATAAGATGAAATTATCTATTTCTCTCTCTACTTTAGAAGCTGAGTAGTTTTTTAGCTCGATGTTTATAGATTAAGAAAAACGTACATGATATTGTTATTTATCCTAATAAATTTTCTATTTATTGTGAAAACACACCAACAATTAATATTTCCTAAAATAATTTACAAAATTATAGAATAAATCATATCGATGTTATAATTCATTTTATTAGAGATCATGAGGATAAGGGTGATATTGTTTTGGAGTTTATCACAAAACAATAAACATACAGATATCTTTACAAAGACTTTAGACTTTTCGAGGATTTAAAAACTTATATTTGATATTTTCATATTTTAATATTTATAGTTTTATATTTTCATGCATTTAGGGGGAGTTTGAAAATGTTTATATACTGAAATATTTATATTTACATGAAATTTGTAAAATTCAGAATCTGTTTTTCATAATTCATTTGTTTTATTTCTATACATATTTTTTCATTATAAAACTATTTTAAAACCTCTAATACAACATATATGATGTTAATATACAGTTTAATCCTTTAGTGTGGATAAAATATTATTTTTCAAAGGATTTATCAAGTTTTTTTTCAAGATTTTTGTTAATGAATTCCGCTCATTGCATCTAACAATATGTATCAATAGATGGCTTTACAGTGGCTCCAAGATATATGCTCTAAAAAATTCATCTTTAAGAATAAATTTATAAAACAATTATCATTTTTTTCTTGTCATTACTATATAACATACAATATATATATATATATGTATGTATGTATGTATGTATGTATGTTTTTATGTATTCAAACCTTATCTTTATTATAATTTTAAAAGAGGGAAGATGTTTTATAAATTATAATTTTTTTTTGTAATTATAAATAAGGGGCATAATGTTGAGTGGCTCTATAAAACACTTTATGTTTTTGTAATTACAAATTATTATTTGTTTAATTTTTATTCCAAGTATTAATACGTTGAGTTGTGTATTAATTATGTTATTCTTGATCTTGATCATATCATTTTATTCAATTCCTAAAATATAAATAGTTTTCATGTTTTGATTGTTCATAACATGTTCTACATGTTTTATTTTGAATTTCTATGACAAATAAGTCATTTGGGACCTTAAAATATAATTCATACATGTTTTTAATATTCCCATACAACCAATATACTATAAACCATGCATCCAATTCAAAATCAATGTAGTTGATTTGTTATTCATGTAGTCGTTATGAAATCCATGTAACCGATTTTCCGAAATCTATTACAATCTGTATTTCAACCATATATATATAGATAAAAAATTCCTAATTGAGTGATTATTTTTTTTGAAATATATAATGATTATTTACATCTAATTATAACAAATATACTTCTAAATCGAACTATATAATGTATAACATTTTTATTAAACTCATTGGATATTTGCAGTCTAATTTTTATAGTTTTCAAGGACTTTTTTACAATAGTTTTTTATTCTTAATTTGATTTATATAATTTTAATTAAGTTGAGTATTTATTATTTATAAATATAATTAAATTTTATAAATATAATTCATAAGAACCCAAAGTTAATTCTATAATTAATATGTTCTATTTAAGGTCTGCATTTTGAAAATTTAATATGTTTTTAGTTTGTTAGGAATTTAGATACCTGAATTGCCTCTATGATGAATTTTTTGAAGTTAATATATTACATCTATTCACATTCATGGAAAAAAATCCTATGTGAATTTTCGTAAGAAGTTTAGTGAAAATCCTATAGGAAATTATACTTTGTTTTATGATCTGTTTCATATATTGATTTGTTTCATGTTTATTTCATATAGATAAATTATTATAACGACTTTATAAATTCATATTAATTATATATAACCTATGTGATGTGTCTTTTAAACATGTTTTTATGATAAAATAATTTTTTATTTTCATGCACAATACATAAAAATTGAAATTTGAAAATTCATTTTTATTATGTTATTTTTTATTTGATTCTATTGCTTCTGAATTCATATAAGTTTATTTTCATATCATCGAATTTTTTTAATATTTATAATTTGGTGTTATTATTATTTTGATATTATTTTCATGTTTACTACTCATTTTAAATAGAATAAATTTTTATTTTTTATTTCAAATGCAAAATTTCTTTTTTTAAAGGATTTATCTGTGACCTATTATTATATGGAACATTTCCATTATTATAATGAATTGTTTTAAATTGAGTTAAGTATTTTAGTATTGTTTTGAATATTGGACATGATTTGAAAGATTATTATTCAATGATAATATTCTTCTCTCTCTATCTCTCTGATATTTGTGTATTATTCTTTTTGAATATTAAATCGTAAAATGATTTCTCATCTATGTCATGTTAATTTGTTTTAAAATGGAATCAATATGTGATTATGTGTAGATGTGTACAAGTGAAATAATTATTAGACGATGAATCTTTGATGAGAGTTTTCACATTTTAAACATATATAATGCAAATAGCATTGTGGTGTTAATACTGTAATGTGAATTACATTCTCTTTGTGATTAATATTTATCACAAATATTTGATGATCTCTCAATGTCTGAACAAAAACTTATATGAATTATTATACTACATTAATAAGACAGTGAAGTTGATCAAACACTTAAAAACCAATACCAATGTTATATTCTTAGATTATGTATTTCATTAAAGTTACATGAGTTTGTGACACTTCTTCCCATCTCCCATGTTCTTTCGCTTTGATATTTAAGATTTAATATAAAAAAAATTCTCTATCTTTGTGTTGTGAATTCTAGATTCAAAATTTATGACCATTATTATTTTGTCTCTCAATATTTAAATTTAGAGTTGTAATTAGGTTATGACTTCCCATACAAAAGTCATGTGTTTTTCATTCATCCACTATAAAAATTAGTTTGTAATCGAGTTATGATTCTCCTTTAAAATTCATATGAGTTCACAACATATCTATCATCATGTAGAGATCTATAAGAGTATACTACGTCCACATTAGACCAAACTACTATAAAAAGAATCATTTCGTTATTTCTTTAATTTTTTCTTCTAATTATCTAAGCTAATTAACATTGATTATTAAATTATTTCCTTACAATATTAATCTCGCCTATTCATCTCCCACATGTATATTATCAATCATGTACCTATCTGGCCTAATAAGGATATCAAAATATGTGGATTCAAAATGATGATATTCCAAAGACTTCTTTCTTATTATCGTTATTGGCATTATCAGTTTAGTTTGAGGTCATTTAATGTGGAAAATTCTACTGATCCTTCATGAGTTTAACAAACACAATGTTCACAGTGGTTTTGGATATGTTTTTGGTATTTTTAATAGATGAAATCCTTGTGTACTCTGCATCCAATGAGGATCAAAAAAGAATATGTTTGTTGTTTTGGGAGTTCCTCATCATCAGTAGCTATTTGGAACGTTTTTGAAGTGTGAGTTCTGGTCTCTTGATGTTCATTTCATGGGGAATTTCTTATCTCGGTAGGGAGTAGTGGTAGATATTTCAAAGATCAGGGTAGTTGTTTCTTGATTATCCCCCAAGATATTTGTAGATGTACAGATTTTCCATGGTCTTGTAGGATACTATAAGAGGTCAGTACCTGATTTCTCTGAGGTTGTGACTCCTTTAAAAGAATTTACTAGAAGAGATCTGGTGTTCTTGTGGATTGATTAGTTTCAAGAATATTTTGAGTACCTAGAGGAGAAGTTGGTCAGTGCATGAGTTCTTCATTGGCTAGAAGAGGATATTCAGTTCGAGGTTTTTTTGTGAATATCTATATCTTGATTTCAGTTTATTATGATCCATAAGTGGTCCGTCATCCCTTATGGTTCTTGAAAGTTATGTCCCCATGATTTTAAAAATTTCACCCATGATCTCGAGTTGAGAGTAGTCATGTTTTCCATGATGTTGTTGAAACATTGCCTCATTGATTATAGTTTTTTGGGTTTTCACGAATCATAAGAGCCTGAGGTATATATTATAACAATGTAAGTTAAACATTCAGTTGAAATGGTGGATAGAAAACTTATAGGATTATGAATTTGAGATTTAATATACAATAGGAAAGGGTAATGTTATAGATGATTCTATTAGTAATAATTCATGTAGTGATGTCTAGTGTGAATATAGAGATTCATAGAGTGTGAGGAAATAGATATCAGTGATGAATCCGGATATGGGAGATCATAGAGGTCAAGTATGTCTTTACTAGATGAAATTGAAGTTTTCTATCTTGCATTAGGTGGGGGATTTATAGCTAGTTGATTCTTAGGTGTAGGTATATATAGATTGAGTTACCTTTTCTGATTCTTCTAATCGATGGTTAGAGGATGAAAAACACCAAGTGTTGTTCCATGGGAGGCTTTTCATCCATTTGGCGCTGCATGAGATGGTTCTCCATGAATTCCATAGCTCACCCGTGGTGGTACATCCAAGCATGAAAAAGATGTATCGTTCTTTGAGAAGGTTGTTTTGTTGGCCTGGGTTGAAGTGTGTAGTTATAGATTTTGTGTCTCGATGTTTGGTCTACCATAAGATGATAGTTGATCACCATGCTCCTAGTGGTTTTATCCAATAATTATATGTTCCTCTTAAGAACTAGGGGAACAAATGTATAGAATTCATAACTAGTTTACATTTATATCAGGAAATATTTAATGCTATATGGGTGATATTTGATCATTTGATGAAATCACCCCTTAATAACAATCACGGAGTCAATCTCAATAGAGATTATATTCGGGAATTTCCTAGAGGTGGTGGTGGGGCACCATATAATATTGATGATAATAATATCTGATCATGATCCCTATTTTACCTCTAAGGTGTGGAGTGGACTTTATTATTCTTTTGGATCTTAGTTATGAATTAGCACTACTTTTCATCCGCAGATGTAAAATCAGAAAGAGTCAGATATATGGAATATTAAATACATGTTATGTTGATGTGTCATGGATATTAGAGGTTTATAGATGGGGAAGCTTCCTTTGTTTATGTTTTGGTATAATAATAGTTTTCATTTCACCATTGGTATGGAAATGTTTTAAGATTTGTAAAAATGAATTTTCTATTCTCCTTTTTCTGATGGTGTTGGAGTGTCATCAATTCTTAGGTTGAAGCTAGTAATGAACTTGACAAATATGTTTTAGGTAATTCATGAAAAGATGAAATCAGTACATGATCATTATAAATACTATGTCAATCATAAGAGGATACCACTAGAATTTTATGTTGAAGATCATGTGTTCCTGAATGTGACTCTTTATCAGGGGAAGCAATTTTTAGTTGTGGAGTAATCTTTCTCTTGGATTTTTTGGTCTTTTAGATGTATTGGATTCTGTTATAGTTTGGGGGTATTATTGAACACTTCCCATATAGATGATTTGGATATATAATTTATTTCATGTATCATAGCTTCATCGTTATCTCAATGAGGACTCCCACACCATTGAATGGGGTAAGATCGGAGATGGTGATGATTTGACCGTCAAGGAGCGGCCTGTAGAGATCTAATACTATTCGATAGAAGGTGTTGTGGAAGAAAATTATTCCCTTGGATTTTGTATTTTCGTAGCACGATGGTGTGGAGGAGAGTACCTAGGAAAGTGATTCATAGATACACACTCAATATCTAGATTTTTTTAAATTTATTATCTCTATTTTAATGTTTATAATTTGTGTATATTGGATTATTCTAGTTCATAAGATGGTTTATATATAGTCTTTTGTTGTGTTATTTCTCTCATTTGAGAGGTATTTACCTCTAGAGAGTGTTTAGGAGATGGTTGATTGTGTTGTGTGGTTTTCACTTTGTCCTCTGAGTATGGATTTTAATCTCTTGTGATGGAGAAAATCTTGAGAGGTACCTCATAAGGTGGCTTTTCTAATTACCATTTTCATTCCCTTATAATTGATTTTGGTTTAATTCTCAAGGAATACAATTTTTTAATAGGTATCTATTCTAATTATCTAGTTCCTAAGAACTTTTACATGTGTTTTACTTGGTCTGTAGGTTCCAAAAAAGGGTGTTTAAAGGCTAACGGTATTAGTAAGTGGTGAAAAATGATGGTAACATCTCATGATAGAAGACATAGTCTAGTGGTAGCACCTAGTAGAAGAATTAGTCTAGCGATAGTAGCTAGTAGTAACATCCTTATTCTGGTGGTAGAAACTGGATGTTACAGATTTATTTTAGCGATAACAGCTGGTAATAGTAGACTTAGTCTAACAGCAATAGAATTAATCTGGTAGTAGTATCTAGTAGTAGTAGTTGGTGGTGGTTGTAATTGGTGGAAATAATATTTGATTTTATAAGACAAAGTATGTCAGCAATAGTTGTTGGTAGCATATGGTTGAAATATCTGGCAGTAGTAGCCGGTAGTAACATGTACTATTTTTTCTAAAATTTCCATTTTTTCTACATTTACATATTTTTTTAATGTAAAATGGTTTTAAATCCATAATTAATGAAATTAAGATCCATTTCAAAATATGATATTTACATCATTTTTTTAAAACACTAGTTATTTTAAAATGGATATTTCTCAAGGATTTAATGGGATTCACAAATAATGTTTGAACCATGATATTGAAATCTCATCAGTTCCATGTTCTTAACTCACATTTCAATCATTCAAATCCTAGATTTATATTTTCTAATCTGAACGAATCATCCTTATTCATAAATCTTGGAGAATCACATTAAGTCCAAAGATCAATCCTATATATGATTTCTCAGAGTATCAACATTTGTTTTGACACTCCATTTTAGCAACAGTATGTCACGTTTGAGGTTGTTGCATCATCTTATTGAAGCGACTTTGGAAACAACATTTCCAGGTAGGTGAATCATTTTTTTCTCCTTATATATTACATGAAATCAAAAAATTATCATTTTTTAGATCTTTAGGTGATAGTGAAATTTACCATAATAAATATTGTACTTGATTAAATAAAGAATAACTGTTTTATGGTTGTAAGAATCACATGTTGTCACGTTCCACCATGATAATAGTTTATCTCTTAATTTTCTAGATAGTGTTATATCTATACTATTATTTTTATAGAATGTTTTTTAATGGGTTTATCTAATTTAATTTTATTAAATTGATAAATAAAATTAAGACAAAAATAATTTGGTTGGATACGAAACATAAGAGGCCTGCTTAATGAATTCATTGATTCTTATAATTTGATGCTAAATGCATGTTTGTTTAATATTTTTACTTAATGTATTAATTTAATTGATATATAAATTTAAGTTAATGATTTTAAATTATTAATGGAATAAAAGATATTTTTAAAGGATAATTATTCTTATAACTATGAAACTGGTTTTATGCTACAAAGCATGTTAAATTAATTTTATGGCATATTATATCTGATTCCTTAGGTATCCTATAGTTGGTTCAAAGACTCAAACTTCTCATACATAAACTCTACACATTAATATACAAATATTCATTACATAATATAACTATCAAAACTAAAATCATTTATGCCTTGTTCATTTAGAATCATGGATGCATAAACAACTATTACATAAGTTAGCTATGTCATTTCCCACTGTGTTCATCATAAAAATAAACCTACATAGAAATAAAATACATAATATCTTTCATCATAACCTATAAAATAAAATATAAGAAAGGGTGTGCTCATATTCTTATTAAGGTTAAACAAGGGAGATATCAATAGATCACGAGTAAAAATGAATGAGAACATTAGAATGACATTTGAAAACCATACCCTGCATATCATAGATCACAAACCTGAGTCATCAAATAAATATTGGTAGCTTATAAGAACATAAATCTTATTGGAAACAAATAACAAGAACCATGAGAATTAGACATTGGCATATGACATATAATTATGGAATCCACATAAGCATAGAAAATCATTTACATAGTATTCAAGGCTAATTTCCACGACTATCATAGCAGAATGGGATCACTCCCCAAACCATTGTAGTAGTCAAGGTTCACCACCAAGACTATCATAGTGGATATAGTCCCATACTGAACTTGTTCCACTCCCTATTCAAATTCTCTTTATAACATGATATTTCAATCTTTACCCAATTCATAGGTGGGAGATATAGGTTCCACCCATCACATAATAAAAACAAAAAATATGTATACTATAAGATAAAAAATAATTCATTATTTAATAAACCATGATATGAAATATGAATCATTAACATATCATCATAACATAACCTATGGAAAAGGAACCGACGTTATAATAATTTCATAATTTCATCAAAGCATAACCTATAAAAAAGGAGTATGTTTTATAAGTATTTTATCATGGTATAAACATTGGAAGATAAATGGGTTTCCTAAACATATTTTCATTATAAACATAACAAATCAAGATAATGAATAAGAATTTTATCCTTGGATCATATCCCAAGTAAAACATAAGTAACTTCAATGGATGCCATAATCGATGGAATATGATTTTGAATAATCACTTGGAACATTTATTAAGTAATATAACTTATCTTACAAAATTAATTATAAAATATATAAATGAGGCTTCAAAGAAAATAATGGCCATTACGGTGGGAAATTTATTTGATGTCATACACAGAAAAACAAATATTCCATTCACAATTTCGGTAAAATCCAAACGAGTCTTGTTTGGAAAACAACTTAAATATTCCATCTTACATTTTTAAAATGTCAATAAAGGGTAAAAATTATTTTAAAAAATCACATAGGAAGATTATAATATTTTTGAAAACATTTTTAGAAAATATGGACATGGAAGAGAATGGGTTTTCAACCGAAGGTAGAAACAAAATTAGTTTTCTTTAAAAACATTATTTTTAAACTCTCTTGTACATAAAGATAGGAAAATTATGGTAAAACATATATTCTCATTACACAACCATATGAGAAGAAAATTCAAGTCTTTATTGATATATGGATCATAATATTTCATCATCAGAATCATAATAATAAACAATCATGATAAACAATGAGATTGTATCATAAAACCCTTACCACTTTGGAAATAATGAATTGAAATACCCAATTAAATAATAACATTAAATGAAACATAAAATATCATTATATGAAATAAAATCAGGATAAAACATGTCAATGTGTCTCTTTATACACCTCATAAAATAATATTGTTACATACCATGATATATTTCGCAAAGAAGGCAAATAGAGACAAAAATCCCTTACCTTGAGTCCCTCTTACATTGAATGCGCTCATAACACCTATATAATAAATATAAATTTATTTTAAATATATTATAGGACCATAAAAATAAATATCATATCATATATTATGTACTTATACCCTTTTATTACCAATTTATTAATAAACCATTGAAAAAATTACGATTTGTGTAATGATTACTTCGTTTTTCACATATGTTTTGATTTTTTATTTTTTTTCCTCTTACTCTGATCAAGGTTCCATATTCTCTAGAGTGTTATTCATGATATTAATATCATATATATTAACTATATATTTATTTATATAAATCCCTAATATATATAATGAAATACACCGTTCATGGAGATGATGGGTTGTACATATGCATGAACGATTTCTCCAAATTCTCGACAGATGAAGTGAAAGAAATGAAAATAATATATTAACATTATATAATAATTTGTATTTCTTATATATTATATATATTCATTAAATTTATCCCTTATTACCTTCTATATATAATGAATGTGAAAAATGAAACACATCACTTTGCGAGGGGGTAGTACACCGTACAATGATCGACATTATCGTATCCCCCACAAAATGGAATGTAAAATAGTTATATATTATGATATATTTGTAGAATTATATTTAGGTTAAAAATATAATATATATACTTTATATTCATCATCATTCCCAACTGTGGGTAGTTATGATGGAAAATATTCCACATTGGTTCGTGAGTTCATAGTTCACCATACAGAGGAGCGACGATATTATTTCCCATTTGAGGGAAGAAGAGATGAATGTAGGTCATTATCATAGAATAATAATATCTTGTTATAATTAATGTACTATGGTTATTATATTATCATGTATTAATAATATTTTATGGAGGAGGAGGAGGAAATAAAATAAAAATGCTCGTTTAAGAACATTATCTCTTCTTCGGGAAACCTCCTTAGGTTTACACCAAAATCCTTCCTACATTAGATTTATAATCAAAAAATGGATTCTGTTATGTGATGAATGTAAGATTTGGTGTCCTAAAACTAACAGGTTGTGTTTTTATTACATGTACATTTAATGTATTCAAATATTAAACATATTATTACATATTGTCCATTGTTCTTCAAGACTATGATGTAATAATGTACTAGAGTATTGGTTGCATTGATAAGGTCATGGAAGTTCCCTACTATGATGAGAAACATGGAATAATATAAAAATATTGTTAAATATAGTTATAAGATTGGATGACATATTATTATGGGACACATAGCATGCAGACCGTTAGGTGTGTGTACTCGTAAGAAGATGAGACATCCTCTCATGAGGTTCGCACTTGGTAATTTCCAAGTTGAGAGATTACAAGAACTGACCCGCCAGTAGGAATTTATCATGTTTTTGAGTCATGAGATATTTTAATCTGTGGGAATATGTAATGATACTTAGACTTTAAAATTATCATTAACATGTGTCATGACTCGTGACATTGATTTACTAATGAAAATGGTTACACAGACAGTTGGCAGGAAGTAGGGTTCGTTGGGTGCATCACAATTGGCATGTTATAAATGAATAAGTTGAAGAAGAATTTTTCCCTTCCATTTATAGTAGTTAATATATATACCATTTTTTTGAAATAGATTCGTCGCATAAAATTCCATGGATATGGTGTAACGAAGAGTTTATTTCAGGTATTCAACGAATGACGTATCAAGAATAAAAGTTGATGACACTATCATGAAACCTGTTTGATGATATATTGCTAAAAAGGTATCATATTACATAGTGAGTTATCATATGTGGATTTAATTGTTGAGATTTTATGTTCATTCTCTTGGGTTCCTTGACCGATAGAAAGATTGTACTTGTAGACTTTAGGCAAGATCGCCTAAGGCCAACAAGTGAAAATCCTAGAGGGTCACACACTAATTTTTTCTGGTTGTCTCAGTAATATTATATTTGTATTTAATTAATAGATGTTATTCTCAAGACAAGGGAATAATTTTATTCTAGTTAAAATGATTATAATTATTAAATAAATATTTATTCATTGGATTGTAGGTAAAATATATTTATTTATTTTATTAAACATTTAATAAATATTTATTTTCTAGTTTGTAAATAAAATATTTATTTAAGAGAATTATTTATTTATTTATTTATTAACGTGTTTAAAAAATGGAAGTGGATTCTGAGTGGACCAATGTTGTTTCTATAGTAAAATAATTATTTGCAAGATGATAAATAATTATTCAACTGGTCGGCATAAATTAAAATAATTATTCTATTATTTTTGTGACACATAATTTTATATATATTTCTATTTTTCACAAGTTGGAACACTATAAATAATGATTTGGTATTATTATTAATATAATGGGTTTTATATAAGGTTATGAATGTATTTAATTACTATTACACAATTAAATATTGTAATCAAAACCCCATGTCAATATATAGACACATACACTTATTATTTATACACCAAACCACACACCCAGTGAAGTGATAATTGTTGTGCTTAATATTTTTTCTCACAAATCCACTTTATAAACCTCTCAAGAACATGTTACGCTATTCAAGTTTGAAGAACAAGCAATCAAGAATGACCGACATAAGAAACTCGCTTCACTGCCCTAGCACCCGAAGAACAGGCAGTGTCGATCAGAGGCCATCAAAGCACCTGTGGATCCCCGCTAGAGGGATTCTAGTTTGGATGGTTAAATCATTAAAATTTCATATACTAGTTGTACTTTTAATGTTTATGTTATGATTCACACATTTCATAAGAGGAATGCATTTGACTGTGTAAGTGTCGGGTAGGGGCTTCTATAGCCCCTCGATGCCTTGGTAGGTCTCATGATATGATTATTTTTGGGTTTTGCCTAATGACTTACCCAATTATGTATGGTGTCTTGGACGAAGCCTTGACGGTATGTTTGAGATGTCCCACATTATGATTTCCCTTATTATGTGATTAGTTATTGATATTACATGTGATTATTCAACTAGTAGAATATCAATGGTAATGTATAAATAACATTATATGATTTACTGTTGCCATATTATGCTGAAGTTATTATTTTAAAGGCTTGTGTTTTATTTTAATAACTTTCCATAATAGTTTATGCTTACTTATGATAGCATCCACTATATTATTATCCTTACTACACATCTGATCTCACCCCTTTCATATGTTTTATTTTTCCCTAAGAAGAGAAAAAGTATATTATGACTAACTTGTAGGGATAGTTTAAAGGATATGAGAGTTTTCAAATGGGTTAATATTATTTTTTTTCATTTTAAGATGTAATGTAATTTTTAAGTTTGTATCAATCATTTTCCAAGGATACAAAACTGGTCAGTCCATTAGGAATTGAGTCCTTGTAATCATGCCAATATAATGTAATAATGCACCGAATCGTGGAAACTAGGGTTAGGGAATTATAACTTTAATTATACCCTCTTGTTTTCAACACTGGTTTCACCCATATAGACATAGAGATGATTAGTTTAAGGATCCTTATTAAGAAACCCTTGTGATACCTTTTTTATACATGAGTAAATTTTTTATGATTCATTAGTAGAACCATTGAATTTTATTTTTAATAATGGGAATATGAAAAATAGGGTAGCAAGAAAACAAAAACAATAGTTTTGGATCAAGATGAGAAAAATTAATTGATTATGTATGGTGTGGGTATTAAAAAATAAAGGGGGATATTATAATTCCCATGTTGTGTTTTGTTTGTATTTTTTTTTCAATAAGATCAATATGTAAAATGTTGTAAATTTAAAATGAGTAGAAATGGTAAAATAGTTTTCATATAAAACTTTTGGACACAGATTTTTAGACTCATAAGATTGGTCACAGGTTTCAAGAAAAAAATCTAATGATTATTTGATATTATTTCAAGTTACTAAGAAATAATGAATAATTCATGATATGGGATGATGTTTGAATGAGAAAAAAAGTGAAAATTCCTTATGTCTCTAAAAATGATGTCTTCCAAACACATATCATCAGATGTTGAAGTTAATATAATTTTGAGTTTTCTGAAGTTTTATGAGTTGTAAGAGTTTTTATTAGATTCACCATCAAATGAACCATCAGTTTTATGATTAGATAAACCATCATATGATATGTCGATCTCAGGGAGGTATAATGCTTTGAAGTTGAAAAATGTGTGACATCAATGTTGTAGTTTTCAAACACACTGATTGGTAATCAAATGTAGAATAATTGTGCAATGAAATAGGAGAGATCATGTTCAATTAGATTTTATTCCTAAGAAACACTTGATCATAAACTGAGTGATAGGATTTAGATGAGTGGACAAAGTCTCTAGACAAATAATTTTTCAGGTGTTCCATGTTTCTTCTAAATTTGTTATAGGTAACATATGTCTTTATAAGTTGCAATATTGTAGTATAACATTATCATTTGGATTGAAGCAAAAAAGTGAATATTCAATTTTTTTCTTTAAATGACTCTAGAGAAAAAGTTTATTAATTAATTTAATTGTGTCATGTTTCATCAGACAAGATTTGACATCGATTCATCAAATTAATGTTTTTCATCGAGTCATCGGATGTAGAGAAACCATCATAAACATTTTTGTTTATATAATGTGAACTATGTAATATTTATGTCAGAATTGGTTCAAGAGTAATTGACATGTGATGATTTTTTGGATTATCAATTTTGGACTTATGGTTTATAATTTTAGAAGAGTTGGGAAGATTAAATAAGTTACGATAAGTTGTTAGAAGACTTAAGAAAAGACGAATTGGTCAATGTTGAAGCTCAAATGAATGTGAAATCTGAAGATCAGAAAATTTGTGTGATTAAGAAAGGAAACCGTTTTCCCACTAAATTATAAACCAGAGGACCTATAAATAGAATTATATAGTAAATCATACTATGGAAGTATTCTTGTGTGAAAAAATATAACAATTTGAAATTTTTGTGATAGACTGAGATCCCAACAAAAATTTTCCTTCAGGTTGAAGTTGATAATACGAGATAAATATTAATTGGATAAGGGAGTTTTTGTTAAATTCCCATAGGATGGAGTCCTAGTGGATGGAGTCACATTAGATGGAGTTCTATCTATTGGATAAATTGTGATTTTCCGGTTTTGTTTCAACTATGTTGAAGTAGGAAGAGCATAGGTTCAAAATTGCTACATTGGAAGAAGTCTATAAGATATTAGTTATAGGATAGAGGTTAGATAGGCTAACATTTTTGAAGTAAGTTTTCGAACAGAAATTATATAAAATTGAGATTGGTCATAGTGATTTTTTTGAAGATCTCGAGGAAGTTTCAAGACCAAAAAATTATTAGTAGAATTATTGAAGTTATTGAAGACTGTATAGAAGTGAAGTTGATCCAGATTACTTGTGGATGATTTAAAGAACATTATAAAGTGGATAAGACTAGAAGAAGAAATATGCTTATATTAGATCTATAACCAATTACTAAATAGCCCTGTCAAATTGGTTTTCTAATCAGCTATGAATAAGTAGAATATGAAAAGGATTGTTCGGATGTATAACCAACTATAGAAATAAAGTTGAATACTTGTTGTAGAACTATTTTATTCTTTTGAGTTATTATTCTAGAAATAAGTTAGTAAATGAAACCATGTTGGGGGAACTAAACACCAAGTTAAAGAGTAGGTATTTGTCCTAATCGTGGTAAATATTTTTTATTGATCTCACTTTGTATTTATTGTATATGAAAGGTTAGTTTGATATTTATATTTTAGTGGATTATAACTCCAAAAAGTTTTTATACGTTAAGAATGTTTTCTTAAGTAGAAGGTAAAAATATTATTATAAAATAAAAGGTGATCACTTATTCACCCCTTCTCAATGATCTTGATTATTTATGAAGCTTAACATACCACCAGAAATACACTTTAAAATCCCTATACATCTTATTTACATTAAGTATGAATGGAGAATAAAGAACTATGATCCTCTTATAACATATCATTCTTAAAAATTGATATTCAGGGGACACAAACATGGGTTCTGAATCATATTATTCCATCATCTTCAATGTTATACTTAGGAACATTTATCAACTTCTTTGGTATCTCTACATAATTATTCTACACCAATTTAATATTTACTTCGATGTATGGTTAAATATTCATTTATGAAAGAAAATATTTCTACCCTTACTTTAAGATTTCAAGATCAATCCTTTGAAAATCCATAATTATTTCATCTACTCTTATCAGCATCATAAATAAGATAGATTGATCCATTTTATAAAAGGCATCATCCACGTTGTTTGATTTCATAGGGTGGTAATGTATCAAGCAGTCATAATCCTTAATTAGCTCCATCCATCTTCACTATAACTTATTCAAGTCCTTATATTTTAATATATACTTTAATATTTTGTGATATATATATATATCACTTTTTTCTATAAATACAATTCCCCAATAACATTAAAAAAATTACCACAATAACCTCAAAATAATGATTTGGGATATTTTACTCACGAACCTTCAATTTTCAGGAGGAATAAGCTACAACCATGTCATTCTACGTGAGAAATCATCCCAATAACTTCATGGATTCTTCCCTACATATTAAAAACCCTTATATACTGTAGGGTACTATATGTATAGGTTCACTTAATAATCTTATTTTCATTTCCCTACAATTTTAATCACATTCATACATCTAAATGAACATAGGCCCCATCTGATCTAACATAGTAAGGGTGTTATATATTCATTATAAATTTTCCAAAATACATCGATAATATCCATCCAAAACAAAAAAATCTTCAGAACTCAGTCCCAATGGTTGATCTGGGCCAACGTTCAATAAGTTTCTTCCTTGATGGATCCACCAATATACCCTCACTTGTGATTATATAACCCATAAATAAATCTTTTTATATATATAATTCACATTTTATAAAGTTTTTATATGGTTTATCCTTTCTTAGGGTATTCAGAAAAACCCTCAAATAATCTTCATTCTCTTCATTGATCTTTAAATATATAAGAATATCATCTATAAAGACTACTAAAAACTAATCAAGGTAATTTTTAAAGACTATATTAATTAATTCTATAAAGATAGAGGGGGAGTTAGTATGACCAAATGGAATCACTACATACTCATATTGTTAATATCTTGAATGGAACACTTTCTTTGGTATATCATCCTTCATGACCATAAATTTATGATATTAATAATTTAATTCAATCATGGAAAAGTATTGTGCTCCACATAGTTGATTAAAAAAGTAATCAATATGGGGTAGTGGTTACCTGTTCTTGGTTATGATCTTGTTCAGATCTTGATAATGAATGTATAATCCCATAAATCCATATTTGTTTCTTAATAAAAACAATATGTGCACCCTAAGGTGACACACTTGGCCAAATAAATCCTTTTTTAAGATTCTCCTAGAGTTTCTTCTCCAATTCTGTAAATTTAATTAGATGCATTCTATTGGGTGTCCTTGAAATATGTATAGCTCCATGTATTAATTCTATTGAAAAATCAACTTCGTGCTTCAGATGAAGACTAATAAACTCTTATATAAATACATAGACAAAATCACTTACAATAAGAATACCATTTATGTTTAGTTTCTCCCTAACCATATAATATAAAAAAACTTTTTTATTAGGAATCAATAACCATATAATGGTTGTGATTTCCATTATAATTTCATATATATCATAGCACTTATAGACAATAATATGTTTGTTTATTATATCAAACATGAATTCCCTTCCTTAGTAATTGATGTGGGGTTTATGTAATGAAATTAAATCCATTCCTACAATAAAATAAAATTCCACCAGAGGAATAATGAAATGTTTTTTAGGACGCACATTCCCACAAACATCAATTGGAAAGGAATCATATAATGAGATGTTATCATTATACCACTATAGGGTTTCACTAATAATTCTATATCTATCCATTTTGGGATAGTAATTAAAATTCCTATATACTTTTAATGATATAATGGAATTTATATAACTAAGATCAAATAAGATACTTTAATATTTAAGCATACCTATCACCACCCCAACTTTATTGTTATATCATAAATCTCTTAGTAAATCCATAATCATTAGAAAAACCATTAGGAATATTTGATCGGAGGGTTCAATCATGATTAACCATTCATATTATTTCTAAATCACGACACATTATTTTCTATATATAACACATTGTGTTTAACCTAGGCTATTCAAAGTCATCATCTATTTAGATTCTTTATAATGGATCATAAAATAAATTTGAATTCACATTAAAATATACCCCTGGAGTATCAAACCATATGCACAGTAATGGAACACTCACCATACACTAGAATAATGGATGAGATATACTCACTAACTATTTTCGGGGTTGTATCCCCTATATTCATCTAGGAAAAAACTACATCCACATGTAGTATCTAGACATGGATTTATTACTAGTAAAACCACATAATCCATTCCTTATCAACACTTTAGGAAATTATTTTATAATTAGACTCATACTATGTATTCTTCACTAATGTTTTATCATCCTTGTTTCCAAAGGTTAATTAAACATTACTCTAATACCAACTATAGAGACCCACACATTTCAGACATAGATATTTCATATAAATAGATGAACATTCATTATATAAACTAATGATCGATTCCATAATATTATAGGTGTAGTGCCTTTGTAAACATGGAAACATTATCTATTGGTTATAAGTGAATTAAATCATCTCCCACAAAGTTATTCATAACTTGAACCATTCTTAGACATATAATACATAAAACCTTTCTTTATATCCTATAGAAATGAAACATTATAAAGGGTGGGCTCAAATTCTTAGTAGTGATTAGTAAGAAAGATATCAATGATCACATAAGCATAACATAAGAATAAGGGTATGAGAATAAAAACTTTACATTTGGAAATCATACCATTCATATCATATACCATAAAATTTAGTCATGAAATAAATCTTGGAAGTTCATAATTCAAGAATCATAAAAAATTCAACATAAATAAACATATAATAAAATAAAATCATTTCCTTAGTAGTTAGGGATCATTTTCAAGGCTATCATATTGGACTAGGATCAATCCCCAAACCATCATAGTAATAAAGGTTCACTCCCAAGACAATCATAGAGGAAAAAGTCCCTTATTGAAATCTGTTCACTTTGTATTTAGGTCATGTTTATCTCATGAGATATCAATATATAAAAAATTATTTAAAGCGAGATATAGGTCTCACCCATCTATGGTTATAACATGACCACAATCATTGGTTATAATATAACCACTGTCATTGGTTAAAACATGACCACCTTCCTTGGTTATAATGTAACCACCATCACAAAATGAAAATAATACATATGTGTGCCAAAATATCATAAAACATTCATCATATCAGAACCCATGAAAAAATAGTTTCATAAACATTTCATTACATCATAACTTTTGGATTAGAAATGGGTTTCAAAAATATTTCATAATTTCATCATAGAAAAACCCTTGGAAAAAGAATGGGTTTCATCGACATTTTTTCATAATAATCATGAAACATATAGAGAAATAATAAGGATGATATCATTGGATAATATTCCCATTAAATAATAAGTAACTTCAAATGATGTCATTATATATAGAAAATGATTTATCACAAGGAACATTTCATGAGTAAAATAACGTTTACACTATTAAAATATTATTTTAAAACTAAAGGTTGAAAAAATATTTTAAAAATATACTTCTTTGAAAATAATTTTTGAATAATATAATAGAATATTAAAACATCAGGTGGTCATGACTAAATAAAATTCGGTTCATTTTATATATGTTAAAATAAATAATTCCTTTCACACTTTGGTAAAAAGTGAAAAAGTAACTCGTTCAGAAAATGAAAATAAGATTACTTTTAAACCATTTTCAAAAAAAATTCAAAAAGTGTAGAATTCAATGTAAAAAATAATTTTATAACATTAGAGAATAACTGTAAAGCATTTTTATAAAACATGGACATGTAATAAAAATGGTTTTCCATCGAATGGAGAAATAAAGTAAACTTTTGTTTAAATTAATATTTCGTTCTCTTGAGAACATAAAAAAAATTTAATGGAAACATATATTCAAATTAAAGAACTATAGGATAATAAGAGGCAAGAGTTTCTTGAGAATTAGATCATAATATTTCATCATTGAAAACATAATCATCAAAAATCTTCATAAAAGTGAGATTGTAAAATAAAACATTTACGACTTTGGTATCTTTTGAATCGTAAGCCTAATGAAACAAAAATATATATATATGTATATCCCATAATTTCATGAGAATAACCATAAAGTAAATTTTTTAGTAGTATATACACCATAGAAAATAAATAAGTTATTAATATTACATGTTTCCTATAGAAATAAAATTTATATGTAAATCCCTAACATTAAGTATTGACTTCAATCGCACATGTTAGAACCTCATATTTAATAAATATATATTTATTATAAATATATTAAATAAAAATACTTATATAATGTTTTACCATATATTATTTTCTTATGATATTTTATTACCCATTTAGTAATTTTTTTAATAAAATCCTATTTTAGGTAATATCTGCTTTTTTTCATGTATGTTTTTATTTTGTATTTTCAGTCCTTTTATATTGTTCATCGTTCGATCATATATAGAATGTTAAACAATATATAATTATATTAAATATTCATTAAAAATTTATTTATATTTTTCCATTAAATTTCTATATATATATTGTATTACACCATTCATGGAGATGGTAGAATGTGTGTACCCATGAATGTTGTTTATGATGGATGGAAATGAAAGTAAGGTAAATAATATATCACCTTTACATATTAAATATTATTTTATTTATATCATGTATATTAGTTAAAGATATCCTTATTACCTTCCATGTAAATCATTATTGAAAGATGAATCACATCACTATGTGAGGTGGTAGTCCGCAATACACACAAGTGACCTTATCTTACTCCCACATAAAGGAAAGTAAAAAGGTATATATGATATTATAATTATATAATTATAAATATGTTGTAAAAATAATATATATATATATGTATATATACATTAAATCCATAATTATATCCATCCACGATAGGTGTTGATGAAAAATAAATTACATCGGTTCACAAGGTTGTAGTTCGCTGTATACAGGATCAATGGTTTTGTTTTCCATTTGATAGAAGGGGAGATGGATATAGGTTATTACATTAAAATAATAACATATGAGTATATTAGAGATAATTTTATTATTATATCATTATAGTTGATTAATATTTTAAGGAGGTGGAAGAATAAATAAAAAGACAATGCATGGTTAAGAGCTATACCTCTTATTCAGGGAGGCTCTTTAGGTTTATACCTAAAACCTTCTTAAGATAATTTAATAATAATAAAACGCCTATAGGATTTTGGAATTTAAATGAGTAGTTGATTTGGAGTTATTTTACTGAAACAAATGATCTTGGTGTTTAAAGATGATAGTAGAGGAGATATCCTTTTATAAGTGGGGAATTGAACACACATTAAAACTACTTGGAAATTTACCAAATAAATCCAAAATCATAAAGTAATTCCTAATAAATAAAACTCCAAATGACCATATATTTTCAACTGTGATATAATAATATTTAAATATTATCATACAATATGATTTAGATAAATTTTATTGGTTAAAACACCCTTAACCATTTAGTTAAAGCCCCCAGAAAACTCGTTTTAACATTAACCACAACAATTAATTTTTACTATTTTCTGTATTCATTTTAAAAAAAAGCTAACATTATTATATACTATTAATTATTATGATTACAAATTTGGAATCCATTTTTCCTAATTCCATTCAATGTAGTGTCAAAATTTAATTTAAAATTAAACCTACAAATGTGACAAAAAAGCGGTTTTCCAAAGAGGAAATATTCATAAGTGTGGAAAGTTTTGATATGAAAATTCATTATGAAATCGATTCCAATGAACAACATTGGATTAATAAATATAAAATTTAACAAATTTTACTTTTAAATTATTTTAAAACAAAATGATACATTGTATATGAGTTAAATGAAAAGGATTTTTTAAATAAAAATCATTATTTTTCTCTATTCTCTGAAAAATATTCATTTCATAAAATTCTGAAAAATTCTCACAAAAATAACATTAACATTTATATTTAAAAAAATTTGTTTTAATTATAAATTTTTTTCTAAAAAAAATGAATAAAATAAATAGATTTTTTTAAAAAAGTGCAATAAATGTCTTTTTTGATGAAAAATGTATTTTGAAGCATATAAAGTCTTTAATAAAAAAATAAAAAAATATTTATCAATATATTTTGATTATATAATATAATTATAATTAATTTTCAAATTTTAGTTTTTCCTATTCATACTATCATTTTTAATGTCTAGGTTATATTTATCATGTTTAAATAATAATAATATAAATAAATTATTGTGGTTCATTAAAACTCAGTATTGCATGTATCACAAGCTATCTAATAAATTAAATTTATTTGAAAAAAAATTCATAAAATATGAGAGTCTTATAGGTTTTTTATGAATTTATAATCATTAATTTAAAGGGTCTTTAAGATGGAACTCTCTATATCTAGATGGCTTATTCTTTGTTTAGAATAGTGTGAGTTGGCTATATATCTATCCATAATTACTTTTATGGTGTGTTTTTTTGGTTTCATATAATTATCATTCCTTTACGTGTGGTTATCATGTAACTTCTGTAGAGGATGTATTTAGATTTGTGTAAATATATTTGGATTCTATATTTGGGTAAGTAACAAAAACTATGATTTTGGTAAAGCATTACAAATTAATATATTTTAATCAAATTAATTTAGTGGAATGAATTTGAATTCCAAAACAAAGTCATGAGAAGCATGCATACATATATGAATAAAGCATGAGATAATAAATATTTTTTTTGAGAAGCAATAGTTATATATTTAATATGAATATAATTTATATTAAATAAGTGATACCAACCCCCCCCCCCAAATATTAATTGTGAGATCCCTTCCAAAATAAACATATGTTAAGACCTCACTAATCCAACTTGGTAGTTTCATTCTAAAGTTGGGTTATCATGGATTATATTTTGTAAGGGGTAATGGAGATGGATAACCCTAATGGATAAAGAACTAATATAATTGTATGCTCTGGGTGACACTTAACTAAAAAACCTGATGAGATTAGATACAAGCGAAATATACTTGAGTTTCATCCAGATTATGGATTTGGGCAAAGATATTTTCACTCAACTATCCAAAAGACACATGTTATATGATTACCATGATGGTCTACCAATATAGCTATGTTTTGAGAAGAATATTTATTTAGAATTAAATCATAGTGAAATATGTATCATTTTCAACTAAAGGTAATTGTGTATGGGGATATAATTTATGTGGAATCACATTCATTAGAATTACTTATTGAGAAAATAATAAATATGATATTCATAGATAAATATGTCTCTGTTAAATATTTTGGAATGTATCATGGTCATCATTTGGAGATATCATATAAATATGACATATAAAGTAATTCTAGGTTGGAATATAAGGTTTAGAAGTGTTCAAAAAGAGAAGAATTCTGAGCAAATTAATGTGAATGTTATAAAAAATGAATCTCTCAATCACAATCATATCCCCCAAAAGGTAGTCCTATTGGGATGAAAAAGAGATAATAGAGATGGTGACCAACTGAGTCTCATCTCCAGTGAGCTATTGGATGGCGGCAAGTGCCATGGTTATAAACATACAAACAAGTGTCAGGCATTACCCTTTAAGAGAAAAATGTAGAAGATAATGATAATCTAGAACACCAATCAAATCTATATCATAAGATAAAAGAGATCCTAAGTAAATAAATGTAATTCTATAAAAACATGGTACAACTAAAAATGGAAATAAAAGTACCAAAAAAGTAAACTCAATAGTGACTACAAATCCAAAAGCCACTCATACAAAACCACATACAAGTAATATCCAACCAAATATCAACCATGATTCCACTAACCAGAGAAATTTTTTATATATGCATGGGGTGGGCATAACAACATACTCAGAAGAGTCCTCCCTAATTCCTCTCATACAAAAGATAAAGAAATAATGCTAAAGCATAATGAACATCAAGTGAAACTAACTTATCACCTAAATAGGTATACTATGTTCTTAGCCTCAACATAGTTATCTCTCACGATGTATTCCATACAATAAATAATATATTATAATAATAATACAAAAGGGTATCCCAATACCACTTCCCCTTTGTTTTGTTGCTCTGCCCCAATTTCATACATCATGTGCCATCTTTCTCTAAAAGAATCCAACTTGAATGCAGCTGCACTAAGTATCACAACATGAACCTCATGCACCACATCATATGGTTATCCCATATAACATCTCCATATGGTAATTGAGTGGTTTCTAAGAGCCACCAAATCCCGTCTGTCATGAATTATACATTGGGTATTATACCACGATCAATTGTATCCTATACACCATGTATGCAACTTGATCCACACAACCCATAAATGTCATACCAATAATAACTATTTGGATATGATATTTGGAGATACATGTGTGTGAAATAACCAAAAGACATCACCACCCTCCACATACATATATGAAGAAGCTAACCACTATGCATACCAGCACATAATACTATAAAGAGAGGATATCAAAATTATAGGGGTTAGACAGAAGTCCATTCTCACACAAGGATGTTGGGGAAACACCATCCTATAGTCCATTGTGTGTCAGTCACCCTAACATATATGGTATGAATGGAATATGAAATCCCAAAACATATAGGATATAATATATCTCCCAAAAAATTATAGGTATAACCCGGGCATAGAATCTATTGCACCCAACATCTCTTAGAATCCTGGATTCCAGTGCTAGTAAATAGATATCCTATAGGCACACAAGAATTTAATGTGCTAAATTGAACTAATAATTTCATTTTTGTCGTTTAAAATTCATTAATTTATTCATTAAAAATTAATTAAAGATAAATTTTTTCCAAATTACATTTCAATAGAAAAAAATGCAGTTCATTCCCTCCAAGCATAATTCCCACCAAGTTCTCAAGAGTAACATTGGCATTTTTATTCTAGAAAAACCGACCCCATGGGTAAAAACAGCTATTAACCTTTATAATTTCCATTCAAAAATTCCAGGTACTCTTGTAAACCATCCTATGATACCACCAAGTGAGATAAAACCAAGCACAACTAGGTACCTCAAGCAGTGGGAAATGGAAAGCATAATAAACAAGCAACCTAGACATCCATCCTTTAAACTAATTCATTATCTACAAGTATCCAAATGTTCATCAAAACAATAGTTAATCCCATATTTATTCAATATCATCATCTCTTGTGCCATCCTAATACCTTCATATAATCTCCATGAATCTACCCATCATAGGTGTCAACAACTTCCACCACATCAGGTCCTCCTCGCCCACATGATCAACCATCTTAGCCTCAGCCCTCCTAGGATCACATCCAGATAACATAATAAGGTAGTAAAAAAAAAGCATAGTTAATATGGAATCATGGAACTAAAAACATGCAATTTCCCCTCGATATAAAAACAAAATATATTAACCCCCGAAAAATTTATATTTATCAAACAATTTGTTATTAGTCAATCTTGAATTAACCAATTCAATTATTCGTAGGTTCCAATAGTAACACCCCTTGTTTTTATGAATTATTATTTTTTGAATAAATTAAATTTATTTGATAGTTTTCATTACACCCAACGCCAAGTTTAGATTTCATTATATGCAACATCAATTTTAGCTTGCGTTACATGAAATATTTAGTTTTAAGAGACCTTGATATATTATTATTATTATTATTTAAACCAAAAAAATTATAAAATAGATGTTAAGACTAGGCATATGAATATTAATAACTAATTTATAAATATTACTTTTAATGATTATATATAAATAAAATACATTAAAAAATTTCTTAATTTTTATAAAGTCTTTATATTTATTTAAAATATTATTTTCTCAAAAAATGTATTTATAGGATTTTGTGAAAAAATAATAAAATAAATTTTATAAATATATTAGAAATTTTATTTTAAAATATATACTTAAATTTTGAAATCTATATAGAAAATTTATATTGTAGTGATGTTTTGATAATTACATGAGAAGATATTTGTTTCAGTGAATGATGAAAGATACCAGTTTTTATTAAAACTTTACACTTTTTTAAAACATTTAAAAAATTAAAAACTATTTTATGATGGTTTTTAAAAATAAAACTAGTAAATTTATATATTTAGTATTACAATATAGGTCATTAGAATCATTTTCATATTAAATTTTGATATTAAAAAAATATCTTCTTTTTAAAAATTTTCCCTTTCAAAACAAACTTTCTCATCACATCAGCAGGTTTAATTTAAAATAAAATTCTTCTAATTATGTGACATGAATGTTGAAAAATGGATTATATATTTTGAGTCTCCATAATTTAATTTATATAATAATGTTAACTTAATTTTTCACAATAATGATTAGTAAAAACTTTAAATATTATTTACCACAGTTTTGTTAAAAATTGGTTTATCGAGGGTTAAACTAAAAAGATAATGGTTAAAAAGGACACAAAAGTTGTCTGAAACTCATTTTATGGCCATATTTAGGCTTTATGAACTATAAGGTTAGTAAATTAACTACTTTTTATCTTTTTTAAATATAAAAAAATGAATAAAATTTATTATTTTTAAAATAACTTACTACATCCTCTCCCCTAATTATAAAATGTGACCCTATCTCCTCTCCAATTCACAATTCCAAAACACTTTGGATCATAAAATACCTACCCATATAACTTACATAATCCTTTCATTATAGGTTTCAGGTGTAGCAAAATCACGGTTGGTTCGGTAAATAACATTGATTTTTACCGTGGTCAATGATTATTCTAGGAACAATACAATGATGAACGCCAGTGTCCACATAATAGAATAAGAGATTTAGATAAAGAAGGAAGAGGCTTAAAACCATTAAATAGGATCTTTCACATCATTTTTATAATTAATTTATTTAATTTCATAATGAAAATAATACCAGGATCATCAGTATTTTATTCATTGATGATGTTTATCATCTATAATGACTCTTTCGGGTTATCTTGTTGTGCTTGAAAGGATCCAAACTAGAATCCCCCTAGAGGTGATCCACTAATGATCTGATGGCCTCCAATCGATCCCACTCATTCTCTGAGTGCTACAGCGGCAAAGAAAGTGTCTTATGTTAGCCTTTCCTGATCACTTGTTCATTAGCCTTGAAGAATGGCTATCGTTATTGAGGGGGTTGTGAAGAGGATTCGAGAGAGAAATTTTTTATCTCAACAATTATCAATTCACAGTGTCTGTGGTTCGGTGTATGGAACAATAAACATTTGTGTCTATTTATTGACATGGGGCTTAGGTTACAATATTTAATTGTATAAGATAAATTAAATATATTCATAACCCTATATAAAACCCATGATATTAATAATAAAATCACATCATTATTTATGGTGAGAAAACATGCGCAAAACAGAATAATAAATAAAATTTAGCATCACAAATATAATATAAGCATTATTTTAATTTATAACAACAAGTAAAATAATTATTTATCATCTTGAAAATAGTTATTTCACTATAAGACTAGCCTTGGTCTGCATGAACTCCACTTCCATTTATTGAACTCCCGAATAAATAAACAATTAACTTATTCTCTTAAATATTTTATTTATGAACTAGTAAATAAATATTTATTTAATGTTCAATAAAATAAATTAATATATTTTACCAACAATCCGATGAATAAATATTTATTTAATTTATGAAATCATTTTAACTTGAATAAAATTATTCTACTGTCTAGAGAATAATATTTATTAATTAAATTAAAATAGAATTTAATTGAGACCACTATAAACACATACTGTGTAAACCTCTAGGATTCTTTCTCGTTGAAATTAGATAGGCTTTCCAAAATTCCAAGAGTGCTCTCTAGAAATGGGTCAAGGAACCCAAGAGAAGGAGCTTAACATTGAAATAATGAAATCCACATACAAACGCTCACTGTGTAATATAATCCCTTTGTCGCAATATCTCATCAAGAAGGATTCATGATAGTTCCATCAAAATTTATACTTGATATGTCATTCTTTGACTACCTGAAATAAACTCGTTGTTACACCATGGCCATGGAATATCATGTGAATATTCTATTTCAATCAATGGGATGATATATCAACTTCTATAAATGGAAGAGAGAAATCGTTCCTCGGCATATCCATTAATAATTTTCCACTCATGACGAACCTAACTATCCTACTTCCTACAAACCGTCTGTGTGATGGTTTTCCTTAGTAAATAAAATTGCGCGAGTTGTGACATGTATTAATGATAATCATAAAGTCTATGGATCATTAAAAATTATATTAGATATAAATATCCAATGACACCAAAACATGCAGAATTTCTACTGCCGGGTCTGTTCTCATAATCTTCTGTCTTGGAAATTACCAAGTGCGAACTTCATGAGAGGAAGTCTAATCTTATTACGAGTACTCAAAGCTGAAAATATTCATAATATGTCTCCCATAATTTTATTTCATCCAACCATATAACAATATTTATGAATATTGTTATATCATTTCAATGTTCTCATCTATGCAGGGAACTGCCATGACCTTATCAATGAAACAAATACACAAGGATATTATTACATCATAGTCATGAAGAACAATGAAAAATATGTAATAAGATATTTAATATTTTAATACATTAAATTTCTATGTAATCAAAGTAAAAGCAGTTGGTTCTTGGACACCAACTATTTCAAACTCTCACTTGGACCAGAGCCAACTACATATGACTTTTAGTCCACTAAACCTCACATGGTGATCATGATTCTGATGAGTCAATTCTTTAGTCAAGAGGTCTACCTAGTTTTCTTTTGTGGATGTAATACTCACTAGAAATTCTCCTCTATGTGAAAAATCCTTCAAGAGATGATACTTCCGAAGTATGTGCTTCATCCGCTGATGTGACCTTGGCTCTTTTGCGAGATCCACCACTGCAATATTATCACAGTACAGTGTGATGAGATCTTTACAATTAGGTGTCACATCCTGCTCTTGGATGATGATTTGTATCCAAATTACTTCTTTAGATCCCTCAAATGTTGCGATATATTCGGACTCTACTGTAGAAATTGTGACCACTCTCTACTTTTAGCTCTTCCAGCTCACTTCACCTCCATTCAAAGTGTTGATGTATCCCATTTGCAACTCCATGTCATCTTGATCAGTATGGAAACAAGCATATGCAAGTCCTTTGATATCTAGTTCCTTATATTCTCCATAGAGCAAGAACACATCCTTAGTACACCTCAAATACTTTAGGATATTCATGACTTCCATCCAATGGTGTTCTCCTGGGTCATCTTGATATATTCCTACCGCACTCAATGAGTAGGCGAAATCTACCATAGTATATAGCAAGGCATACATGACTATCCCAATTGATGATGTGTATGGAGTCCTTGACATTATCTTTATTTCCTCATGTGTCTGAGGACACATTGTCTTAGAAAGATTAAAGACATGTGGTGCTAGCAACAATCCCATCTTGGATTGTTTCATACTAAATCTCTTCAGTATCTAATAAATATATGTACTTTGAAATAGGACCAAAAATATCTTGGATATATCATGGTAGATCTTGATCCCAAGAATATATGCTTCATCGCCCAATTACTTCATGAAGAATCATTGATTCAACCATGCTTTAAAAGACTGCAAGACTATTATCTCGTTTCCAATAAATAATATGTCATCAATTTATACTATTAAGAAAATTACAGAACTACCACTAAACCATTTGTAGACATAAGGCTCACATTCATTCTTGATAAAACCAAATTTCGTTATGGCTACATCAAAAATAATGTTTTATGACCTTGATGCTTTCTTTAATCCATAAATGGATTTCTACAACTTGCAGAGCTTATTGGTATCCTTTGGAGTCATAAACCATTCAGGTTGTGTCATATAGACATATTCCTCAAGGATCACATTAAGGAAGGTTGTTTTGACTTCCATTTTTGAAATCTCATAGTCATGGTAAGCAGTAATGGTTAATAGAATTATGATGTATTTCAGCATTGCAACTGGTGAAAAGGTTTCATTTTAGTCAATACATTGACAATGTTTGAACCTGTTTGCAACATGTCATGCCTTATAGGTACTGAATTGTCCTTCCATGTCCAGTTTATTCATGAATTACCATTTTCAACCGACATGCTTTACATCAACAGTAGGATCTACCAAAATATATAATTGGTTTTGGTACATGGAATCCATTTCAAAATTCATGGATTCATGTCACATGGAAATATCTATGCCACATACTTCTTCCTTGTAGGTTATAGGGTAATTAATATTATCTAATAATGAGTCACCATCCTCGGTAACAATAATCCATACCATTCTGGTTCACTAACCTCTCTTGTACACCTATGAAACTCTTGTGTCTTTAGAATAGTTCTTTCTTCTACGGGGCTTTATGGAATTTGTTCCTATTCAAACTCTTCTGTACCTTGAGCCTTAACTTCATAGAATTCTATGTCAATCCCACTATATCGTTTGGATATGTTCTCCCTCTCAAGGAATATGGCGTGTCTTTCAACTATAACCTTTTTGTATGATGGGTGGTATAGGTAATATCCTCTTCTTTCCATGGGGTATGCTTCAAAGGTGCACTTTGTTCCTCAGGGTGAAAGTTTTATACCTAAAGATTATTTAACAAACTCATCACTTCTACACACATGGAAATTAGAAAATATGAATTTATTTCCACTCCAAATATCATACGAAAAAACATCTATCAATTTAGATGGTACTTGGTTCAGTATGTGCACTGCTGTTTATAACTCATATCCCCAAAAGGATAATGGAAGACTTGCATGACTCATCATTGATCTCACCATGTCCAACAAGGTTCATTTCCTCCATTCTCTCACACAATTCCACTGGGTCATGTATGGAAGTGTGAGTTGGGATAGGATACCAAACTCCTGTAATTAACCAATGAAGTCTTGTTTATGATATTCTCCACCTTGGTCTGAGAGGTGTTTGTTAATTCTCTTACCAAGATGGTTATTAACTTCATTCTTATATTCATTGAACTTATCAAAAGAATATTAATTATACATCATTATGTATATATATTCATATCTACTAAAATCATCAGTAAAAGTTATGAATTATGAGTACCCTTCCCTTGCTTCAACTGGAAATGGTTCACAAACATCGGTATGAACCAATTCATGTGTTATTTATCCCTTTTACCATTCCCACTAAATGAGGATTTGGTCATTTTTTCTTGTAAACATGCACGATATACACCAAGTGGTTTTTGTTTGAAACAATATAAATATTCATATTTTTGTAACATTATAATGCATTTCTCATTTACCTGACCTAGCTGGTGATGCCAATGTTGGGTGTGGTATGAGTCATGTGAAGTATCTTGGTTATCGATTGTCATTACATAGACTGTGTAATCCAACATGTAAAGATTATTATACAAATGTTCCCTACTAAAAAAATTCTATCTTTGTAAAATAAGAAAAATTCATTTCCAAATTTGAAAACAAATCCATATGTATCTAATATGGTTAAAAATATTTTTTTGTAATAGATGTCACATAATAACAATCCCTTAACACCAATATCATCCAAGTTGGAAAAGTGAGGTGGAAGTCCCCGTCTGCTACAATAACAAATCTGGCTCTGTTGGCTGCTTGTAGATCTACCTCCCATCAGTAAATCTTCTTGAATCTATTTCGTTCAGTTATTTGGTACATATGTGATCACCACAAGATATATCTAATACCCAATTTGTTTAAATAGGTATATTGCATTCGATAAAAAATGCACCTTAATCTTCCCCTTGCTTCATAGGCTGGGTGCAGTTCTTCTTCTAAAGGCCCTTCATCACACATTAAAAACACACAACCTCTTGTTCCCTTACCTCCCATTTGATCTTCCTTTTCTTGGAAGGCCATGAAGAATCTTTGGGAATAAATCTCCTCACCTTCCCTTTCCTCTTATTCACCATAATGGTAGAAGTATTTTCACGCTTCATATATTTTCCACTTGGCGAATGAGGATAAGAAGATCAGATAGAGACTCCTCAATGTTTTTCATATTGAAAATGACAAAAAAAATTAGAGAATCTCTAAGGGAGTGACGCGAGAATGAGTTCGGTGCCCAGTTCTTCTGGGAGTTTAAACCCTTAAGCTCCATGAAATCAATGTAACAAATGATCTTGACTACATAAGTCCTAGATGGGGAACCTTCTCCAATATTACTCTAAAAGAGTGCCTTAGATATCTCAAACCTTTCCAGTCTTTCTCTCTCCGGGTAAAGACTATAGAAGTGCTCAAGAATTCTATAAGCATCCATGTTTTCATGAGACTTCATGAGCTCCATAGAAATTAATGATAGAATCAAACATTGAACACTGACTGCATCATTCATATGTTTCTCAAAGGCCATGAAATCCTAATCACTCTCTTCATTGATAGGATGATTAGGTAATGCTGACTCCAAGACGTAAGACTTCTGTTCATGGAGTAGGATAACCTGAAGGCATCTAAACCATTCCTAGAAGCTACAACCAGTGAGGATGTTGTCTTTATCCATAATTGATCATTGGGATATTGTGTTTGAAGATATTGTCATTTTTAATAAACAATTAAAATAGATGATCATTATTACTTTTTTGATTACATTTTATGAGAAACAACAAATTTTATTAAGTCTCCCACTATTGTATCAAGTCCCAATGGCCCTCACCATTAAATTCAGAATGTCTAGTTTCCATGAAATTCTAGTGGCAAGGATAAATATTACACTTCACATAAACCCAAAAAGGGTTGGTCAAGCTATTAGAAGGTATTTAGTTAGGCAAGTATTTACCAACAGTAGGTTTGCAGCTCCTTGATCTATTGTGTGGACTCCCTAATCCTGAAATAATGACATTGGATTTCATCAAATCTTGCATCCAATATTACACCAAGTTTAGAAATGGTTACTTATATTAATTTAATATGGTTAAGTCAACCAAAAACCTTACATAAGGGCTTCCTGTATAATATTAAGTGTCCCAACATGGGTTGGTCAAACAGATAGTTTTATTGAGGTTTTCCCATAATCATGTAATAGAAGGCTTGGTATGAATTAATATTTTATTTGAGGAATTTTTATCTCTTATCCATGAATTTATTATTATCATTATAAAATTCGTTTTAATATTAAGTGATATTCACTTAAGTGATTAACCATGTCCTGATAATATTTATGCACAAGTCTGGTTTATTTTAAAGCTATATTACATGCTTGTTTAATTCATTAATTATGTGATCGTGACAAGGCATACATAATGATAAACCATGGAACTGAGAGAAATAAAATAAAGGGCATGATAATGAGCTTTTCCCATGGTTGGTTTATCTAGAGGTTGATAAACTAACCTTATAATATGTGAGAAACATCTTGATCATTTTGGGTTTGTGTTTACACCTTTCCACCAATCCACCTCTATATTTCCTGGGATTTCATTCATCTCAGATCTAGATTGAACCACCTCCATTGGATTGGGAGTTAAATCCATTACATATGCATTTTTTTATCTGACATATAGGTGAGGGTTAATAGGGGGTTTTACATAAAAGATACTTTGGGCACGTAGTCCATACATATTAATGAGGAGGAGGCTCATAAGATAACAAATTTAATTTAAATAAATAAATAAAATGAAACCATCCAGATAAAAATGTCTTGGTATAGATAATGATCATCCATACATGCAACAATATTTACGCATAAATAAAAATATAATTCAATTCTTTAATCGTTCATGTTTAAGATAAATCACGCTCAGATCAATTAATTATAATCTTTAATCAATCAATCCTTTTATATTATACCAATTTCCGAATTTACTTGAGATTCTCATCCATCATAATATTAAACAAATAAATTATTTTAAAATAATCTTTGTTCATAACTTGTACCTTGGAGGAAACTCAGTGAATTCTTATTCCTAACTTCCCAATGAGTAGAAATGAACATTACCCAAATGTTAAATTAAACACAGATATATAAAACAAGTACCACGTCTTGTGATTCAGCTTTACACCTAAACAATGGTACATGCCTCAAGGGTTTGTATAATATAATAATAAATTTAATGAAATATGATTAATTTTGATGAGTATACAGTGTGAAGTTCAAACTGAATGGTGTATACTTTTTTTCAATGTTCATCCAAAGTACATGCCTTGGGAAACGACGTGTGAGTGTACTTCAAGAATATTCAGAGTACATGGTGTGTTTAGTAGGCCACACTCTATGTAGTTCCTCATTACATAGTCTCCTTCCAACCAAGTTGTGTATGTAGTACACAGTCCAACCATAACCCGAAGGGACTACACGTCATTTCCAATGGGACACATGGCATGTAATCTGGAAACCACATGACACTTGTTCCTGTTCAACACACAGAGTCATTAAGACTTAGACAAACTCAAAGGAAACGACTTGGTCTGGCGAACCAGACTCAGTGCATTGAACCTTAGATACACAGTGTGTAATGCAGAATACACGTCGTGTGTTCAGTTGTTGTATGGCCAGGAACGTTTGGCACCTATGGATGAGATCCTCTATTTTATTTTAATAAAAATTAAAATAATATATCATTTCTATAAGGTGAACGAGAAATGAAAGAGGGGGAAAGATCTCGAGATTAAGATTTGTAGAACGATTAACTTGAATTGAAACAACTAAATTATTAAATGCATAAATCCTAAAAAAAATATTTAAATAATTATAAACTATGATGTAACCGCTCTAATACCACTTCATGGTTTTCAGTGTAGTGGAAGCATGGTTGGGGCCGGTACCCAACATTGTTTTTTACAATGCTCAAATATTATTCCAGGATCAATATGATGATGAACTCCAGTCTCAACAGAATAGAATCAAGGATTTAGATAAATTAGGGAGAGGCATGAAACCTTTAGAGAGGATCTTTCACATCATGTTTATAATTAATTAAATTAATTTCATAAATAAAATATTATATTGATCTTCATTTTTTTTGTTAATGATGTTGATCATCCGAAATGTCCTTTCTGAATTATATTATTGTGATTGTAAAAACCCTGAATGGTATAAAAATATCACATCCACATCTGAACAAACCATAAAACATTAAATATAATATGGAAGATTTTATCATCATAAATAATCCTTAATTAATCATAAAATCTATCAAAGTATTTTGACATAAATGATAGTAATATAAAAAATTATTTAAATTATTTGAGAGAAATATTCCCCTTTTTTACTTTAAATAATGTAAAAGAATGTGAAATTATAAAATAAAACAATTCTTTAAAAAATAACTTTTTAAGCCTGAAAATGAATCTTCAAAATGGTAAGGCATCATAATGGAAGATGTAGCCACTCGCGTCGTATAAGTTAAAAAAGCATTCTTTCATAATTTTTTTGAAAAGGTTATAAAGTAACTCAATTGAAAAATAACCGAAATAATCTTATCAATATATTTTATAAAAAGACAAACAATGGTATAAATGACTTTAATCAATAGTCTAGGAATAGTAAAATATTTTGATATACGTTTTTAAGAAACATGGTCATGGATGATAATGATGTCCCTGTAGATACATACATATAAAAAAACATGGATAATAAAGAGATTGTGAAATTAAACCTTAAGAATATTCCTTTTGAAAACATTTGAATGAAAATAAAATGATCTATAAAATGATCATTTTATTCCTTTATTAAATGTATTATAAAAATATTTAAATAGGGAAAGGATTAATTATTTAAACATTCAAAGCATTCCATACCACTTCAACATTTAAATAATATGTCTAATATCTTCAAATGAATCTTTAAATACAATGAAGATAAATTTATTCAAGATATTAAATAAAATATAGGCAGTATATATACCACAAACAATAAATAGGTGGTGATCATGGCTAATATCTCATGAATATTAAAAGTGAGACCGAATTCCCTTATCTTAGGTCTGATACTATCCGTACGTGTCTGAAACTCCTATATAATGGTTTACGAAAATTAATATCTTCTACCATAATCCTAATAATATTTATGATATCATATATCATAATTTTATGAATTTATATTACCCATTTATTGTTAATTTCTATGTTAAAGAAATATTTCAGGTAATAATCGCTTTCTTTATCGTATGTGTTTTGACTTTTTATAATGATTTAAATACATCCTGAATGTATATCTTGATTTATATATAATTTATATTCATAATATATATATATATATATATATATATACGAAATTGAATACACAGTTCGTGGATATAGTAGTCCGTACGTACGCTTGAACGCTGTTTCAATTTTCTTATCGCAATGAATTGAAGTAAGTGAATGAAATATGTACATACACACACATATATATAATTCAAGTAGAATTAATGTGTCTTATATTTTATAATTATTCATAATATATATTTTTTATAATCATTCTGGAAAAGATAATATGGATAATGAGTCTTATCGCGTCGTGGAGATGATATGTCATACGTCTGCGCAAGTGAAAATATCATTTCCATGATGGGTAAATGATATAAAATTGGATGGTTTATTAATTATAAAAACTAATAATCATGTTGTATTCATTATTTATATCAATTATAATCAAAATTATACCCATAAAAATAAATTATTATGGAATAAAAAATTACACCATGTCGTGGAGATGATAAGCCGTACGCACGCACGCGTGGTGATATTGTTATTTACAAATGGATAAAATTATGAATATGGTTTTCCAAAAATTATAATAACATCTCAACATGTATAAGGTAATTTATTTATTATTTTATTATGTTATTAATAGAGAAAGATAAAGTAGATTAATAAATGAACATTGATGGAAGTTATTAAATAATTACCTCCTTTTCGGGTGTTTCCTTTTGATTAGAATAAAAGGACTCCTTAGGTTAAAGCTCAACCCAAATTGTGGCCTCTACGATTATTATAGAAATTTTGGGAGAGAAATTTGGAAGGTTTGGGCGGATCCAAATGGATTTGGAGGTGTGAATTAAAAGAGAATGAGAACTTCCCCTTATAAGAGAGGAGAGTCCAATTTTTGGGAAAACCATGAAATATTAATTAATTATAAATTTAATTTTCAATGATAATGGTACAAAAAGTAAATTAATTTAAATATAATATTAGTATAATTAAAAATCATCTCATATAATAATTTCTATACATGTTTATATTTTATTTTAAACCTTATCATTTTTCTTTATACTTATTTAATATATTTAATTTTAATTGTGGTAATAATATTCTAAATATTAAATGGTTATAAATATTTTCATATATGGTTTCAATTGCCAATAATTTAACAATTTATGACATTTTAGACCATATAATTTTCAATTTTTATTTTTTATATATGTTTATGACTTCTAAATAATTTAATAAAATGTGATTTTTAAAAAAATATCAATAGTGTAAACTTTGACAATATTCATTTAATTGACATTAAATAAAATCTATATAGAAGATAAGTTATGAAAAAATTTTAATACACTACTAACAGGTCATGGTAACCTACAAAATTATTGGATCACATTAATTATTTCATGTTATATTTCATTAAATGTTTTTAAAACTATTTATTCGATATTTGTATTAATAAAATAATTTATGCATCACTATTGTGTCATCATTAATGGTAATTATTTAATTTATAAAATTCATAAATAAACATATATGATGTATGTAATTATTTTATATTTCCATATTCTACCTATATTATATGTTATCTCATTTTTATCCATATATTAAAATTATTATACTAGTAAAAAACGAGATTCTGACATTTTGTCACATTCATTAATTTTTATTATATTCATATCATATTCATTGGAAAGTGGCCATTAAGTGATTCCATTTCGAACCATAGATGATAAGGGTCTAATATAGACATCAAAAAAGATTTTTATAGCTGTTAATGTAATTTTGTATTATTTTTTACCTTTAATTAACCGATTAATCTTTAACCATGGTAAAAAAATTACAAAAGTTACTTTTCATAATGCCCAAAAATAGAAGTATCCCATTAACATAATTTGGACCCAATGATTCCAAAAATGGAATCCATTATTCAATATTTAAAAAAAAAGTTACAATAATTAATTTAAAATTAATTCTCTCTATCAAAATGAAAAAAAGGGTTTTTCAAAATTAAAAAACATCAAAAGTTTAACACGTATTTATATCTAATATTAATGTGAAAATAATTCAAATGACCTAAATTATATAAAATGATAAAAATATAATATAATTATACTTTAAAAACATTAAAATTTATTATTTATCACACTAAATTATTTTTATTAGAAAAGTTGTTTTCAATTAAAATTTAGTATATTCACAATTCATCAAAATATGAAAGTTTCCAAAAAACACAAAACATTTAGCCAAACAAAATGTTTACATCATGATTCTAAATAAGTATTTTATTTTTTTAAACCGAATATATAAAAGTTTCAAATATTTTATTTATAATTTTTATCAATTAAAATGTGGTTGAACATAATTTTTTGAAAAAATACTTCTTTTATCAGAAAAATTGTATTTCTTCTATATTATGTTTATGAAACATATAAATGGGTGTTATAATTATATGAAATATTTAAAATAAAAAATTTTGTTAATAATATTCATAAATACTTTTTAAATATCTAGTTTGGTAAGTCGTGGTGCACTCGAACTCGGTGTTGCATGTAGCATAAGATATTGAATTATTTAAAAAGAAGGATATAGTAGAAGCATGGGGTGTTACAAAAGTGATCAATTTTTTACAAAACATATTCTTTTCATGTAATAATTTTCTTATTCATCTCTCAATATTCTCTTCTCTAGGGTAATATTAGAAACTTTTATTATGAGAAAAGCAACATGAACCCATCTCAAGAAATATATCAGAAAAGATCAAGTGTTTAAACATAAATTTTCACAAAATACCTTCTTTATTGGCCTCATTACTTTCTTTTGAATGAAAAATAAGAGAATAAAACAATAGATTTATATTTTATCCCCATTAAATATAGAAAACCATTTCTTATTATAGTTGATAAGTTCAATGATGAACATTCTTCTAGTTGTAAAATATTTACAACACTCACCCAGCTTCATAAATTTTACTCTATCAGTTCCATTAAAATGAGTACAAATAAACAAGTATATAAGAAATAAATAGGAACCTCAATAGTTTCTTACAAGGAACATTGAGTTAGACAATATTCTCTCTGTCTTGAATTTTTCTTATTTTTATTGTATTCTTAATTGTATGTGTTTTTTTGTACTATTTATCCTTATCAGATTTAGCAATAAATTTATTCTCATCTATAGAATCTTCAGAAGAAGTTGTAAACACATATTACACTTTTGAAACATCTTTATTGTAATGAGGTTGCAAAATATTCTTCATGTTTTCTTAATAGGCTAGAAAGTTTCTCATATAGTATTTATTCACATTTCCATCTTACCCACATCTCTTTCACCTTTTCTAAATATTCAAACAAAAAACCATTGATGTCTTTTTTCAAACTATTTATCATCTTCAAAAACATTTTCCTTTCCCTTTTCTCCAGTTTATTTTTGTGATTTTTTCATATTTATGTCCATGAATTCATGGTCTATCCATGGATTTATTCATTCCTGCTGGCCAGACTTGGCCGGTCGGCTCCCTCTCAACGGGACCGGCAAGGCCGGTCCCCTTCCGTCTTCCGACACCGGCGGCCCGGCTGGCCGCCGGTCACCAAGCTCCACCGCGTCCCGGAACCGTCCACGGCCCTTGTCGTCCGGCGCGGTGCGACGGCACCGCGCCCCTCCGTTGCGGCGCCTTCGACTTCCCTCGACGCGACGCGACGGCGTCGCGTACTTGAATCTCTTTCTTCGGTGCGGCGTGACGGCACCACGTGTATCTTCCGCAATATACCGCGTGGTGTGACGACACCACGTTTTCCCGTACCAACCTCAAGAAACCATCAAAGAAAAGGAGGAGGGTCGGACGTGTTTGTGCGGTCCAAACCCCTCGCGTTATTCGATAACAAAAGGGGTTTTAATCCATGATCATCACCAAGTAGGTATTCGCGAACAAATAAATAAATAAAACCCCTACCTCGGTTTCAAGAGCGGAGCACGCCAACAAGCCGCGGAAAACAAGCGTCGCGGAGGTCGGGCGTCGCGGTAATCGTACGTCGATTCCGTTGACGTCGAGGTGCGTAAAAGGAGGTACGTCGCTGGTGAAGCTTCGTAAGCCGATGAAGAAAGTCCGTGGAGGAAACGGCGTCTCCTTTCATTGACACGGGAAGAAGATCGAAAGAAGCGGCGTCATTGATCTTTGGAAACACACCGGCTACGAAGAAGAGAAGCGGCATTCTTCGTCGGAGCTTAAGTGTTCTTCGTGTTCTTCGTCAAGGTTGAAGAAGATGAAGAGAGAGCTTCCCAAAACCTCTCAAGGTGGAAAAGGATAATAACCAAAATAAAATAAGCTTAAATCTTATTTTATTTACACAACTAAATCACTTGAATTTCAAAAGTTTGAAATTGAAACAACTGAACTCAATTAATAACCCAAGTTGTCAAAAATAATTAGAGAGGAGTTAATGGGTGTTTAAAGGGGAGATGAAGTGTTAGGGTTCGTGTGGGCCCCACCACACTTAATCCTCTCAAGGGAGGTTAAGTGGATGTGGGTCCCACCCCTAACTCCCTTTGGGAGGGAATAACCAACATGGATAAAAATAAAATGTGTTTCCACATTTTATTTAACTTTATTTTAATTCCCCCAAAACTAACTCTCAACCCGCATAAAACGCAACCTTGGAAAAGGTCTTCTTAAGAGAATATCAGCGCTGCGAGTTCATCGGTGCCCTCAGAATTCAATTTCGGGCACCGGTTCAAAAGTTATAAATTCCCGCTCATTCGTTCACTGAACGTACCCAAGCTAATCTTCGGAAAATGATTTCAGGCACTCCGGGACTCGGAATCAGGTGCCGTCAGAAACCGCGCTCTTGTAAAATTCCAAAGAAAATTAAGAAAAAAATTTCCCTTGAATTTTACGGGTCTTTACATTACTCCCACCTCAGGTCTTTACGTCCCCATAATGATACATCAAAACTATGGAAAAAAATGAGGGTACTGAGCACGCATCTGAGCCTCCCGCTCCCAAGTGCTCTCCTGGAGGTTCCCGTGCTACCATCTGATGCGCACTAGAGGAATCGACCGTCCACATAGGACCCGCTCCTGTCGATCCTCAATCTCCACCGGGACCTCCGTAAAAGTAGCCCCATCGTCAACGTCAAGCTCTCCATGGTCAATGATGTGTGTCGGGTCGTGCACGTATCTACTCAGCTGAGACGCGTGGAAGACGTCGTGCACCCGGTGCAACTGAGGTGGTAGATCCAGGAGATAAGCCACCTCGCCAATCCTGATGAGGACCTGGAAGGGTCCGATGAAGCACGGAGATAACTTGCCACCTCGGCCAAATCTATGTATACCACGTCATGGTGAGACCCGCAAGAAGACGTGGTCGCCATCCTCGAACTCTAGTGGCCTCCGCCTTTTGTCAGCTTATGACTTCTGCCGGCTCTGAGCTATCCTCATCCGCTCCTGGATGACTTGGACCTTCTCTTTTGTGGCCTGGACCATCTCCGGTCCCACAAGGGCTGACTCCCCAGGGTCTTTCCAGCACAAATGAGATCTACAAGGTCAGCCGTACAACGCCTCGTACGATGTCATCCCGATGGTGGAGTGGTAGCAGTTGTTGTATGCAAACTCCACCAAGGGTAGGTGGTCCTCCAAGCTACGACCAAAGTCGAGGACACATGCGCGGAGCATGTCCTCGAGAGTCTGAATGGTCCTCTCCGTCTGACCATCCGTCTGAGGGTGAAAGGCTGTGCTCAGACGTAGCTGCGTCCCGAACGCCTCCTGCAATCCCTTCCAAAGCCGGGAAGTAAAGCGAGCATCTCGATCGGAGATGATAGATGATGGCACACCGTGAAGCTGTACAATCTCTTGAACGTAGAGACGTCCCAATCTCTCCACTGAGCCCTGCTCTCTGATGTGTAAGAAGTTATCCGACTTGGTGAGTCGGTCGACAATCACCCAGATGGAGTCGTGACCTCTGGAAGTGCGTGGAAGTCCAGTCACGAAGTCCATAGATATCCCTTCCCACTTCCACTCCGGGACCTCCAAGGGCTGTACCAATCCTGCTGGTACCTGGTGCTCAGCCTTCACCTGCTGGCAGGTGAGGCATCGAGAAACGAACTCTACTATAGCCTTCTTCATGCCCGGACACCAGTGCTATCGTCTGAGATCCTGGTACATCTTCACCACTCCAGGATGTACCGCCAAAGGAGAAGTTTGAAACTCTTTCAGCACCTCTTCTCGTAAAGCAACTGGTACCGTGGTACGTCCCCTGAAAAGGATGTCGTTCTCTGCACCAAAGGTGAAACCATAAGGTGCCTGTCCTGAGGATATCTGTGCATGCCGCGTCTCACAGTCAGCATCCCCATGCTGTGCCTCTCTGACCTGATGTAGTAGTGGAGGAGTGACCGTGAGAGACTGAAGGAAGGCTGCTCCATCTCTATCCACAAAGGATATCTATAAAGAGGCTAGCTGCTCTGTCGCCTCCTCAAGTAGCTGAATGCCCGTCCTATTGCTGAGGGCATCACCTACTACGTTCCCCTTCACAAGAGTATAGACTATCTCAAAGTCATAGTCTTGGAGGAACTCGAGCCATCGCTGCTGTCTCAGATTTAGGTCCTTCTGCGAGAAGATATACCTGAGACTCTGATGATAAAAAAAGACTTTAAAGCGCTGGCCCATCAGGTAGTGTCGCCATGTCTTCAGAGCGAAGACCACTACTGCTAACTCCAGGTCATGAGTAGCGCAGTTCTGCTCATGCGGCCTCAACTGACGTGATCCATAGGCGATGACTGCCCGCTCCTGCATCAGGACACATCTGAGTCCGGTCCCAGATGCATCGTAGTAAACTACGTATCCAACTCCCTCCTCAGGAAACCTCAAGATAGGTGTGCTGGTCAATCTCTGTCTCAGCTCCTGGAAGCTCTGCTGACATCTGTCTGACCACACGAAGGGTTTCCCCTTCTTCGTCAAAGCTGAGAGTGGTGTCTCAACTCTAGAGAATTCTGGCATGAATCTCCGGTAGTATCCAGCTAGTCCCAAATAAACTCCGCACCTCCGTCACGCTCCTAGGTGGCTCCCAAGATAACACTGCCTCGATCTTCGCAGGATCCACTGCAACTCCCGCCTTAGAGATGACGTGTCCCAAGAAGTGGACCTTACGTATCTAGAACTGGAACTTCGAGAGCTTACCATAAAGATGGTGCTCTCGGAGTGTGTCTAATACAACCCGTAAGTGGTAGGCGTGCTCCTCCTCAGTCGTCGAGTATATCAAAATGTCGTCGATGAAGACCACGACAAATCGATCGAGGTATGGCTAAATTATCCTATTGATGAGGTCCATGAACACTACTGGAGCATTGGTTACACCGAAAGGCATAACCAAGAACTCATAGTGGCCATACCGACATTTGAAGGCTGTCTTCTGCTCGTCCTCGTCTCTAACTCTGAGCTGATGATAGCCTGACCTGAGGTCTATCTTCGAGAACCACCGTGCTCCCTTGAGCCGATCAAAGAGGTCATCAATCCTTGATAGCGGATACTTGTTCCTCACTGTCACCTGGTTCAGGCGACGATAGTCGACACAAAGTCACAAGCTCCCATCCGCCTTCTTAGCAAACAAAATCGGGGAAGCCCAGGGTGAAACACTGGGTCAGATGAACCCCTTTCCCTGCAAGTCCTCCAACTGTACCCGTAGCTCTCGAAGCTCGGTGGGGGACATCCAATATGATGGAGTAGATATCGGAGTTTTCCTGGGGTACAAGTCAATATAAAAGTCTACCTCCCTGCGTGGAGGTAACCCTGGGACGTCGTCGGGAAAAACGTCCTCAAACTGATCCACTACTGCAGGAAAACCAGGACTATGCACGTCAACTGCTCCTAAGATGAGGCTAACCAACTGATGAGTGATGGGTTGTCCTCTCCTCCACGGAAGTCCATCCTGTGCTGTAAAGGCTCCCTTCTTGCCGGTGAAGGTGAACCTGCTTCCGTCGGTGCGTACGCATCGCACCTTGCGCCTAAAACAGTCAATCTGTGCATGGACCGTAGATAACCAATCCATGACCAAGATGACATCGTAAGGCCTCGACGCTGCTACAAGAAGATCCCAGCCGAAGCTCTCGCCTCTGAGAGTAATCTCACCCTGCCAGCACCAGTGCGTAATCATTGAGTCTGCTCCCGTAAGAGTCTCTAGCCGTAAGGATCGAGCCAACAACTCTGTCGGAATCTCCGAGCTCTGAAGAAGGGCAGCAGCTATGAAAGAGTGACTCTCTACTATGTCTATAAGAACTACAGCAAGGGTGTAATAGACACAGATAGTACCTCAAATCATCTCGGGCGCGCCGTGGTCGTAGGCCTCTGCTGCCTGGAGCTGTGCCTGTCTCTCCCCGCCAGCTCCCTGTGGTTGGAGTGGACCTCCTGGTGGTGGTGGTGGTAGAGCCTCAAATTGTCGCCCACCACCTGTTGCTTGGCCAGCTCCTCTGCCTTTTCCTCCTCCTCCCTGCGGACCGCCATGGTCGACTCTCTGCCTCTGCCTCGGTGGTCCCTCAACCGTCTGCTGCTCCTCGGCACGGCGGGTCGGGCAGTCATGAGCCATGTGGCCCTGCCCGCCGCACGAGTAACATTGTCTGCCTCTCAAAAGACTGAATCTGCGCTGTGTGCCCCACACTGCTGATCCAGTGTCCTAAGGTCGTCTGCCTGAGGGTCTGGTCTGCCTAGACCCATGAGTCATCCGTCGACTGCCTGCTGCAGAAGACTCTGCTAAGTGCCGCCCTGCGGTGGGTCTCGGCGCTGGTGTAGACTCAACAAGAAAGCTCTCGATCAAAAGGGCATGCTCCATTACTCCAGTATGAGTCGGTATGCTGAGGGAGATCAGCGATGCCCTGATCTCGTGTCTCAATCCTTGATCGAAGGTCCGGGCGCGGAAGAATGGGTCTCGTACCATGTTAGTCGAGTAGCACGAGAGATCGGTAAATCTCGCCGAGTACTGAGCGGCCGTTATGCTTCCCTGCCGCAGCTGAAGAAGCTCCTGAATGCGCACCGCATGAAGGGTGGCTAGGACTAAATCCAAGCGGAAGAGGCTCTCAATTCCCTTCCATAGTAGAGATGCCTCATCGTGCAACTGGAGCATCAAGCTCCACCATCGTCCTGCTGCTGCGTGCAGTAGGCTCGTAGCGAGGATCACCACGTGGTCTGCTGGTGTCCTCACAAGCCTGAAAACTTGTACGATTGCCTCTAGCCAGTCCTCGTCTTCATGGGGGTCCGTCTCCCCACAAAACCTGTGCGGTCGCTGGCGCTGAAACTCATGCAGTGCGCTGAGGCGACGTGCATCGTCAGCGGCTGGTGATGGAAGTATCGGTGGCTCGGCGGGTAGAGCTACCGCCGGTGCCACTGCTGACAAAGGGCCCTGCACCGAGGCCTCGTCGCTCGGTGGGCTATCATCACACTCGACTCTCGGAACCCTAGCTGGCTGCCGTCATGGGGACATCCTGAAAAGGAAACAGGTGCGCCACGGTCAGAACAGTATACCTGGTGAGCTGATATAAAGTAATCACAAAGAAAAATTGAAACACACAGACAATCAATGTTTTCTTGCATTAAGTCGGAAATCAGAAGTCAGGGTCCTGGTGTACGGATACGTCGGTCGGTGCACCAACACTGGACTCCCTGGACTGATAACCACACTCAATATGCTAAACATTATTGCTTCACATAGAAAAGATCAGTGTTCGCGGTAGAACAGAACTCCTTTGATACCAATTTGTCACGACCCGTCCTCGGGGCCCGTGTCGTGACTACCCCAAGACCGCCTTCCATAGGCCAGGGGCTGGTGACTAGCACCAAGGTGTAAATCCCAGTAAAAAGGGAAGGCATTGCTTTTAAAAAGTAAACAGGCACCACAGAGTAAGCAAGCGGAATAGTAAACACTAAGTAAAAACAGAGTACAACTGAAAGTGCGGAAAAGTAAATGGGCTAGTATACAAACCCAAACTGAAAGTAAAGTACAACTCGAAAGGGAAAACAACAACTGTAAAGTAAAAGCCGCTACATCGAGATATCCACTGGAAATCCCACCTGAAGGGTGGGTACAGATAGCTCCGCTGCTCCTCGGGTTCCGTCGTCCGCTCCGAGCACGACCCGCCCAGTGGTCCACCTCCAGGTACCGTCCTGCTCTGCGAGCCTCAACCACGATCAACGCTATCCGTCGTCTGCAACCAACACAAATTAGTACGGGCATAGCCCGTGCAGGGGTGAGTATAAGCTACTCAGTAGGGACCCCGAGACCCCTGAAGGTCTCCCAAAATACACAAAGGATAAAACACAAAAGAATGATACAAACACGAAGTAACAACCGACACTGCTTAGATATATGCCCATACATATACCTAAGTCATAATTTCAATACGCTCCAACCTCCGAGCCCAAGTACAACTCAGTCCACACAGGAAAGTATACGTATTCCACACAGGAAAGAAAAACGTAATCCACACAGGATAGTACAACACAATCCACACAGGAAGGTAAACAGGATTTCAGCTCACACAGGTATACTTCTTCGAAAGACGATATAGATGATCACTGATCCATCTAAGTCGTCGGACCCACAATGGATCGATAGGTACTAACCCCCGAAAAGACCCACACAGGATCGGACCCACACAGGATCTGTAGGAGCTGGTTCACACAGGACCGCTGAGCGCTGACTCACATAGGATCGGACCCACACAGGATCGGTAGCACTGATCCACACAGGATCGCTGAGAGCTATAGTCGTCGTCGTCGAATCTACTAAGGATCTCTGCACAGTCGTCGTTGCAGTCACAGTAGCAGTCGCAGCCAGCTCTAGGGTTTCTGCACACAACAAGCTCGTTCGGGAGGGTCCGCTCCACGAGCCGAGAGGCTGATACATCAACTGTCACAAAGTCCAGAGTTGATGTATCCAAAAGTTCCGTATCGTCAACAGGAACTCAACGCAACAGACGGCGCATCAATCAGACGCCCGGTCTGAGAGTTATTGGCTTTTCCGTTCTAGGGGCCCGGTTGGTTTTTAAGGCAAAACCAACCCGACCGTACTCCACCAGCGTCCAAACCTCGGGCGGAGTATGCCAAAAGATCCGTCTCACTAAGAGGAACTCAACAAAGCTGACAGAACATCAATCGGACGTCCGTAGCTCAAGATATGAGCGTTTCCGCTCAGAGGGCCCGATTGGTTTCGTGTACAAACCAACCGGGCCGAACACAAAGTATTCCGAAACCATGAGTGCGATATATCGAAACGACCATCGCGATCCAAGGATCGCATCGCCACTGACGGCACATCGTTTGGAGGTCCGTATCACGAGATATAGGCATTTGAACCTAAGCAGTTCGGTATCAGGGGTTTCGGGCCCGGGCTGACCCGGCCCGAGACCCCCTCCGGCTGGCCTGACCCGGGTCGACCCACCCCGGCCAGGGTCGGCCCGGCCCGGCATGGTCCGGCCCGACACGGTCCGGCCCGGCTGGGCTCGGCTAGGCCTGGCCGACCAGCCAGGCGCTTGTCCGGCTCAAGGCAGCGCGCTGGGCGCGCTGCCAGCTCGGCCTTCGGCCGAGCTGATTGAGAACGGGGGGCGCCTGCCCCCCCTTTTGTGAAACTGCGGCCCCCCACATAATGGGGGGCCATTTTGGCTAGCCGGTGGAATTAAATACCCCCGGATTTCTTCATTTCGGTCGGCCCTACTTGGCCGGCCGGCTCCCTCTCAACGGGACCGGCAAGGCCGGTACCCTTCCGGCTTCCGACACCGGTGGCCCAGCTGGCCGCCGGTCACTAAGCTCCACCGCGGCCTGGAACAGGCTGCAGCCCTTGTCGTCTGGCGCGGTGCGACGGCACCGTTCCGGCCGCGGCACCTTCGACTTCCCTCGACGCGACATGACGGCGTCGCGTACTTGAATCTCTTTCTTCGGCGCGGCGCGACGGCGCTGCGTGTATCTTCCGCAATATACCGCGTGGTGTGACGACACCACGTTTTCCCGTACCAACCTCAAGAAACCATCACGAAAAAAAGGAGGAGGGTCGGTCGTGTTTGTGCAGTCCGACCCCCTCAAGTTATTCGATAACAAAAGGTATTTTAATCCACGTTCATCACCAAGTAGGTATTCACGAACAAATAAATAAATAAAACCCCTACCTCGGTTTCAAGAGCGGATCATGCCAACAAGCCGCGGAAAACAAGCGTCGCAGAGGTCGGGCGTCGTGGTAATCGTACGTCGATTCCGTTGACGTCGAGGTGCATCCGAGGAGGTACGTCGCTGGTGAAGCTTCGTAAGCTGACGAAGAAAGTCCGAGGAGGAAACAACGTCTCCTTTCATTGATACGGGAAGAAGATCGAAAGAAGCGGAGTCGTCGATCTTCGGAAACACACCGACTATGAAGAAGAGAAGCGGCGTTCTTCGTCGGAGCTTAAGTGTTTTTCGTGTACTTCATCAAGGTTGAAGAAGATGAAGAGAGAGCTTCCCAAAACCTCTCAAGGTGGCAAAGGATACTAACCAAAATAAAATAAGCTTAAAGCTTATTTTATTTACACAACTAAAACACTTGAATTTCAAAAGTTTGAAATTAAAACAACTCAACTCAATTAATAACCCAAGTTGTCAAGATTAATTAGAGAGGAGTTAATGGGAGTTTAAAGGGGAGATGTAGTGTTAGGGTTCGTGTGGGCCCCACCACACTTAATCCTCTCAACATAGGTTAAGTGGATGTGGGTCCCACCCCTAACTCCCTTTGGGAGGGCATAACCAACATGGATAAAAAATAAAATGTGTTTCCACATTTTATTTAACTTCATTTTAATTTCCCCAAAACTAACTCTCAACCTGCATAAAACGCAACCTCAGAAAAGGTCTCCTTAAGCTAATATCGACGCTGCGAGTTCATCGGTGCCCTCGGAATTCGATTCCGGGCACCGATTCAAAAGTTAGAAATTCCCGCTCGTTCGTTCACTGAACGTACCCGAGCCAAACTTTGGAAAATGATTCCGGGCAATCCGGGCCTCGGAATCAGGTGCCGTCAGAAACCGCGCTCTTGTAAAATTCCAAAGAAAATTAAGAAAAAAATTTCCAATGAATTTTACGGGTCTTTACATATGTGATATGAAAAAACCTGTGTTACTTTATATATATGCAATTTGATAAATCAAAATCTGAAGCCACTTTTTTCCCAAGTCATGTGCTATGGAATGGGGCTTGCGTAAATAGGGATGGCATATTAGTTGATGGAAACACAAAAGTAGTATGGGAATCATGTGTAAGTATGAAATAATTGTAATTTGTTATGATTTATAATAATATTACATAAAATAAATATGTTCATATTTTTTATATGGTTGAGACATAAGAATCAGCAACCGTCGTACCAGAAGAAACTCGACTTTATGTATATTTGAAGTGGCCTGGACAATATGTTCACATTATAGTATTAGGTTTGGGAGTCTCAACTAAAACTTATTTTGAGAATATAAAACCACATGAATATAAATATAATATAATGAGACGAATGTAGACAGAAATTGACTCATTGTAATATATTATTTTTAGTCTAGTTTTGAACACCAATGTATAAGAAAAGGTCAACGTGAAACAACAGTGGAGAAAAGATTCATACATGATCCAAATGATCCCACTATCGTTGAGGCCAGTCATTCCCCCCAAACCTTAACTAGGGTAATCAATTTTTTCATTAATATATCTCCTAAATGTGAATCAAATAACTTTTGATAACATTACATTACTAAAATTCTGTAGGGTGTAGTTGTATGAGATTTTTATCTTTCAACACCCACGTATCACCATGTTATGAGGGGTAAAATGTATAATATCCCAGGAGATCAGCTACACAATCAACCACTCCCAAAATATCACATGAGAGTATGGATTTAGGTAGCTTATGAGTTAACTGTTGAGTTGTCTATTCATATTGATGATCTAGATATTACAATGGTCGAAGATGCTGTTGGAGCTTTCATAACATGGCCATCTAATTTTATAAATATTCTTGAGGTATGTATTTAACAAAAATTTTCATATGAAAAACACGTAACAGTTGATTATAAAAGGTCTGAATTGAGGTATGATATTACATATTGATAAAGAGGGTGGGAAATGAATGGTCGAATCAAGAAAATATAATGAATTGGCCAATAAAACAAAATGAACATCCGAGAGTACCTTCTCTATGCTAGTTCTAGATAAACATTTAATAATATTACTACTTCAGGTAGAGAACATTTTAAAATAAAAATATACATCTTACTTTCACTATAAAGAATAAATGTACGTATTTTCCATTATAGACGGAATTGGACTTGAGACTTCAAATGAGATTCTCAAGCATGAATGGTTGGCAATCTCAGTTGTGAATTCACACATAAGGTTACATTTTGATTATATGTATGTCGAAATAGTGAGCCAAATATTTTTATTAATGTTAATAACAATACATATTTTGTAAAGGTGCTTATATTACAACTATATATTGAGAATATCTTGGGAAGCATGATTTGGATTCACTAATCCCAGTATCATTTCTAGTTTTTTTTAATTATAATTTTTTTATGATAGGTTGGTCACTAAATAGAGGCTAAATCATGGAATGAGGTCATCATCTAAAAAGAAAAATCTTATAGATTATTAAAAATGGAAACAAATTAAGTTAGATATATAAATATCTAACTATCAAAACATTCCACAACAATTTTCTTATTTTAGATAATGTCTTAGAAGTGTCTAAAACATTATAATGAAATATATTATGGATATTATGTTTGAAAATTTATGAGAGAAGTCAGGCAACATGAAAATACCAGCATCCCCCAATAGTAAATTTCCAATGGTAATTACAATTTCATTAAATATATTTAATAATCATTTCTTATTGATGTTTTCTCAGTACTATTAATATTACCAAAAAAGAGTTATTCAGAAGAAGAAATAATTTTGTTTAGAGATGAGTGGGAAACGTACTATTTGTCAGAATGTATGCCGAAATTTATTTTGGTGATAACATGATATGTTTTAGATCAATTATGAGTTTTGACCATTGAAATATATTTGGGGTGTGAATAATTAGTGCCAAAATGCATATATATTATTTTTAATCTCATTAACATGGAGAATATTATTGGAGGAAATCAATTTGATTAGATGAAATGACCTTCAAACAATAATATTATTGGGAAAACTTAGAGGTGGAGGTGGAGGTGGAGGAGAAGGTAGAGGCAGAAGTAGAGGTGAAGGTGGAGGCAAATTGTAGTCAGAGACCTATGTAGAGGAGGAGGTAGAGGAGATGATTGTGTTGGAGATCGAGGAAAAAGAGTATAAGAAACACCAGTATGCTAACAATAAAATTATTGGGAAATGAAGTATAATATGGATCATAACATTATGGTGTTTGATAATAATTCTTTAAAAGTTTACACAACACTTATCACTTAAGATTAGGGCTATTATGTGTCTTTCTAGTTTAAAATTACATTTTAGTAAAAATACATGTGGTGTACTCAAAACAAATAAAATGATCTATATTCCATTTGTGATGTGTATGGATCTGACACAACTAAATAAATCACACGGTGTGACCGGTATGACTCCAATTGCATCATTTGATTCAAACCTAAAATTAATTTTAATCAAAAAAACAACTGACATACTCAAAATTGATAAAATACATTCTGATTGTTTTCATAATTTTGGAAAATGATTCATGAGTCATTTTTTACATGTAAAATTTATCCGAGACACAATATGATGCATGGTGTGATTGGTATGACTCCAAGTGTGTCTTTTTTATCCAAAATTGTCACTAATTTTAGTGAAAAAATTATCTGAAAACCTCAAAAATGAGAAAATGTATTCGAATTGTTTTGGTACTTTATAAAAACATTTCCTATGTCATTTTTTATGTGAATAGATCAGAAATTACTCTATATGAAATATGGTGTGACCAGTATGACTCTATATGTGTTCTTATTCAAAAGTGACATTAATGTTAATTAAAAAACATCTAAAATACTAAAAACATAGAAAACAAAATCTGATGGATTTTATACTTTTGGAAAATAATCCATGAGTCATTTAAGATGTGTATCATTCAGATGTGACTCGATCCAACATATAGTGTGACTTTTATGACCCCAAGTGGGTCTTTTTATTCAAAAATAACATTAATTTTAATCAAAACATTTAGTAACATACTCAAAACTAAGAAAAAACATTTCAATTGTTGTGATACTTTATGAAAAATATCCATGAGTCATTTGGGATGTGTATCAATCATCTGTGCCTTAATTTGGAGCATGGAATGACTATTATGACTCCATGTGGGTTTTTTTATTAAAAATTGACATTAATTTTAGTAAAATCACCTACATAATCAAAACAAAGAAACACATTAAGATTGTTTTGGTACATTATAAAAATGTTCAATACATCATATTTGACATATATGGCTCAAATAAACATCTATCTGATGCACAATGTGACCAGTATGACTCCAACATCATCTTTTTTATTCAAAAGTGACATTAATGTTAATCAAAAAAATAATTCACAAACTCAAAACCAAGAAAAATAATTTTGATTGTATTGATCCTTTAGTAAAATTATCTACGAGTCATTTGAGACATCTAGCATTCATCCATGCCTCAATAAGATGCACGTTGTGACCAGTATGACTCCAAGTTTGTATTTTTTATTCCGAATTAACATTATTTGTAGTAAAAAAACAACTGATGTTCTCAAAACCAAGAAAAATAATTCCAATTATTTAGGTAATTTAATAAAATGATCCATACATCATTTTTTGTGTGCAATGATTACCTTCACCTCAATCCGATGCATGGTGTGACCGGTATGACCACAAATGAGTCTTTTTATTCAAAACTGACATTTATTTTAATCAAAAAATCAACCAACATACTAAAAACTGATCAAAAAATTTCTGATTGTCTTTATACATTAGGAAAAACATTCCATGAGTCATTTGGGAGATGAAGCCACTAGTAGAAAAAATGTATTTAACGTCAGTTTTTTTATTTTTTAGGTCGTTTTTTAACCAACATTGAAGTCACCGACATAAAAAATATGACTTTTTAACCCAATTTTTGTAAACTGGTGCCAAAAATGATTTTCATTTGTTTTTTAGTGTCAGGTTTGTAAAACAATGAGGACAAAATTAATCATCTAAATCATTTTTGGCATCGTTTTTTTAAAAATTCGTGCCAAAAAGTTGATAAAATAGTTTCAGCGTCGGTTCTTTAGAAAAATTGACCCCATAAATGAGAAAACAATTGGCATCATTTTTTACAAAAAACGATGCAAAAAAGTAATTTTTTTTCATTTTATGTTTTACAACATTTCCTAATATTTTATTTGACTGGACTTGGAGCAAAAATGATGTTATAGATCAAAAGTTATGTCTATTGGAAGTTGAACCTGTCAATGTTTCTATTAATACAACTTGTTGTAAATAAAACATGATAAACATTAATTAATATCACATACACCAAATGATATAAAATAAACATAATACTTCAAACATATTTAAATGGTTTTTGGATCATCCATTGAATTTATTTTTTTTATCATCGTATATTTTATAATTAGTGTAGAACTCATGTGATAATGAATACGGTGATCGATAATTAAATTTACACCATGGTTGGTAAATCTCATCGTAATGTTTTATATTTTTAACTTGATAATATAGATAAATTATCATTATAAGAAAGATAATTGAGTTGATTAGTAATGAAGGACAATAATAATAATGAAAATTAATGAATATAATAGGTATTTTGATCAAATTAATGATTGTAACCGCACTGAAAACTTTATTGAGTCGAAGAATTTGAAAATGTTGAATGAAGGAGAAATGGATTTATATATAGTAAATGAAATTTTTTTCGATTTCATTGTATGGAAATGTAGGTGGGATTTTAAAAAGTTAAACATGCATTGTTAAGAATATTGAATTTTTGATCCCACTTATTGGAGAATACTCTTTGGTGTCAATTTTGTTTGAAATCGACACAAAAAAGAATTTACATTGGTCTTTTGGATTTAGTTTTTAAATAAAATGATGCTGAAAAGTTAAAAAAAACAAACTTTTCATGTCAATTTTTTTAAAAACGAACCCCAAAAACTAAAATAAAATGGTTTTGGCGTAGGGTATTAAATAAAATGAGGCTAATTTTTTTTTAAAAAACTATTAGCGTCGGTTTTTTTAAAAACAGATGTGTGAAGTAAAAATAAATTAATTTTCGCATCGGTTTTTAAATAAATCGACGTAATAAATTTTAAAAAATCTTTTCATGTTAGTATTTTACAAAACCTATGTTAAAAAAAAACTTTCGCATAGGTTTTTATGAAAATAGACTCCAAAAGTTAAAAAAATTATCATGTTTAAGAAAATTCCTTCAGCTTCAATTTGACTGATTTTGGATCTAAAATGGAGTTTCGGATAAAAAGTTATGGCCTTTGAAAGTTGGACTTCTTTAAGAATTCTCTTAGAGAAGATAAATTTCCAATATCCATAACTTTTAATCCATAACTCCATTTTTTCTCCATGAATAGTCGAATCAAATCTTAGTAAATTCTCAAAAACATTTACATTTTTTTTAAATTTTTTGCATCTATTATCCAATAAACCGATTCCAATTTTTATTTTTGTTTTTTTCGAATCAATATATTTTTAAACTGACACCAAAACAGATTTTTTATGATTTTTTCATCGGTTTTTAAAAAACCAATGGCAAAAAGTCTCTGCAAACATATTTTACGTCAGTTTATAAGAAACCGACGTCAAATTAATGACATTAAAAACCAATTTTCTACTAGTGATCATTCAGATTCACCTCAATCTAACACACGATGTGACTGATATGTCTCTAAGTGTGTCTTTTTTATTAAAAATTGACATTGATTTAAGTAAAAAAAACATATATACTGAAAAATAATCAAACGCATTTGGATTGTTTTGATATAATATAGAAACTATCCATACATCATTTGTGATGTGTAGGGATCTGCTTCACCTCTATCTGATGCACGGTGTGACCAGTATGACTCAATGTGTGTCTTTTTTATTCAAAAGTGACATTAATGTTAATAAACAACAATTGATATACTCAAATTTGAGAAAACTCATTCCAATTGTTTTGATACTTTAAGGATACAATACATCAGTCCTTTGGGACATGTAGCATTCAGCCACGCATCAATATGAAGCACAGTATAACCAATATGACTCCAAGTTTGTCTTTTTTATTAAAAATTAACCTTAATTTTAGTAAAAAAACTGACATACTATATAATAGGGATTTCATTTTCTTGTATTTATGTTATAAATTTTATTTCATTTAAACAAACTATTTTTATCTTAATTTTGTTGTTGTTTCTACTGATCAAGTGTGATGCATCATCATGCAACATTTTTCACCTTTATCAGCAATATTTACTACACTGATAAATCTTCCAATTATCGGCACATATAAATTCACCGATAAAGTCTATATATATCAGCGCATTAAAAAGTTCCAATAAGTCATACATTCATAAGCACAAATAAATAATTGATAAATCATACTTTTATCATCTCCAATAAAAGCGCTGATAAATCATACTTTTATTAGTGCTTTTTAATGTGATGATAAATGTATTATTTATCAGCGCTAAATAAAATCATTGATAAATGCGGTATTTTATCAGTGCTTTTAAATGCACTGATAAATTGTACGTTTATCATCGCTTTTATTTACACTGATAAATCTACCCTTTATCAGTGCTTTTTTACCGCTGGTAAAATCCATGGACTTTTAAGTGCACTAAGATCCTCAATTTTTAGTGCTGATAAAGGTCTATTCTAGTGCAATTAAAATCTTGTTTTGTTGTAGTGGGGTTAAATGAAAAAGATAATGGTATGTTGGCTAATAAAATATTTCTAAATCCTTTTGAATGTCCATATTTCAAAATTATCCTATCCTAAGTTCAAATATATAGTCATTTGGAATCTTTTTTCTTGGGAATTAATTTATCATTTCGGATTCTATAGGGAAATTATTAAGTTTTTTTCAAGAAGATTCATTTACCCACTAATAAAGGGAACTCTCCTCTCCTCTCTTATTTACACTCCAAGATCCATTAGGTTCAGCCAATACCTGAAAAAAAAACCTCAAAAATTACCTTTCCATGTCCTATAGTTCTCATTTTGACTAGGAACCCCTTTTAACAAGTATTTAATTTTAAACCTAAAGAGGCTCTCCAAATAAGAGGTATGGATCATAACCATGTGTTATCGTTTTATTTCTCCTACCACCCTTTAAAATCCAATTCAACTATTTTGATATAATAACACTAGTATCTCCCATATAATGAGATGTTATTATGTTTATTTAATAACCTATATCCATATCGTCTTCCATCAAATGGTAAATTAAACCATTGATTGTGTGTACGGAGGACTACCGCCTCACGAATCTATGTAATTGATTTTCCATCACCACATCTCACAGTTGAATATAATGATATATTTAAAGTATACAGATGATTTTTATGAAATTTTTATACTTATTTAGTTATAATATCACATAATCCTTCCTAATTTTTATTCCATGGGAGTACGATAACATCACTCATCTCTATGGCAGACTACCACCTCGCGAAGTGATGTGATTCATTTTTTGATTATGATTTAAATGGACAGTAATAAAGATAAATTTAATAAATATATGTTATTTATAGAAAATAATAATGACTATGAGAATTTGATATATTATTTATCTTTCTTTTATTTTCATCCATCATGAAATTGGAAACAGGGCTCAAGCATACATACTTCCCACCTTCTTCATAAATGGTGTAATTCATTTTCTATATCTAAATTTAATGGATTACAATAAATGTATATTTAATGAATATATATTATATTTATATTATACTTAAAATTCTCGATATAATGAAACCATGATCATCGTAAACAGACCAAAAATACCAAATGAAAACATATATTAAAATCAAAATAGTTAGTACTTAAAATTTGATTTTAATAGAGAATTTTTAATAAATGGGAAATAAAAGGTCATAAGTAAATCATATATAGAATGATATATATATACATAATAATGGATCTTTATTATATTTATACTAAACCTATATTTAATATAAAATAGGTTAGAACATTTATAAAGGATTTCAATGATTAAGGTAAGGGATTTTCATCTCACATATATTTCTGAGGGACACAATAAATATTCACAACGTGTTTCTATCTTATTTGTTTAAATACTGACCATGAATTTATTTTATTATTCTTATCATAAAATTATTGGATATACATATCCATATAATTTTCGTTCTTTCATGGGGATTATGACTCAAAATATACAAAATTGGTAAAGTTTTTATGTTACAATCTAATTATTTATATGGATTCTTTCTAATTAAATTTTAATTTAATAAATATTTTGATATAACTCTAGATAAACTCATTTATTTTTTATCCTATGGTTATTTATTTAGAGTAAATTCTTTTCTTTAATTTTCCTCTTTTTATGTACTCAAAAAACCAATTTTTTTAAACAAAATCAACTATATTTATATCTTTGATCAAAACCCTTTTTCTTTTATAATGGTATTTTATAAAAATGTTTTAAAAAATATTTTTAATTTTATCAAATTAATTTTAAAAGAAATTTTTACCCATGTATTTATTTTTTTCAAAATGGTTTAAATGGAACATTCTTGTCACTTTCTGAACGAGTTACTTGTTGAATATTTACTAAAGTATGAACGAATTGTTTTCTTTTAGCTTATATGTATTTAATGAAATTTTTTACCATCATGAAAACACAATATTAAAAAATTAATTTATAATTTATTAATTTTATTTTCAAATAAAAGGATTTTCACCATATTTTGTAAACTATTATTTCTTAAAAGGGGGTTTTTAATGTGAAAGGGTTATTTTCCTCAAGAAATATTCCAACAGATATTTCAAAATTATTTTTCATCTAAGATGAAATCCTTTGGTGATACTTATTATTTACTTAGGATATGATCCAATGAAACCATCCTCATTATTTCAATGGATGTGTTATGATTATGAATAAAATATGTTCATGAAACACATTCTTTTTCCATGGGTTTTTCTATAATTAAATGATGAAATATTTATGAAACCATTTTCTTAACCATTGGTTATGCTATGATGACATATTTATAAAACACATTTTTTCATGGTTTCTGATATTATGAATGTTTTATGATCTTCTGGTGCACAAAGGTATGTTTATCATTATGTGATATTGGTTATGTTATAAACATGGATGGTGGTAATGTTATAACCATGTACGATGGTTACGTTACATCCTAGGATGGTGATCACATTATATCCAAGGACTGGTGAGACCTATATATCCAACCAATTAATTGGGTAAATATTGATATCTTATGAGATACATTGGCCTGAAATGAGGATTGAACCCATTTTGGTATGCGAATTTTGCCAATATAATAGTCTTGGTAGTGAACCTTGACTACTATGATGGTATGGGGAGTAAACCCATTCCACTTTGATATCCTTGTAAATGAGTCCTATAAACTAAATAAATTATTTCTATGCTTATGTGTACAACATGAATCTATATCTTATTCAAATTTTATGATGTCATGGATTATGTACTTTGATTCCTTTATGATTCATGTCTTATAAAATTCCAATATTTATGCCATGAATGAAATTTATGATCTATCATATATTGGGTATGGTTTTCAAATGTTATGTTCATGTTATCATACCCATATACTCATGTTATGCTTATATGATCACTATTATCTCACTTATTTACCCTTACTAAGATTTTTAGCTCACCCTTTCTTATGTCTCCTTTCTTCAGGTAAGGAAGACAACTTTTATATATGATAAGTATAAAAAGGGTTTTAGTTATGATGAATTTAGTGGGAGAATATATTGTTCACTTATGATCAAGTTGTTTATGATTTCAAGATTCCAAATTCACATAACCTATATGATTCTTTCATGGGTCATTATGTTATGTAATGAATGTTCATATATTAATATGTAATATCTTTGTATGAAAAAGTGTGGTTTTATAAGTAACTGAAGCCAATATAGATGAAAATGAAATTTTATATTGTCATATTTAGCATGTAATTCATGGAATAAAAATTTTATAAGAAGAAATTTATCACATAAATTAAATCATACACAATATTAACATTATATAGAAATTTAATATATTTTAATAATTCAATAGGAATAAATAAATATTTTATTTTTTTACCAAACATTATATGGTAATATGAATACTTCATATTCTATTTATGTATAAAAATATTCCATTTATAATTCCTAACACATATCCTTTATATAAAAGTATAAAATATTAGAATTTTTTTATAAAATATTTGAAATTTTTAATAAAATACTTGTCCTTCCATATTAGCTTATATAATATTTTTTGATAAAATAACCATCATACATTTTGATTTAATTTTCACTTATAATAAGTGATATGTCATATTCCATATCATTTTTAATGATATTACTTACACCCCCTTTACAAAAAGACCCTCTGTTTTGTGTAAAACTGGAATTACAATTCATAACCACTGATAAATCTTTTTATAGATTTACATAGTGTAAAATCACAAGATTTTATATATCATACATTATGATTAATCTAGATGTTTCATACGACTATGAAAAAAATTGAGTCATTTTTTATGATATCTTATACTGTAAACAATGGCATAGTGATCCAATGACTAATAATTTTCCATGTCATAGTGTGGTTTATTATATTTCATTTTACACATTTTTATTCACATTTTATCCATAAAGTCAGCATGAAAACATGTTGATTCAATAATGAGTATGTCTATGATACTACTACTAGATTCTTTCATATCATTTCGTCCCTATAAATAATAGAACAATCCCATTAATTATCTATATCTATCATCGTTAAATAAATATGTAAATGATGAACATAAAAATATATATATTTGTACCTCAAGTCTATTATACTTTATCTCAGTAGAGTATGCCCGAGGAATAACAATAAGAAATAACATTCTGGATCATTCCTCTACCGGTATTATAGCATCCACTAGACTCTATAAGAAAATTTATATTTAACAACACACATTTTATGTTAAAATTAATTCACAACATGATCAAGTGTATTTCAGAATTTAGTGTGGTTAAATTAGCATACCTTTTAACAGCATAGATTTTTTATTTCCATATATTTTTAAAAACATATATCATTTGTTTTAAAAAACACATGAACATCATATAATATTCTACAACATATATTTTATGTTTTTATAATACTTTTAACAAATCTCATGATTTATTATAATATTTCGTATTTAAATTATATATATATTTAATTGTAATTGGGTGAAATGGATGTTTTGCGGTCTACATGGTCTCCTAGAATGAGACAACAACCCAACCCTGATACCAAAGCACCACAGTATACCACATACCCCTATCATGATTCTAGAAAAATCAAGATAGCTACCGATGTAATCCAAACATTTAGTTCCCAGAAAGACTTCTAGCATTCCTCTATCCATTGGAGTGGAGCATTCCTCTTTGTTAGAGCTGTCATTGGTGAAGCTAGTCATGATAACTCATGCACAAAGCATTAGTAATAACTCTCTAGTCCAAGAAAACTTTGTATCTCAAAGACATTTTCCAGTGGTTTTCATGAGATAATAGATTCTATCATTTCAGGATCAATTGAAATGCCTTTTTTAGAAATAAAATGGCCATGGAAAGGTACTTCCTATATCTAAAAAATCACACGTTGATAATTTGGAATACAAACAGTGATATCTCATGATCTGTAACACAGTTTCCAGTTTCTCATTATGGTCATCCCTTGTATCTGAATACAGTAATATTTCATCCACAAAAACCATAATAAAAGAATCTAGATATTGCTAAAATATATAATTCATCAAATCGTTGAAACGGTTGGTGGATTCATTAGACCGAAAGGCAAGACAACATATCCATAGTGTCCATATCTACTAATGAGGGCTATCTTTGGGATATCTTCCTTCCAAACTCGCAATTTATGATATCATAATTTCATTCCAATCATGGAGAACCATTTAGCTCCCCTTAATTGATCGAACATTTCATTTATGCGTGGAAGTGGATATATTTTCGTTATCGTAAATTGGTTAGGCTAATGATAATCAACACACAGCCGAAGAGTTCCATCTGATTTCTTCACGAACAAAACCAGTGCTACCCACAGATACGTACTTGGTCGAATGAAACCCTTTCTTTCCAACTCCTCAAACTTCAATTAAAATTTCCTTAACTCTTTTGGTGCAATCCTATAAGAAGGAAGGGAAATAAGACTGGTCCCTATATGGAGATCAATTGTAAACTCCACTTCCTTTATAGGTGGTAACCCTTAGAATTTATCGAGAAATACGTCTGTAAATTGATTCAATACTTTTGGAAAACTAATTTCCTAGATCTCTTACATTGATGAAAAATTCAATGCTACCAACTGATAAGAGATTTTTCCCACCATTTGGGCCAACAATCTCTTTTCACCATTCTGTACCATTATCTCTCCTCTGAAGAGATGCTTGATATCATCGTTTGTGCTGAAACTAATTAATTTCATATAATTGTCGATGTGAGCCTTAAACATTTTCAACCAATACATAACCAGGATTACATCATATGCATCCATATCCAACATCGAGAAGTCCCAGATTAGCTCAGCTCCATTAACAATTATTGCACATGTTCTACACATGAAGGCTTGACCTTCTCTTTCACCATGAAAAGTTTGCAGTTTTAAAATAAAAGGCATCATTTCAAACATTAAACATATAAAATAAACAATATTAGAATTAATGAAAGAATTTGATGCATTAGTATCTAATATCACTTGCAAAAGGGTAAAATACAAAAGAATCGTACCTCTCACCATAGATGGTCCTGCCGGATCATTGAAAATCATCTACGCTGCTCCATTCAATTGCTACATCATTTCACTATTCTCCTTGATTCATTGCTAAGATTTCCCTTGTTGAGGAGTCATGGTATTTCTATAATCATCATGGCCAGATATTCTCTACTGACAAGACTGATTCTAATATAATTTCCCTGTCGAAGCATATGATGCTTACAATGCTTGAGAAGTGTCCTGAGCACCCAAACGTAGAGTACTACAACAACAGCGCTGAAGATGTCCCATCCTATTGAAATTATTTCATTCTCTAGGTTGTGTCAAACACTCTCACTTTATATGGTCTAATGAAACATATTGGAAGAAATCTACTTTTCTCTAGAGTCGTGGAGGAAGGTTCACTGATCCAGCCTTTTGGTTCGGATTTCCATTTCCGTCTTTGAAATAGTAGTCCCTTTTCACATACTTATACTATTTGAGTTCCAACCATTACCTATGGGTATCATCATCCCTCATCCAATATATCTCAAGATATCAAGTTCATCCACAGTCTCTCTGTTCACCATCTCTGTATAATCTGTAATACAAAGCACCGCAATCTTCGATCAAATCTCCCACCTTAGTCCCGATTCAAAGATGTGTTCCTTCAAGGATGTACTCGCTGAAATTTCCGGTGCAAAGTGAACTAAATTCATGAATATTGTCACATACTCTATAACAAATTGACTTTATTTTTTCAGGCTAAATAATTCCATTGTTTTCTGGATCTTAAATGTGTGAGGATAGAATTATTTGTTGAACAGATCTTCAAAATCCTCCCATGTAAACCATTCATCCTATTTCGCAAGAACCGTTAAATGCCACCACTAGTGTGCAATATCCTCAAGCATATACATTACCAGCTTGAACAATAGCTCTACCAGTGTGATGATGAAGTCGATGATATGATACATCCTACTCAGCCACACCTCCGCCTTCTCGAGTTCAAAATCACCCTAGTAATTAGGTGGATTCTACTTCATGAACAAGATGGTACGATCCACATTTTGTGGACCATTCCTCTAGTTCCCCATATCCATAGCTTGAAAATCTTGTAAAATACTCTGAACTAGCTCTTCATTTACCCGTGGTTCAGTTTCACCTACATTATCTGCAACTTCTTGAGGTTGGTTTCGACGATGCCTACCAGGTACCATTTTCTAAACCAACAACAAAATATTTGAATCTCACTCTCTAGTAAATTATGGATTAGAATTTCAAATTCTATCACATCAAATATCACAACATTGTTTTCCAAAACAACCTTTTTTCCATGTTCAACGATTTTTGAAAACATTAATCCTGATTTTTAAATATTAACCCATTTTCAAAATACCATATGCATTCCCTTTTTCTAAATCATTCATTTTGAAAAAAAAATCATACTTTTTCAAAAATCAACACTTTTTCACAACATGAATCATTCTTTGAAATTATGTATGCACTCTTAGATGGAATTCATTCCTCTATAATTCATGTCATGCTCCTCTCATTTTCTAAACCTATGAAAATGAGATTCCAATATCCTAGAAGTGTCTTCAAACACTTGTTTTCCCAACTCCTTGGTAACATGAATTTAAGCATAAAAGGGTTAGATAATATAAGGCCCCAGCCTTAAACCTTACTTAATCTTGAGTTATTACAAGATTACACATTGAGGATCTTTTCGGGTTTAGAGTTTTAGAGAATTAGATCATAAAACTTGCATTACATTCCACATATATACAAAGTGGTTACATAAAGATAGTATTCTTCATTCCCATCAATGGAAACACATTTAAAATAAAACATGGATTATTTCTTGACACATCCTTGACTCTATCATCTTATCATATACCTTTCCCTTGACCTGTGAAAAACATTTCAAAAACTTGGGTTGAGCATAAAAACTCAGTATGGGTTATAAAAAAACATGGAAAGGAAACATGAGTTCATATATACATAAGAATGAAATCATACTTTACCCATAAAACATAGGCACTTTAACATACCTCATAAAATCAAGAATAAATCATAGAAATCATAAGACATAAAGGTAACTTGAGGCATTCATAACATTCTTATGTAGGGAGTAACCCTCTTAGTTACGTTTGGAATACCCATCACAGTATATTACCTAAAATCTCTTCGGAGAAACCTTAACGTTTCAATCCTTCACGTTGCCCAATGCATTGGAGAGCTATAACGGGCTCACCCGCCCTTAGTTTATCATGGAACCACCCGTCTTCATAATAATGCCCAAGAACCATAACATAATCGTATCACATAAAACATGCATAATGGAAACATAACATTTCCACATTTCAATCACAAGATATCAATACAACATAAAAACATTGTGAAAACCATTTTCCCATACCAAAATAAAAGAAAAGTAAAACATGGTATTTATTTTTCTTTTAAAAAAGAACGTATGGCTTGTTGAGGAAGCCGAAACTCAAATAACAGTCACGACGGCGGAGAAGTCGTTGTCGGCACATACGTACGACAAAAACATTCCCTTTTGTCGTTTAGTAAACGCTTTGTATAAAAAAGATTCCTTTTGAATAAACGTAAAAGTCAAAGGGGTTTATACACCATATAAAAGAAAGTTGTGTATAAAATAAAATATGCCTCAACGAAAGGAGATTGAGACGAAGTCCCATACCTCGTATCTGACTTGACCTGACCGTTCTTTAATCTCCTGAATAATAAACTTTAGTTAATATCTACTTGCTTATGAATCTTTTTCATGTTCATTATTCCTTTTATACCATGTTATGAACATCATGTAATCAGTTAAGTTAATAATGTTCATTTTGTCGGTATTTGGTTCTTAAGTCAAAAATAGACTTCTTACATTACATGTTGTTAATTTGGTCAAAGTTTCATTATATCCAGAATGATATTAATGATTTTGATAACATATATATCATATATATTCAGCATATACATGTATTTATAATATTACATCACATTTAGAGGTAAGAAATGAAATGCACCGTTCTTGGAGACGGTAAGCCGTACGTACGCATGAACGCTACTTCCATTTCTATTTCGTACTTTCTGGAATGGAATCATAATGATATAAGAGTATATTATAATTCCAGTATAATATCATATTCAATATCATCGTTCCATCCTTTATACGCCCCACATATGGTTTTTAACGAATCAAATCACTTTGAGGGGGCGGTAGTACGCACTTCCTAAAATGAAGATATCGTGTTTACCCATAATGAAAACCATAAGGGTATTCCCAAAATGAAAAAAACAGAAGCTTAAAGAAAGAAAAAACATATTATATATCATATATAAAAATAGTGACATCATAATGGCCACCTTTGAAGGTGTTAGATGAGTATTGTACAATCATCGTTTCGGGAGGCAGAATTTCGCCATCCACGGAAACCGTATGTTCTTTAACCATTTGATGTAGTTGTGTGAGAGTTTTTCTCGAATAAATCTTATAACAACATACTAGTATATTGAAGATACTGGTGATGTTACAAAAGAAGTAAATAAAAAGAGTTTAGGGGGTTGGAGAAGAAAAATAAAACAAATGAACATGAGAGAATGAATTACCTTTAAAAGTGTAACTCCTTTTGATTTGAGCCTAAAGGCTTCCTTTGAAAGGATTATGCCCAAAGGGAATCATCTAGGATGAGGAGAGGGATGTGGAGAGATTAAATGGGCAGGTGTTGGCCGAGCCAAAGTCTTGAGGAGTGTGTGAAATGAGGTAGAGGTGGGGGCCTTTTAAAAGAGGAGAGGAGGGGCACTTTTGGAAAGTAAAGAAATATTACTTTATTTGAAAATGTGTTTCGGTTTTAAAAGGTCCCACATTGATATAATTCGTGGATAAGGTCATAAGGGTTCTAAATCTACTCATCCAATAAGTTTTGGACATGCGTAGTTCATATATTTCACATTATCTTTCCATTTTATTTAAATCGTCAAATAATGATGTCATCGCTGCATCATTATTATTTCATAAATAATTTACTTTATTTAATGTCAAAAAAATATATAAAAAATACTATGATGTAGGAAATCTTATTATCTTTCCAATGACTATTTATAATCAAAAATGTGACTTGTATAACCCCACTTAAAAATTGTTTTAGTAAAACAATTATGTTTGTGTCATTTTTACTTTTACATTAAATAAAAAGTTATTTATGTCATTTCCCAACCAAAATGTCTCCATGGGGTCCCCAAGTTGACCCATGGCTTGTCTTGGTCGGCCATGACACAACCAATAACTTTGGGACATGTGTCTAGGTCATTTCATATTCTTAAAGCATTATTTATACCTTAAACTACACTAATAACCACTAATCGCGATTAAAAACTTAATAAGTTACTATTCACCAAAAAATTATTTTAATCTAATTGAACCACATTTTACTTCTTAATGACAACCATGTATGTAGTATTTTCAAAATTCAATACACATTAGTGGTAAACTTTCATTTAACTGAAAAATCAGTTTGCTTGATTACCACTTAGTGGTTTCACTATTCATCAAAAATTGAAGTTTTTCAGAAAATTACCAAAAATTCACCCTAAGCTATATTTGATATTCCGAATTCAAAAATGAAGTCTATTTTACAAAATTCAAATCATATAAGTCACATTAATTAATTTAATAATTAATTCCCGCTGCCAGAGCAAATAGGGTGTTTTTACAAAACAATAAGTATCAAAAGATTGACACCAGTTTAAGTCTAATTTCAAAGTGAAATTGATTCCAATGACCACCATTGGATAAAATGGTAAAAATATATTCTAATTTCACTTCAAAACCAATTCAAAACATAATCTAATCATATAAATAAATTAGATTAAAAAGCAGTTTTGATGTAAAATGAAGTATTTTTCAATATTCATTAAAAAATGAACATTGTCAGAAAAATACCAAAAATTCATACAAGGTAAATTTTGATGTCCCAATAATAAAGAATAAGTTTATTTTGACAAACATAGTCTATAAAGTTGTCAAAATATAGATTCAAAAATTGTTTTCCATTAAAAGGAACTAAAATAATCTTTTAAGAATATTAGTGTATTCCATGCATAAGATTGTATTTATTTTCATTTTAAGCCTCTATAACACTATCTTAATCATTAATAGAAATAGATAAAAATATCTATTATTCATTACTTACTTGGGATGTTACATCCTTCTTCCCTTTAGAAAATTGCGTCCCCGCAATTTATTTACTTATCGAATAAATGGGGGTACTTATCCCTCATTGCACTTTCAGATTCCCATGTTGCCTCTTCAATCACATGGTTTTTCCACAAAACCTTTACCTGATGAATCACCTTATTCTGTAATACCTGCTCCCTGTTTTCAAGAATCTGGACTGGTTGTTCCTCATAAGATAGGTTCTCTTCCAGCTGAACTACCTCTGGACTCAAAACATGAGATGGATCTGGCATATACTTTCTCAACATCGAAATGTGAAAAACATTGTGTACCTAAGATAAACTCGGAGGTAAAGCCACTCGGTATGCAACTGATCCAACTCTCTCCAGAATTTCATATGGTCCAATGAACCTGGGACTCAACTTTCCTTTCTTACCTAATCTCATCACACTTTTCCAAGGAGAAACCTTGAGAAAAACATGATCACCTACCTCGAAAGATAGATCCTTTCTCCGGTTATCCACATAACTCTTCTGCCTGCTCTGAGCTGTTCTCATGTGTTTCTGAATCAGCTGAACTTTTTCTGCCATCTCTTCAACCAATTCTGGTCCCATCAACTTCCTTTCACCCACTTTATCCCAGAAAGCTGGAGTTCGACACCGCTTCCCATATAATGCCTGAAATGGTGCCATCTGTATACTGAAATGAAAATTGTTATTATATGAAAATTCAACCAAAGAAATATGTTGGTCCCAAATTCCCTGATAATCCATCGAACAAGCTCGTAGCATATCCTCCAATGTCTGAATTGTTCGTTCTGACTGCCCATCTGATTGAGGATGAAAAGCTGTACTAAAATTTAATTCAGTACCCAACGACTTCTGAAGGCCTTTCCAAAAGTTAGAAGTAAACCTGGGATCACGATATGATACAACGGAGAGAGGAACTCCATGTAACCTGACTATCTCTTGAAGATACAAACGGGAAAGTTGATCAAGAGAGAAAGTGTCTCTTATAGCAAGGAAATGAGCAGATTTGGTCAAGCGATCAACAATAACCCAGATTTCATTATTATCTCGAGATGTCTTCGGTAATCCCACAACACAGTCCATGGATATATTGTCCCATTTCCACTCTGGCACTGGTAAAGGCTGAAGCATCCCTTTCGGTAACTGCCGCTCTGCTTTAACCTGTTGACATGTCAAACACTTCACAGTAAAATCAGCAATATCTCTTTTCATTCCATCCCACCAGTAATACTCCCGCAGATCTCTATACATCTTAGTACTGCCCGGATGAACTGAAAACGGAGAACTATGAGCTTCACATAACAACTCTCTCTTCAACTGTGAATCACAAGGCACACATAATCTCTTCCCAAATCTCAAAACACAATCATTATCAATGTTGAATTCAAGCAACTTACCTTTCTGAACCATCTCTACCTTTTTCTGCAACTCACTATCTTGCTTCTGTGCTTGCTTGATTCTATCTGATAGAGATGATCTCACTGATACCTGAAACAAAATAGAAGGACTTCCTGCACCAACAACTTCTATGCCAAAGTTCATTAAATCCTTGACCAAAGGATCACGTTCCAAACACAACATTGTTAATTAAGCATTACTTTTTTGACTCAAAGCATCAGCCACTTTATTTGGTTTTCCCGGATGGTAATGAATTGTACAATCATAATCCTTGATTAATTCTAGCCATCTCATCTGTCTCATGTTTAACTCTTTCTGAGTGAATATATACTTTAAACTTTTGTGATCGGTATATATTTCACACTTTACTCCATACAAATGATGCATCCAAATTTTTAAAGCAAAAACAACAACAGCTAATTCAAATCATGTGTAGGGTAATTTACCTCATGAGTTTTCAACTATTGTGAAGCATAAGCAATTACCTGATCATTCTGCATTAGGACGCAACCAAGTCCTTTCAATGAAGAATCACTGTATATAACAAACTCATCATTCCTGGAAGGTAGTTCCAAAACTGGATCATTCACCAATCTTCTTTTCAATTCCTGAAAACAATCATCACATTCCTTTGTCCAGATAAACTTAACACCCTTCCGAGTTAGCTTAGTCACTGGACTAGATAACCGTGAAAAATTTCTAACAAACCTTCGGTAATAGCCTGCCAAACCAAGGAAACTACGAATCTATATTTGATGGACCGACATCTGCTGAAGTAGTTGCAAAGGATTTCACCACCCCTTTCTGATTGTAGTCTAACTGCTTCCCATCACTCAAGCTCCTTGTCGGACACTCGTTTTCATAGTGACCCATCTCATTGCACTTATAACATTTCACTAACTGTAAATCAAATTTGTTCTTACCTTCAACTTGATCCTTTTCAGTGCAATCACGAGCCTTATGCCCCATCTTACCACATCAGTAGCACTTCCCATAATTCAGATGACATTCCCCAACATGCCTTTTGCCACATTTATCACAAACTGGAAACTTAGTTTTCTTACCATCAGACTTTTTTGAAGAATTCTTACCTTTCTCCTGCCACCTCGATCTCTTCTTCTGTTGGTTGTTATAGAACACTTGATCATCGTCAAACTCCATTTCCACATTCTCAGCACATCGAACAAGCTTTTCATAACTTTTAAACTCACGAGAAGCTAATGACCTTCGATATTTTGGCTTTAATCCTGAGTAAAAACGATTGATTTTACTATCAAGGTCCCGGATAAAATTTGGAGCAGACCTTGCCAATCGGGTGAACCTTTATTCATAGGCAGCCACTGAGTCTTCCTCTTGCCTCAATTCCAAGAATTGATTTTCCATCCTTAGTCGAACAGCCTTAGGAAAATACTTCCCAAGAAACATACCTTTGAATTCATCCCAGTCAAGAGCATCAATCTCATCGGCGTCCCTAATATTTTTAACCATAGACCACCACTGATCTGCTTCACCCTCCAAACGGTAAATAGAAAGACTAACCTTTTGATTGTCTGAACACCCCATGACATCAAAAATCTTCTCCAGTGCTTTAATCCACCCTTCAGCTAGCATAGGGTCAGATGATCCTCTGAATGATGGTGGATGTTGCCTCATGAAATGTTCCACCACTGACATGTTCCTCTGCAGTTGGTCTGGATGATCTCGTGTATAGATACCACCACCATTTATCGCTTGAGTCAACTGCGCCATTACTGCAACAAACTGTTCAGTTCCAATTTCGACCATTTCTGGATGCTGATTCGGAAGGTTATTTCCTTCTGTATGCCTTCCTAGCACTGCTTCCCTGTTTCCTCTGCAGAAAACCATTCTGAACAAACATGTCTTAGATGAAGAAACATGGTAATATTTAAATGCTATATCATTTCGAAAAAAAAATATTTTTGGATAATCATTTAATAGAATTCTAACTCCTAAAGTTATCTAAACCGACCTTTGATACCAACTATAAGGCCCCAGCCTTAAACCTTACTTAATCTTGAGTTATTACAAGATTACACATTGAGGATCTTTTCGGGTTTAGAGTTTTAGAGAATTAGATCATAAAACTTGCATTACATTCCACATATAAACAAAGTGGTTACATAAAGATAGTATTCTTCATTCCCATCAATGGAAACACATTTAAAATAAAACATGGATTATTTCTTGACACATCCTTGACTCTATCATCTTATCATGTACCTTTCCCTTGACCTGTGAAAAACATTTCAAAAACTTGGGATGAGCATAAAAACTTAGTATGGGTTATAAAAAAAACATGGAAAGGAAACATGAGTTCATATATACATAAGAATGAAATCATACTTTACCCATAAAACATTGGCACTTTAACATACCTCATAAAATCAAGAATAAATCATAGAAATCATAAGACATAAAGGTAACTTGAGGCATTCATAACATTCTTACGTAGGGAGTAACCCTCTTGGTTACGTTTGGAATACCCATCACAGTATATTCCCTAAAATATCTTCGGAGAAACCTTAACGTTTCACTCCTTCGCGTTACCCAATGCATTGGAGAGCTATAACGGGCTCACCCGCCCTTAGTTTATCACGGAACCACCCGTCTTCATAATAATGCCCAAGAACCATAACATAATCGTATCACATAAAACATGCATAAAGGAAACATAACATTTCTACATTTCAATCACAAGATATCAATACAACACAAAAACATTGTGAAAACCATTTTCCCATACCAAAATAAAAGAAAAGTAAAACATAGAATTTATTTTTCTTTTAAAAAAGAAGGTATGGCTTGTAGAGGAAGCCGAAACTCAAATAACGGTCACGATGGCGGAGAAGTCGTTGTCGCCGCATACGTACGACAAAAACATTCCCTTTTGTCGTTTAGTAAACGCTTCGTATAAAAAAGATTCCTTTTGAATAAACGTAAAAGTCCAAGGGGTTTATACACCGTATAAAAGAAAGTTGTGTATAAAATAAAATATGCCTCAACGAAAGGAGATTGAGACGAAGTCCCATACATCGTATCGGACTTGACCTGACCGTTCTTTAATCTCCTGAATAATAAACTTGAGTTAATCTCTACTTTCTTATGAATCTTTTTCAAGTTCATTATTCCTTTTATACCATGTTATTAACATCATGTAATCAGTTAAGTTAATAATGTTAATTTTGTCGGTATTTGGTTCTTAAGTCAAAAATAGACTTCTTACATTACATGTTGTTAATTTGGTCAAAGGTTCATTATATCCAGAATGATATTAATGATTTGGATAACATATATATCATATATATTCAGCATATACATGTATTTATAATATTACATCACATTTAGAGGTAAGAAATGAAATGCACCGTTCATGGAGATGGTAAGCCGTACGTACGCATGAACGCTACTTCCATTTCTATTTCGTACTTTATGGAATGGAATCATAATGATATAAGAGTATATTATAATTCCAGTATAATATCATATACAATATCATCGTTCCATTCTTTATACGCCCCACATATGGTTTTTAACGAATCAAATCACTTTGAGGGGGCGGTAGTCCGCACTTCCTAAAATGAAGATATCGTGTTTACCCATAATGGAAACCATAAGGGTATTCCCAAAATGAAAAAAACAGAAGCTTAAGGAAAGAAAAAACATATTATATATCATATATAAAAATATTGACATCATAATGGCCACCTTTTAAGGTGTTAGATGAGTATTGAACAATCATCGTTTCGGGAGGCAGAATTTCGCCATCCACGGAAACTGTATGTTCTTTAACCATTTTATGTAGTTGTGTGAGAGTGTAGCTCGAATAAACCATATAACAACATACTAGTATATTGAAGATACTGGTGATGTTACAAAAGAAGTAAATAAAAAGAGTTTAGGGGGTTGGAGAAGAAAAATAAAACAAATGAACATGAGAGAATGAATTACCTTTAAAAGTGTAACTCCTTTTGATTTGAGCCTAAAGGCTTCCTTTGAAAGGATTATGCCCAAAGGGAATCCTCTAGGATGAGGAGAGGGGTGTGGAGAGAGTAAATGGGTAGGGTTTGGCCGATACAAAGGCTTGAGGAGTGTGTGAAATGAGGTAGAGGTGGGGGCCTTTTATAAGAGGAGAGGAGGGGCACTTTTGGAAAGTAAAGAAATATTACTTTATTTGAAAATGTGTTTCGGTTTTAAAAGGTCCCACATTGATATAATTCGTGGATAAGGTGATAAGGGTTCTAAATCCACTCATCCAATAAGTTTTGGACATGTTTAGTTCAAATATTTCACATTATCTTTCCATTTTATTTAAATCGTCAAATAATGATGTCATCGATGCATCATTATTATTTCATAAATAATTTAATTTATATAATGTCAATAAAATATATAAAAAATACTATGATGTAAGAAATCTTTTTATATTTCCAATTCCTATTTATAATCAAAAATCGTACTTGTATAACCCCACTTAAAAATTGTTTTAGTAAAACAATTATGTTTGTGTCATTTTTACTTTTACATTAAATAAAAAGTTATTTATGACATTTCCCAACCAAAATGTCTCCATGGGGTCCCCAAGTTGACCCATGGCTTGTCTTGGTCGTCCATGACACAACCAATAAGGTTGGGACATGTGTCTAGGTCATTTCATATTATTAAAACATTATTTATACCTTAAACTACACTAATAACCACTAATCGCGATTAAAAACTTAATAAGTTACTATTCACCAAAAAATTATTTTAATCTCATTGAACCAAATTTTACTTCTTAATGACAACCATGTATGTCGGATTTTCAAAATTCAATACACATTAGTGGTAAACTTTCATTTAACTGAAAAATCAGTTTGCTTGATTACCACTTAGTGGTTTCACCATTCATCAAAAATTGAAGTTTTTCAGAAAATTACCAAAAATTCACCCTAAGCTATATTTGATATTCCGAATTCAAAAATGAAGTCTATTTTACAAAATTCAAATCATATAAGTCACATTAATTAATTTAATAATTAATTCCCGCTGCCAGAGAAAATAGCGTGTTTTTACAAAACAATAAGTATCAAAAGATTGACACCAGTTTAAGTCTAATTTCAAAGTGAAATTGATTCCAATGACCACCATTGGATAAAATGGTAAAAATATATTCTAATTTCACTTCAAAACCAATTCAAAACATAATATAATCATATAAATAAATTAGATTAAAAAGCAGTTTTGATGTAAAATGCAGTATTTTTCACTATTCATTAAAAAATGAACATTGTCAGAAAAATACCAAAAATTAATACAAGGTAAATTTTGATGTCCCAATCATAAAGAATAAGTTTATTTTGACAAACATAGTCTATAAAGTTGTCAAAATATAGATTCAAAAATGGTTTGCCCTCAAAAGGCACTAAAACAATCTTTTAAGAATATTAGTGTATTCCATGCATAAGATTGTATTTATTTTCATTTTAAGCCTCTATAATACTATCTTAATCATTAATAAACATAGATAAAAATATCTATTATTCATTACTTACTTGGGATGTTACAGATAAATCCTTTTATGTTATACATTTCATGTTCCAAATATCCTACTCATTTCTAAGATTCCATCCCAAGGAATATACCAGAATGAATTTCATCTCCAAAACCAAGAACACATATGACTACTTTTTAGGAAAGGACCAAACAAGATGAAAACATTTGTACCACAAATGAAGGACCATTCTGATACCATTTGTAATGACCTGCTCAGTATAATTGGCTGGATAGAAAAATGAGTCATTAATTGGCCTTAGGTGACATCCCCAAGATTACCAAGACTGACAAAAATATGTTGAAGGGTTTCAAATGAAAGTGGGGGATTATTTACCATTTAATAAATAAACCAATAAACAAACAACCATAACCAAACAATTTACTAAATGATGCGTGAATAACTAGAAGAAAACTAAACAACTTCATGTATCTCAAAAACCACATCAAAGAGTACAACAAAGGAAGAAAAAAATCATCAAATTAAACAATGGATAAAACATCTAATGACTCTCAAGAGATCACAAGACCTAATTCTCCACAAGAACCTATCTCGACAATCACTGAATAGCTCATGTATCACGATGTTGTGCTAAAAATGTGGGAAATCATACCCTATCCCCTATCCTATAAGATAACCTCTAAAAAATCAACAAATTTCCAAAGATGGGTGAGTATAAAACTCATTAGGATTTCCCCAATGAATTCACCACACATTAAACTAGTATAGAAAAGTTTTCCACATTTATATAAAATTGTTTATATAGAAAAATTACCATAACACTTTATAACCAAATATAAACAAGTTCCAAAAACCATTTTCAACCAAGTGAAAAAATCTAGATTAAACAAATTTCCAGCTGTTATTTTTCCTGAAATATAACTAATTCAATGTTTAAAACCAATTTTTCTTATCATTTGGAATACCCATTCCATAGTTCCCAACACACCCACACATGTTTTCTTCATTTGACAGTTCCATATTCCCAAGTGGTCTCTCGTCCAATCACCTTGTGTCCCAATGATACACACCCCTAATCTAGGGTAACGTAACTTGTACACTAATGGTACTCATTCCTTATTAATGGCCTATTAATCCTGAACTCCCAAAAACACCATTTTTGAAAAATCATTCCACTACCAAAACCAACCACTTCAATAAAATTGAACTTGTATTGAAAACCGGAGTACGACTAATTTGAAAGAAACATTTCATTTCTATAAAAGATTATATTTTAATGAAAACATTCCATCCATTTCATGTTCCAACAATGCATAAAAATCCCGTTTTTAATATCTATTTTTTAAAACCATGATTAAAAGCACATTACTTAAACACCCTATTTTCCTAATTGCACAACCATCACTCAAAAGGGTTTCTAACAAGTATTAAACAACCAAATAACAACTAATTAAACACCAAAAATTAATTAGAAAGCATTACAATCAGTTCTACTATGTGGTTTCAATAGATAATCCTCCTTCCTCAATGTATTTTACAAAAACCCCAATGAACGAAGAACACATAAGAAAACTGAATCAATTCTCCAAGAACCCTACTTAGATCTCTTCTCCTACGAAGAAAAAAGACAAATATCATCATATGTTCCATCCACAAAACTAGATATAACCATTAAAGGCATAGATCTATGAAACCAAGAAAAGAGGATAATTATATCTAAGTAGATCTAAGAAACCGATAACGAATGAAGAAGGACGATAACATACATCAAGAATTTGGATTCGATTCACTAAGGGAAGCCTTTGTATCACCTCTAGACCGATGGGAGAACCTTATTTGGCCTTAGGAGAAACAAAATTCTATGGTATGGATGATTATAAGAAAAAATGAGCCACTTATAAGAAAAAATGTGTGATATCCAATTTTTTAGGATCTCACATAAACCATCATCATAGTTAGTTTGCACGGTTAGGCAAATGGTGTGCTAACCATGCGTTAGCTACTTCCTGGAAGACCCTTGCATGTCCTCCTCACATGGTTTCCCTAATTGTGTGCACATCATTCCAAAGCTCTCTGCCTCAAACATGACATTTCACATGGTTTGTCCACACAGTTAGGAAAACTGTTTGCCACCCATGCGACTTTTGTTTAGCCACAAAACACTTCCAAAGTTCTCCAAAATCTCTCAACTATCACCCGTAGTCTTTAACCATGAAATGAAATAAGTAAGGGATACACCCTAGTTATGGAACTAGTGTTTTTTCCAATTTTATGTATTACACAAAACCCCATTCATGAGGCTTAGTGTGTACTTAATGATGTAAAAAGATACAGGAAAATGTACATGGCTGGATGGCATTCCATGTACTTGGACACAGACATGACTTGGTGTACACGGATCAGTATATAAAAACGGTACCCATACATGTCCAGGAAACTAAGTTAGGATACCTTGTATCTCTCCATTCCATATTCTTCTTCTACAGTACATGTATATGTAGACATCCATTTCATGCAATGATCTTCCACATGGTCAGGCATGGGGATAGATAGACACACCATGTACCCCCTAGTGCACACCGTGTACCCCCTAGTACACGCCATGTACCCCCTAAAAGAGTTATTTTACCCCTTTATTTTTTATTTTCTACTAGTTATATGTTTATTTCATACCCTTAGTTATTTCAAAGGAGGGTAATGTGCGAAATTACGTCCACATCATAGTATTCTGATCCCCACTAGAGGTTGAGTCTCAAATAGAGATGTGGTGTCCCTTCATGCATGTGAAGTGAGATCCTTTATCATCCTTATTACCTAGTTGGGGTTTGTGGAATAAGTGTGACGTACTAGAGAAGGGAATTGATACTCCATCTAGTAGTCCATACTGGTAGGGTTTGTTGAATCATTAGCATATGATCCCCTATATAGCTGTTTGATCTGGATTGGGTTTGTGGTGTCCCCTAGTGGTCCTGGGCATAACCCCCTATCTGTGTATAAAGGTCTTGATAGAACAGTGCTCTTTCATTTGGTAGGGAAAAATGATCTAGACCACTATGTAGAGTGTCTCCAATTATGGAATGAATCATGGAGTGGATTATCCCATAATTAGCATTGCCTCAAGAAGAATCCTCTGAATAAATGTTGTTTATGACAACCAAGTGGCGTGGTGTCATTCTTGAGTATACATGGGTTTTTTTGTTAAAAATTGATTTTTTAACTTGTATTGATCTAAATATACATGATTATTATTCTTTAGTGTGCTACTAAGTATTGTTATACTCACCCATGCATGGGATTTTCCCATATTTTTCATGTCATATGCAGATGATGGCCCCTTTGACAATGTCTTGGGAGCACATGGGGTGGGTGGAGCATATCTGGATCTTTTAAGATCAAGATGTATTACCAAGTTCATTCATTTGACTTAGTCCCATCCCTTATATGGTTATAATATTTATATTTTTCTTTTGTCTTGTATTTGGAGCCTTTTTCAACTTTTAGTACTTTCATTGTCGTACTCTATTGTGGGATCTTAGATGTATGCATGCATTATTTCATATGTTTAAAATTTAATCATTGTTTGAGCATGGATATGTGTGTGTGTGTGGGAATGTAATTTTGGCTAGTTACACCCATTTGTGAGATATTCTTACTCGGCGCTAGTCTCTATCCCCTAGCCTATTAGAGGAAATCTTGTGGTAATCATGGGTCAGACCCCCGGCGGGTTGGGTTGTGACAGATCATGCCTGGTATATAACATGAAATACATTATTAACCTTAATGATAATGCATGAGGAATCATAGTTATACTTTATATCCTCTCTTGTGTTATGGGATACATTTTCTTTGAAAATGTATGTCTTAGGGCCCTAAAAAAACTCCCATATTTGATTGTTACAAATTCAATCTTTTTATCATCTTGTCAGTATATATATACCATATATTAGTCGAAGATCATTATTAGGTCTATCATGAATAATCATGATACCTATTATATAGGATACCTAACCTAAGTCATCCATGGAGAATCAGGCTTTTATCCAGGTCTTATAAGATTATAATACTAGTATCTCATTTCAAATTAGTATTATGCCATCAACTTTTAATACTAGGAAAAACATTCAATCACATTAAACTACTTGTATACACGAGGCTCGCATTTATTATTTTTGAATCAATGTTTTATTATGGATCCATAAAAGTTAATGTTCCATGATTTGGATGCTTGGTTGAAGCCATAAATGGATCTCTTCAACCTAAATTTATTTTTGTAACCTTGAGGTGTCACAATACATTATAGTTTTAATATACAAATCTCTTCCATAAGGTTCTTGTAATAAAATCTATATTGATTACAAATATCATAATCATGGTAAGTTGATATGTAAAAAAATATGATTTATTTTATTATAGAAATTGGTGAAAATGTTTTTTCATAGTTAATGTCTTAATGTCTGTTAAACCCTTTATCAACCAACCTATCATTGTAGATACTAAATTTACCTTCCATGACCAGTTTCTTCTTGAATACCAATTTGATCCCAACGTGATTTACATCAACTAGAGAATTTATTGGAACCTAGACATGGTTCTGCTACATGTAATCCATCTCATAATTCATTGTTTTTTCATCTTTTAACTCTTATGATTCTTATTGTATCATTATAGGGAGAAGGTTCACCATTATTAAAAATAACTATTCACCATCCTTGGTGAATGGAAATTCATATCTCTCTGTATCTATAATATCTCCGGTTCTCATACGTGGCATTTTTTTCTCTATAACAACCTATTCCATGGGCCTGGTGGAATTTGTTCCTATTCCAACTCTTTCATATCTTGAGTATCATCTTCAACGAATTCAATACTTTTCCCACCATCTCTTCTGGATATGGGCTCCCTCTCAAGGAATGTGGAATCTCTTGAATATGTTACATTTTATATGACGATTCATATAGATATATTCCCTTTATTTCCTTGGGATATCAAATAAAGACACAGTTCATTCCCTAGGGTGCTATTTTGTTGTTATATATAACATTAACAAACCCTCAATTACCTCATACATGAGTTTCTGAAAAAACAAGTTTCTTTCCACTCCAAAATTTTAATATGTTATTATTTTCCACCATAGTGTCTCACGCATTAATGTGAAAACAGAAAACTATATTAAATATCCCCAAAATGATAATGAAATATATTCATGATTCATCATCGTCCTCACTATGTCCAATAAGGTGAGATTCACTAACATCATTCCACTGTGTTGCATAAGGATGAGTGAGTTGAGATAGATTCCAGAAATACTTTAGTTAGTTAATGAAATCTTAGCTAAGATATTCTCCACCTCGATCAGATTTTTTTTGTCTTATTACCTAGATTATTACCTAATTAATTATTGAACTCCTTACATTTCTCAAAGGAGTCAAACTTATATCTCATTTTTGTAGATATATATATCTACTCAATTCACCAGTAAAAGTTATGAAGTATAAGTATCCACCTATATCTTATACTAGAAATGGTCCACATACATCTATGTGATCTAATTTAAGAATATTTTGGTCTCTTTCACCATTTTCACCAAAAGGTGGGTTGGTCACATTTCATTGCAAAACATCATGACACAATCCAAGTTATTTTACTTTAAACGAATCTAAATACTCATCTTGGTATAGATTTTTCAATTAATTCTCATTAACATGACAAAGTTGTTAATGAAACATCTATGTGTGAAATGATTCATGTGAAATTGATTTTTTATTGATTTAAAACACATATTTTCATATTCTAGTACATAAATTACCATATTCAGGTGTGTCATATTATAACTAATGTTATCTTTATAAAAGTGGCATATTATAAGTCCCCAGCCTTAAACCTTACTTAAAATTTAATTAAATGAATAATTCACATTGAGGATCTTTTCAGGTTTAGAGTTTTAGAGAATTAGATCTTAACTATTACATCTCCAAAGATTACGAAGTAGACACTTCTACTAAGTTTCCATAAAATAAAACTCTTAAAAAGAAACATGTCTAGTTACATGTTTTAGACAGCCTGACATTTCCTTGATCCCATCCTTGGCCCTATTCAACATTATGTCCTGTGAAAAAAATTTCAAAAAAATTTGAGAAGAGAATAAAAAGCTCAGCAAGGGATACACAATGAATGAAAACTGTTAGTTTTTTAAAGAAACAAGTAAACCATGTATACATTATCAAAGTAAAACGTTTCACCTTTAGGAAGTAGTAAAAACTCTTCACTGAATAAAATATCATTACTTACCCTTTTGTAACAAAAAAATTACCATAAAACCCATATAAAGAACACATAAAATATAAAGGTAACTTGGTACATAAACATACTTAAATGGAATAACCATACGGTCGACTTCCACACATACTTAATGGAATAGCCATACGGTCGACTTCCATACCCAATGCATTGGAGGTTATAACGTAACTACCCGTCCTGGTATTCGTGGCACCACCCGTCATATGGTTTATCACGTACCCACCCATAAAATGTCCAAGTACCATCATTACACATAAAATATTGAAAATCTAATCATTTCAATAACAACATTTCATTTGTAGTCAAAATAAGTAATTCCAAGATATAGAATTAATCAATCCATTTTCAGAAATCATTTAAAAGAGATTTTTGAATCAAAGTGTCATATACCACTTTGAAGATTTTATTGGAATTATAATTTTAAAACATTAATGTCCAAATAAATAAATACGGAAAACCATTTTGAAAACATGGACATTAAAGATAGTGATTTTGAATAATAAGTCATTAAAACATTTAAAACAATATTTTGTTAATGAGTGTTTAACAAACTGAGAAACTCTTGAATACAAATAATTGCAGAATAAAATTTAATCCGAACTTTATAATATCATGAGAATAAAATGATTAATGATATAATATTTAAAAGGACAATATACACACCATATAAGAGTTAATTGGTGCATAACAACAATGAAGTATCAATAGAAATGTAAAATGAGATGAAATCCATTATAAATAATGTATCCTTAAATTAAGGAGAAATCAATCTCATAATTATGTGCCAAAATATAAATACACCCAATATAAGTGGATATTAAGTGTAAAACAATCAAAGGCCATTAAAACATATTAAAAGGATGACATATTCAATAACTACATGTTAAACCCAAAGAAATCGAAATTGGGTTAAGAAGTTCCCTTGGTAAAATTCAGCTGCCTAACGGTGTCACATAAAATTTTACAAAAAGGGTTGATGAGAGAGATAAAGGTTATATCATCACTTAGAAATAAAATTTACATAAATAAGGTTATAGAAGAACATATCACAACATAATATTATGTGAATTAAAATACATAACAAAAGAAGTCTTTTAAAAAGAGGAGGGTGAAAGGTCCCCTTACCAAGTTGGGTAACTTTCAAAAAGTACACCCCATGGAAGAAGGGTCATACAATGGAGATTTAAATACCCATAAATGAAATTATACTAAAAAAATTGTATAATAATGGGATGTACATACACCAATCAAAGGAAATAGTGGAAAACGTAGCATAAATGTCACGGGAATAGAAGTGAGATGAAAAATCCCTTATGAAAACTCGGCAGCCTAACGACGTCACTTAAAACTTCCAAAAATGGATTTATGAGATCAAATAGGGTATCTCATAATATGATCATAAAAATTACAGTATGAGTAATGTAAAATAACATCCCCAAACATAATAAATATGAGCTTAAAATAAATGACATAAAAGAGACTACTTAAAAAGAAAAAGAGAGGTTGGATCCCTTACGAAAATTCGGCAGCATAACGACGCCACTCAAAACATCCAAAATGGATTGATGAGAGAAAATATGGTCTCTCACCATGTGAAAATAAAAAGTACAGTAGGAGTAATATAAAATAACATCCCAATGATAATAAATATTAGCTTAAAAGGAATGACATAATGGAGTGTACTTAAAAAGAAATAGAGGAGTATGATCCCTTACCTCGGGTCCGACTTGACTCGATCATTATTTAACGTCCTGAATAATAAACTTGAGTTAATATCCACTTTCTTAAGAAACTTTCTCAACTTAATTATTCCTTTATATAACTTATTTCTATGTTATAAGCATTATGTAATCATTTATGTTAATAATGTTAGTTTTGTCGATATTTGGTTCTTAAGTCGAAAGTGGACTTCTTACAATTACATGTTGTTCTTGTGGTCAAAGGTTCATTATCTCCAGAATTATATTCAGGATTTGGATATCATATATATCATATATATCCAGAATATAAGAGTATTTATAATATTACATAATCATTTAGTGGTAAGAAATGAAATACACCGTACATGAAGACGGTAAGCCGTACGTACGCATGAACGCTACTTTCATTTCTATGTCATATTAATGGAATTAAAACCAAATTAATGGTATGTGTATTTTAATTCCAAAATTATATTCATCATTTATATGTAAAATAAATATTATATAATAACTTTAAATCCATCCTTTATACATCCCACATATGGCATTAATGAATCAAATCACTTTGAGGGGGCGGTAGTCAGCACTTCCTAAAATGAAATTATCATGTTTACCCATAATGGAAACCAATAAGGTATGCCACAAAATAAAAATAAATAATCTTAAGTAAAACATAAACATATTATATATCATATATAAATATATTGACATCTTAATGTCCACCTTTTAAGGTGTTATATGAGTGTTGAACAATCATTGTTTCGTGAGGCAGAAATTCGCCATCCACAGAAACAATATGTTCTTTAACCATTAGATGTAGGTGTGTGTAAGTGTAGCTCGAATGCTTCATATAACAACATACTAGTATATTTAAGATACTGGAGTTGTTACAAAAGAAAAGAATAAAATGAGTTTAGGGGGTTGGAGAAGCAAAATAAAACAAAAGAACACAAGAGAGGACACTACCTTTAAATCGGGTAACTCTTTTTGATTTGAGCTCAATGGCTTCTTGGAAAATATTATGCCCAAAGTGAGGTTTAAAAGATGAATATAGGGATGTGGAGTGATGAAATGGGTAGGGGTTGGCTGAGCCAAAGGCTTGAGAGGTGTGGGTAAGGTGGTAGAGGTGGGGGCCTTTTATAAGAGGAGAGGAGGGGCACTCTTGGAAAGTAAGGAAATGTTACTATATTTTAGAATGAGTTTTGGAATTTAAAGGTTCCACATTGATTTTTTTCGAGGCTAAGGTGATATGGGTTCTCAATCCACTCATCCAATAGGTTTTGGGCATGTGTAGGTCTTACATTTTACATTATCCTTCCATTTTATTTTAATCGTTAAATAATGAGGTAATCACTGCATCATCATGGTGTCATAAATAATTTAATTTAGTTAATGTATAAAAATTATAAAAAAAATAATATGATGTAAGAAATCTTTTTCTATTTCCAATGAATATTTATAGTAAAAAAATCTGACTTGTATAACCCCATATAAAATTTGTTTTAGTAAAACAACACATGTTTGTGACATTTTAATTTTAACATTAAATAAAAGGTATTAATGTCATTTTCCTAACAAAGTGGCTCCATGGGGTCCCCAAGTTGACCCATGGATTGTATTGTTCGTCCATGACACATCCAATGAGGGTAGGACATGTGTCTAGGTCATTTCATATTATTAAAACATTATTTTTACATTAAATTACACTAATTACCTCTAATCGCGATTAATAAACTTAAAAGTTACTATTCAAAAAAATTATTTTAATCCCATTGAACAACATTTTACTTCTTAATGACAACCATGTATGTTTTATATTTTAAATTCAAATCACAGAAGTGGTAAAGTTTCATTTAAACGAAAAATCAGTTTCTTTAACTACCACTTAGTGGTTTCACTATTCATCAAAAATTGATGTTTTTCTAAATAATTACCAAAAATTTACCCTTGGATATATTTGATATTCCGAATTCAAAAATGATGTCTATTTTACAAAATTAAAAACATATAAGTTACATTAATTAATTTAATAATTAATTCCCGTTGTCAGAGCAAATAGCGTGTTTTTATGAAACAATAACTATCAATAGATCGACACTAGTTTAAGTCCAATTTCAAGATGAAAATAATTCCAATGACCATTATTGGATTAAATGATAAAAATATATTCTAATTTCACTTTGAAACCAATTCAAAAGTTAATCTAATCATATAAATAAATTAGATAAAAAAGAGGTTTTGAATTAAAATACAACATTTTTCACTATTCATTAAAAAATTGATCATTAACGGAAAAATACCAAAAATTTAAACAAAGTGAATTTTGATGTCCCGATCCTAAAGAAGAATTTTATTTTGTCAAATATAACACATAAAATTGACAAAAAGTGGATTTAAAAGAGGTTCACCATCAAAAGGCGGTTAATCAACCTTTTAAAGAATATTAGAATGTTTACGCTTAAAATTGGATTCATTCACATTTTTAATCCTCTAACATTTATCGTAAAAAGTAAAAATATTTGAAAAAAATATATAATAATTTTTTAGTTTGTTCCCATCATTTCAATAGCTAGGTGTTAACATAAAATTATTTTATTATTGGAGTGCAATGTAAGATTTCAAAGGAACTTGTTGTTGCGTATTAGGTAAGCCATCGAGCATAGCGTTCCCTTTAAATTAATACTAACATTTTATTCACAAATAGGGATAATTATAAAAATTTCATATTCTTTATTTACCTGGGGTGTTACAACCTTCCCACTTTTGGGAATTTCGTCCTCACAATTTTAAAATTGGGCACGGAATCATCATGGAAGGTCCCACATTGGAACCATAGTTGGTAAAACAATCACTTTAAAGGAAAGAAAGAGAAGTACAGAGGTCACCTGAGTTAACCCACACTAGGATTCCATGTAGGAAAACATGGACATGGAGGAGAAAACATAGGTTCATGTTCTAATGGAGAGTGATAGAAAACATATTTAGGAGAAAGTTAACCACAATAAAATCACAAAATTGTTATGGGTTAAACGGTATTCGATTCCCCAGTAGGAAAAATTAATAGTCAACATTTTTGTTTTAAGTTACTTTTTATTGAGGAATTTATTCATAAAGAAACATAATTACTTATCATGTTGACTTTCAACTTTTATTACATTTCTTACACAAACTCATAATTTCTCCAAAAGACGAGTATTTAGGAAGACTTGTTCACTTTAAGAGTATTATAATCAACTTCTAGAGAATTAGTTAATCCAAATAAGAGAACTATATACTTCCCATGTCTTTAGACTTTATACAAAACCAAAACCAAAAAGGTTAGTACATGATCAGATAATCTAGAAAAGGATAACCCTTTATAAAAAGAAAATCTATTCTTAATCTCCATAATTTGTTCAACAAAACCCAAAGTTCAACGAAGACCATAAGTAAACCAAACTAATATTGAAACCCAAATATTTAAAGGATTTAATCACATAGTCGTCCAAGTTAAATTGTATCATTTATCTCCAAACAACATTAGTTGCTCTTAATGTCTTATATTGAAAAGTAATTAACCTAATCACATATCCTCCATGATAGGTTAATAATTTCCATAGATAACCCAAAATCAACTTACTCTTAATTCATAAAATCATTTATCTAAAAATAAGTAGTCAATCTAACCAGGGACTCCATGTAGTCCAGTGGTAGGCGATAAATACCAGTCGCACTTTGGTTGTGGGTTCGATTCCCGCAGCTTTGTCCAACGCGACGGGTTGTCACACGATCTGCGTGTTGTCCTTTTTCCAAACTGTATAATTCTCAAATCATTCCCCAAAAAGAGATAAAATCATCAAAAATAATCAAATCATAATTTAACCTCAATTTTATCTCATGCCTTTCCCTTTCCATCATAACATATAGTAACCCATAATTACCTCAAATGTAAGGATCATATAAACCCAAATGGTTCTTTATAACTATGTCCACAAAAGAACAGATAACTATTCCATGAATAAAATTTTCATATATCAAACATCAGGGTTACACATACTATAAAAATTCTTCTAATGTAACCCCATCATCAACAGAGGCATAATACTCTTAATAATTTCACCATAACTCTTGAAGCCCTTATATGTTGACTTCTTACTCATTCAACATTCTTCATGATCCATTAACCATTCCTTTCCAACTTATTCTGAAATACTTATTTCCTACAAACAAAATAATGAATCATATCCTAAGATTCCAAAATAGGAAAACAAATGTTATGAAATAATCCATACCTTTGACTGGTCATTGTTCATTTCTTCATCCTCAATAGAAATGGAACTAGGTATTGGTAAAATAATATTTGTATGATCTTGGTGATCCTATTCCCGAAACTTATTCATAGGACATGTGTTTGCATAATGACCATGCACACCACATTTAAAACATTCAATCGATCCCTCAGAATGAACTTCTTTCCCTTTCCTCAAGTCAAATGGATGCCTCCTTTTTCCATGGAATGTTCTTGCTTTATGACCTTCATTTCCACATATATAACAAATTTATGTCCCTTTGAAACATTTTACTAGGTGTTTCTTTCCACATCTTTGAAACATAGGTTTTTGAACAAACATACCTTTATGATTATTACCTATAGTTCTGTAGGGATTTTTTTCTCGCATATATGATGCCTTATAGAAATCACCATAGTATAGGTGGTAAATCATGACTCCAGATAGTTGGTTGAGGATAAACACAAAAGTTCTCATTGCAGCTCCTATATCAATTAGTTTCTCGCTTAAAAAACTATCACATTTTCCTTCACATCCACTGTTACTTTAGTGCCTGCTAGATCCATCCATTTACTAAAAAAAGGTCAGTGTGCGTATATCAACAAAACCATAATGTACTAATGAGGAAGATAAACACTAATATATACTTACTCATTCACTTTATCTAAAACTAGGACTCTTTCTGAAATCCTAACCATTATGGTAATGTCACTTATGCTTAGAGAATACCCTAACCTCTAAAGTTATCTAAACCGACCTCTAATACCAACTATAAGGCCCTAGCCTTAAACCTTACTTAATATTGAATTAAATTAATAATTCAAATTGAGGATCTTTTTAGGTTTAGAGTTTTAGAGAATTAGATATTAACTATTAAATCTCCAACGATTACAAAGTAGACACTTATACTAAGTTTCCATAAAATAAAAACTCTTAAAAAGAAACATTTCTAGTTCCATGTATTAGACAACCTGACATTTCCTTGATCCCATCCTTGGACCTATTCAACTTTATGTCCTGTGAAAAACATTTCAAAAAAACATGGGATGAGCATAAAAAGATCAGCAAGGGATACACAATGAATGAAAACTGTTAGTTTTTCAAAGCAACAAGTAAACCATGTATACATCATCAAAGTAAAACCTTTCACCTTTAGGAAGTAGTAAAAACTCTTCACTGAAAAAAATATCATTACATACCCTTTTGTAACCAAAATATTACCATAAAACCCATATAAAGAACACATAACATATTAATGTAACTTGGGACATAAACATACATAAATGGAATAACTATACGGTCGAATTCAACACATACCTAATGGAATAGCCATTTGGATCACTTCCATACCCAATGCATTGGAGGTTATAACGTAACCACCCATCCTGGTATTCACGGCACCACCCGTCATATGGTTTATCACGTAACCACCCGTAAAATGTCTAAGTACCATCATTAAACATGAAATATTGAAAATATAATCATTTCAATAACAACATTTCATTTGCAATGAAAATAAGTAATTCCAATTTATTGAATTAATCAATCCATTTTCAAAAATCATTTATAAGGGATTTTTGAATCAAAGTGTCCCATACCACATTGAAGCTTTTATTGGAATTATAATTTTGAAACATTAATGTCCATATAAATAAATACTGAAAACCATTTTGAAGACAAATATTTAGAATAATAAATTTTTAAAACATTTAAAATGATATTGTGTTAAAGAGTTTTTAACAAAATGAGAGACTATTGAATACAAATAATTATAGAATAACATTTAATCCAAACTTTATAATATCACAAGAATAAACGGATTCATGATACAATATGTAATAGGACAGTATACACACCATATAAGAGTTAATTGGTGCATAACAACAATGAAGTCTCAATAGAAATGTAAAATGAGATGAAATCCATTATAAAGAAGGTATCCTTAAATCAAGGATAAATCAATCTCATAATTATGTGTGAAAAATATAAATACACCCAATATAAGTGGATATTAATTGTAAAACAATCAATGGTCATTCACACATATTAAAAGGATTACATATTCAATAACTACATGTTGAACCCAAAGAAATCGAAATTGGGTTAAGGAGTTCCCTTGGTAATATTCGACAGCCTAACGGTGTAACATAAAATTATACAAAAAGGGTTGATGAGATAGATAAAGGGTATCTCATAACTTGGACATAAAATTTACATAAATAAGGTTATATAAGAACATATCCCAACATAATAGTATATGAATTAGAATACATAAATAAATAAGTCTTTTAAAAAGAGGAGGGTGAAAGGTCCCCTTACCGAGTTGAGTAACTTTCAAAAAGTACACCCCATGGAAGAAGGGTCATACAATGATGATTTAAATACCCATAAATGAAATTATACTACACAAATTGTATAATAATGGGAAGTACATACACCACTCAATGGAAATAGTGACAAACATAGCATAAATGTCATGGGAATAGAAGTGAGATGAAAAATCCCTTACAAAAACTCTACAGCCTAACGACGCCACTTAAAACATCCAAAAATGGATTTATGAGATCAAATAGGGTCTCTCATAATATGAACATAAAAAGTACAGTATGAGGAATATAAAAGAACATCCCCAAACATATGAAATATGAGCGTAGAATAAATAACATAAAAGAGAGTACTTAAAAAGAAAGAGATAGGTTGGATCCCTTATGAAAATTCGGCAGCCTAACAGCGCCACTCAAAACTTCCAAAATGGATTGATGAGAGAAAATAGGGTCTCTCACCATATGAAAATAAAAATTACAGTAGGATTAATATAAAATAACATCCCAATCATAAGAAATATGAGCTAAAAAGGAATGACATAAAAGAGTGTACATAAAAAGAAAGAGAGGAGTAGGATCCCTTAACTCGGGCCCGAATTGACTCGATCATTCTTTAACGTCCTGAATAATAAACTTGAGTTAATTTACACTTGATTAAGAACCTTTTTCAAGTTAATTATATCTTTATATCACTTATTTCCATGTTATAAGCATTATTTAATCATTTATGTTAATAATTTTTGTTTTGTCGATATTTGGTTCTTAATTCGAAAGTGGATTTCTTAAAATTACATGTTGTTCGTGTGGTCAAAGGTTCATTATCTCCAGAATGATATTAAGGATTTGGATATCATATATATAATATATATCCAGAATATACAAGTATTTATAATATTATATAATCATTTAGAGGTATGAAATGAAATGCACCGTACATGGAGACGGTAAACCGTACGTACGCATGAACGCTACTTTCATTTCTATGTCATATTAATGGAATTAAAACCAAATGAGAAGTATGTATATTTTAATTCCAGAATTATATTAATCATTTATATGTAAAATATATAATTTATAATAACTTTAAATCTATCTTTTATACATCCCACTTATGGCATTAACGAATCAAATCACTTTGAAGGGGAGGTAGTCCGCACTTCCTTAAATGAAATTATCGTGTTTACCAACAATGGACACAAATAAGGTATGCCAAAAAAGAAAAATAAATAAGCTTAAGTAAAACATAAACATATTATATATCATATAAAAATAAAGTGTCATCTTAATGGCCAACTTTGAAGGTTTTATATGAGTGTTGAACAATCATCATTTCGTGAGGCAGAAATTCACCATCCACAGAAACAGTATGTTCTTTAACCATTAGATGTAGGTGTTTGTAAGTGTAGCTCGAATTGTTCTTATAACAACATCCTAGTATATTTAAGATACTTTAGTTGTTACAAAGTGAAATAATAAAATGAGTTTAGGGGGTTGGAGAAGCAAAATAAAACAAAAGAACACAAGAGAGGACACACCTTTAAATCGGGTAACTCTCTTTGATTTGACCTCAAAGGCTTCCTTGGAAAGGATTCTGCCCAATGTGAGGCTTCAAAGAAGAAGGGAGGGATGTGGAGTGATGAAATGGGCAGGGGTTGGCCAAGCCAAATGATTGAGAGGTCTGGTAAAGGTGGTAGAGGTCGGGGCCTTTTATAAGAGGAGAGGAGGGGCACTCTTGGAAAGTAAGGAAATGTTACTTTATTTTAGAATGAGTTTCAGGTTTTAAAGGTCCCAAATTGATGTGTTTCGAGGATAAGGTGATAAGGGTTCTACATCCACTCATAAAATAGGTTTTTGGCATGTATAGGGCTTAGATATTACATTATCTTTCCATTTTATTTAAATCATTAAATAATGAGGTAATCGCTGCATCATCATGGTGTCATAAATAATTTAATTTATTTAATGTATAAAAATTATAAAAAAAATACTATTTTGGAGGAAATATTTTTAGATTTCCAATGAATATTTATAGTAAAAAATATGACTTTTATTACCCCATATAAAAATTGTTTTAGTAAAACAAAACATGTTTGTGACATTTTAATTTTAACATTAAATAAAAAGGTATTAATGTCATTTTCCTACCAAAGTGGCTCCATGGGATCCCCATGTTGACCCATTGATTGTCTTGGTCGGCCATGACACATCCAATGAGGATTGGACATGTGTATAGGTCTTTTCATATTATTAAAGCATTATTTTTACCTTAAATTACACTAATTATCTCTAATCGCGTTTAATAAACTTAAAAGTTACTATTCACCAAAAAATTGTTTTAATCCCATTCAACCACATTTTATATCTTAATTACAACCATGTATGTCGGATTTTAAAAATTAAAATAAAAAAAGTGGTAAAGTTTCATTTAAACCAAAAATCAGTTTCTTTAACTACCACTTAGTGGTTTCACTATTCATCAAAAATTGAAGTTCTTCATAAAATTACCAAAACTTTACCCTAGGATATATTTGATATTCCGAATTAAAATATTATTTCTATTTTAAAAAATTAAAAACATATAAGTTACATTAATTAATTTAATAATTAATTCCCCCTGTCAGAGCAAATAGCGTGTTTTTATGAAATAATAAGTATCAAAAGATCGACACTAGTTTAAGTCCAATTTCAAGTTGAAATTAATTCCAATGACCACTATTGGATTAAATGGTAAAAATATATTCTAATTTAACTTTGAAACCAATTCAAAAGATAATCTAATCATATAAATAAATTATATTAAAAAGAGGTTTTGAATTAAAATACAACATTTATCACTATTCATTAAAAAAATGATCTTTATTGGAAAAATACGAAAAATATACACAAACTAAATTTTGATGTCCCGATCCTAAAGAAGAATTTTATTTTGTCAAATATAACACATAAAAGTGTCAAAAAGTTGATTTAAAAGAGCTTCTCCATCAAAAGGTGGTTAATCGACCTTTTAAAGAATATTAGAATGTTTACGCTTAAAATTGGATTTATTTGCATTTTTAATCCTCTAACATTTATCATAAAATGTTAAAATATTTGACAAACATATATAATTATTTTGTAGTTAGTTCCCTTCATTACAACAGCTCAGTGTTAACATAAAATTATTTTGTTATTGGAGTGCAATGTAAGATTTCAAAGGAACTTGTTGTTGCGTATTGGGTAAGCCATCGAGCATAGTGTTCCCTTTAAATTAATACTAACATTTCATTCACAAATAGGGATAATTATAAAAATTTCAGATTCTTTATTTACCTGGGGTGTTACACATATTTTGTTCCCAAAATTGAATACAAATTCATCCGCGTATAAACTACACATAGATATTATATTCGTGGTAACACTAGGATCATAATAGAAGTTCACTAAAACTAAAAGAAATCTTGATGGAATTGTAAGGTGGTAGGCTCCATTAGAAATGGAAACCATTCTTTCTCCATTGTAAACTCGTAGATCGACCTCCCCTTTAAAAAACTTCTTGAATCTACTTGGTTTCTATATTTGGATAAAAATGTGGGAACCAAAAGGTGTATTTAAAACTTATCTAATATAGACAGAAAGTATACATTTGATAACAAAAACACCTAATGATTCATCATGCTTATTTTCTGAGGGTTATTACTTCTTGAAATGTACCTTTATATCACTTGAAAAAAATTGCATATTATTCCTTATCATACTTTTGAATTCTCCTTCTCTGGGTCAAGTGGTATGTAAGAACCTTATAATTAATGTAATTCCATGGTCCATTTACCATTACCTTAATATTTTTTAACATATAGACTATATTTTGTCTTGTCTCCTATCCCTATCTACTTGGAGAATTAGATAAAGGTGTTTTGGGAGAGTCTTCTCAGTGATATTCATATTATATTTCACAATAATGCTACAGTAGCTATAAGGGAGTGAAAGAAGTGTGTGATCTATGTCTAACTCATATGATAGATTGATCCCTATAATATCTAGTCACTCAATGTAGAAAATAATAATTATAACATGAGACCCAATTAGTGCACATTTTCTATGTTTTAAGGTAAAGAGTGTCTTGGAGATATCCTATTACTCATGTCTAGATTTATCTTCATTAATCTCAAAGAGGTGAGATAATATATTATATAAATCCATGTTTTTTGTAGCTTGTGGATATAACTATAAATGAATTATAACATCAAGAACTGGACATTAATAAAATTATCTAGGTATCTCAGATAGACAGTGAACCCTTCAACTTTCACCTCCTTAGAAGGCACATTATGATCAGGGGACTCCCATACAAAAGACTTCCTATATTGATGTAGTATGATGCATAAGTATAACAGCCCCAATCATACACTTAGGGATCTAGTTCTAAAAATATATTATTTATATTTAGAAATTTGACCAAATTTTTTCCATTAAAATTTTACAACATAAAATTCAAAATTTTGAACACTTACATACCCAAGGACCTTTTAGGCTTAGAGTTTTATAGAATTTGGAAATCAATCTTGCATAAACAATACACATGTATTAAAGTGATTATATCTCCCTCTAAAAAAACATTTATTATTTTACATTAAGTTACCACCATCATCCATATAAACTCATTCTAGATATAATTCATTTGACAAAATGTTTTATAACCTGTAGAAATGAAAAATTAAGAAGGGTAATCTCAAATGTTCATTAAGGGTAAACATAAGTATTAAAAATTTAATTCCATCAGTGATAATAATAAGATTATAAGAGTGTGATTACATAATAAGAGTGCATGATCAAAACATTAAATAAATCATACTCATAAAACCTATATAAATAAGAATGTCAGATAGCATAATGATTTAAAAATGGAATGAGTCATAGAATCTAATAATCATGAGCCATGTGATGTCAATATTGATTAAAATAAAACATTACAACCCATAGCACACATAATGAAAAAATGTTGGTATCTTCAAACATTATCATCAATGAACCCTTACATAACCCTTACAAATGGAATAAATATACAATAAACTCATATAAGTTATATCGGTCTCACTTGTGAGCTATAATGGGGATCAACACATAGTATAGAAAATTTCCAAGAACCAAAACATGAATAAATTTCAAATATATTTCTTTCATCATAAAAATCATAAAACAAAAACTATTACTTTCATAACTTGATTAACCCATGGAACAAGGAATGGGTTCCATGAAAATCTCTCGAATATAATAATAATCCATCTAGAAAAGTAATGAGGATGGATTCATTTCCAAATATCCACAGTGTATCAAAAAAAACATCAAGGGTTTTTAATGTTGATGAATGTAAATATTATTAATTTATTATTAAAAACATTATTCAGGAAAATAAAAATTTTTACATTGAAAATCAGGTTTAAAAATATCTCAAAATATTATCAAAATAATTTTATTTGAAAATAAACTTGGAAACATATAAATTAATTATAAAATAAAATAATGGTCATGATGGTAGGAAAATCCATTCATGATGTAAATGTTAAAACTAAAAACTCTTTTCAAACATTTTGTAAACAGAGTCAAAAGTGACCTACTTGGAAAACAATAAAAAATTTAATTTTATGGAAATTTAAAATAAGGAAAGAGACCATGTTAAATAGATTTATTAAATAATTTATGTATATAAAATACATTTTTCAAATCATTTTTGTAAATATGGATATTAAAGAGAATGATTATAGATATAAAAGAAGGTACATTATCGATATCACTTACAAGAGACCTTATGGATGTTTCTTTAATCAATATACGATGAAAAAGAAATTAAACATGTAAAAAACATTAATAACCATAGTAGAATAAAATATAAGTGGTTAAATAAAATAATATAATGTTTTTTCCTCCAAAGGAACCTTGAACATAAACCATCCCAAAATGAAAAAAGATTGTAACAACAATCCTTTATCACATTTTTAAAATTTCAATCATAATCCTCATTAATGAATAACATCAAATGAAACTTTAAATACCCTGAGTATAAATATATTCATGATATAATATATAAAATGGGTAATATATTCACCACACAAAAATAAATAAGTAGTGAATAAAAAATATTTCTTTCGAACATAAATGTGATATGAGAAGCTATTATAATGATCATAATGTTGAAGTGATAATTAATCAATGAATTTATTATTGGTATAAAATTTAAACCCAAATTAAAAATTGAAAATAAAAAAAATATATAATCAAAATTCATTACCCACATAATCTATGAATATCAAATTTAATGAATAAGTAATATTTTCCAATTATAATAAATTGATATATCACACCCCTTACCACTTGGTAACATTCAAGTAAAAACCACATGGGTAAAATAATTCAAATTAAAACATTAAAATATCATTAAATAATAAGTAAAGATTATATTATATGTAAAAGGTGTAATATATACAACATATAAAATAAATCATTTTCATAACATCGAAATATTCTTTAATGAAAGGAGATTGAAAAGGAATCCCTTACGTTTAGCCTAGACATTCCATGTATAAAGTTTAACTCCTATTAAAATTGATATCAATTATTTTATTTATTATGAAAATTTTAAAAGTTTAATACCTTATCTTTATTTAATTTGAGTTATTTTTTAATTACATGTTTAACTAGTTAATCCGTTAAGTCTATATTGGGTGTTTTGAGAATATTCAGGTAATTATTTCAAAACAGCATTGTTGTGTTGACCACGATCAATGATATCATTGTTCCATAATCTAAGAAATAATATTCATGTATTAATTATCATTTTTATACCTCAATTATACTTTTTAAACCAAAAATTTATGTTCTTTATGAAAAAATGAACTATGTTTCAATCATAGTGATAGTATCTCGTATGTACGCATGGGTAACGTTTCAATTTTTCAAAAATCAATATGGAAATAATTATGTATTATTTTATATTTATAGAATTAAAATTATATCATAAATAATATATTATTTATGTAAATATATTTATACTTATCATTAATGTGATTTGGTGATGAAAAATGAATCACATCACTTCATGGAGGCAGTAGTCCACACGTACGCATGAACAATGTTATAAATTTTCAGTGAGTGGAAATGTATGAAATTAAATGATATATTATATTTTAACAATGATAAATATTTTATGAATATAATATTTATATATTATGTACATAATTGTAACTATATGTAATAAGATGTGATGGAAAACGAATTACATAGTTCCGCGAGGTGGTAGTCCTCCATACACACGAATGACGGTTTTGATTCCCATTTGATGGAAGTGAATATTGTTCTAGGTTATTAAATTATCATAATAAAATATTTGTATAATTTAGATTCTAATTTTATTATATCATCATGTTTGAATAATATTTTAAGGTGGAATACTAAATAAAACAAGATGCATGGTTAAGAACGATACCTCTTCTTCAGACCACCTCTTTAGGACTATACCCAAATCCTTTCTAGATTTTCATTTAGATCAAAACATGGCCACTAGGAAGTGGGTAGAAATGTTAAGTGGGGTATTTTATAAGTTAAATGGATTTGTAATTGTGAAGGAAAAGAGATAAGAGGTTCCCTTTTAAAAGGGTGGAATGGTATTTTTGTAAATGATCAAAATAATTCAATAATAGGAAGTCGCCCTCAATCCAAGTACATCCAAAATTGAAAAATAATAGATCATAGAGATTATAAAATCAATCCAAATCTCTGACACTTAAAAATAAAAAAAATTAAACATTTTATTCCCTTTATCTATAATGTTTCTCACTTTTACCATTTTAGTATTCACCTTAGTAATATGAGTTTTAATCATTATGAGCCATGGTAGTTACTAAAAAAGAAAATTGTCACATAATTGGATAACTTTTGAAATTTTTAACCATATTCTAATCAATTTTCAGAAGACAATATTTTTAGACATTTTAAATCATTTAATAAAATATTATTTATCATAAAATATAATTAATGTCAATTTTGACACTATTCAGTTACTTTGAACTTAATAACATCAATTAAATAAAATAATTTTAATAAAATATTTTACAATATAAATGAAATGTTATATTTATATAAAACAATTCATGAAAAAAATAATTCAATCAAATTATAATGGTTTCTATCAAATTTTTAACCATTTATTTTATTATCCTTTTAATTAAATAATTATTACATCAACTTTGAGTGAGAATTTAAGGTAATTATTTCATATTTAAAAATTAAAAAAAAACACCATAATAAATAAATAATTTATATTTAAAATATTTATTTTTAATCAAACATATTTTGGCTTTATCCTAGTGACAAAATATTATGCAAATAAAAAAGCGAGAAATATTTTTTTTGACATTTCATTATATAATGTTTTATAAAGGTCACAATCATGACCATATTCCAAAAAAATGTCATTTTTTAGAATCATAAGTTATTTGGGAAGAAATATAATCATGGAAAAAAATTAATTCAGTATTTATGGTAACTTTTTATTCCATGATGAATTATAATTTCCCTTAGTTAACCTACTTTACTTTTATTGTGGTAATAAATATTTACTATTGTTAATATATATAATGTCCAAAAATTAAGTTAAACTTATTATATAATATTAATTATAAATATTACAAATATTTAATCAATTTTATAAAATTAAATTCGTATATGAGGTATAATTTAATTTAAAATGAAACCCACAAACATGACGAAAAGTGGTTTCTGAAAAAAAAAACTCTTTATGTTTTAAAAGTTTTTATTTTAACATTCATCATAAAATAATTCCAATGACCTAAATTGTATCATTAATTATATAATTTAACCAATTATTCTTTTAAAAAAATTTAAAACTAATTTTAACATTGTAAATTCCTTAAACAAAAAATCTAGATTTAAGTAAAAAATAGTATTTTTCACTATTCATCAAAAAATTAATGTTTTCAAAGAAAATTAAAAAATTACTATATCATAATATTGAAATAAAAAAATTCATAAATGAAATTAATTTTATCGAATAATTTTTTAAAAGTGGAAGAAATTAAATATAATATTTTCTCACGAATACATATGTAAAATAAGCATAATACCCAAATAATTATGTAGAGAGATATAGATCATTGATCACAAGAATGCGAATGATCATGAGATAGTCAACAAGCACAAAACCATAATCTAAATAGGTGTGAAAAAGGCTATTTTTTCATAGTAAATGATGGTAATAGGAAAAGAATATCATTTTCATGATCCTTTTCCTAAATTTGAAGAATTTATTTACAATTTCGACAATAAACACAATGAAAATATACTTACATGTCAAGATTTATTTCATCCTTTAAAAAATTTCCAATAAAAATTCATATTTTTTTACAAATGATGAGCCTTTAAGATGAATTTTTTATTCCTGGATAACTAAAATAAACTTCTAACATATCACCTAATTCCAAAAAATGATTACAATATATTCTTATTGTTTTTATACATTAACTAAAACCAAAATAGTTAGAAATTGTTAAGATAATTCTAAAAATATATAATCCTTAATATGTTGAAATAAAATATAAATCTCCAAATACTCAACAATAATACCCAAATATTTTCATAGTTTATTCAATAAATTATTATCCTTAAAATTCTTGAAAATACCTCGACTATGCTTGAAACCCAAAAAAAAATCAAAAATATTTTATCACATATTCTTCTAAGATAAATTTAACATTTATCTCCAAATAAAATCTATCACATTTAAAGTTTCATATCAAAAATATATATAGCCTAATCAAATAATCTCCAATATTTGATAATCATTAACATAAATAACTTGAATCACCATAAAGTCACAATAAAATCATATATTCTTCCAAGTGATTATTAAACCTTTATTCCTCAAATAAGATCTTGTAATGTTCTATTTACCTTAATCATATAAGGTTCCAAAAAAAGTGAACTTCTTCCAAAATAATATTAATTACATAATCACTAAATCAGTTTTCAAACCCATAGTTATTTATACAGTAAAACATGTGTTCCCATAGTTACCTCAATATCCAAGATCACATAAACCCTAATGTTTATATACACCTTAAAACATATATCGACAAAATATAAAGACATACATTATGTTAAACTAAATTTTTACATATACTTAAATCCAATAAAACATATCCCAAAATTTCATTAATCACTTTAGGATCTCATGACTTAAAACCAAAAAATGGTTGTATAAGATTTTGAACTTAGATCATCCTTAATCTTATTAACCCATGATTATATCCATAACTCTTATGTTAACCTCACATGAAAACCTTATAATCTCCAATGTTTTATAAACTCCCCTTTGATTCTAATTATAACATCCCCAAAATTGCACTCCCAAATTCAGTACTAAAAACATAATCATTAAATTTATGAATTCATAACAATAAATGTGACCCAAATTTTTAAATTAAAACCCTAAAACATAAAAATGAAATATTGGATCACTTACCTATCCAGTGATATTTTAGGTTTAGAGGTTTAGGGTATTAAGAAAAATTCTTACATAAACGAATACCCAAGAAATAAAAAAATAATTTCTCCCACTAAACCTACCTTTTCTCATGTCACATTAATTCATCATCATCATCCTTATGAAACCCTTATAGAATTAATTAAAATAACATTAATTCAAATATCTTAGAGAAACAAAAAAATAATAATGGTGAGCTAAAATTATTATTAACGGTAAATATAAAAATTATAAATTTAATTCCATCAGTGATAATATGAATATCATAATATTATGAAGACATAATAAAATTTCATGAGAATAACATAGAGTAACCTATACCGATCAAACTTTGATCAATAAACAAATGGCATGGCATAAAGCTTTAACAAAAGAAAGAGATATAAGAACAAATAATCCTGAGCAGTGTGATTTAAATATTTATAAAAGGACGAATTTATAACCCATAGATAGAATAATTAAAATGTATTTTTATCTTGTAGAACAATCTTTATAGAGACCTTATAGAACCCATAAAAATGAAATACCCATATAGTCGACTTCTATACCCAGTTAATTGGAGGGATATCTAGGTGCACCAATCATATAAGTTATATCGGGATCATGAATGAACTATAATGGGTTCCAACAATCTTATAAACAATTTTCATTAACCAAAACATTAATAAATTACATATACCTTTCATTTAGTCATAAAACAAACATTATTCCATTCATATCTGAATTAACTTATGGAATAAGGAATGGGTTTCATGAAAGTATATTTTAATAATCTTAATCCCACCATAGAAATAATGACTATGGTATCATTAAAAAATATCCCCAATTGATCATAAGTAATAGAAATAGTTTTTTATGTTGATGAATGTAAATATCATTAAAAGATAATTGAAAACAATCTTGAGGAAAGTAATCTTTTCACTTTTAAAATCACTTTTAAAAACTAGAAATTCTAAAAATATGGTAAAATTAATTTTTTTTTGAAAATAAAAATCTAAAATTGAAAAATAAATATTCAAATAAAATAATTTTTATATTTGAAGGAAAATGCATTCATGATGTAAATTTTAAAACAAAACATTATTTTCAAACATTTTGGAAAAGGATTCAAAAGTGACACATTTAGAAAATAGTAAGAAATTTCCTTTTGTAACCATTTAAATGAAGGTAAATGACCTTGTAAAATATATTTATAAAATATTTTATGATTATAAAATATTTAAAACAAATTAAAACATGGTTATGAAAGAAAAATATTCCCAACCTAAAAGAAGATATATGATCAGTATCACTTATAAGTGACTTTATTGATGTTTATTTACTAAATATGGGAGGAACTTGAATTAAAAATTTAAATCAAATTCATAACCATTAGATAATAAAATTTATGTGTTTAAATAAAATAAGATCAGGAGATTTCCTCCCTAGGAACCTTGAATATAAACAATCCTGAAAAGATATTATATTTTAACATAAATCCTTTTCCACATTTATATCTTCTTAATTATAAGACCCGTGAAATAATAACATGAAATTAAAATTTAAATAAAATAAAGAAGAATATATTAATGATATATCATATAAAATGTGAATTATATTCACCACACAAAATAAATAATTGGTTAATATGGTAGATGTCTCACACAAATAAAAGTGAGATGAGAAACTATTAGAATGATCATAACGTTTAAGTGAGAATTAATAAATGAATTGATTATGTGTATCAAATTTAAATCCACATAAAATAAGTGGAAATAAAACATAAGATAATAAAAATTTATTACACTCATAATATTATAATATCAAATACAATGAAGAAGTAATACATCCTAATGAAAATAATTTGAGTTATGAAACCCCTTACCACTTATTACTTTCAATTAAAACCCCTGGTATAAAATAAATAAAATTGAAACATTTAAATATCATGAATTATTAATTAATAATGATATTACATGTAACTGTTTCAATATATACACCATATAAAAGAAATTAGTTTCACAACATTAAAATACGCCTTGATGAAGGAAAACTGAGATGATATACATTACCTCCAACCCATAATTTCCATGTATGGACTTTAAGTAACTTTTTATAAAATCTTATAAAATATTTGATATATTATTAAAATTTTAAAATTTTAATACCCTATCGAAAATTTTATTTTTTCATTTCTTTTAATGATATATTTAACTACTTAATTCTTTAATCCTCATCGGCTGTTTTGATGACAGTCGGTTCATTATTTAAAAACGGCATAGGTGTGTTAAATGTGTCCAAAGATGTCATTGTTCCTTAATATCTATAATAATAATCATGAAATAATTATCATTTTTATATTTTAATTATACTCTTAAAATCATTAATTATATATGGTTATGAAAAATGAACTGTATTTCAATCATTGTGATAGTAGGTCGTACGTTCACATGGGTACCATTTATGTTTTTCAAAAATCATTATGGAAGGAGGGTAAGTACTATTTTTTATTTACATAATTATCATTATAAATTAAATAAAATATTTTTTCTTTATATACACTTATATATATATATCATTATTGTGATGTGGTGATGAAGAAAAAATCACATTGCTTTGTGGAGGCGGTAGTCAACACGTATGTACGAATGGCGTTTTCGATTTTTAGTGAGTGGAAGGATAATAAATTAAATTATATATTATATTTTTAAAATGATAAAATTGTAATTAATATAACATTCATACATTAAATCCATCATTAAATCCTACAATAAGTAGAGGTAATGGAAAAAAAATTCATCAGTCTGTGAGGCGGTAGAATGCTATACACAAGAACGATAGTTTCATTTCCCAATTATGAAAGTGGAGATGGTTATAGGTTATTATATTATGATTATTATTATATATATATAAGTTAGATACTAACGTTATTATATCATCATGGTTGAATAATATGGGAATTTGTAGGAATAATAAATAAAACAATTTCCTCAGTTAAGAATGACAACTCTTCGTTGGAAAACCACTTTAGGAATATACATAAAGTCTTCCGAGAATGGACTTATAATCAAAAAAATGCCTCTATAACATGAATAGTAAATTAAGGAATTTATTTGGGAATTAATTGTACAAACCAAAAGTCTTTGTAATTTGGAATTAAATAAGAGAGTATGTGACTCTATATAAGTGAGAAGGAGTGGCATTTTCTAAATATGCAAAATTATTCAACAATAGGAAGTCTCCCTCAAACCAAGTGCCACAAAAATTAAAATATATTGGAGTGGAATGATTATAATGTATATCCACACATGCACCAAAAACCAAAATTTTTTAAACATGTTATTCCCTTTTCCTATAAGGTTACTCACTTTCACCATTTTAGTTTTTCACCACGGTAACTAGATTCTTTTACTCTTTAAGGGTCATGATAGTTACTAAGAATGAAAATTGGCACATAATTGGAGAATGTATGATATTTTAAAAAATATTATAATAAAATTTAATAATATATAATTTTTATAAATGTTAACTCATTTAATAAAATAAAATTTATTATAAAATATCATTAATGTGATTTTTGATACTATTCATTTACTTTGACCTTAATATCATCAAGATAGAAAATGAATTATAATATAGGCAATTAACATATCTATAACATGTTATTTTTTTCTATAAAATTCATGGAACATAATAAGTCATTAAAATTACATTACATTTAACTTTTTAAAATCATTTATTTTATTTTCCTTTTATTTAAATAATTATTGAATCAGTGTTTCATAAATATTTAAGGTAGTTATTTCATATCTAAAAACTAAAAATAAATTACCATGATAAAAAATAATTCATTTTGGAAATAATTATTTATAATCAAACATCGGTTATCTTTATCCTGGTTACAAAATATTGGATAAATAAAAACCAAGAAAGTGACATTTTTTACTTTTCATTACATAAAATATTATAATAGTCACAATCATGGCCATATGGTAAAAATTATATATTTTCAAAACATGGATGATTTTGGACAAAATATAATCATTCAAAAAAATTACTTCAAGTGTTGGGGTTAAAAGTTTCATTGAAAAAAAAATTAAAGTTATTTAACCTTTTTTACTTTTACCTTGTAATAGATTTTTAATATGGTTACTATTCATAATATTGAAAAATTAAGTTGACAAAAATATATAATAATAATTTTTTTGATTCAAAATATGGAATCATTTTTATCAAATTCAATTAAGAAATGTGGTAGAATTTAATTTAAAAGTGAACCCTCAGATGTGATAAATGGCGGTTTTCCAAAGAAAAACCATCCTTGTGTTTAAAATGTTTTTACAGAAAATTTGGTTATAAAATTCATTCCAATGGCCCAAATTGGATCATTTATAAAATAATTTATCAAATTATTATTTTAAAACCATTTAAAAATAAAATATAGATTTATAAATGTTTTAAACAAAAAGGTAGCTATCATGCCCCCTCCCTCTAAAGATGTTGCAATGAAGGAAGAGAGATAATGACCCATGAGTACCACCTCTAGTAGGCCATGGGTTGGTAACTAGAATCCAGATAATAACAATATCATGAATGGGATTCATTATAATAAAAAAATATTATTGATATATAATATTAATCAGCCATAAGAAACTTTATGACATAATATAAAATGGAAACCAATACCATATCACAATGCATATACGAATAAAATTAATAGATAAAAAAGTATCTAAAAGTAAATATCCAAAAGAAAATATGAAGAAGTGAAATAATAGAAGTCCATGGTTCTAAGCTAGTTATTCCTAGTGTGGTCCATTTATTTCTCCCAATATCCTTAAAATCATTTTATATACATAGGGTGTCAATATATTTATACTAAATAGGGACATACCAAAGTCTCTTATGCACATGTAAAAGAAGCATACTAACGCACCCATGAGAAAACATTAGAATAAAAAACAAATTAAATCATTTAACTAAACAAACCCATCATCAATATAAAATGATCACCAATTATTGCAACCAAGTATGGTAAAATAATATGAAGAATATCGATAAAGGGTAACATGCACCACTTTTCCAGTGGTATTTCAATATCACACCCCAGTGTCATATTTTCTTGCACTATCATGTCTTTTTTATAACATATCATAATCCACTTACACATATAATTATCATATCACATCTCACTACCCCATAGCATGGTTATATCACATCTCACATGTAGACACCTAGGAAATCGCACCACATCCACTATTATAACTAGGGTAGTAGGGTATCACGAACATGAAGGGAATCGACCCCATTCCATCCTTATTTCATGAATGAACCCCACCATAAGCCTCCACACAACATGGTTATATAACATCCCTCTAAATAAAATGTGCGCCATCACATCTCACCATCCCAAAACATGGTCATATCACTTCTCTCCCACAGGCAACTGGTCAATCACCTAGTGCACTGTGAAACCTTTGGCCATCATATCTTATGTATATATATACTTACCTAGAAGAGAGAGTCAGAAAGAGTGGGTATCCATCCATCTATCCTTACCAACAATATATTGGAAAAAACACCCCCATATATATATATATGTGTGTGTGTGTGTTTGTGTGTGTCATCACAAGCTACTTCATGTGGGTGTGGTTAATATAGAAATCTCAAGGAATATGTAAAGTATATATTTGCATAGTTACACACAATCCCATCCTAGGGCTTCATGAAAAGGTACCAACCAACCCAAAACATCCCCACTTTTCCTGCCACCTCTAAATGTAGAAAACCACAAAAATATTTCAATTCATAAGACACTTCCAACTTTTCATTACCAATTCATTTCATTATGCAACCCATTTATTTCATTAGAAATCATTTTTAACATTTAACCCCACATAAAATTTTAGATCAGCATTATTTAAACATTTCCATCCCATTTACTAGACCAAACCCTAGTCATTTCAATTTCAATACTAACCGTAAATTCAAATACTAACGAGGAAAAAACACAACATAAACATCATTATATCATCGGCCACATTACACAACCATACATCACATAATCACACACTGCCTCCCCATGGAATGGACTCATACCAACCAAACATCGTCATTCTCAATCACAACCACACATCAACACCCCATAGTACTACCACACAAACACATCTCTCATCATTTCCCCATAGCACGACCACATAAACACATCACTACCCAATAGAAAAAACTCACAGAAACATCATCTCCCCATAGGGAAGCCTCATACCAACCTCATCACATTAACATTATTCATGTTTATCATGGTAATTTTTACATCCCAATTTTTTATTTTACATGTATTCTCATAAAGGCCATAAATTCAAGGAAGACCATTTTATTAACCAAATATAAGTGATTATCTAATTTCCATTTTTAGATAATGATAAAAAATTATAAAAATTAAGGGTTCCACAACACATCAAAAACAACACAAAAACCCCTAATGGCGAACATTTTTAGTGGGTCATTTAGGTCATACAATCATAGTATCACAATAATATCAATGTTGTAAAAACATGTGAACACGTTTCCCATCCCTATAAATTTAAATTAAAAAATTATTTGTCTTATATAAAGAAATTTAAAACTATATTATTAAAGATAAAAAGGACAAAACTCCTCCTATGTAATATAAAAGATTGGAACTGAAGGAAAATCTACCTCAAACAAAGCTTTTTGTCTCACTGTGCATTGTAGGGTGAAGAAGAAGTGACAATAACCCATAACTACATAAGTCACATGAGGATCAACCTATACTACAACCACGGATCATAAAAACACAATCCAACTCACCCCTAATCCAAAACCATAATTCAACAGTAGATCCTACTGAATAAGAATGGTAGGAAAACAACCAAGAAATGGGAAGTGATTACCACCAATTTGTCGAAACACCGCCGCCAGAACCTAAGGATTGAAGCGGGAGAAATATGGATGCAAGATATTTCAAAATTTTATAGGTTTAGACACAAAATGAAAGTAATATGTGACATTTAAATGGAAAATAATCAGCCATGGAAACCTATTTACAACCTAGAAATCATTGATTTCATGTCGTGAATTCCACTTCAATGACATGAATTCCACAGGACCCACAAATGAAAATATGTGAATATGTTACAAGGTAGGAAACACACATATTTTTAGTTTATGATAAAAATTATTTCCACTCAATTACATGTAATTAATTTCACTTTCATTATGTAAATTTGTTTCATGGATTCATCCACTACTGTACATAAGTTGTGAAACCAGCCTACTATACAATCTGTGAACCTCCAATTCACGACATGAATTAAGTTCTCATTGTGAACCACATGTGGTAATACCCCTATAGCTCCAACCCCACCAAAACACTGATACTTCCTCCAAACCTCTCCAGCTAAAAACCCAGCAATGTGAAAAGATAAGGAGGCATGAGTGGTTTCCTCAGATACTTATCAAATCATTCGGTTCCCTGAGAATAAAAATAAATCCTGAGAAAATAAATATGTCTAAAACCACCCTGTGAGATACCTATCAATAATTTCATCACCCCTAAAATTCCACTACCACCTAAAATTACCAAATAGAACATCAAAAAACATCCCACACAACTGCACCACCATATTACCACATCATCACCTCTCACTGGGAACATATCCATTTCATGTGTTGCCTACAAAAAACCACAACATGCCACATAGCCATCTGCACAAACATCGCAACCTCCACAAAACCCAATATAATAACTACCTATAAAAATAGCACTATAACGAGTAAAAAATCAAGGAATTTCATCTTCCATGTTAAGATACTATCTGCTATGGGCGGTACTTACTCGCCTTTATAGTTTTAATCACATCATAGTATAATTCATATTGATTAGTAATCAAGTCCTCCCGGTTCCATATGAGATAATTTTTACCATACATCACAAATCAAGAAAATAAAATATCAAAGTAATAAAACATCTAATAAAAATACGAGATATAGTATCATAACACAAGGAAAAAAAGAAAAAGGAAACTCATAACAACTCTGAGTACTGGTAACAAATCTGCATCTCTAAGTCCCAAGTACTATACTCTAGGCCATCATTCCTCTACAACACATGAACCAATGTAATGGTTCATCCATAAAATATCTTCTCTTGATGGTCCCAGATCTCTACATGATTCTCCCAAAATGTTTCGTCATCCTTGATATCTAAATCTCCCTAGTCAATGATACAGGATTATTCATGAAGATAACAATGAATCTAAGACACATAATAGAAAATGTGGATCCTCTCTAGCCACGGTGGAAGTTCCAACCGATACTCCTCCTCACAAATTCACCCCAACACATCGAAGGTCCCAACAAACATAGGATAAATCATAGTACCATTTTCAAACCACCGCTACCCATGTTGACGATAATCTATTAAGAAAAAATGTTCTAGAACCTCAAACTCTTAGGGTCTAAACCTGTGATTTTCAAAAGAATTATACTATTCCTTCACTAATTTCATCCTCTCATGAACTAGATGATACTTCTCTATCATTATCTACACCACATAAATACCAAGAAATACTGATTCTCTAACCTCTATATTACATAAAAATAACATAAATTTCACTTGTACAATGTATTAATTGAGTCCATGCCAATGGATTAGTGAATGTAGTTGTTATATGAAAACTCAACCAAGGTAAAGTGCCTTTATCCATGATCTTCCAAAGTCCTTGATTCATTCCTGCAATATATCCTTTAGTGTATGGATAGTCCTCAATATTTTACCTTTCATCTGAGGGTGGAAAGAAGTGTTGAGACATAAATGAGTGCCAAAATCATGATATAATACCCTCTTGATTCATTGGGTCAAACGTGCATCCTAATCTGAGAAAATGGAACACAGAACCCAATTCTATCACACCACCTCATCCTCATAAATATTTTACAAGAAAAATCAATGGCAACTGACTCCTTGATCACTATGAAGTGAGTTTATTTCATTAAATGATCCATGATTATCCAGATAGCATCACAACCTCCTTGAGCTTAGTGTAATCGTATGAAAAAAATCCATTTATATGTCATCCCATTTCCACTCAGGAATATCCTAGGGCTATAGTAAACCTCCAAGAACATGATTCTCTACCATTACCTGCTGGAAAACTAAGAATCGAGTCACAAACTCTACCATTTCACATTTCATCTTACGCCACCAAAAATGCATCCTCAAGCCATGGTACATCTCAGACACTCTTGTGTGTACTAAAAAAGGTATGATATGAAATCTTAAAGGCATACCTTGTGAAATTCTTCTAGAAAAAACAAAATCCCCTTAAAAACTATATAGTTTCATCCACCCTACTTGATCATAACCACAACTAACATGATCATGCATCACCATTGCCTCCATGTATCACCATTGAGACTCAACCACTTGTTGCATCCGGGATGACTTCACTATAATATAAAACAAGAAACCTCTATTATCAACCAACCATTCATTTAGGTTTAATTCTAAAAACTCCAACCTTTCCCTCCAAACACAATCAAACTCCTAAAAAATATCCTTTTGTGACTTATTGGTCAACATTTCAACCACAACATTCCCCTTTCCTAAGGTATAGGAGATCATGACATCACAATACTATAGTAACTAAATATACCTCTGCTATTATAGATTCATATAACACTGATAAATGATATACCTTAAACTCTTGTGATCCATGAACACCAAAAAGCACTCCCTAATGAGGTAAATATGAAAAAAAATAAGTTCAAATACAACCACATCTAGCTCCAAATCATGGGTGGAATATTTATGATTGTGGGGAAACAACTTCCTAGAACCATAAGAGTTGTCATCTATCTATTTCATTAATACACATGAAGTGCCCAGATCAGTGTGAATCACTGAGAGGGGGAGGGGGTGAATCAGTGATCCCTTAAAACTTTTTACTAATTGATTCTTAATCAATTAAACCTCTATGGCTGGTTAAAGCCTCGATCCACTCTTCTTGTATCTCTCAACCTTTCCCGGATAATGCAGTAATGAAAAGGCACAGGACACAAGGATTTACAAGGTTCGGCACCAAAGGCCTACATCCTTTCCATGCTCTCCAAGCATGGATTCTCCCATTATAATCTGTTAGTATTACAATGGTCGATACAGCTTCCCACCGTATCTCTCCTGAGTCCCACAGGAGGGTCTTTATACTGCGTCCCACAGTGTTACCAGAGTCCCACTGGCCTGCTCCAGAATCCCACTGAAGACTTCTTCTCCCTGAGTCCCACAGGGTCTTCTCCTGGCTCCTCGAGTCACACGAGTAGCTCTTCTTCACTTTAAGCTTCTTCAAGTATCCTCAGCAACCTGGGATAAAGGCTGCTGGCCTTGCTCTTCTTCTGATCACTTGTGGTGAACAGGTCTTCTCATCTTGCTCGGGCTTTATCACCTTCTTCTAAAGATGCCCCGGCTTCTCTCCAATTTTTGAATGCTCAGACAAATAATATCTTTATCTTCGGTCTGGTCCAGTCTCAGTTGCACACCACTGATTTAGCACTGTTCACATGTGCACGTGCATGCATGCATGCATGCACTCCTCCTTTCCTCTTCTTGGTGCTGTAGACCCACAAAGGGTGTAGTATCTTTAAGCACACACCTTCACTGAACTTCACACACTTAATTCAATTTGCTTACACACTTGAATGTGTGTTATACAATAGTGTGAGTCTTCTTCTTCTTCTAAGTGTGTCTACTCCTCTTAGAGCACACACATAGGTTCGGCCTTCTTTGCCACTTGTTCATGTACACATAAATTGTTCTTTGTTTTGCACACACTTGACTTTGGCCTCTTCCCTCTTCTTGCTGCACACCCTTAACCCGTAGGTTGTTCTTCAATTATGTACACACAAAATGTGTCTTCACTTGGTGCACACACAAGGTCACAACCCTCGGCCTCTTCAAATGCACACACGGCCAAGTGTGCTCTTCCTCTTCACTTAGCACACACAAATAATATTCTTTAATTTGTTCTTCAATGTGTGCACCCACATAAGGGCTACGGCCTTCCTTGTTCACTTTGCACACAAGGCACTAAAGGCCTCGGGTCTTCCTCTTGTTTTGCACACACACAAATGTGGTGGCCTTCCACTCCTTGCACACACACAAAGTGTTCTTCTCCACTTATGCACACACACCGGCCACGGGTGTTCTTGGTGTAGCAAGCACACAGGGTGCGAGGTGCAAGGGCCTTCTCCTCTTCTTTCCCACTATCGGGCAAGTCCTCAAGCACTTGAGTGCAAGGAGGCTCGGGTGCGCAAGTGCCACTGCCCAGAGGCGCGCAAGACCTCCTACCTGCGGGGCGCGCAAGTGCAACACCCGCGGGGTCTTCCTCTTGCCGCGCAAGGGTGCGGGCAGAGAGGGAACAAGCCTCGGGCGCGCAAGAATGCTGCGGCCATGAGCTCTTCCTTCCGCGCAAAGGATTAGCGCGCAGGGGACTTCAGCCGCGCAAATATAATTTGCGCGGGGCTTCAACTTCGCGAGGCAGAGGTGCACTCACGGTTTCTTCGGATCTTCAACAAAGTATCGGCACATTAGCAGCGTCTTCTCGAAGGCTAGGCCTCATTTATATAGGCAAGGAGAGCCTCGGTCCATCCGCGTGTGATATCTTCAAATTCCCGAAGATTTCGGATCTTTAAGATTTTCTCCAAATCTTGTTTTCTCTTTTTATTTCACGCGGGTTCCTTCACCTTCGGCCTTCTCCACGTACATGAGTTTTTAGAACGCATGCATGGCTCTGTTTAAGCCCATCTCATGCAAAACATCAACACCTCATGGCCTCGGCAACTCCGTTTGCCTCGGCTTACATCGAAAATCTTCATTTGTTGCATGCACATCCATTTTATAGCATGGCTGTGTTCAGTGTGGCCAGACGAGCACGAGGGAGCCTTCGGCTTCGAAAATGGTGGCCGGGAACTCGAATTTTGTCTTCGGGAGGCTCTGGTTCAGCGGCTGCTCGCGGGTGGTCTTCGTTCGAGCTCGAGGATGAAGATAAGCCGAGAGCCGTTCGATCGGGCGAATGAAGGACATCGGACGACCGGATTAAATCGGGGGCGCGGCGGATCAGATGAGCGGTCCAGATCGAGCGCGCGATTGCTCGGACGGCGGAGATTTGCTCCCGGTGAAAAATACGTGTCCCACATCGAAACGGCGCGGGATTTTGCCGCGGCTTATAACCCTGGCGCTGCCTCAACCCGCCAGTGGAATCTTCTCCCTCCACGGTGCCGCCCCGCACCGTGTTCTCCCTGCGGGCGCGCTCCTAGCGCCCACTATGCTCCTCCGGCGCGCGGGTTTCACCACCGCGTGCCCTCGGGGGCTTACACACGGCCCCCTATCGCGCTCCTCCGGGCGTGCCCCAGCGCCTCTGTGGTGTCTGCGGGTGCGCCCCTGCCGCCCTGAGCTCGCCCCACGGGTTCCCCCTTGGGCGTGGCGCCTTAGGCCCACATGAGCCTTGGGGTTGAACCCACAAGGTGCTCACGGGCTGGCCATATTTTTTGGCAAAGGAAATGTAAAGACTTTGTTAAAAACAAAGTTCTCCTCCATATGAGTATAAGCCAAATGCCAAGCCACTCCAAGCCTTCTTCCTCTCTTCTTCATCATTTGAAATTCCTCCATTATCTTCAACGTATATTCATTACTTAGGAATGGAATTCCCAAGGTTTCTTCTTAATCTTCTTCATCTCCTCTTCCATATGTGTTCAATACTTAGGAGGGACTTCTTCAACGGAATCTCATAAATCACACATGTTCTTCAACATTCTTCATTGATCTAATCAGAGATCAATTGGATCTTCTTCTGATTCACATGCACTAAAAGTTAGTACATGGACTTCTTTAATCCACTTCATCCACTTAGAAGTTGTGGATGGATCTCTTGCTTCTCCTCATGCATTGTCAATACAATACATGGTCTTCTAAAAGTGTTGTGACTTTGTATCCAGTTGATACAAGTTCTTGGAAGTTAATGATCAGCTCAACAATCGTCAGATTTGCATGGAGAATGTTTCAACCATATTCTCCAATGCCACTTAGTGAATCTCCTAAGTGACATTCATCTTTATGTTCCATGGCCATCCTCCATTCATCACCTATCACCATCACATCCTTTGACATTCACATCTTGACTCCTTGACTTCCATTCATTCCAGGACAACTTCATGCCTCATTGACAACAAATGCAACACATTGCACTTCAATCTCCCCCTTTGTATTTGTTGTCAATACATTCCTTTAGCACATATGAATGGGTCAATATGTGTGCCAATATTTTCTCCCCCTTATTGGCAATCAAATGCAAAGGTGTGGTGTGGTTCTCTTCCAAAAATATCTTCCTCCCTTTGAATAGTATTTTCTGGAAAATCACTGAGAGAGAAATGATGTCACATGTTCTTCTTTAGCAAAGAACCTTTAGTAAATCAGCTCTAAGTCTACTTGGGCTAACCCGGTGTAGAAAACAAGAGTGATGTGACCAAGGAATTCAACGCTGTCCATAATTCTCTACACATGTGAGATCATGCTTAGGGGTTTGAAATTTTTCAAATATAACAATGAATTGCTAAATCCTGCACATACTTCACAAAACTCATTAGAATGTTCAGTGCAAAGATAAAGCTCCCCCTTTCATCCATTTGTCTTCAATCCATACTCCCCCTTAATTGACAAGATAAACTCAATTAAGAAACGAGGGATGAAAGTATGATTGGAATACCTTCACTTTTCTCAAGATGGTATTAATTTCAGAACATCATCTTCTCCAGATTGGCCCCCCCTCAAGGGGTGCACTCCATTCTGTCCAAACCATCCTCCAGATGAGAATGATCATCATCTTCAATTCCCTGCAATGTTAGAACATGTATATACCAAGAGTATAAGGGAATAAGATGGAACCTCCTTGGTTTATCAATGTGAACAACAAGGTTGAGAAGATTCTCTCAACCGAGATGTCCCATTTTCACCAGTCTTCACACTTGCACATTTGATCTTCATTGATGATTGTGCTGGTGTGGCCCTCAAAACATCTTCATGTGAAATCTTATTCTTCCCTTTTGCCTTAGCAATTTCCAGAACTTCATCTTCAGCTCTTTGTAGATCTTTGGCAAGTTGCAACTGATTTGGCCATATGACTAGTAAGTCACTTGGAAGTGTGGCCTCAGTTTTGGAAATTCCACATGGTTCTTTTGATGCTGTCAAGCTACCTCTCTTAGGCAACTTGTTTTCAATCAATCCCTTCTGCTTCTTCTGGATTGATTGTCTGTTTGAGTCCAGTCTCCCTCTATTGAATTTCATGGCTTCTTTACAAAGATCCATGATATGCCCTTTCTTTCCACAGTAGAAGCATTTCTTAGTGGTCCTTCTGGATGCATCACCCTTCTTGGACTCAGACTCCAAGGACTTCTCTTCATTTCTAAAACACTTCTTGGGAGCATTTTCGACTTTCTTCTTGCTTCCCAAGGAATCTCTCTTAGCCAGGTTCTGTGATCTTTTCTTCTTTTGAGCTCTGGATACAGTTGGAGATTGACATGTATCTATTTGACCACTTTTGCAATCATCCCAGATGTTGTCAAGTAATCCAAATCTATTTGCAGTAAACAGATGTCTCTGGACCTGTGGATGTTGCTTCTTTCCTTCTGGCTTGCTCCCCCTTGGCATGGGCTTCCTCTGTGCTTTGGCATTCAGTGGATTGTACCAACAATCCTTTGCACAATGCCCATACTTGTTACAACACCAGCATTGTCCCACGAATCTAGACCTCTTCAGTCCTTCTGATTGTAGGGTACTTTTCTTGACCTGTTGTGTTGTTTCAGGAGAGCTCTGCTTCTTTACTGTCTTCATCCATATTTATTTGGAATTATTCTTCCATCCTGCACTTTTTGTGGAGACACAATTAGAAGCATTAGTACAAGATGGTATGGATGGTACCTTCTTTCTAGAAGATGTTGCCCTTTCATTTGAGGATGTCTTTATTATAGAATCATCCTTCTCAAAGCTCACTTGAGTGGCAACATTTCTTCTTCCAGCTGTCTCGGAGGCTTTGGCTTTGGGTGATTGCTGATTTGTCAATATCACCTCTAGTTCTAAGCACTTTATGTTAAGGGAGTTCTTCTCATCCTCAATAGCTCTTAGCTTTCCTTCCCAACATTCTTTCAGCTGATTCATCTGGTCATCATGCACTGTCTTCAATTCAAGCAATGAATTGTCAAGCTCCTTTACCCTTTTTGCTTTGTCTTCAAGTTGAGAATCTTTGACAACCATTGAAACTCTGTGTCTCTTTTCCAGTGCATGGAAAACATCTTTGATCATTATCAAAAATATTTCTTTCTCAGAAGAGCTCCTTTGCAATTCTTCACAGGTATCTTCATATCTTTCATTGCAAAGGGAAACAGTTTCATCCTTGGCATTTACCAGCTTTCTGAGAGTGTTGGTTATGCCAACCCTTTATGCCAGCTGATCTTCCATAGCATTGGCTTCTTCTTCTAACTGTGATTTTTCTTCATGAAGATCATGGATGCCTGTAGCTATACACTTTGCCACTTCCATGGGAACTGTCTTCTGAAGATATTTGAGTGCATTTAGAAGGTCATTGTTTCTTCCATCTTCATCACATCTAGGACAGGCTTCATCAGAAGAATGATAAAAGGAATTGTCATCTGATGTGACTTTCACATTTCTTTCCATAGAAGGAGTTTCTCTGATTGCAGCAACCTTCTTCTTCATCTTCTTGGCCTGTTTCTTCTTTCTATTTTTTTTGAGTCTTGGCAGATATCTCCATTTGAGGCTGGTCACTCATTTCCTCAAATCTTCACTCCATGAAGACTCTCTTGGATCTTTTAGAGGTAACCTTCCTCTGATACCAATTGAAGTTCCCAGATCAGTGTGAATCACTGAGAGGGGGAGGGGGTGAATCAGTGATCCCTTAAAACTTTTTACTAATTGATTCTTAATCAATTAAACCTCTATGGCTGGTTAAAGCCTCGATCCACTCTTCTTGTATCTCTCAACCTTTCCTGGATAATGCAGTAATGAAAAGGCACAGGACACAAGGATTTACAAGGTTCGGCACCAAAGGCCCACATCCTTGCCATGCTCTCCAAGCATGGATTCTCCCATTATAATCTGTTAGTATTACAATGGTCGATACAGCTTCCCACCGTATCTCTCCTGAGTCCCACAGGAGGGTCTTTATACTGCGTCCCACAGTGTTACCAGAGTCCCACTGGCCTGCTCCAGAATCCCACTGAAGACTTCTTCTCCCTGAGTCCCACAGGGTCTTCTCCTGGCTCCTCGAGTCACACGAGTAGCTCTTCTTCACTTTAAGCTTCTTCAAGTATCCTCAACAACCTGGGATAAAGGATGCTGGCCTTGCTCTTCTTCTGATCACTTGTGGTGAACAGGTCTTCTCATCTTTCTCGGGCTTTATCACCTTCTTCTAAGGATGCCCCGGCTTCTCTCCAATTACTGAATGCTCAGACAAATAATATCTTTATCTTCGGTCTGGTCCAGTCTCAGTTGCACACCACTGATTTAGCACTGTTCACATGTGCACGTGCATGCATGCATGCATGCACTCCTCCTTTCCTCTTCTTGGTGCTGTAGACCCACAAAGGGTGTAGTATCTTTAAGCACACACCTTCACTGAACTTCACACACTTAATTCAATTTGCTTACACACTTGAATGTGTGTTATACAATAGTGTGAGTCTTCTTCTTCTTCTAAGTGTGTCTACTCCTCTTAGAGCACACACATAGGTTCGGCCTTCTTTGTCACTTGTTCATGTACACATAAATTGTTCTTTGTTTTGCACACACTTGACTTTGGCCTCTTCCCTCTTCTTGCTGCACACCCTTAACCTGTAGGTTGTTCTTCAATTATGTACACACAAAATGTGTCTTCACTTGGTGCACACACAAGGTCACAACCCTCGGCCTCTTCAAATGCACACACGGCCAAGTGTGCTCTTCCTCTTCACTTAGCACACACAAATAATATTCTTTAATTTGTTCTTCAATGTGTGCACCCACATAAGGGCTACGACCTTCCTTGTTCACTTTGCACACAAGGCACTAAAGGCCTCGGGTCTTCCTCTTGTTTTGCACACACACAAATGTGGTGGCCTTCCACTCCTTGCACACACACAAAGTGTTCTTCTCCACTTATGCACACACACCGGCCACGGGTGTTCTTGGTGTAGCAAGCACACAGGGTGCGAGGTGCAAGGGCCTTCTCCTCTTCTTTCCCACTACCGGGCAAGTCCTCAAGCACTTGAGTGCAAGGAGGCTTGGGTGCGCAAGTTCCACTGCCCAGAGGCGCGCAAGACCTCCTACCCGCGGGGCGCGCAAGTGCAACACCCGCGGGGTCTTCCTCTTGCCGCGCAAGGGTGCGGGCAGAGAGGGAACAAGCCTCGGGCGCGCAAGAATGCTGCGGCCACGAGCTCTTCCTGCCGCGCAAAGGATTAGCGCGCAGGGGACTTCAGCCGCGCAAATATAATTTGCGCGGGGCTTCAACTTCGCGAGGCAGAGGTGCACTCACGGTTTCTTCGGATCTTCAACAAAGGATCAGCACATCAGCAGCGTCTTCTCGAAGGCTAGGCCTCATTTATATAGGCAAGGAGAGCCTCGGTCCATCCGCGTGTGATATCTTCAAATTCCCGAAGATTTCGGATCTTTAAGATTTTCTCCAAATCTTGTTTTCTCTTTTTATTTCACGCGGGTTCCTTCACCTTCGGCCTTCTCCACGTACATGAGTTTTTAGAACGCATGCATGGCTCTGTTTAAGCCCATCTCATGCAAAACATCAACACCTCATGGCCTCGGCAACTCCGTTTGCCTCGGATTACATCGAAAATCTTCATTTGTTGCATGCACATCCATTTTATAGCATGGCTGTGTTCAGTGTGGCCAGACGAGCACGAGGGAGCCTTCGGCTTCGAAAATGGTGGCCGGGAACTCGAATTTTGTCTTCGGGAGGCTCTGGTTCAGCGGCTGCTCGCGGGTGGTCTTCGTTCGAGCTCGAGGATGAAGATAAGCCGGGAGCCGTTCGATCGGGCGAATGAAGGACATCGGACGGCCGGATTAAATCGGGGGCGCGGCGGATCAGATGAGCGGTCCAGATCGAGCGCGCGATTGCTCGGACGGCGGAGATTTGCTCCTGGTGAAAAATACGCGTCCCACATCGAAACGGCGCGGGATTTTTCCGCGGCTTATAACCCTGGCGCTGCCTCAACCCGCCAGTTGAATCTTCTCCCTCCACGGTGCCGCCCCGCACCGTGTTCTCCCTGCGGGCGCGCTCCTAGCGCCCACTATGCTCCTCCGGCGCGCGGGTTTCACCACCGCGTGCCCTCGGGGGCTTACACACGGCCCCCTATCGCGCTCCTCCGGGCGTGCCCCAGCGCCTCTGTGGTGTCTGCGGGTGCGCCCCTGCCGCCCTGAGCTCGCCCCACGGGTTCCCCCTTGGGCGTGGCTCCTTAGGCCCACATGAGCCTTGGGGTTGAACCCACAAGGTGCTCACGGGCTGGCCATATTTTTTGGCAAAGGAAATGTAAAGACTTTGTTAAAAACAAAGTTCTCCTCCATATGAGTATAAGCCAAATGCCAAGCCACTCCAAGCCTTCTTCCTCTCTTCTTCATCATTTGAAATTCCTCCATTATCTTCAACGTATATTCATTACTTAGGAATGGAATTCCCAAGGTTTCTTCTTAATCTTCTTCATCTCCTCTTCCATATGTGTTCAATACTTAGGAGGGACTTCTTCAACTGAATCTCATAAATCACACATGTTCTTCAACATTCTTCATTGATCTAATCAGAGATCAATTGGATCTTCTTCTGATTCACATGCACTAAAAGTTAGTACATGGACTTCTTTAATCCACTTCATCCACTTAGAAGTTGTGGATGGATCTCTTGCTTCTCCTCATGCATTGTCAATACAATACATGGTCTTCTAAAAGTGTTGTGACTTTGTATCCAGTTGATATAAGTTCTTGGAACTTAATGATCAGCTCAACAATCGTCAGATTTGCATGGAGAATGTTTCAACCATATTCTCCAATGCCACTTAGTGAATCTCCTAAGTGACATTCATCTTTATGTTCGATGGCCATCCTCCATTCATCACCTATCACCATCACATCCTTTGACATTCACATCTTGACTCCTTGACTTCCATTCATTCCAAGACAACTTCATGCCTCATTGACAACAAATGCAACACATTGCACTTCAACACATACCAATCTCAGATGGGACGCATCACAAAATACCACAATGAACATACCCTCCTCTGAAAACCAAAGCACTTGAGCACTGACCAAATTCCACATTAGGTAACCAAACATTATCTGACACTGATATTTACATGAAAAATCATTTTCCTTCATGTTCAATGTTGTTAATGGGGCTACAACATTATAGAAATCAGGCACAACCCTCCAATAATAGCCTATGACGTATAGAAAACTTTGAAAATCTATCACCTTATTGAATTCTTCCAATGAAAAAACTACATTTACCTTCGATCAATCTACTAGTACACCATGATGAGACACCACATTCCTGAGGAAATTCACCTCTCATGTAAAAGAATGCACATGGAAAACATTCTATAAAGTTAGTTGTGTCGAAGAACCAACAAGACAACTCAAATATGATTTAAATGTTCCTCTTATGACATTGGGTATATAAATATGTCATCGATGAATATGAATATGAAGATGAAATAGTATAGGAATTCATGGAACATAGACTTCATGATCCCCATGAACATAGCTAATGCATTCATGACCCTAAACAACATGATTATGAACTTTATGTGTCCATACATTCTTATGGAGCTAGTCTTCGAGATATCTCCCGCGTTCACTCTCAAATGGTGATATCTTGACTAAAAATCATTCTTATAAACCTAAATCATTACTATTATCTGGTCAAAAAGATTGTTTATTCATAGAAGAGGGTAATTATTATTGATCTTCTTTAGATTACATCTTTGTTAGAGCATAAAAAACCTCATATCACCATCCTACTTCTTGGAAAACAACACCGGAGAACCCCATAGTGGCACACTAGGTTAGAAGAAACCCTTTTATATCTGATCACATATCTTAATACTCAACTCCCATAACTCATATGTTTTAATTTGATAAGGACCCATTAATATTGAAAAAGACCCCAGATGTCGGTATATTCCATACGTGATATCACGTTAAGGAGGAAATGTCACAACCTCTTCAATAAAGACATCCAAAAACTCCCCAGTAACTTTAGAAACCTTCACCATCCTAATTTAAACTAATTCATAGACAAATCATCCATTAATGAAAGAAGGGGTTCCACATATATACTTCCCACCTGAAAACTATAATCATAAACAAAAACTAAACACTAGCCATCCACATCTGAGAACACAAGTCTCCTCTAGAAGTAATTGATAACAACACATATGGAATATATCATTTTGATGACAATAACGACATCATAAGGATGCATCTGCATCCTGAATAAATCTACATAGAATTTATGTGTCCACATCATCAGTCTACACCCCCCGGTAGACCTCAAACAAGATGGTCTGGCCTCTTACAAACATAGTCATAACCAGGGTCATAAGAATCCTATCTATATCTAGTCCCAGTGCATAGACTATAGTATGTTATGAAAAGGAATGTGAACCTACTAAATTAGAAATATGAATGAACAATAGTATAAGACAAGTTGATAATACCTCGAATGATATCTTACCCCTCTCAAACTACTACCTCTATTAGATGAAACAAACCACTCTCAGCTACTATACCTCTTGGATAACAATCACCTCCATGACCAGACTTGATTTGAGGCATTTGAACTTTCAGAGAATTATGAGTTCAACCCCTACTAGTTGTATCTCCCCTTTGTGGATATAAAACTGATTCCCCTACATTAGAAATGGACTCTCTAGAAACTTCTATTGAGGCTGGAACTGAGTCTAACTGCCACCACCAAACTAATCTAGAAGAACTACTGGGAAATAATTATGATGATGTCCATGAAACCTACATAAAAACAAAGTATCTTGAATTCCCATGGAATATAATGAATCAAGTATCCCCAGAAGTCCAGAATGGTAGAAGCTAAGGTTGACTCCCTGTTGTTTGAAACCTCAAAGGTTAAAGTGCCTAAAACATTCCACTGAAAACTCCAATCCTTGAGAAACCCTACTGGATCTCCTCTCATAGAAAACCCCCTCACAACTGAGTTAAATTAATCACCTATTCAATCTTATGGACCTCTAAATACATGGATAACATAAAAGGAGTAATTGAAAACTAGATACAAGGAAGAAGTACTTCATCAAGATGTCTTACTTAGGACTCGTCATCCAAAATAATCTCTTAGGAAATATAATAGATCCTTGAACCTATCCCCAAGATCCCAACCATACATTATACCATTGTAAATAAAAATAAGAACCTACCTCTTTACTTCCTTCATGGTCTATGAATGGAACTCTTCATGAAAATATTTCAAAAAAATTCGGCCCATAAAACATCTACCTCCTTCCACTCACTCAAAAACATCATCCACTACTGACCTCCATCTCCCTAAATCTAACTACCAAAGGGACCCAGTACTCCACTAGGGACTTGATCAAACTGAATGTGATATAGTTATCCACCATTCATATATCCGTCTCCACATTAGAAACACATCAGTTATAATTCCCCAAATCCTACTGCTGAAAATAACACAATGACCTCTTCCATTAATTTGCATCCTAAACCACATCAACCCTATAATGATCAACCAGATCATCTTGCCGAACCACAACTTCTTGAACACAAAAAAAAAATTACATGGATCCATATATTAATGGTAAAAAAGTATTTTCAAATCTCAATACTATATAATTTTATTAAGATTCATTTTAATTCCGTTTATTCATTTTAACATTGCCAAAAACATCTAGTTTAAATAATAATGAAATTCATCATGATGCATGTACCTCTCCCAGATCTCTTCCATACAAGTAAGTATGCCTCACTTGCTCATTCGATAAGATTTGATTCAATTCCCTAGATCATAGGGGGATCTATAATACCATGTTGTAGTTACTCACCCAAGGCTATATCATATACTAATTTAATCTAGAACTATTCCCCACGAGTAGAAATATAGTCTTCAACATCGAGTTTCTAATGTAAACATCTTAGAAAATGATGTTAAAAGTGAATATAGGGTATCCTTAAAATAAAATTATTATAAATCTGATTCCAAAATGATGGCTGGGGAACCTTTAAATTAGTTTTATATAAAAATGACATTAATGGTTTCAATAGGGAACTTTTAATGCCAGTTTAAAAAAATATAGGAAAATTTTATAAAAACATTTTAATGTCATTTTTTAATAAAAACTGAAATTTAATGTATTTAAAAAAATACCATAACCTAAAACCCTCATTTTATTTTCCATCAAACCTCATCCTTTCTCAACCTTCCAGTGCACCTATGGAACCCAAAACCCTCAACATTGATAGATATTAATTATTTAATCAATTTTCATCACTTTTTCTTGTTATTTAGACTCGATATTCCATCCTTAATCATTTTTTAATAATCCTTATTATTATTTAATTTAAGAAAACCCTATTTCCGTCAACTAGTAACTGCACTTGAAGGTTTTTGTTTATTGTTTTACTTTTTTTTGTAATCGTGTTTCTTCAATTACGTAGAGATCGCCCTATTGTCAATGAATTTGATTTATTTTTTTTGGAATTAAAGATATATTTTTCATTATGGGCCTCTACATTTTGTAAGTGATTTATTTTTGAAGATCAATTAACATTGTGTTAGTTATAAAATTGATTGATTCATTCATTTTTTCCCTATATTTTATTATAAATTTTAATTTTTTTTAGTTATTTTAATGTTACTAATTTTTTATTATTATTACATTTTTTTAACTTGATTTTAATATTTATGTTTTTTTATGAAAATTTATTAATTAAAAATAAATACATGTTTAAATTATAGTTTGTTATATATTCTTAATCACTTGTATTTAATATTTTCAATGATATGTTTTGAACAGAATGTGTAATTTCCTATTATGATCCAATAGTTTTCAATAATTGATTATTTTTATTATATGATTTTATGTTTTAATTTTATCTCTTTATAAATATTTTTCAATGTTTTTATGTTTTGATATATTCATTATTTATATTGAATTCATAGGTAATTAATGGATCATAATTGGATAAATTTATAGAGAACCACTAATGAATATGAAAAAGGAGTTGATGATTTCTCTGAATTTGATAAATAAAATTTTCAAAACAAAAATTTTGTTTTATATCTATGCATGAAGTGTTTGAATGTGAAAAATTTGAATTCTATAGAAATCAAGGATCATCTCATTTTATATGGTTTTATCCATAATTATAAATTTTGGATCTGGAAACGGTAATTAATGTAAAATAATAAACTAATATTGATGAAAATATTCATAATGAGGTATAGGATCATATTGAATAATTAAATCATGGTTTAAGTGTTAAAACAATCAAAAAATAGAAATTTTGAATGATTATAATGATATTCTTATAAACCATAATTCTTAGGTTTCACTAAATATAGTGGTATCATCAGTTTTGAGATTTGTTAAATTTAAAGAAAGAAATGGATGGAGTGATAAAATTTCTAATAAGTTACTTTAACTTTTAAAATATCTACTTCCAGAAGGAAATGATCTTCCAAATTCCTATTATGAGGATACGAAAATATTATTCCCAATAAGATAGGAGTTTAAAAAGATAGTATATTTTCTTTATTATTATGTTCTTTTTAGGAATTACTATTAATGTTTATAAATATTTCATAAATGTGGGATATCATGCTATAATATGACTGAAAAATTCAACTATGATTTATCATAAAGTAATGGCATAAAAACTCATTTTAAAAAAATTTGATACATTCCCATAATTCCTTCCAATAATTATAATAATTATACTTTGATTCATTCTTGGGTACTGGAATCAAACCTCCAACTAAATAAATATGCTACCTTCTAATAATTACCCTTTTGGAGTGTCTATATCCAAATTAAATTGATGAAAAGGTTAATATATCATACATAAAAGCACGTAAATGATGGTAACTTACATTACCCTGCTAATTCCTCAATGTGGAAGAGACTTGATAAACAATTTTTTGATTTTGGAAGTGAAGATAGAAATATAATAACGGTAATATGCATAGATGGAATGAATCCATATCGGATCCTTAGTAGCTAACATAGTTAATGGCCTATATTACTAGTCATTAAAATCTTATCCCCACGTATATGTATGAATAAAAAATTTGTTGTGATGATCATGATGATTTCAAGACAAAAAAATCTAGAAGATTATATTGATGTTTATCTTTCAACGTTGAATGATGATTTGAAACTTCTATGGGATATAGGTGTTATAGTTATTTTATGAAAATAAGAAAGATTATTTTATTTTTCATGCTATGATAATGTTCACTAAAAAATAATTTCAGGCATATAAAAACATATCTAGATATAATGTTAAGAGATATAAATCATGTATAATTTTCTATGAAGAGACTTTATATTATCAATTTTAAGATGGAATAAAGATTGTGTACAGAGGATGTTGATTATTTTTTTAAAGGATCACCATTATTGTAGGTTTAAAAAGAAATTTATTGGTTTACAGGAATATAATATTCCCATACAACCATTTTCAGTTGAAAAATTTTACAACGGGTTGAAAAATGTTGATTTCACATTTGGAATGAATGAATTTATGTTCATTAAAAAAAATATATGTAAGACTATTTTATATTTTTTGAACTATATTGTTGGATATTTTTATAGATAAAACATAACATTCATGTCATGTATGTTGAGGAAAACATATGTGAAAGTTTGATTTGAACTTTGTTAAATATGAATGAAAAGAAAAAAAGATGGATTTCATTCCAGATTGGACTTCATACCCATGGGAAAAAATTTAGAGTTTTCTCCCAATATAAAAGGAACTAGAACATATTTACCGTCATCTTGTCAAACATTAAGCAAGAGTGATAATATAAATTTTCTTTGTGTCTACATGGTATTAAATTACGTTGTGGATATTCTTCAAATGTAAAGAATTTGGTGTCATGGAAGTACTATAAATTATTGGGAATCAAATATAATGACATTCATGTTTTGATGCAAAACTACTACCAATCATACTTCATTGTATATTATTAACACATATTTGAAATAATATCTTTTGAATATATAATTTTTTCAAATCCATGTCAGTAAAATGGTTAATCAGAATTTTTCAGACGTGTTGGAGAATGAAGTTTCTTTTATACATTTCCAACTAGAAATATATTTCCCACCAATATTTTTTTATATAATAGTTTATATGGTGATACACATTGTGAATAATAAAAGAATATGTGGGCCTATTTATTTATGATTGATGTATCATTTTAAAATATATATGAAAATTTTGAAAGGATATAATAAATATCCTCATCGATCAGAGTTCAATATTGTTCAAAAACATGTATTAGAAATGTGATTAAGTTATGTACTAATTATTTGTATATATTTAATTATATTATTCACTATATATCTCGATATATGATAGTTGATAGTAAATTTAGTGGGATTATAGGTTTAAAAGGTAAATTTAATTCCATGTGATGATGTTATATAGGTACATTTATACATTCTAAACAATAAATATGAGATTAAACCATATATATCATCAAATATTCCCAAATTAAAGGGATGATATCCAAAAATAAATGAAAATTGGTTGATTATTGAACAAAGAAAGACATTCGTTTCATGGTTTAAAGAGAATGTCATTATAGATATATCTTTATCATAAACATTGAAATGGTTGGAGAGAGGATTTTCACTTAATGTAATCACATGGTTTGGTTTTGATATCAATTGGTACACATTTTACCTAAAAAATCAGGATGAAATGGGTACCATTAAAAATAGTGGGGTAATTTTCATCGTTGAATAACTGAATTTTTTAAGTACAAAAGATAAATACCCAACCTCTACAACAACAAAATATTTTTTAGTTCTTGAGGATATATAGGAAATTTATTTTACTAAATTTTGAGTCATAGTGAGTAAGTGTAACTTGGTTTATAGTAATAGTGGTGTGGAACATGATTATTATGGGTTTACACTGGTTTATTTGAAAATGTTTAGTTATAAAGAGGAATTATTTATCATTGCGACACATGAAAAGATAATATTTTATGTCATCGATCCATCGAATGATCAGTGATACATCATTTTAAAAGGGAAAAGAATTAATTTGGGTGGTGAGGATGATGATTATTTTATGGATTTATATGACACTTATTCATCTATTACATAATTTCCATGTTATAATAATGGATATAATGCATACATATTCTATGCTATATCAAATAATCATATTGAAGGGATATGGGAAAACAATAACATTTTCTTCTAATTATTCAGGTTAATATTTGTACTTTATTTCATTTTTGAAATTTACATGTGTAAAAATATAATTTTTTAATTATTGGGTGTTTAATTATTTATTTATTTTTATTTATTTATTTATTAGTTATATGTTTTTGAGTTAAATTTTATATTCAATAGTTATGGATATGAATTTTTTAATTAAAAAACATGACATACATCATTATGTTTTGTATATATTTATGCAAGTAAAAATAATTTTTTTATCATTGGTATTTAAATTTATAAATTTTTATATCATTTTAGAATTAATGTTTATATTTAATAGTTTAAAATTCATATTTATTTTTTTTAAGAATCATGAAATCATTTTTTTAAACGTACACATGTGTGACACTATTTTTTTAATTATATATTTTTTTAATATTTGTTTTCAATTATTCACTTTTCTATTAATAGATTGGTAAACAAAATTTCATTACATTTTCCTATTTAAAAAATATATGCTGGGGTAAGAGTAACATTTACTAAGGTATATGTATATTTTCATTTTCTTAAATATTCAGTATTATAATTATTTAATGAATGAAAACATATAATTTTAAAAAAAATGCAGGAATTTTGATGCGCCTCCTACAGAGGAATATTATCATTATTGTATAGGGAAATTAATATCTAAATGTAACACCCCAAGATTTTATAGTGTGTTATTTCTTCAAAATAATTCAATAACTTACATTACACACAACAACGAGTTCAAGCGCACCATGACTTACCAAACAAGCCGTTCAAAAGAGGTTATGAATAGTATGAACTAAATTTTAAACATTATATAATCCTTATAATATTAGAATCCATATAATGAGTTTCCTATACATAATGTAAGAAGAAATTCATTTTTTTCATATAAAAGATGTATTTTTCAAAAAAATGCACTTTTACCAACTTTTAATAGTGAAAACCAATTTCTTAAAATCCAATATTTTAAACATTTATTTATTCAATTTGACTAAATAAATTTATTCTTTAGAATGGGGACATAAAAAATTTACAAGGTATCACCCCAAGCTTCCACGATACACTTCTCTTTGAATAATACAGTAGGATGTGTTGTACGCAACATCGAGTTCTAACACACCACAACCAATCAAACAAGCTTTTATGAATAGTAATACCTTATTTTTGAAATTTTATACATTTTATCTCTCAAAATGGAATTCATTTTTGGATTCTGAATATCAAATTAATACTAGGGTTAAATTTTGGAACTTTTCGGATAGCATTTATATTTTGATGAATAGTGAAAATTACTAAATATTAAATAAAAACAACTTTTTTTAATCAAAATAACTTATATTGATAAATTATTAATTTGAGTGGTTTAAAAGTATATTTAGAATATATTTTTATCATTTAATAAAATTTTGGTCATTGTACATAATTTCACAATTAAACCAGACATAGACAAGTGTCAATCTTTGGATAGTTATTATCTCTTAAAACACGCTTTTTGTTTTAACAATGGGAATTAATTTAAAATTAATTTCTTCCACTTATGTGTTTTGAATTTGGAAAAATGTATTCCATATTTGGAATCAGGATGTTCAAATTGTTTAAAAAGATATCTTTTATTTTTAGACATTTCGAATAATAACTTCGGTAAATATTTTATTTACCATGGTTAAAGGGTAAATCTGGTAAATAAGGGTTAAAAAATATTATTATAATAATAAAAAATTATCCGAAAATGTGCCCTAACATTATTTTTTAATACATGTACGACCATGGGCATCTTTAGGTCTATTTTTGACCCCATGGAGCCACTTGTAATTGATAATGACACTTTATATTAATTAAGTTAAAATAAATACAAAAATGACATAAGCATATCTCTTTTAGAAAAACATTTTTTACATAGGTTTATGAATGTTGGAGTTTTGATTATAAATATTAATTAGAAATATAAAACGATTAAATACAAAATGGTATTTTATTTAATAAATTTAGGCATTATATAATTATATTTATTTATGGCACAATGGTGATGCAATAATTACATAATAAATGAAAAATTTGAATAATTGATATTATAAATACCCAAATAAATGTAATATGAGCCTTTTCATAAGTACAAATAATTTTCTAGGATAATATGACATGTTAGTATTGATTTAATTAACGTTTTTCTAAGTAATCATTCTGTTATGATTTAAAAAAAATCAATTATTGAATAGTGTCAAAATTGACATAAAATAGTTTTTAAAACAAATATTATATTATTAACTGATATTAAATTCCTCAAAATATAAGTTTAGTCCAAAAGTCTTATATCATGATAGTTTTATCAATAATGGACCACTTGGGAGTCTCTTGGATGTATATAGTATGTTTATTAATCATATAATATAAAAATATAAAGAGACATTGTAAAAGTGAAACTAATTAACTAAGAGTTAATACTTAAAGATAAGGTTAATATAGTAACCAAACCTGTCTAAATTCTATTGGTTGAGTGGCTTTAGACCCATACCCACCTTAACCTTTAAATAATCCACTTTTGAGCCATTAGAAACCGAATATGAATTTATTATAAAATAATATTTCTAGCTTTTCCAAAGGTGCCCATCACCCCTCTTATAAAAGGGAACTCCCCCTTCTCATTAATTCACACCTTCAAAGCCTTTTAGTTCGGCCAAAACCTACCCAAATACTCTCTCAAATTCCCTCAATTCATTATAGAGTTATTCTTTTAGTCATTAATCCAACCTAAAGAGTCCTTTTGATCAAGTCAAAAGGAATAACCTGAAGAAGAGGAAATGTTTTCACCACCCTCTTTCAAATTCCTTTATTCTTCCACTTCTTCATTTCATTGTTATTACAATTCTAAAATAATAAATCTGGTATATTATATATACTTTTATGTTATTATAAACATGGTACAACCATATTTCAGTATTCTATCCATACTTTGAATGGCATGTCACCATACGTGCGTACGTACGACTTACCGACTCCACGTCGTGGTGTAATTGTAATTCAAAACATTATTATTTGGATGGGTATAATAATGATGTCTAATTCATGTAAATAAAAAATATAACATGATAATTATTCTTTATATATAATATACCATCCAATTATATATTATTTTAATATCAAAAGAATGATATTGTCGCTTGTGCGTAAGTACGGACTACCGTCTCCATGAACGCGATGAGATTCATTCTCCATCGTATCCATTCAAGTATAATTCTCACTTGATGATTAAAAATAATGTTTAAGGACTTGATATAATTCTGGATATGAATAAGATATAACCTATCCATAACAAACATGGCTTAAGTAACAAAACATATAAAAGAAAACGAGTAAGTTAACACCCGAAAGAACGATAATTCTAAGATTTTATTAATAAAGCAATGTTAAAATATCATATATGATATTATTTTAATTTTTATTATTCTTGTATAAATTAATAACAATCATTTCACCATTATACAGGAGGTTATCCTACCCTCAACCAAGGAAAATTACAAGGTAAGGGTTTATTTCACAATCTCTTTATTATCCGAGGTTGTTTATACGTAATTATCTACTGGGATCTCTTTATCTTCCACATCCATGTTTCTTAAAAATGTTTTTCAAAACATTATTACCATTTTACAAAATATGGGTTAAATTGATTTATACCCTTGTTTGACTTTTTATATTATTTTTATAAAGGAATCTTTCTGTCATTTTCTAAACAAGGTCGTTTTTATCTTTTTCGACAGAATTAAGGTAAGAATGTTTTTTAACTTATACGATGGGTGCAGCTATTTTCCACCATTATAAAATCATCGACACTTTCCTTACAAGCATATAAGAATATTTTCAGAGAAAATGTTTTATTTTCTAAATATATGACTCTTAAATTATTTCATAATAGAAAGAGATATTTCTTTAAAAAGAGTTTTGATTTCATCCATGTCAACATCCTTTGATGGATTTTAAGTTTATTTGGTGTTGATTTATTATGATAAAATACTTCCATATTGTATTGATGATTTTGTGAAATTTTTGACTGTGGATGTGTTATTTTTATACCATTCATGTTTATGAATAAATTATTGACATTTCGTATGCTAGTTTAATACGAATGTTTATGTTATGTTTAAACCTATTCATATGAGGAATGCCTTGGACTTAATATGTGATGGGTGGAGCTCACTATAGCTTCTCGATGCATCGGTAGGTATCATGTGTCAAACTAGTGTCTTGGAACAAGGCCTTGGTAAAATCATATTTGTAGTCTTGGCACTAGGCCTTGGCTATGTGGTTATGATAGTCTGGCATTATTCATTCCATCATTATGAAAGTGGTTATTGATATTGCATGTGATTATTAGATTGCTAGAATATCCTTGTGAATAAGTAAATGGAATTATTTCATTTTATTTTTGTCAGACTATGTTGAAGTTCAAGATTAAAAGGCTTTTTTTAGTTATACATTTCCTTAAATGTTAATTCTTATTTTTGAAAGTTTCCACTATATTGTTATCCTTAGTGGGCAATTGATCTCACCCCTTTTTTATGTTTTATTTTTCGCAGGATGTGAAGAAGTAATTTATGAATGACCTACAGGGGTAGTATGAGGGGATAAGAGTGTGTACTTTGGAGACTATATTTTTGTAGTTTTCATTTTATGATGTAATGTAAACTCTATTAATGTATCTAATTATTCCAGGGATACTAAACTAATCTGTCTTTCGAGACTTGACCTTTTTGTGATCATGCCAATGTTATGTAATAATGCACCGACTCTGGGTAACTGGGGTTTGGGTGTTACAGTTGGTATCAAAGGATGTCTAGTACAAACCTTGGAAGCTAGATTTAGATAACCTCTGATTAGAGCACATATACCTAAGATAGAATTTGAGGATTAGTATAAAATAACTTCTTAGAATTTTGGTAATGTAGAGATTTTGTGAGTTTTCCGAGAAATACATCCCTATAGGGATACGAGCAAGTAGAGGTGGCTCTAGCACAGATGTACCTAGGTGTAAAACTCGAAATCACCACTTTGAGTTAGACTCAAACGGGAATTGGTGCACGACAAGGGTCCTTTCTGCACTCTTGGTTATGACACTCCTGGTGGTTATGCTTAGGATAACATTCATTTTCTTTACAATTCATTATGAAGGGATTATAAGTATATACTTTTTCAATGAAAACATTTTTATGATTATGGATTATATCGATATATAGTTCAATTTATGTTAAGTGCTTCATAAGTATGAAATTATGTATTTTAATTCATAAACTGATCTACTGTATGCCATTGTTTAGAAATGGCACCTAGTAGAAGGAATGAGAACTCCAGCAATGCACATGTTCCAAAAGGAAAGAAGGATTATATCTTTCATGTTATTAGGACAAATTTTATAAGAGAAATAGTCTCCCATGTATTATCATCATATGATGAAATAATATCATTTGTTGATAAGATAAGTAAAGAGTTTACTGAGATCTATGGCTTTGAAGGGAAACAAGAGAAGAAAGGGATGGAAAAGAGAAAGATGGATAAAGGGAAGAGGGAAAAGAAGAATTTTTCATATATGTGATATTGTGGGAAGAAACACCCTAGAACTTTCCTGAATGGAATGGGATTTTTTCATAAGTGTGGAGGAAAAGGGCACAAACTACGCGACTGCAAGGGTAAGGAAATGGTTTCAAATTTATAATGCATCATTTATAAGGAGTTTGGACACTACATGAACCTATGTCCCAGTCGTTAGGCTATGACACAAATGATGTTATTGGATAATAATCATGTTATGATTCTACCACAGATGAAGAGGAATGATTAGAGTTCTTATGTCATTTGAGATTTGTATCAACAATTTACTTGTTATAATAATTATGGAGTATATAAGGATTGTACTAAAGTACTATTTCATTAAGGAATTGAGATTGTGTGGAACATAGAAAAGTGACTCAATAGCAGGTTCAATTTTTGGAAAATATTTGGTTGAGAGAAAGATAATCCATAATATGGTTCTGTTAACGAGGTAGTGATTTTAGAAAAACACATGATTGATTTGGATAAATTATATTGGATATTCTTTGCTAACTTGAAACTGATTAATGATTTGTATATTCCATCATTGATGGGGTGTACAATATTTTGGGATTGAAGGAGTATATCTATTATTCTTTAAGTAATAAGGGATCATGAATGTAATCAATAAGGTTTTATGGTAATTCAGGATGTTGCAGTGTTTTAAAAGAATACATGATGAAGGTGTTTAGATGTTATTACGGTGAAAAAAGGATCTTCATTTTGTTTACCTTATAAATTTCGGACTAAAGTATTTTGGATAGTTATAGGTTAGATTATTTTTGGATTTCCATAAAAGGACATCCCGAAGGTTGGGCGGCATCCCGTCGCATCCGGAAAGGCCGCGAGACTTGAACCCACAACTGAAGGGCGAAAAGGGTTTATCACCTACCACTGGCCAACGTGATGTCCAGGATTAAATAATGTAGTTTTTTTAAAAGATCTGGTAGATGAATTATAAATTCATTTTTTTGGAACCCTATACGAATAGGATAAATATAATATATTTTTTAGGTTCTATTATCTTTTAGAGTGAAAGATGAGTTTGTGTTAGAAATTAGTTAAAGGATGGAACTCTAATTGTCAAGAATATATTTTTCTTCTTCTCTTATTCTATAATGAAATTAATTCTTATACTTTATTTAAGGAATCCTAAAACAAAAAATGTGTTATCCTAATACCTTATGTTTTGTTGAACTGATGGTATTTCAAATTATGATAGATTGATGAATTTAAGGACCTCAATTTTACCCTTGTTTATGATTGATGACCTCAATCACTACCTATAAATATTTACATTTTTCCTCTAATTATATGTCTCTAATTTCCCCCATTTTTCTCCGAATAGAGATCATAATTTGTTGGTGACCATTTAATTTCTCTTTTCCTCTAATTAAGACAAAAAAAATTTAACCCAATTTTCGATATGGGGTTTTCTCTCAAAGATATTTTCTATATTCAACATTTTATTTTCTAAGAACAATTTCAAATTGAGAAGACACAATTTATTGAAGGAGGGGAGAATGTAACACCCCAAGATTTCATAGTGTGTTATTTTTCAAAATAATTCAATAACATGCACTACACACAACACCGAGTTCAAGCACACCATTACTTACCAAACAAGCCATTCAAAAGAGGTTATGAATATTATTAACTAAATTTTAAACTTTATATATTTATTATAATTTTAGAATCTATATTATGAGTTTCTTAGACATAATGTAAGAACAAATTCATATTTTCAGATAAAAGATGTATTTTTCAAAAAATGCACGTTTACCAACTTTTAATAGTGAAACCATTTTTTTTAAAATTCAATATTTTAAACTTTTATATATTCAATTTGACTAAATAAATTTATTATTTAGAATGGGGACATCAAAAATTTAGAAGGTAATACCCCAAGATTCCACGGTATGCTTCTCTTTGAATAATACAGTAGTGTGTGTTGTATGCAACATCGAGTTCTAACACACCACAACCAATCAAACTAGCCGTTATGAATAGTAATACCTACTTTTTTAAAATTTTATAAATTTTAAATCTCAAAATGGACTTCATTTTAGGATTCAGAAAATTTAATTTAGCCTAGGGTGAAATTTTGGAACTTTTTGGATAACTTTTATATTTTGATGAATAGTAAATATTACTAAATTTTAATTAAAAACAACTTTTGTAATCAAAATTAATTATATTGATAAATTATGAATTTGAGTGGTTTTAAAGTATATTTCGAATATAATTTTACCATTTAATACAATTTTTTTCATTGTACATGATTTCAAAATTAAACCGAACATAAACAAGTGTCAATATTTTGATAGTTATTATCTATTAAAATCACGCTTTTTGTTTTAACAACGGGAATTAATTTTAAATTAATTTCTGCCACTTCTTTGTTTTGAATTTGGAAAAATGTATTCCATATTTGGATTCAGGATATTCAAATTGTGTAAATAGGTAAATTTTATTTTTATACATTTGGAATAATTACTTTGGTAAATATTTTATTTACCATGGTTAAAGGGTAAATCCGGTAAATAAGGGTTAAAAAATAATATTATAATAATAATAAATTACGCTAAAACGTGTCCTAACCTTATTTTTTGATACATGTCCAACCATGGGCATCTTTGGGTCAATTGTTCGACCCCATGGAGCCACTTGTATGTGCCAATGACACTTTATATTAATTATGTTAAAATAAATACAAAAATGACATAATAATATATCTTTTAGCAAAAAAAATTTACATAGGGTTATATATGTTGGATTTCGATTATAAATATTCATCATAAATCTAAAATGATTTCCTACATAATGGTATTGTATTTATAATTTTTCTACGTTATATAATTTAATTTATTTATGACACAATGGTGGTGTAGTAATAACCCAATTAATGAAAAATTAGAATAATTGATATTATAAATTACCAAAGAAATTTTATATATGACTTTTCATAAATACCAATAATTTTTAAGGATAATATGACATGTTAGGATTGATTTTATTAACATTTTTTGAATTAATCATTCTGTTATGATTTTAACAAAATTCAATTATTGAATAGTGTCAAAATTGACAAAAAAACAGTTTTTAAAACAAATATTATATTATTAATTGATATTAAATTCCTAAAAATCTAAGGTTCGGCCAAGAGATATATATCATGATAGGAGTATCATTAATGGACCAATTAGGAGTCGCTTGGTTGTATATTGTATTTTTATTAACCATATAATATATAAATACAAAGAGACATTGTAAAAGTGAAACTAATTAAATAAGAGTTAATAATCAATGATAAGGTCAATATAGTAACCCAAACCTGTCTAAATCCAATTGGTTGAGTGGTTTTCGACCCATCCCCACCATAACCTTTAAATAATCCAAATTGGAGACATTAGAAACCGTATATTAATTTATTATAAAATAATATTTCTAGCTTTTCCAAATGTGCCCCTCACCCCTCTTATAAAAGGGAACTCCCCCTTCACATTAATTCACACCTTAAAAGCCTTTTGGTTCGGCCAAAACCTGACCAAATACTCTCTAAACTTCCCTCAATTCATCCTAGAGTCCTTCCTTTAGTCGGACAGCCTTCTTATGGAGCCCTTTTGATCAAATAAAAAGGAAGAACACGAAGAAAAGGTAATGTTTTCATCACCCTCTTTCAAATTCCTTTCTCCTTCCACTTCTTATATTCATTGTTATTACCATTATAAAATAATAAATCCAGTATATTATATATACTTTGATGTTATTAAAAACATGGTACAACCATATTTCAGTATTCTATCCATCCTTTGAATGACATGTCACCATACGTGCGTACACACGACTTACCGTATCCACGTCGTGGTGTAATTGTTATTTAAAACATTATTATTTGGATGGGTATAATAATGATGTTTAATTAATGTAAATAATAAATATAACATGATAATGATTCTTTATATATGATATACCATTCAATTATATTTTATTTTAATATCAAAAGAATGATATTGTCTCTTGTGCATACGTATGGACTACCGTCTCCACAAACGCGATGAGATTCATTCTCCATCGTATCCATTCAAGTATAATTCTCATTTTATGATTAAAAATATTGTTTAAGGACTTTATATAATTCTAGATATGAATAAGATACAAAATATCCATAACGAACATGGCTTATATAACAAAACATATAAAAGAAAATGAGTAAGTTAACACCCAAAACAATGATAATTCTAAGATATTATTATCAAGGCAATGTTAAAAGATCATATATGATATCATATTAATGTATATGATTCTTGAATAATTTAATAACAATTATTTCACCATTATAAAGGAGGTTAATCTACCCTCAACCAAGGAAAAGTAAAAGGTAAGGGTTTATTTTACAATCTCTTTATTATCCGAGGTTGTTTATATGTAATTATCTACTGGGATCTCTTTATCATCCACATCCATGTTTCTTAAAAAAAATTAAAAACATTATTACTATTTTACAGAATATAGGTTAAAGTCTTTTATACCATTGCATGACTTTTTATAAGATGTTTATAAAGGAATCTTTCTGTCATTTTCCAAACAAGGTTCTTTTTAACCTTTTCGACAGAATTAAGGTAAGAATGTTTTTTTAACTTATACGAAGGGTGCAACTATTTTCAACCGTTATAAAATTGTTGAAGCTTACCTTACAATCTTATAATAAAATTTTCAAAGAAAATTTTTTATTTTATAAATATATTACTCTTAAATGATTTCAAAATAGAAAGTGATATTTATTTAAAAAGAGTTTTGATTTCATCTATGTCAACATCCTTTAATGGATTTCAAGTTTATTTGGAGTTGATTTATTATGATACAATACTTCCATATAATATTGATGATTTTGTGATATGTTTCACTGTGGATGTGTTATTTTTATACCATTCATGGTTTATGAAGAAATTATTGACATTTCGTATGCTAGTTTTAATACGAATGTTTATGTTATGTTTAATCCTGTTCATATAAAGAATGAATTGGACATAATATGTGACAGGTGGAGCTCGCTATATCTCCTCGATGCATCGGTAGGTCTCATGAGACAAACTAGTGTCTTGGAACAAGGCCTTGGAAAAATCTTATTTGTAGTCTTGGCACGAGTCCTTGGCTATGTGGTTATGATAGTCTGGTATTATTCATTCCATCATTGTGAAAGTGGTTATTGATATTGGATGTGATTATTCTATTAGTATAATATGCATGTGAATAAGTAAATGGAATTAATTCATTTTATTTTTTCCATACTATGTTTATGTTCAAGTTTAAAAGGCTTTTTTTTAGTTATACATTGCCCTAAATGTTTATTCTTATTTATGAAAGTTTCAGCTATATTGTTATCCTTACTGGGCATTTGAGCTCACCCCTTATCTATGTTTTATTTTTCCCTGGATGTGAAAAATTAATTTATGAATGACCTACAGGGGTAGTATGAGGGGATAAGAGTGTGGACTTTGGAGACTATATTGTTGTATTTTTCATTTTATGATGTAATTTAAACTTTATTAATGTATCTAATTATTCCAAGGCTACTAAACTAATCAGTCTTTCGAGACTTGATCAATATTGTTATCATGAAAATATTATGTAATAATGCACAGACTCTGGGTAACTGGGGTCAGGGCATTACTGTTGGTATCAAAGGAAGTTTAGTACAAACATTGGAAGCTAGATTTAGATAAACTCTAATTAGAGAACATAAAACTGAGATGGAATTTGATGATTAGTATAGAAGAACTTCCTAGAATTTTGGTATTTTATAGATTTTGTGAGTTTTCGAAGCAATACATCCCTGTCTGTATATGAGCAGGTAGAGGCAGCTCTGGCATAGATGTACCTAGGGGTAAAACACGAAAACATAGCTTTGAGCTAGACTTGAACGGAAACTGGTGCACGACAATGGGACTTGCTGCACTCTTGGTCACGACACTTCCGGGGGATATGCTTAGGATAACTCTGATTTTCATTTCAAATCATTATGAAGGGTTTATGAGAATATAATTCCTCAAAAAAAAAGATTTTTATGATTATGGATTATATCCATAAATAGTTCAATTTATGTTAAGTGTTTTATAAGTATGAAATTATGTATTTTGATTCATAAACTAATATAGTGTACGCCATTGTCTAGAAATGGCACCCAGTAGAAGGAATGAGATCTCCAGCAATGCACATTATCCAAAGAGAAAGAAGGATTATATCTTTCATGGTCTTAAGCCAGAATTTATAAGAGAAATAGTCTCCCATGTATTATCATCATATGAAGAAATAATATCATTTGTTGATAAGATAAGTAATGAGTTTACTGAGTCTTACGGCTTTGAAGGGAAGCAATAGAAAAAAGGGATGGAAAAGAGAATGATGGATAAATGGAAGAGGGAAAAGAATAATTTTACCATATGTGATAACTGTGGGAAGAAACACCCTGGAACTTTCCTGAAAGGATTGGGAGTTTTTTATATTTGTGGATGAAAAGGGAACAAATTACGCGACTGCAAGGGTAAGAAAATGGGTTAAAATGTACAATGCTTCATTTTCAAGGAGTTTGGAAACTACGTGAACCTATGTCCCATCATCAAACTATGCCGCAGATGATGTTATTGGATAATAATCAAGTTATGATACTACCACATATGATGTGGAATTATTAGAGTTCTTATGTCATTTGAGTTTTTTATCAACAATGTACTTGTTATAATAATTATGGAGTATATAAGGATTGTACTGCAGTACTATTTCATTAAGGACTTGAGATTGTGTGGAACCATGAAAAGTGACTCAATAGTAGGTTACATATTTGGAAAATATATGGTTGAGAGAAAGAAAAACCATAATATGGTTCTGATACAGAGGTAGTGATTTTAGAATAATACATGATTGATTTGGATAAAATATATTGGATATTCTTGACTACCTTAACACTGATTAATGATTTGTATATTCCATCATTGTTGGGGTTTACAACATTTTTGGATTGAAGGAGTATATCCATCATTCTTTAAGGAATAAGGGATCATGAATGTAATCAATAAGGTTTTATAGTAATTCAGGATGTTGCAGTGTTTTAAAAGATACATTATGGAGGTGTTCACATGTTATTACGCGGAAAAAAGAATCTTCATTTTTTCTACCTTCCATATAAAATTTGGACTAAAGTTTTATGGATAGTTCTAGATTGGATTATTTTTGGATTTCCATAAAAGGACAACACGGTGGTCGGGCGGCAACCCGTCGCGTCCGGCAAGGCTGCGAGACTTGAACCAACAACTGAAGGGCGACAAGGGTGTATCACCTACCACTGGCCCACGTGATGTCCTGGATTAAATAATGCAGTTTTTTTTAAATATCTAGTAGATGATTATAAATTCATTTTTTGGAACCCTATATGAATAGGATAAATAGAATATATTTTTCTTGTTCTATTATCTTTTAGAGTGAAAGATGAGTTTTTGATAGAAATTAGTAAAAGGATGGAACTCTACTTGTCATGAATATATTTATCTTCATCTCATATTCTATGAAGAAATTAATTCTTATAATTTATTTACAGAATCCTAAAAACAAAAATGTGTAATACTAATACCCTATGTTTTTTTGAACCAATGGTATTTCAAATCATCATAGATTGATGAATTTAAGGACCTCAATTTTACACTTGTTTGTGATTGATGAACTCAATCAATACCTATAAATATTTAAGTTTTTCCTCCAATTATTTGTCCTAAATTTCCACCAATTTTCTCCAAATATAGATAATTATTTGTTGGTGAACCTTTCATTTCTCTTTTCCTCTTATTAAGACTAAATTTTATTAACCAAATTTTCGATGTGGGTTTTTCCCACAAAGATATTTTCTATTTTCAACCTTTTATCTTCGAGGAACAATTTCAAATTGCGAGGATGCAATATATTGAAGGAGGGGAGAATGTAACACCCCATGATTTAATAGTGTGTTATTTCTTCAAAATAATTCAATAACTTTCACTACACGCAACACCGAGTTCAAGCACACCATGACTTAGCAAACAAGCCATTCAAAAGAGGTTATGAATAGTATTAACTAAATTTTACACTTTATATAATCCTTAAAATTTTAGAATCCATATTATTTGTTTCTTAGACATAATGTTATAACAAATTCATTTTTTTTATAAAAGATGAATTTTTCAAAAAATTCACTTTTACCATCTTTTAATAATGAAACCCTTCCTTTTAAATTACAATATTTTAAAAATTTATATAATCAATTTGACTAATTAAATTTATTATTTAGAATGGGGAAATAAAAAATTTACAAGGTAACAACCTGAAATTCCATGGTACGCTTCTCTTTGAATAATACAGTAGCGTGTGTTGTACGCAACATCGAGTTTTAACACACCACAACCAATCAAACTAGCCGTTATGAATAGTAATACCAACTTTATGAAATTTTATAAATTTTATCTCTCAAAATGGGCTTCATTTTTGGATTCATATTATCAAATTTATCCTAGGGTGAATTTTTGGAACTTTTAGGATAACTTTTATATTTTGATGAATAGTGAAAATTACTAAATTTTAATTAGAAACAACTTTTTTAATCAAAATAATTTATATTGATAAATTATGAATTTGAGTGGTTTTAAATTATATTTAGAATATATTTTTTCTATTTAATACAATATTGGTCATTGTACATAATTTTACAATTAAACCGGACACAAACAAGTGTCAATCTTTGGATATTTATTATATCTTAAAAACACGCTTTTTGTTTTAACAACGAGAATTAATTTTAAATTAATTTATGCCACTTCTGTGTTTTGAATTTAGAAAAATATATTCTATATATGGAATCATGATGTTAAAATAATGTAAATAGGTAACTTTTATTTCTAGACATTTTGAATAATTACTTCAGTAAATATTTTATTTACCATGGTTAAAGGGTAAATCCGGTAAATAAGGGTGAAAAAATAATATTATAATAATACAAATTATCCTAAATAGTGTATTAACCTTATTTTTTGATACATTTCCGACAATTGGCATCCTTGTGTCGATTTGTGGACCCCATGGAGCCACTTGTAAGTGATAATGACACTTTATATTAATTAAGTTAAAATAAATAAAAAAATGACATAAGCATATATATTTTAGAAAAACATTTTTTTCATAAAGTTATATATGTTGGATTTTCAATTATAAATATTATATATAAAGATAAAAAGATTTCCTACATAATGGTAATTTATTTATAATTTTTAGACATTATATAATGTAATTTATTTATGACACAATAGTGATGTAGTAATTACCTAATTAATGAAAAATTAGAATAATTGATATTATAAATACCCAAATAAATGTAATATGAGACTTTTCAGAAATATAAATAATTTTAAGGGATAATATGACATGTAAGGATTGATTTAATTAACATTTTTCGATGTAATAATTCTGTTATGAGTTTAAACAAAATCAGTTATTAAATAGTGTCAAAATTGACAAAAAAGAGTTTTTAAATCAAATATTATATTATTAATTGATATTAAATTTCTATAAATCTAAGGATCTACCAAGAAACTTATATCATGATAATTTTATCATTAATTGACCACTTTGGAGTATCTTGGATGCATATAGTTTGTTTATTAACCATATAATATAAAAATACAAAGAGACATTGTAAAAGTGAAACTAATTAACTAAGTGTTAATACTTAAGGATACAGTTAATATAGTAACCCAAACCTATCTAAATCCTATTGGTTGAGTGGTTTTTGACCCATCCCCTCCGTAAAAATTTAAATAATCCACTTTGGATCCATTAGAAAAGGAATATGAATTTATTATAAAATAATATTTCTAGCTTTTCTAAAGGTGCCCCTCAGCCATTTTATAAAAGGGAACTCCCCATTCTCATTAATTCACACCTTAAAAGGCAATTTGTTTGGAAAAACCCTGCCAAAATACTCTCTAAAAATCCCTCACTCCATCATAGAGTCCTTATTTTAGTCATAAAGCCAACTTAAGGATCCCTTTTGATCAAATCAAAAGGAAGAACCTGAAAAAGAGGTAATGTTTTCACCACCCTCTTTCAAATTCCTTTCTTCTTCCACTTCTTCTTTTCTTTGTTATTACCATTATAAAATAATAAATCCAGTATATTATATATAATTTGATGTTATTATAAACATGTTACAACAATATTTCAGTATTCTATCCATCCTTTGAATGACATGTCACCATACGTGCGTACGTACGGCTTACTGTCTCCACGTCGTGGTGTTATTGTTATTCAAAACATTATTATTTGGATGGGTATAGTAATGATGTGTAATTCAAGTAAATAATAAATATAACATGATAATTATTCTGTATATATGATATACCATCCAATTATATATTAATTTAATATCAAAAAAATGATATTGTCGCTCGTGCGTACGTATGGACTACCGTCTCCACGAATGCGATAAAATTCATTCTCCATCGTATACATTCAAGTATAATTCTAATTTGATGATTAAAAATAATTATTAATTACTTGATATAATTCTGGATATTAATAATATACAACCTATCAATAACAAACACAACTTATGTAACAAATCATATAAAAGAAAATGAGTACGTTAACACCCGAAACAACGACAATTCTAAGATATTATTAACAAATCAATGTTAAAAGATCATATATGATATCATATTAAGGTATATTATTCTGGTATAATTTAATAACAATTATTTCACCATCATACATTAGGTTAACCTACCCTCAACCAAGGGAATGTACAAGGTAAGGGTTTATTTCGCAATCTCTTTATTATCTGAGGTTGTTTATACATAATTATATACTAAGATCTCTTTATCATCCACATCCATGTTTCATAAAAATGTTTTTCAAAACATTATTACTATTTTAAATAATATGGTTTAAAGTCATTTATACCCTTGTTTGACTATTTATAAGATGTTTATAAAGAAATCTTTTTGTCGTTTTCCAAACAAGGTCCTTTTTAACCTTTTCGACATAATTAAGGTAAGAATGTTTTTTTAACTTATACGGTGGGTGCGGATTTTTTCCGCCATTTCAAAATCGTTGAATCTTCCATTACAATATTATAAGAATATTTTCAAAGAAAATGTTTTATTTTATAAATATATGACTCTTAAATGATTTCAAAATAGAAAGATATATTTCTTTAAAAAGAGTTTTGATTTCATCTATATCAACTTCCTTTGATGAATTTTAGGTTTATTTGGAGTTGATTTATTATGATACAATACTTCCATATTTTATTGATGGTTTTGTGATATGTTAGACTATGGATGTGTTATTTTTAGACCATTCATGGTTTATGAAGAAATATTGACATTTCATATGCTAGTTTTAATACGAATGTTTATATTATGTTTAAACCTATTCATATGAGAAATGCATTGGACTTAATATGTGACGGTGGAGCCCGCTATAGCTCCTCGAAGAATCAGTAGGTCTAATGAGACAAACTAGTGTCTTGGCACAAAGCCATGAAAAAATATTATTTTTAGTCTTGGCACGAGGACTTGGCTATGTGGTTATGATAGTCTGGCATTATGCATTCTACCATTATGAAAGTGGTTATTGATATTGCATGTGATTATTCGATTTGTAGAATATCAATGTGAATAAGTAAATGTCATTATTTCATTTTATTTTTTAAAACTATGTTGAAGTTCAAGTTTAAAAGGCTTTTTTTATTTATACATTGCCTTAAATGTTTATTCTTATTTATGAAAGTTTATTCTATATTGTTATCATTACTGGGCATTTGAGCTCACCCATTTTCTATGTTTTATTTTACCCAGGATGTGAAGAAGTAATTTATTAATGTCTTGCAGGGGTAGTATGAGGGGATAAGAGTGAGGACTATGGAGTCTATATTGTTGTTGTTTTCATTTTATGATGTAATGTAAACTTTATTAATGTGTCTAATTATTCCAAGGCTACTAAACTAATCGTTCTTTCAAGACTTGATCTTTCTTTTGATCATGCCAATGTTAGGTAATAATGAACCGACTCGGGGTAACTGGGGTTGAGGTGTTACACTAAATTTAATAGATGTGGGATTAAATGTTTACAAAAACTCTCACTTGCTCAAAGATACTAGAGAAATCATATTAATTTTGTTCATAATAATGACTCAACATTCCCATATACAATGTTGTTTATCAGTGATATCACCATAAAGAGCCATTTTATGATTAATATTTTAAATCCTGACTAGAAGTCCATAAAAAATATTGATAAAGAAAAGATATTGGAGTTCATAATGGTAATATATCCCAATTAATTTATTTTTATCCCATTTTTCAAATATTATGTATTATAATATAATATTTATTCAATTACATATGAGATTTGATTTTTATGAATCATAAGAAATTAAGAAAATATTTTTATCTTTTGTGGCCGTTCAATGGAGTAATTTTAAAACAATATTGACAAAAAAATTCAGAAGTTACATAATGAAAACCCCTACCTCATGTATGAGTTTTTAGATACTGATACATGTAAGAAATTTATCGACACCCAACATGGAGAAGCATTTCTTGGATGATAAGTATTTTATATTGTAAATTTTTTTATATTACTAGATTACATATTATTTTATTTTTATGTAACAGTCCTATAGGAGATCTCATTAAGAGATCCTATTGTAGAATATATACACTTATAATTTATCACATGTAGGGTATCATTTATTAAAGGATAAAATAACTCTAGATATGCTTGATTTATTAAGAGCACAATCTAGTAGTGGTTTACATGTGGTCCAGTTAAATCCTCCATCTCCCCTCACTCACCATGAAAAATGGAAAATAACAAGAATAAAAATTAATTGAAGGAATTATTTGATAGAATTGTATGAAATAAATATTTATTTTCCATGAATGTTTGTATTTTTTAACAATTCTAATATTCCATTTTAAGTAATCATTCTAGGATGAAATTTGAGATAAAGAGAAACATGTGCATTTTATCCTAGAGGGTTGGATGGAAATATTATCTACTGTATTTTGAAATCCAGAACACCTTGGAAACATAAGAGTATATGTGGAGGGTGTTAATATCAGGAATGTTTTTGGTCATCAAAGTAAAAAGTCAATAGATCCAAAAATAGATTCCTTAATATTTGAGCTAAAAGAAATAAATAGTCCACGATATATCAAATTCAATCATATATACAAGATATATTTGAAAATTTGATGAGTCAATCACCTCTTGCCTACTCGAATCCTCGACCTCCTCATTTGGACCTCACCTTATACTATGAGTTGAACGGTAGAGATTCCCATGTACATATTGTAGTGTACAGATTCATAAATATTTTTTGGGATTTTATAAATCACCATCATATGCAGTTAGGTTGGATAAGAATATCAGTACATGATATTATTTATCCAACTAGTCTACTGCCATTTCCTATAGAGGAGTTTGCAAGAGTTGGAAATTATATGGGTCATTTTTTTTAATTTGGTCGGATTTCCTTCTTAATCATATAACATATGAGGTATGAATTTTTTTAAATTATTATATACATTTTATTAAAAGTTAATTGTTATGTTTTTTGAAATTTAATATATATAAAAGTATCTAAAATCGAATGAATTACTACAAAATTAACAAAAGGTTTAGGAACAAACAACTTCAGATACTTCGAATATTTTTTACGGGCTAAAAAGGTTATCCCGTGTTTTTGATTCCTTGAATAATATTTATGAGTTTTAGATGCAATATTATATACATGTAAGAGACTATTAATAGAGAATATTCAAAAAACATATCTTCGATTTGGCTATTTTATATGAGCTTAGCGTGCCAATGTTGCGGTTGTTTTCCAAGAAAATAAATTTAGGTACCAGTTTTTCTTTCAATAAATAAATATGATTTCAATTGACTTTTCATATTACTTATTTAATTAGGTATCATCAAAAATATAGTTATTAAAAATTATACAATTGGTGTTTATGGTCTTATATATCTAGATTACATTTCAACAATTTTAAAATATGTGAATACTTATGCTAGAGTTACATATGGAGTGACATATTATCAAATGCAGAGATTGGGTGCCAGTTTTTTCTATTCCATGATGGGTAAGAACACTGAGATAATTATGAAATAATATTTATATTAATTTTATTAATTGTGAAATTTTTACATTATAGAGGTCATTGGATATTAGGCATATCTGCTTAAATGAATGCATGTTATATTGGTCTTTCTCTTTATTAGGTGGTTTTATTAAACATTTTAACAACTTGTTTTACAAGTAAGATTTATGTTTTTTGATAAGTTTTTTATTTTTAATCATTTTTGTTTATACATTTTTTTAATTGATATATATGAAAATGCAGGTTATGGAATGTTTTTTGCAAAGATCACTTGTCGATAAAGTTGACAAATAAAATCCAATAAATTGAAGTAATGGTAAATATATCTTATATTAGATATAATTTAGTTATATATATAAGGGTTTTTATTTTCAAAGTTATTTTTTTATAATCACAGATTCATTGTCAAAAAGGAAATGTGGAATTTGGTTATTATGTTTTAAGATTCATATATGAGATGATCATAATTAAGTCAATGAATAAATTTGATATGGTTATCTTTATTTATTATTTTATTTTTTATATCAAAATATTTTTTTTAATCTTATAACATTCATTGTTATTATGGATTTTCAATTATGTTGATTCATATATGAATTAAAAACATACCCATATTAATAATTTGATTGAAAACAATTTCTTAATCATTATTGAGATATAAATTATCAGGGGTTTCTCTTATAAATAAAGTAAAAAAATATCTATTTAGGCAATCATTTTTTTATTTTAGTTTGTATATTATTTTTCTTTTTAGAGGAGTGTTATATGTTCTTTAAAGGGTTATGGATTTATAAAACAATCTCCACACTACAAAAGCCTTTAATTTTGAATGATATATCCTGAATACCAAAGTACATGAGTAAAAAACCATGCACTCATATGAGTGAGATAAAATAAATGACTAGAGGAATAATGAAAATAATTTAATTCATGTAACACTGGAAAAAATCAATGTAACATATATATGTAAATTTATATAGAAATATAGTCCTAAAACCAACTTAAACAAACTAAACATAGATTAATATATCTCTACCAACAATTAATTGTATGTTAATTATATATATGAATGTATAAATCTACCAATATAAATAGACTAAAAATCATTCCAATCATTCTTTACTTTATATTAATTATCAATTTGAATTGAGAATATTTTCATAAAGAATATTTTCATAGAATCATAAACAATATGTTTTGAAAGAAGGGAAATATAAAAATAAACTATTACATATATTATATAAAAACCTATTGAAAATAAAATTACTAAATATATCCTAATTCATTTAAAACACATAAATTAATAATTTTGAAACAAAATTATTATTTTTGCATCATCGTAAACAATCATAAAGGCATGTTTTAGTAATAACCAATGAATTCAATCGATGATTTGAGACCCCCTACCATATTGATTAGATATTTTAATCAACCAAATGATCTCAAAATAATGCTTCAAGGATAACTATACAGTCCTAATGAACCATTCAAAAATATTTCAAAACCACTTAATCCATGATAAGACACAACATAATTAATGAATAACTAAACTCTAAGAAAAGTCACATGGGTAATGTTGTGTAATTTTTATTAAATGATTTTTTCTAAATACTTTATTTTGATAAATCACGTAATAATTCTTGTTGTACATGTAGTATAAATTTTGTTTGTTATTTTTTTTCTAAAAATGGAACTTTTGGTTTATGTTTTATATCAAAATATTCATTTTTAATCTTGTAACATTTATTTCTATTATAAATTTTTGATGATGATGTGTTGTATAAAAATTAAAAACATACCCATCTCTCATGATTATTTTCAAAAAAAAAATTATGTATAGATAAAAATTAAATTATAAGGTATGTATCTTATATTTAAAGTTTAAAAAATTAGAAATTATTTAAACCTTTTTTTATTAAAATTTCTATATTCTATTTGTTTTCTTCTGTTTCTTGTTTGAAATCAATTTATATAGTTCAGTTAAACTAGAAATGTAATGCCCCGACCCCAGTTACACAAAGTCGGTGCATTATTACATAACATTGGTATGATCACAAAAGATCAAGTCTCGAATGACCGATGAGTTTAGTACCCTTGGAATCACTAGATATATTAATATGGTTTTACATTACATCATAAAGTAAAAACACTACAACAACATATTGTCTTCATATCCCCTCATACTATTCATGTAGTTCATTCATAAATTACTTCTTCACATCCTGGGAAAAATAAAACATTGAAAGGGGTGAGCTCATATGCTCAGTAAGGATTAAAATATAGCGGAAACATTTATAAATTAGCATAAAAATTTAAGGCAATGAATAACTAAAACAAAATCCTTTTAAACATTAACTTTAGTATAATATGGAAAAAAATAAAATGAAATAATTCCAGTTACTTATTGACATGGATATTCTACAAGTCGAATAATCGCATGCAATATCAAAAACCACTTTCATAATGATAGAATTCATAATGCCAGACTATCATAACCACCTAGCCAAGGCCTTGTGCCAAGACTACAAATACAATTTTGTCAAGGCCTTGTGCCAAGACACTAGTTTGTCTCATTAGACCTACCGATGCATCGAGGAGCTATAGTGGGCTCCACACACCACATATTAAGTCCAATGCACTCCACATATAAACTGGTTTAAACATAACATAAACATTTGAATTAAAACTAGCATATAAAATGTCAATACATTCTCCATAAACCATGAATGGTGTAAAAATAACACATCCACAATCAAACATATCAAAAAACCTTCAATACAATATGGATGTTTTGTATCATAATAAATAAACTTTAAGTAAGCTTAAAATCCATCAAAGGATGTTGACATAGATGAAATCAAAACTATTTGAGAGAAATATCTATTTTTTAAAATCATTTATAAGTCACATAATTATAAAATAAAACATTTACTTGAAAATATTCTTATAATACTTTAAGGGAAGATTCAATGATTTTATAATGGCGGAAATTAGCCGCACCCACCGTATAAGATAAAAAAACATTCTTACCTTAATTCTGTTGAAAAGGTTAAAAAGGAACTTGTTTGTAAAACAAGAGAAATATTCCATTATAAAAGTCTTATAAAAATTCATCAAGGGTATAAATGACTTTATCCCATAGTCTTTAAAATAGTAAGAATGATTTGAAATACATTTTTAAGAATCATGGTTGTTGATGATAAAGTGGTTCCAGTAGATTACTACGTATAACCAACCTCGGATAATAAATAGATTGTGAAATAACCCTTACCTTGTACTTTTTATTGGTTGGGGTAGGTTAACCTCTTGTATAATGGTGAAATAATTGTCATTTAATTATAAAAGAATCATATACATTAATATGATATCATATATTATCTTTTAACATCGCTTTGTTAATAATATCTTAGTATTATCGTTGTTTCGGGTGTTAACTTACTCGTTTTCATTCATATGTTTTGTTACATAGTCTTGTTTTTTATGAATAGGTTTTATCTTATACATATCCATAATGATATCAAGTCCTTCAATAATATTATTAATCATTAAATTATAATTACTATTGAATGGATATGATGGGAAATGAATGTCACCGCGATCGTGGAGACGGTAGTCCGTACGTACGCACGGGCGACAAAATCAACCTTTTTATTTTAAAATAATATATAATTGGATGCTATATCATATATACAGAATCATTATCATGTTATATTTAATATTTACAGGAATGACAGATCATTATTATACCCATCCAAATTATAATTTATTGAATAACAATTACGCCACGACGTGGAGGCGGTATGCCGTACGTACGCACGTATGGTGACATGTCATTAAAAAGATGTATAGAACACAGAATATTGTTGTACCATATTTATAATAACATAAAAGTATATATAAGATACTGGAGTTATTATTTTATAATGGTAATAACAAGGAAAGAAGAAGTTGAAGAAGAAAGGAACTTGAAAAAGGGTGGTGAAATCATTACCTATCCTTCGGGTCTTTACTTTTGATTTTATCAAAAGGGCTCGTTAGGATGGCTTTCTGATCAAATTAAGGCCCCTAGGTTGTAGTGAGGGAAGTTGAGAGATTATTCGGAAGGGGTTGGATGAGCCAAGAGGCTTTGAATGTGTGAATTAGTGAGAAGGGGGAGTGACCATTTATAAGAGGGGTGAGGGGGACCTTTGGAAAAGACAGAAATATTATTTTATAATAAATTCATATTCGGTTTCTAATGGCTCCAAAGTGGATTATTTAAATTTTAAGGTGGATATGGGTCTAAAAACACTTCACCAATAGATTTTAGACAGGTTTGGGTCACTATATTAACATTATCATATAGTTTTAACTCTTAGTTAATCAGATTGACATTTACCATGTCACTTTGTATTTTTATATTATATAGTTAATAAACATAATATACACATCAAAGAGACCCCAAAGTGGTCCATTAATGATAAAAATATCATGATATATCTCTTTTGGCCGAACCTTAGATTTTTAGGAAAAGAATATAAATTAAAAATATAATATTTGTTATAAAAACTCCTTTATGTCAACTTTGACACTATTGGGTTTTTTGTTTTTGATAATTTCATTACTGCATTATTGCTTCAAACAAAATTTATATAACCAATAATAATATGTCATATTAACCTATAAAATTAGTGGAATTCATAAAAAGTCTAAAATGACATTTATTTTGATATTTATAATATCAATTATATTAATATTTCATTAATTAGGTAATTGCTGCATCACCACTGTGTCATAAATAAATTAAATTATTTAATGTCTAAAAATTATAAATAAAATACCATTACGTAGGAAATATTTTTAGATTTATAATTAATATTTAAAATCTAATTTAACTTATGTATATCCTTATATTAAAAAGGTATTAGTTATTAAACATTTATTTAAAATCTTTTAACTCTTATTTGAATTAAATAATAATTAATGTCCTAATCTAATCCATGTGGACCTAAATGATAATATTTTATTCCTAAGGTTGTTTTTGGTCGAGATAATCTTGTCCAATAGAATTAGGACATGTGTTAGGGTAATATTAACATCCTTTTTACCCTTAATTACCCTATTTACTTTTAACCGTGGTAAATAAAAGTCAAAAGTTACAATTCACCAAAAATTATTTTCATCTCATTGAACCAAATTTTACTCTTTTATATTAACCATTTTTCTCTGATTTTCGAAATTCCACTCACATAAGTGGTAAAATAAAGTTTTATGTGAATTTCAAAATTCTCCTAGGAGGTGGGTAATAGACGGTGAAAAGTTCAATAAAATTTTTATATTTCTAAAATTATTCTAAACTAACTCCAATGAATTACATTGAACATATATAGTTATTATGTATCTATTTTGACCATAATTAAATTCAAATGAAATAAATAATTATTTATATAAAAATTTGGTTTTAAACTGTAACTCAGTGTTTTTTGCACTATTCATAAAAAAATTGAAAGTTTTCAGAAAAATACCAAAATTTCACCATAGGCTAATTTCGATATTCCGAATCCAAAAATAAAGTCCATTTTGAATGATAAAATTTATAAAATTTCAAAAATTTGTTATTACTATTCATAACGGCTAGTTTGATTGGTTGTGGTGTGTGTGTTAGAACTCGATGTTGCGTACAACACACGCTACTGTATTATTCAAAAGGAAGCGTACCGTGGAAGCTTGGGGTGTTACATTCTCCCCTAATCAAATAATTTCGTCCTCGAAATTTCAAGAATACTACCGCATTAAATGACTTGGGTGGTTCTTTATCAAAATTTCCTTGGGTTCCCACGTTGTCTCTTCCATCTTATGGTTTCTCCACCAAACTTTTACCAGAAGAGTCGTCCGGTTTCTCAGTACTTGTTATCTCGTATCAAGAATCCTGATGGGATCATCGCAATAATATTGATCATGTTCCGGTTCTAATTCCTCATAGGTGAGTACATGCGTTGGGTCAGGAATGTTTTTACTCAACAATGATACATGGAACATATCGTGAACTTTGGAGAGACTTGGTGGAATTTCCAAACAGTAAGCTACAGCCCCAATTCGTTCTAGAATTTCGAACGGTCTGATGAACCTGGGACTCAATTTACCCTTCCTACTGATACGTATAACTCCCTTCAATGGATATATCTTCAAGAAAACATAATATCCTACCTGAAATTCATATTCCTTCCTTCGGTTATCAGCATAGCTCTTCTGGCTACTTTTAGCTGCTTTGATGTGGTTTTTGATTCCCTTTACCTTTTCCATTATTTCCTCCACCAGTTATGGGCCTACAAGTTTTCTTTCACCAACGTCATCCAAACAGGTTGGTGTTCGACATCTCTTTCCATATAATGCTTAATATGGTGCTATTTGAATACTCTAATAGAAACTATTGTTATAGGAAAATTCTACCAGAGGTAAATATTGATCCCACATACCCAGAAAGTCAAGCGAGAAGGATATCAACATATCTTCTATGGATTTAATAGTCTATTCTGCTTGTCCATCTATTTGAGGGTGGTAGGTAGTGCTCAAATGAAGTTCATTATCCAAAGATTTCTGAAGAATTTTACAGAATCTTGAAGTAAAACAAGGATCACGATCAGAAACAATCGATAGGGGTACTCCATGAAGTCTCACAACTTCATTAATGTATAGTCTTTCTAGACGTTCGAGTGGTAAATCTTCTCTTATAGAAAGAAAATGTGCTGAATTAGAAAGACGATCAACAATGACCCATATTTCATCATTCCTTCTTGGAGTCTTTGGTAGCCCCATGACGAAGTCCATTGTAATATTATTCCATTTACACTCAGGTATGGGAAGAGGTTTCAATACTCCACCAGGTTGTTGCCTTCTAGCTTTCTCTTGCTGACAAACCATACATCCTGACACAAAATCAGTAATCTCCCTCTTCATGTTGTCCCACAAAAATTGTTCCATCAAATATCTATACATTTTGGTGCTCCCAAGGTGTATAGAGAAATTGGAGCTATGATCATCATCTAATAATTCACTTTTTAGATCAGGTATATCGTGAACACAAAGCCTCTTCCCAAATTTCAAAATTCTTTCTTCATACACAAATTCTCTCAATCTCCCATCATTCACATCTTTAATCTTCTTTTGAAATTTTTCATTATCGGCTTGAGAACTCTTAATCCTTTATAGTAAAGATGGTTTGGCAACCATTTGAAAAATCATTGATGTTTCACCTTCCATGGTTATTCCCATGTCCATCTTCACTAGATCCATGAAAATTGGATCCCTTTCAATTCTCATATTGTTCAAAACTCCATGATCTTTTCTGGTCAAAGAATCTGCCACCTTGTTGGCCTTCCCCTGGTGGTAGTGTATCGTGCAATCATAATACTTGAGTAGTTCAATCCATCTCCTTTTACTCATGTTGAGTTATTTTTCTGAGAAAATATTCTTCCAACTCTTTTGATCAGTATAAATATCACAATTTTCACCATAGAGGTAGTGTGTCCATATCTTCAAAGAAAAGATCACAATGGCTAACTCGAGATCATGAGTAGGATAGTTTTTCTCATGAATTTTCAATAGTCGTGATTCATAGGCAATAACCCTATCATTCTGCATAAGGACACAACCATGTCCTTTCTTCTATGCATCACTATAAATAACAAACCCATCATTCCCCGATGGTAGAGTAAATATAAGAGAATTGACTTATATTCTATTCTGTTCTTCAAATCATTCTTCACACTATTTTATCCAAACATATTTAACCCCTTTAGGTGTGATATTTGTTAATGGGTTAGCCAACCGGACAAAATTCTGGACGAAACGTTGATAATAACTTGCAAAACCAACAAAATTGCATACCTCAGTTATACTCATCGGTGCAGGAAATTCTTGGATTGCCTGGGTCATAGAAGGATCAATAGAGATTCCATCTTTAGAGACAATATGGCCAATAAAAGAAATCTTATGAAGCTAGAAATCACACTTACTAAACATCACATATAATTCATGTCTTCTCAGAGTCTTCAGGATAATGCGCAATAGATTTTCATGATCTTCGTAGCTTTTAGATTATACCAATATATCATCAATAAATACCACCACAAATTCATCTAGATATTCCTTGAAAGCACTATTCATTGGATCCATGAATACATAGGGCACATTAGTCAGCCCAAAAGGCATTACTGTAAACATGTAATGCCCATACCTGGTTCGAAATACTGTCTTCAGAATGACTTTTTTCTTCACATGCAACTGATGGTATCCAGACTAAAAGTCAATCTTGGAAAAGTATTGAGCTCCATGTAGTTGGTCAAATAATTCATCAATGTGAGGTAGGGGATACTTGTTCTTTATTTTTATAGAATTGATCTCCATGTAGTCGATACATAACCTCATAGACCCATCCTTCTTTTTAACAAAAAGAATAGGGGCTCCCCATGGAGAAACCCTAGGGCGAATAAATCCATTATTACTCAATTCTTCTAGTTTTTTCTTTAGTTCAACTAATTCCATAGTGGCCATTCAATAAGGGGTATTCGATATAAGCTTTCATCCAGGAATTAAATCAATGGAATACTCAACTTCTCATTCTGGAGGATGTCTAGGTAAATCTTCCGGAAACACATCTAAATATTCTTTCACAATAGGTACATCCTCTATTTGAACATTCCTTTCCTCACCCATAGTCATTTCAGTCACTTACTCCCTAATAATTGAATTTAGTTGTGCTACTGGAGGTGGATCTAGATAATAATTAGGTGGTGATGATTCTGTTCTAAAGATAAGGTTTTCCTTATCATCATCATAAAAAATCGTGACCTACTTCTTCTTACAATAACTTTTTGCATCATGGTCCGAAGTCCAATCCATACCAAGGATTATATAAAACTCAATCATAGGTATGATGATGAGATCAGCGGATAAAGAACATTTATGTGCTCTAATGGGGACTGATTCACAAACCTTTGATGCAATGATACTTACCTTAGAAGTTTTAACTAACAACTCCCTTGTTAAATCATATAGGAAATATCTACTTTTATTAGCAAACTGGGAAGATATGAAACAATGCGATGATCCAGAATCAAATAATGGATTTTCTAAACATGAGGAAACCATTAAATTACCTACCACCACATCTTTCGGAGCTTCTACCTCAGTAGTAGTGATAGCATAAGCTTGGCCTTTTCTGATGTAAGTTCTCCTCACGCTTTGGAAATTCATTTTCATTATGTCATATCTCTTTGTAGTTATAGCATTGAACATTGGTAGCTTCTTTCTTACACTTACAATCACGAGCTTGGTGGCCTTTTTCACCACACTTGTAACAGACTCTCATCCCTTTCAAGCAAGTACCATGGTGTTTCTTCGCATATTTACTGCAATATGGATACTCATATATTCCCTTCTTCCCATTATTTCCATTCCCAAAGTGATCAGAAGATCTCTTCTTCTCTTTATTTGAATTAAAGTCATAAGACATAGAGAATTATTTTTCTGTCTTGATAGCACATGAGGCAATATCTTCATATAATGAGAAGGATTATGAAACTAATGCTCGACGAATAAATGGTTTTAACCCATCAAAGAAACGATCAATCTTAATTCATGGGATACATATATAATCTCTAGAATACCTAGAAAACCTTGTAAAGTTAGCCTCATACTTTGCGACATTATCATCATCCTTTTGTCTCAGACTTAGAAATTTCCTTTCCATATATGCTCGATGGTCACGAGGAAAGTATTTTTCTATGAAAATATCATTGAACTCCCTCCATTCCATATTTTATACTTCATCATCTTCCTTCATGTTTTGAATCAATGACCACCATTGATCAACATCTCTAGTGAGGAAATAAAATTCCATGACAACTTTTTCCCATTCACTACTCCTCAAAGATTGAAATATTTTCTCTAGGGAAATTATCCATTGCACAGCTACTAATGGATTTTTACTCCCATTTAATGTTGGTGGTTGCTGCATCCTGAAGCGATCTAACAATGATCCTCCACGTTGTTGATCAGGGTGCTCCATACGGGTAAGGTTATTATTTATAACCTGAGTGATTTATCCCAGTATGGTGATTAGTTGATCAGTACCAGTTTCATCCCCATCTCCAGTATAATTATCATGAACATGAGGGTAATCCCTACATAGAGTGCGTGCATTGATACAGTTTCCATTTCATCCATTAGGCGCCATTTCTAAACAATGGAATAAACTGGATTAGTTTATGAATAAAAATACATAATTCCATACTTGTAAAACACTTAACATAAATTGAAATATTTATGGATATAATATCTAATCATAAAAATGATTTCTTTGAGGAAGCATATACTCATAAACCCTTCATAATGGGTTTTATGGAAAATGAGAATTATCCTAAGAATATCCCCCGGGAGTGTCGTAACCAAGAGTGCAGCAAGACCCGTTGTCGTGCACCATTTCCCCTTCGAGTCTAGCTCAAAGTAGTGTTTTCGGGTTTTACCCCTAGGTACATCTGTGCCAGAGCCGCCTCTACCTAATCATATCCAGACATGGATTTATTACTCGAAAAACTCATAAAATTTCTACAATACCAACATTCTAGGAAGTTCTTCTATACTAATCCTCAAAGTCCATCTTAGATCTATGTGCTCTAATCAGAGTTTATCTAAATCTAGCTTCTAATGTTTGTACTAAACTACCTCTGATACCAACTATAACGCCCCGACCCAAGTTTCCTAGAGTCGGTGCATTATTACATAACATTGATATGATCACAAAAGATCATGTCTCGAAAGACCGTTTAGTTTAGTACCCTTGGAATCACTAGATATATTCATAAGGTTTTACCTTACATTATAAAGTAAAAAAAATACAACAACATCTTGCCTTCATATCCCCTAATACTATTCCTACAGGTCATTCATAAATTACTTTTTCACATCCTGGGAAAATTAAAACATTGAAAGGGGTGAGCTCAGATGCTCAGTAAGGATAACAGTATAGCAGAAACTTTCATAAATAAGCATAAACATTTAAGGCAATGTATAACTAAAACAAATGTCTTTTAAACTTGAAAATCAGTATAATATTTCAAAAATAAAATTAAATAATTCAATTTACTTATTCACATGGATATTATACTAGTCTAATAATCGCATTCAATATCGAAAACCACTTTCATAATGATGAAATGCATAATGCCAGACTATCATAACGAAATAGCCAAGGCCTCCTGCCAAGACTACAAAATAATATTTTGTCAAGGCCTTGTGCCAAGACACTAGTTTTTCTCATGAGACCTACTAATGCATTGAAGATCTATATCGGGATCCACCCGTCACATATTAAGTCCAATTCATTCCTCATATGAACAGTTTTAAACATAACATAAATATTCTAATTAAAACTAGCATCCGAAATGTCAATACTTTCTCCATAAACCATGAATTATATAAAAAATAGCACATCCACAGTCAAACATATCACAAAACCTTCAATACAATATGGATGTTTTTTATCATAATAAATAAACTTCAAGTAAGCTTAAAATCCATCAAAGGATGTATACATAGTTGAAATGAAAACTATTTGAGAGAAATATCTTTTTTTAAATAATTTAAAAGTCACAAAAATATAAAATAAAAAATTTACTTGAAAATATTCTTATAAGCTTGTAAGGGAATCTTCAACGATTTTATATCGGCAGATAGTAGCCTCACCCGCCGTATAAGGTAAAAAAAACATTCTAACGTTAATTATTTCGAAAAGGTTAAAAAGGACATTGCTTGGAAAACGACAGAAAGATTCCTTTATAAACATATTAAAAAAAGTAAAAATGGGTATAAATGACTTTATCCCATAGTCTTTAAAATAGTAAGAATGATTTGAAATACATTTTTATGAAACATTGATGTGGATGCTATCAAATATGATCTTTTAACATTTCTTTGTTAATAATATCTTAGTATTATCGTCGTTTCGGGTGTTAACTTACTCGTTTTCTTTCATATGTTTTGTTACATAAGCCATGTTTGTTATGGATAGGTTGTATATTAATCATATCCAGAATGATAACAAGTCCTTAAACACTATTATTAATTATTAAATGAGAATTAGTCTTGAATGGATATGATGGGGAATGAATCTCATCGCAATCGTGGAGATGGTAGTCTGTACATACGCACGAGTGACACTATCATCCTTTTGATATTAAAATAATATATAATTGTATGTTATATCATATATAAAGAATCATTATCATGTTATATTTATTATTTACATGAATTACACATCATTATTATGCCCATAAAAATAATAATTTATTGAATAACAAATACACCACGACGTGGAGACGGTAATCCGTACGTACGCATGTATGGTGACATGTCATTCAAAGGATTGATAGAATACTTAATATTGTTGTACCATATTTATTATAACATCACAGTATATATAAGATACTGGAGTTATTATTTTATTATGGGAATAACAAGGAAAGAAGAATTTGATGAAGAATGGAACTTGAAAAAGGGTGGTGAAATCATTACCTCTCCTTCAGATTCTTCCTTTTGATTTGATCAAAAGGTCTCCATAGGTTGGATTTCTGATCAAACTATGTCCTCTAAGTTGTAGTGATGTAAGTTGAGAAAGTATTTCGGTAGGGGTTGTTTAAGCCAAGAGGCTTTTAATGTGTAAATTTTTGAGAAGGGGGAGAGCCCTTTTATAAGAGGGGTGAGGGGAAACTTTGGAAAAGCTATAAATATTATTTTATAATAAATTCATATTCGGTTTATAATGGATCCAAAGTGGATTATTTATCTTTTAAGGTGGGTATGGGTCGAAAAAAACTCATCCAATAGGTTTTAGACAGGTTTGGGTCACTATATTAACCTTATATTTTAGTTTTAACTCTTAGTTAATTAGTTTGACATTTACCATGTCACTTTGTATTTTTATATTATATAGTTAATAAACATACTATATACATCCAAATGACCCCCACGTGGTCCATTAATGACACAACTATCATGATAAAAGTATTTTGGCCGAACATTACATTTTTAGGAATAGAATATAAATTAATAATATAATATTTGTTTTAAAAAACCTTTTATGTCAACTTTGACACTATTGGGTATTTTGTTTTTGATAATTTCATAACAACATTATTACTTAAATAAAATCTATATAACAAATACTAATATATCATGTTAAATTATAAAATTATAGTAATTCATAAAAATTCTCAAATTACATTTATTTTTATATTTATAATATCAATTATTTTAATATTTCATTAATTAGGTAATTACTGCATCACCATTGTGTCATAAATAAATTAAATTATTTAATGTCTAAAAATTATAAATAAAATACCATTATGTATTAAATCATTTTATCTTTCTAATGAATATTTACAATTTATTTTATATTATGTGTATCCTTATATTAAAAATGTGTTAGTTATTAAACATTGATTTTAACTCTTTTAACTCTTCTTTGAATTAAATAATAATTAATGTCCTAATCTAATCCATGTGGACCTAAATGGTAATATTTTATTCCTAAGGATGTTTTTGGTCGAGATAAACTTGTCCAATAGAATTAGGACATGTGTTAGGGTAATATTAATATCATGTTTACCCTTAATTGCCCTATTTACTTTAAACAGTGGTAAATAAAAGTAAAAAGTTATTATTCACCAAAAAATAATTTTCATCTCATTGAACCACATTTTACTACTTTATATTTATCATGTCTCTCAGATTTTTAAAATTCCTCTCAAAAAATAAATAAAATTACGTTTTTTGTGAATTTCCAAATTATCCTAGGAGGTGGGTAAAAGACTGTGAAAAGTTCAATAAACTTTTTATATATCTAAAATTATTCTTAACTAACTACAATGAATTACATTGAAATTATATAGGTATTATGTATCTATTTTGAACATAATTAAATTTAAATAAAATAAATAATTATTTAAATAAAAATTCAGTTTTAAACTATAACTCATTGTTTTTTTCACTATTCATCAAAAATTGAATGTTTTCTGAAAAATACCAAAATTTCACCCTAGAACAATTTCGATATTCCGAATCCAAAAATGAAGTCCATTTTGAAAGATAAAATTTATAAAATTTCAAAAAGTTGGTATTACTATTCATAAGGGCTAGTTTTATTGGTTGTGGTGTGTGTGTTAGAACATGATGTTGCGTACAACACAAGCTATTGTATTATTCAAAGGAAAGGGTACCGTGGAACCTTGGGGTGTTACAATAAATTATCAGGTAATGACTATTTTAATTAAATTTTAAAAATTAGTAATTAGACAATGGTTTTTTCTTAAAGTTTGTATATTCTTTTTGTTCTACATGTTTCACGTTTTTCAGGTGTGACTATTTTAATTATTGTTAATGAAATGTGTATTTATAACAATTTTTTAACCTTTTAGTTGGTATGTTGTGTCTGATTTTACAGGGTTGTACTTTTATTTAGGTTACATTATTGGGTGAATTAACTAAATCCTTTAGCAATTCATTAAAAATATTGTGTTATTATTTTATGCAAGTTCTTTACTCTTAATTATTCTTTTTTATACATGTTTTGATAATTGATATATGAAAATAACGGTCATTAAAAAGGATTAACAATGATCAATTTTCGACACCCAATGCAAATAAAATCAACTTCATGAAATTATTGGTAAATATAATTTTTTTTATATAATATATTTTTTGTCTTATATGTGTGTGTGTGTGTGTTTGATTTTATTTTTATGTTAATATATCATAATTTTACAATAGTATGTTTCATAACCATAGTGTCTTCATCAAAATGGAAAAGTAAAATGCAGTTATTTTATTTAAAATTCATGTTTATGATAATCACAATATTGATGATGAATGAATTTGATAAGGTTATTAATAAAAATTATTATAAGTTTTTTGTGAAAATTTTCTATTTTATAATTTTATAACATTTATTATTATTACAGTTTTTCGATTACATCAAATTGTATAGAAATTAAGAATGTACCCATATTCAAATTTTATATAATATTTTTTTAAGTATTCTTAACATTTAAATTATATGTTATGTCTCTTTCATTTAAAGTTTAAAAAATTATTAGTCAGGCCATCATTTTTTTCTTAAAGTTTTTATATTTTTTTGATTTTATAGATTTATTGTTTGAGAACGACTTCTAATGCTTGGTTAAATTTTAAATTATTAGTTATGTAACTTTTAATTTAAGATTAAAAAATGTGTAATTATACAGTCATTTTTTGATTAGATTGTGTATATTATATTTTTTATAGGTTTAATATGTTTCAAGTATGCCAGTTTTAATTAAAGTTAAAGAAACAAGTATTTATACCAATTATTGTTGGCTTTTAGTTGGTATATTATGTTTGACTTTACAGGGTTGTTCTTTTCATTAAAATACTATTTTAGGTGAAGTACATAAATATATTAGTGAATTGTTAACAAAGTATGTTTTATTCTTTTTTAGATGTTTTTTATTCTTAATTATTATTTATTATATGTTTTTTGATAATTGATATATGAAAATACAGTTCATGGAAAATGTCTAACAATGATCAATTGAAAATACAGAATCCAAATAAAATAAACAACGTGAATTTATTTGTAAATATATTTTATATTATATAATATAATTTTGGTTTTATGTGTATGTGTTAGTTTTTATTTTCAATTTAATGTTGTATAACTACAATGTCATCATTAAAAAATGAAGGATTGAGTAAAATTATTTTATTAAGATTCTTATTTGAGATAATCACAACTCGGATGATAAATGATTATGGTAAGGTTAGTTATAATTATTATTTTTGGTATTATATAAAAATATTTTTTTAATCATATAAAATTCATTGTTATTGTATATTTTCAATGAGGTCGAGTCTTATACAAATAAATAACATACCCATATTTGAATTTTGTTTGAAAATTATTTTATAAGCATGATTAACTTTTAAATTATAAGGTATGAATTTTTTATTTAATGTTTAATAATTTAGTAACTTGATAATCATTTTTTTCTTAATGTTTGTATACTATGTTTTTTTTACATTTAACTTGTATGAAATGTATTGTTTATGTTTGGTTAAATTTTAAATTATTAGTTATGACACTTTTAATTAATGTTTAAAAATGAGTAATTGGAGAACTTTTTTAATTAAAGTTAGTATGTTTTATTTTTTTACAGGTTGCAGATATCTTAGGTATGTCTCATCAATTATATTTAATGAAATGAGTATTTATAAAATTGTTATATTTGATTAGATGGTATGTTTTATTTAATTTTATTGTGTTTTTCTATACAATTTATTGTATTTTTTTACATATTGTCGTATTTTTTGGCCAACGTAATTTAAAATGTTTTTTTAATCTCACTTTACAAGTAATCTTTTTAAAACATCACTTTGAATCCAATAAATAGGACTTTTGATGTCAATTTTTAATGAAAATAAATTACATGAGTATCTTTAAATTTCAATTTTCATTAAAAAATTCAATTGAAAATTACTTATAGGGAGTCTTTCAACATTAGTTTTTTTAAATGGATGTCGAAATCCTTTTTAATAATAAAGTAAAAAAGACTTTCTATTTTAGTTTAATAAAAATATGATGTGGAACGTGACTTTCGATATCAATTTTTTTATTAAAATAGACGTCAAAATCCTTTTGAAGTATTTAGAAAAAAGTATTTTAGCATCAGTTCTTATAAAAAATATATGTTTAAAGGCACTTTCCATGTCGGGTTTTCTGTTGAAATTATGTGGAAATATATATAATTCATTTTTAATGTTTATTTTCTTAAAAACCTCACATTGAAACAAATATTTATTTTAATTATTGTTGATGTTTTGTTAATTTTTTAAACCATCATCAAAACCCTTGTTTTTAACATTACCAAGGTCAATGATAATTAATAATCAACAATAAAAATTAAAAAAAGATGGTAAATAGTGATTTTCCACTAGTGTCCCTATCAACCCATGGAAACCATATAATTTCTAACTCGAAACTCCATCAGATCCCTCAACCAATCTCTCTAAGAGACCCCTCTATCCCAAACCCCCTGAAAAGAGAACTTAATGATGGAAGATAAATATTGACCCTTAAGTCCCACTTCCAGTAGGCTCCAGGTTGGAAATTAGCACTGATGGTATAAAAAACTCATGAATATGAGGCATTTCCCTATTAAATAATATAAGATTAGAAGATACGATGAATCATATTCCATAAACTCAATGACATAATATAATAAAGCAAACCAAAACCATATCATAATTCATGTATAAATAAAACTAATACATATAAAAGTATCTAAAAGGAAATTCCCAAAATAATATCTAAACCACCAACACAACAACAGTCCAAGTGTCCAAGATAGTAATGCCTAGTGTGGCCCATGCAGCCCTCCTGGAAACTTGAAAATAATTTTATATACATAGAGGGGGAATATAAGTATAATTGATATGTACATACAAATGTCTGTCATGAACATTTGAAAGAATCATACAATGAATGCATGAGAAAATCGAAGAACAAAATTACATCTAAATAGGTTAACTAACCAAAATCATCCTCAAATGGAACCCTATTTAAATAAATCATCCATGTATAATAACAAAATATGAATCATGTCGATAAAGGGTACCCCACATTGATTTTATACTAATTTTGTTCTCTCACACCCCAAAATCATACATCCTTGTGATGTAATCTCTTTCGTAGAACATATAAAAAGCCACCATCTAGAACATGGTCATATCACTTCACACTGCCCCACAACACGATCATATCACATCTCGCAAACATACACATGGGCCATCACAACACATCCACTTCCATAACAAGAGTATTAGGGTTTTGTGAACTTGAAGGACATAAACATGATACCCTCCTCTTACAATGAACACCCCCACCATAATCAACCCCATAGTATGGTCATATCACATATCACCCATACACATTATGGCTATTAGATTTCACTAACCCACAACATGATCAAATCATATCTCAACCACTAACACCAGGGTCATCACCTAGTGCAATTTTAGACCTTCATCCATCATAGCATTTGCATATCTACTGACCAGGAAGAGAGATTTGGAAAGGGTATGTAGAGAGTCATCCATCATCACCACCAGGATGTTGGAAAAAACACCATCAAATATGGTGCTTGATGCGGGTGGGTGTATATAGAAATCATTAGGAATATAAAAATTATAAATATATATATATATATATATATATCCACACACAATCCCAAGCTATAGTTTCTCAATAAGGTACCAAACAACCCACAACATCCACTCTTTCATTGTCACTTCAAAATGTAGAAAACCAAATAATAATCCCAACCCACAAGCCACTTCCAACGTTTTAATTACCAATTAATTTTTTTATCTGAGGCATTTATTTAATTCATAAACCTTTTTCATATTTAAGCACTCTTACCATTTTAATTCAATATTATTTAACCATTTCCATCCCATTTACCAAACCAAACCCCAACCATTTAAGTTTCAATATTATCATTAAATTACAATAATATATGGGAATCTAACACAACACAACAATCCTCATATCGTCCACCACATAACACAACCACACATCACATAACCTCAAATTTACCCCCATATCATGGACTCAAACCAACTACACATCACTATTGTATATCACTACAACACATTTCCACCCCACATCATGGCCATGCAAACACATCACCCATCGTTGTCCTATAGCATGACCACACAAACACATCACCAACCCATTGCACAACCTCATGAACACACCACCACCTTATATCATGGCATTATACCAACCAAATAACATTAACATTATTCAATTTTAGAATGGCTCTATATATTAAATTTTTTTATTTTAATAGTTTTCTCACTAAATCCATAAATCTAGGGGTGACCATTTTATTAACCAGATATAATTTGTTAACTAATTTCAATTTTAGGGAGAATCCAAAAAATTATAATAAGAAATGGTTCCACAAATCATTAACCATAGTGAAAATAAATCCCACATTTACCACCTTTTTCATTAGGTAATTTATCCCATATAATCACAATATAACAATAATATCCAAGATTTAAAAACACTCAAAAACATTCCCCATCCATATAAATTTAAATTAATTAATTATTTATCACCTATTAAGCTAGTGAAATCTATCTCCCAAAAGATAAAAAAGAGAAAACCACTCCTGCATGATACACAATATGAGAAATAAAGCAACTCCTACCTCAACCAATTCTTTCTAAATCACTACACACCATAGGGAAATGAAAAAATGCATGTAACCCACAACTTTATATCGCACTTCTGTATCAACCTACATTGCATCCAAAGATCATCAAAACATAGTCCAACTCATCCAACCAAAACCAAAACTCTGAATTTAATCCCCCAAAAGAATAATTATTTGATAATAGTTAATAAAGGGGAAGTTCTTACCACTGATTTGTGAAAAAACCACCATTGAAACCCACGGATCGAAGATAGGGGGATGGAGATCCATCCAAACATCCACGAGTTTTCCAAAAAAAGTAAGGAATATGTGACCATTTAATGGAAAATAATTTACTAGAAAATCCTATTTACAACATAGAAATCACTAATTTAATGTCATGACTTCCACTTTCATAGCATGAATTCCACCAGATCCAAGGATTACAACCCATGAATCTGGTACGAGGTGTGAAACCCCCATATTTTTGGTTTCTGTTAAAAATTATTTCTACTTATACTAATTTAATTATTTTTAATGAATTATAATTCCATGATTTGAATTTTTATGGGTTCCTCCACCCCCACAAACAATCTGTGAAACCAACCGACTACAAAAGTCTCGAACCGCTAATTCACAATGTGAATTGGATTCACACTTTGAATCTCCTACTACAATACACCTATACATATAACACCACTAAACCCTCTGGGACATCCTCAAAAAACACTCCAACCGCCAAACCTACAATGTAATAGGTCATTAAGTCATGTATTGATACATCCATTTTCAATAAAAAATATTATTTTTCACTATTCGTCGAAAAATTAATCTTTTCTGATAACTCTAAAAAATAACTATAATATAATTTTCAAATTATGAATTCAAAAATGAAATTCATTTGATCAAATACATTTTATAAAATCATAAGAATGTAAATTTAATATTTCCAATAAAAGATAATAAATACAATTTTTAAATAATTTTTTTTGAAGAACAAATTTAATTAATAAAAATTGATTTTTTATTTCCTAATAACTAATCAATAAATATGTATTTATTAGAATATATATATATATAATAAAAAAATTAATATTATTCATTATCACTAATTTAAGAGGTATGTTAAAACAATTTTATTTAAATAATAATATTTAGTTGTTACTTTAGGCTTAGAGTTTCATGTTGTATACACTATCAAGCATAGTCATTCATTTTAAAAACTCGATATTTTATAAAAAGAATCATTTACCCCCCTAGATTTTACTATTTGTGGGGATATTATCTCTCTCTATTATGATTCATTGTGATTATGTCGTGGTTGCATTCCTTACAATTTTTCTACAAAAAAATAAATGCATATTTTCATGATTTATCTAGATTACTAAAATAAGTGAGACATGATAATTTGATTATCTTTTTAGTATCCCATTGCTTTATAATGTTTGAATAACCCTCACCATTAGACTAAAAATATCATGTTGTATGTATATTTTAATGGAAATGATCCATATTTTCCTTCTAATAATTCAAACATGGCCTAGAAAATTATTTAAACTTATTTTGGTAAACAGCCATGCCAAATACATTAACTCAAATCTCCTTGATCCTTTGAATAGACTTCCTAATCCTAAAATCCTAGACATATATTTCCTTATAACTTTACTCAAAATAAAACAAATTCAGTTCTGGGTAGTCATCCATTGATTCACACTATGTAAAATCTTCTCAAATCATTAGTTAGCATGCCCTTATAATTCGAAGTACCCTGACATTGTCCAAAAAAACATTGCCCTATGGTTTCATTGTTTACATAATAAATTAATTTTTTTTATAACAACATATTATCTTGGATGGATTTTATGTTCTGAATAAATATTAATTATTTTAAATTTTACATGCTTGTTAAAATTATGGGGATTTTAAATACTTAATTTACCATTTCTTAACAAAACAAGTCATGAAAAAGACATTTATTTTATTCCATCTCGCTTTCTTGATAATTAATTTACGTTATGTGATCATGAATAAACATGCATCTCAAAAAAATATTTAACCATGCACTGGATAGAAATAAAATAGATATATGTGGCGTGATCATGATATTTTCTATTGGTTGGTTTATTAAGTAGATGATAAACTAACACTTGACCTAGAGAATAACTCCTAGAACATATCTTGGTTTTAGTTAATATATTCTCTCCTAGATTCAATGAATCTCCTTGGTTAGTTTCACCTCAACTCATGTGTTGAACTAGCTCTTATCCTTGGAGCTCTATCTTTAACATGTACTTACTAACCTGTATGTGTGTCGAACCAGAGTATGGGGATACATGAAATAATCTGTGGACACACAACTACTACATAATAAAGGTTGATTATATGGATCACAGGATATCATATATAATTTAATAAAACATTTATCACATTAAAAACCAATGCAGTAAATATTAAATTAAACAGAAATTAAAAACATACATTTTTCGGTCAAGATCATTATCATCCACTCATATAACGAGTATACATTTAATAAACTAGAAATCATTAATTTTCATTCATTATTTATTTTGATAAATCACTATAATAAATCAATCAATTAATATTAATTTTTATACTAGAACAGTCATGAAGATTTTATGCATTGTAATTTTAAATAAAATAAATTAATTTAAAATTGATTCATACACATTATGTACATTTAAGGAGCATGGTGTGTACCCATTTGGTTAGTCTTAAATTATGTCTCAAATTTAACACATCATGTACTAGAGGAAACATGACATATATCAATATTCTATAAACTAATTGTACTGTCACTCACAAGGCATTTGAATATTCTCTATAAAGTTTTTTGTGTGTATCCAATACTTACACAACTTGTATCATATATATTGTTTTGAAATACTACGTGGTGAGTAGTTTTATAAGTCAATCCATGTCTTATATGCATCATATATCACTAAATAACATGATATTAATATTCATAGATTGTATTATTAGAAATTCCCATTAATTTCATGACCTGGAAAATGACCATAGACAACATGTACATCCAAAAATCAGGGTAATATTAATTAATTTATGTATTTAATGTTATAATTAATGTGTTTGATTTTTTTAATTAATTCAAAAGGTGTAAATTTTAGCTCAATTTGTACTCTGCATGAAAGGGTTTGACTTACAAAGTGTGTACCACCCACTACAGACCTTATACTCTATTTGGGGCCATCTGCACTACATGCCTAGGGACTTGGTGTGCTTTCCTTGTGGATATTTATGTGTTACATGACATATATGCCAACAACACACCATGTAGTAGCAACTAGCCCATGTTTATCAACTGTTAGTTAATAAATAACAAGTAATTAATACATGTCACATAATTTCACCAAATGGTGTCCAAAATTTCCACATAGAGAAACTGTGTGTGGTTACATTACATGTAAAAAAACTACATGTTATAACTCCCCAATTTGAATAACCTGATCTGGGTTGCGGTGCCACATAACCTCATGCGCTTCTTCTCATACACAATAATATATTGACTGGTGGTGGGAACCTAGAAAGATACATGGTGAGATTATGTCCTCTATAACAAGTGTCAAAAAATCATAAAAACAATCGAAACAATAATAAATAAGTGAATCAATAACAACCATGTCAATAAAATGGAATCAATATGGAAAATAATACCCATTCAGTAATAATATGACATACAAGAGTAACAAACAATAAAAAGGATCCTCAAATGTGTTGGATTAATATACCAAAATTAGAAAAGGATAGAAAAATAAACCGAGACATGACATAAAAAGATCCTAGAGTAGGTCCTGGCATCACCTCGTTCCACCCTAGTTCTCCTTATCAGCAACCTAGCATAGGGCCATTTCCCATTATTTGAACCTTGGCTATGAAATTTTCACATGAATTGAGATGCTCGTGAAGAGTGTTAGTATAAAAACTAGTATGACACAACCAATGTATACTTAGAATAATCTAAACATGTGTATATTAGGGTTTAATAATTTAATGGAATAAAAGTGTAAATAAATATACAATTAGTTGAGTCATTGTAAACTAACCAAGATTACAAGAACCACATTCCTTATTTATTAAGAACCATTCTAAAATATTTTTCATATCAATTCAGTCACATAATCTAAACAATGTAGCACAAATAATTTGATGAATCAATTATCTCAACAATGGATAGACACACTGGTATCAGAACCAGGTTACATAAATCATCAAAGACTCAACCATATTATATTGTATAACCATATATAATCAGAAAAATTATAACAAGTTATTCCTTAACTAAACCATCTCACAATGGATAACCACTATTAAATAAAAATGATTAGTAAAATTTATTTCCTGACATAACCATCTCACGATGGATAGAAACCACGTAATCAGAAAAATTAGTAGAAGTTATTATATGACTCAACCATCTCATGATGGATATCCACAATATAAATAGAAAACTATCACATGATATTCCATGACTCAACCATCTCAGGATATATATCCACCGTAAAATCATCCCAATGGAACATATCGTCACACTAGGAAAAAAGAAGAGTTTTCATGGTGCTACACACACCCACATGTTGATCAAGTCACAAATCAGAGTTCTCTCAGGCTACACATGTACCCACATGAAAATAAAGTCATATATATTTATATAAAATTCATAATATGTTAGAGAATTCCTACCTTAAGTGTATCAGTGTCCAATTTTCAAGAACAAAAACTCAAAATAATCCCACCACACCAAATCCCAAGAATCGAGCCTGAAATCATATCATAAGGATTATATAAAGAATATTTAAGAAGAAGGAAACATCTAGGGTTGAGGTAGGCTTAGACTTTCCTAATGGAAATTTACACGGTGAATATATATCATATTTTCCGAGGGAATTAAGGCAATTGTGGTCAATCTAAGTTTCTCTTCCATAGAAATTCAAGGAAAACTAATAATATCATGCTCTAGACCTTAGATCCATGAATTTAGGTTCTATTTTAGGGTTCCTTTTTTGATAATATGAGAAAATGATGGAGTAGGAGAATAAAAAAAAGACATACCTTTAAATTCTATAGTCGAAAATAAAATATTTTATCTAAACATTTTTTTATCGGAAGGAATCCATACAATTTTTCAAGGAGTCTCATTGTTCAAGATCCATAGCCACAATATGATTAATGATTGTTTTTGGGGAAGTATTTATTTTCATTTTAATTTTTATATTAGTTACTCCATAGTCCATGGATTATCCACATGGTTCACCAATCCATGTTCCAACTGTGAAGAAACCATTATCTAAACCAAGGTGAGGTTTAATGGTTGAGCCACATTCTTGGGTAAACCTTGCACCATTCATGAAAAACGCCACTCTATCTAAGGCCTTCTACCACACAAATACTAGGAAAATATTTACGTTTTAACCTAATTATGGACAAACTGTATTCCCTCTAAACAGCTTCCAAAACATCCCAGTACTACCCAGAAACAATATAAGTCTAAACGCAATCAAAATAAAGTACAAAAATTACAATGATTACATAGAAAAACATTAAAACACATAACATGCCTTATATACCTAAGTGTCATTACAATATCCCCCTCTAAAGGACTTTTCATTCCCAAGAAGCATCTCTAAGAGTCCTTGTCAAACAACTCAAACCACTAAGACTATACAACTAATTACCATTCAGATTCCTCTTTCATAGATATTTCTATGTAGATATACTAAAATGATAGGTGTTAACTTTCCATATATCCCTTTACACAATTTGGTCCACAACATGCACTATGCATCCCTCAAAGAATAACCTACCTCTAACTAAGCATTCTTACTAACAAATTCACACACCAGGTCCATCTTGTCCCAACTATCCTTAGTACCAACTTACCTTTATTCCATAAACACTACAACAAAAAATGAAACAATAATATGTTTTAACAAATGATCACCCCCTAAATCATGTGATGAATCATGGTTTATCCCACTAGAAATGTCACAAATCATGATTCTCCCATTAAATCAGAATATAAAGTACTATCTCATAACATATACCTATCCAATGGCCCATGTAATGACCCAAAATATTATTATATTAATAAAATAATTACTTCTTCTATATTATATTTTTATTATGTTTTACAACAGTCTCCCAAACATAGACTATTACATTTCATAATTAAAATACACATTATGCATAAATAAGGAGTAGTACAACTTAAAATAATAAAGGGGTATAAACATGGAAGAATAATAAATTCACAAAAACCTCCTTTAGTTTTAATCCCCCTAAGAATACATCACTTTCCATAAATATAGTAAAAATAAATAGAAGTTATAGGAAAAAAAATTATATTATCAGATGATGCTTAAGAAACATTGAACGTGATGTAGTGAAGGATGAAGAGAGAATGAGGGTGTATTTATAGGAAAAATCAGTGTTCATAATGGGGAACGTTTTTCATACAAATTATTGGAATTATGACCATTAATTAATAATATAGTTCATCATTATTATTAGTGGTTAAATAAAGTGAATGTTGGGATTATTTTATGATTGTTTTTTTGGAAACTCTAAAAAATATTTAATTTCCATTAAAATTGTGCATTACGATAAATTACGAAGTTCAAAATGATTTTAATTTTCATTTATTTATCATATTAAAATTTTTATATAAAAATATAAATCAAGGAAGTCCTGTGTAATTCTTATAATGACCAGACAATATACTGTATCATAAAATTTTTTAATTTTCAATAAATAATGATTTTTTAATTTAAAAGACAAAATTTTCATAGTTAGGTAATTATTTTGATAAAATAAATATCATTTTTGGATTCATCAAATTGAAATTAGATTAGGTTTAATTTATTCTAGTTTTCTAAAAAAGATGATTTTTTGGTTAAAAAGTGAAAATACCTTTTTTATAAAATATAATAAAAGTTATGATATAATTATCATGAGATACTAATTTAATATTTATTAATCCTTACTATTTATTAAAATTTATTTATTGATTAACATAATACATGATATTTAACATTTAAAAACACATTCTTATTATTTTGGAAAACATGATTTTATCTTTTCTAAAAAACTGCTTTTATGAGCTATACACGCATTGTATTAGAATAAATTTTTTTCCACTTTTATAAATTGAATAAATTCAACTGGATTACATATTTTTTATGATAATTTCCAAACTATTTAATTAGATTGATTTCTTTTTTATGATTAAAAATTTACTATGTTAAAAATGAGTTATCGTGTTATATGTAAAATAATTTAAATGGTTAAAATTAAAATGTTAAGACATAAGGAAACTAAAAATGAAACAATTCAATGGAATGTTGAGGTTTGTAACATCCTTAAACAAATTAAAACTTTAATTATCAACTACATTCTTTGAAATTAATGCCATCCAAAAGTTTTTAGCCTTACATACAAAATTATCATTATTCTATCTCTTAACCCCACCCCACCTCAAGTATAAATACCCTCACATTCCCTCCTCAAGATCCACACAAAATAATTAGAAAACAAATTATCTATAAATTAAAATATCAATAGATCCTCGTAGGTTGTTCTAAATTTCTATGTATTTTCTATCTATATTTAAGAATCATCCTCCCAATGTAAGGGATCTCTTCCTCCACTTTTTCAATTCAAGTACTTATTTCATATAACGTTTTTTGATTTCCAATTTATTAGATTTTAAAGTGTTTATAAATACTCCCATTATTTTATATATTATTTATTTATAATCAGAAAATCCATTTCCCTCTCATTAAAATCATTCCAAGTCTACTTTTTTATACCCATTACATTGGCGAAAAAAACCCTTGATTTTATAATCTATATTTTAATGTCCTGAATACCCAATAATATTTTTATTAAAAATTATTCATTTTGATTTATTATTAAACTATTTATTGTGAAAATCCATGTATGAAACCAGTATTTCATCATAATGGGTTAGAAATGATAGGAACTTATGATTTTCAATCAATGTGGCACACATAATATTACACATGTGAATGGTGTGCCTTAATAAAGCTCCAATGTATAGGGTAAATAAGTAATATCTTGAGATGAAATGTTCATGATACCTTGAAAGAAGGTATTTTTATTGATTTATGATACTTTGGTAAAAATACTTAGTAATATGTATTAAAACACCTTAAAGATGAGTTGTGGTGATATGTTTATGAATATCTCAATGATTATATTGCCGTGACATTTCATTGTTATGCCTCAAGTTATATGTTTGTGTACTTATGTTATTCCTCATGATCCTATGTACATGATATTATATTATGATTCATGTTTCAGCTATGATGTTCTCTTAAATTGTTTATAACTTACTAGGATTTATTCTCACCCTTTCATTTGAATAATGTCCCTTGGAATTCCTTTGTAGTGAGATGATCTAGGATAGGATAATAAGGAATCGATTCAAGAGGATTTTAAATTTGATTATGTTTTGATTTTTGTACCATGTGTGTATTGTAATATGTATCTAGTTTCCAATACAGTAGACATAAAAATGTCATTTTGAGTTTTTATGTACATTTTCATCAAGTAATTATGGTTAAAATTATCTAATGAAAAGGCATGTCACCATAGCCCCTAGCTCACTCCATTGGTCAGCGTCACTATTTTACACCTGATTATCCTCAAAAGATACCGACATGTGGGTATCACTCATTTATCAACATAGCCTGACCTCTCATATGCATTACTACTATAAACTACCTCTACATATGAGTTATTTTCACACACACATCAATCCCAATTTCTAGTAAGGAACTTCCATAACCACCTATCTATTGGTACAAAACTACCTTGATGTTAAGAGAACTCTGACACTCATGAGAACCATTAACACTTATGAACATTTTTACATTTCTAATCCCACTTATTAGAGTCAAGGGAAACATCCTCTCTCAAAACTAATGACTCACACACTCCAAACATCTATAACTCCACCTGTTACTTCCAAAAAGTATTGTGTTTCCAAGTACATAACACACCATAACAGTTCATTCCTTATATTCCTAAACCACTACATCGAGCTAGAAACCCCACAAAGACTCTCCAAAACCCCCCATTTACTACCACATTAATCAAACCTCGATAAATCATAGGTTACTCCTTAGATGTGATAAAATTACAACACACCTACAACACCATTACCAAATTGATATTTATTTATCGCCTCATAGATTCCTTTCCTAACACATAGTTTGTACCCCGATTCCTAAATTTTATCAATCTAATACTTCAAATTACACCCTGATTAATTGTATCATAGGGTGTTACTAATCTTCAACCCTCTGGTGTTGGAGTTGGTTTCCTAGAACCAGTTTTTTGTACTTTATATTTCTTGTATATTTAAAGACAATAATATTAATAATATATATTCTTACATATTGTTCACTATTTTGTGTGGATTTGATGTATTAATTTTATATAGAATCTATTACATTATAAAAGGTCATAGAAATTCCCCACAATAATGAGAACCTTAAAATGCGATGATGATGTTATTAAATGTTGTTCTATAGTTAGATAATATTCTATTATGGAACCCATAGTTTGATAATTATTGTGTTAAAATACTCATAAGACAATGATAATTTATCTAAAGATGTTATCGCTTGTTATTACTCTAAGATGGGAGATTATGATAACATAACCACCGGTTGGAATTCCACATGTTTTCATATTATTGGATATTCTTGTCTTCTAGTGTGTTTAATGATTATTAAACATTAAGATTATTATTAATGAATTTCATGTCATGTACTCTTATATTTATTAGTATAAACCGTGATAACATATGTTCATAAAGAAGTTGGATATATTGGGTTCATGATAGATGATATATTATTAATGAATATTTCAATGAAGGATTTATCCCTTCCATCATTGTGGAAGTTAATATCTCATCGCATTGATTGAAATGAAACTGTCACTTTAAATTTCATGGTTATAATGTCTATATGAGTTTATTTTAGATAGTTAAAGAAATAAAAACAAAGCATATAGGTTGATGACATGGGTGTGAAACCTGTTTGATGAGATACCATGAAAAAAGTATTATATTAAACAATGAGTTTTAATATGTGGTTATTATCATTTTGACATATATTCTTCCTCTATGGGTTCTTTGAACCATTTCTATAAAATGGTTTTTAATTTTAGGAATGCTCACCCAATTTTATTGATAAAGAGGCCTAGAGGGTAACACAAAAAGGGTTTCCTTTTATCTCAGATAAATATTATTTATATTTAACAAATGGATTAAATATTATTCTCCAGATTGAGAAGTAATATTAATTTATTATTTATTAAATGATATAAAATATTAAATAAATATTTACTTTCAAATTTAGTGTTTAATGATGGGAATATATAAAATTTATTTATATATTTTTATTCATAGGGTAATAAATTATTATTTTTTAAAAAAAAAAATTATTTACTTAATTGGATATTATATAAATATTTATTCATCCAACATTGAATAGAAAATTAATTTATTGATTAATTGAATAATATTTTGTTAAATATTTATTTTTGAAATCAATAAATTTTTTGGAGGAATATAGGACTAGGTTTTATCTATAGATAAATATATATTTAACATTGTGTCAAATATATATTTATAATTTTGCATGTTTGTGCACATCATAGGAAAAATACTAATATTATTATTATTTATATTGAATGAGATATATGATAGATTCATTCAGAGTTAAAGAAATTTATAAAATTAATTGAAATTATACCCTAGACCTATGTCTATTTATGGAATTATGTGTAAATCGGAGAATGGTTAATCATTGTGCACAATAATTTCTTATAAAGATCACTCTCCGTCCCTCTTCCCAAGGAGAACAAGAGATATTCATTTATGATCGAAGGAATGCGATGTGATCAAAATACTAATACAAGATTATCAATTGGTCATGATGAAACCCAGTGTTTCATCAATGATATTCAAGGATTGAAGGACCATGTGTGGATCACCACTAAATTAGCTTGGATTTGGGTCCTCATTATGGAATGATGATATGCTAATTGGGTTATAATGATTAACATATTCAATGTATATATATCTAAAGTCCAATATGACCATTCTTCTTATTTTTTAAATTCACTATAAATTAACATGAAAATATCATGTCTCTTGGTTTCAAAAACATCATTTTTTTATATTCTTTAGAAAATAATATATGGTCATGGAGTTTATGTTGTGTGCATTGTTAATGATCCTCAGAATCTGAAAAAAATATGAGTTATCCATATACCAAAAAAGCACTTACTTTTCATCTAAAACCAACAACTGGTTTCATATTGGTCATGTTAAATTTATAATTAATTAATTATTATTAATTGTTTTATACATTTAATGTTAGTTTTCATTTTATATAATCCTTTTTTAATCCAATCATTGAGATATCTTCTTCTTCCATTAGTTTATCTCTATTTTAATCTTGATCTGATAAAATATTAAAGAAGAACATCTGAAAAACTAATTCGAAGATACTGGTGCTTCTATCAAGATATCACAAGAGTACACGACGTGTATCCCATAGGTAGGCAACGTGTAACCATGATCAATAAACAAGGAAAAATCTCATATTAATTTATATTTTTTCCATTAAATTCACGTGGCTTATATTAAATTCACATAAAATGTTAATATGGATGGGTTTTCACATAACTTTTCAGACTACAATTCATGTCACTTGCTTACACACCATTTAGTTCACAAGTTTTTTCGTTGAAAATCACAGGTTCCAAGATAATTTGTGTACTTATTACTTGAAATGGGGACTCAAAACCATGTAATAAGCATATTTCATTGTGTTTACCATATGTACATGTCTTGTTTATTAGAAAAATCCATGAAATGATACAAATCTAGTCCCTAGATGTGTAGCACAAACATATAGAGAGAAACATACATGGCGTGCAGCTGGATATACATGCTATGTACCCAACTTATTAATGAAAAAATAAAAATAATTTATTATCAGAAGAACCTTATCATTATGTTTTTTATTTTTTATTTATTCAATCATACATTCTATTTGATTAAATTAATATGATATTAAATTATTAATAAATTTCGGCATAAAAAATACCATTATATACCATGTATAGTCGCATAACATCAATTACATCATGAACAATAAAATCACTACACACAACATTAATAGACAAGGGTTTTTTGTGGAATTTTTCTGTAATTATTTGATAAAATTTTTATATTAAATTTCATCTGAGTAAATTGTATATGATCTTAATACATACTCAGTAGTTCGAACAGGTACTCACCAAGATGATTCCATGTACAAATTGTGTACTTATTATATTATATTTTGAACAGAATTAATTTAATTAATTCGTTAACAATCCCAATATATGGGTATATCTTGTACAGATTGGATGAATATTAAGATAATTTATATTAATTGAATAATAATATAATTAATCAAATTAATTCACACACATTTATATTGATAAGGTAATGAATCAAAATGGATTCCTTCAATTTATTTTAGATGTGTATTCATTTCACTAGAGGATGGTGGTGAGATCATACTGACCTGTGTATGTGTATAATTTCATTTAATTTAATTACTTTAGGGATTCTTTTAATTATTTTATAAAATTTATATTCTTTGATTCATCTCTTCCACTTTATTATGTATAGTTATATGTGACAATAGATTATTTTTTTAAACCCTATTTCTAGTTCAATTTACATATGAGTGACGTAAAATCATTAAAATGATGCATCTCCAAGGTGTATGGGTTTTTTTTCAGGATTTGTCTAAGGATAAAATAAACTTGGAGATACACATGAAAAGAGTGTAATTATATAACTCAATCCCAGACCAGCTCAAGGAGTTCATTTCCCCTAGGGTGAATTATTTATTTATTGTTTACTCAATAAACAAACCACTAGTTAAATATTATGATCATGAAATTAATTATTTATTATATTTTTTCATAATTCATTATTTATTTTATGGATGCATGACCACAGTCTCATAAAAAAATAAATTAGTGAATTAATATGAAATAATGGAATTAAAATAAAAGAACTATGAGAAAATATTTTCATCAAGAAAATAATTAATCACATTAGTAGAATCCACTTAATATTAAGAAGATATTTAAAAGATAAAATAATAAAATTTAGGAATAATAAACAAAACCTCTCAAGTTAATATTATGTCATCAAGACTTTTATTATATGAGTTTAAGATGTACCAATATTAAAATTTCCAGTACATGATTTTTTCGGGGGCACTTATAATTAATAGTAAATCTAAAAAAAATATTGTGGGTGAAATTAACCAAAAAATTATTTGATTTAATAGCCTTTTAATATTAAAAAAATGAGGTAAGTGTCAAAGAAATATGAGTCTAGATTTCAGGATTTTTAAGTCCACTCAATAGAACATGGAACTGAAAACATTCAGTTGGAAATAGATCCTACTTAAAGGCCTTATAATAATTTTCATATCCTTTTTATGGATTATAATAATTGAAATATAGATCCTTTCCACTAGAATTACCATGTGATGAGACATTCTGGGTTCAATGGTGAGGACCATTGATACTTGATAAAATATTGGAAGACTAAATAAAATTTAAATTATTATATCTCACATACGTTGAAATCGATTTAATTATTGACGACCATCTCTCTTATTATTGTTGTCTAATGAAATTTTGATCAACCACATTATCCTTTTGTTCTATTATATAGAAAACTATCTCTTAACTAGAAATAACATTTAGGGATGTTTTATATGCTTAATGTTTGTGATTTACCATGAATGGATGTTTTATGTTCAATAATTCTCAATCCCTAGTATGCATCATAAGGTGGAAAGTAATGAGGAGTATGTTGTCTATAAAAAAACCTAAACGATGCACTAGATATTAACTGTTTATTAATTTCATCCTTTTCTAGTGAACCCATGGTGTTTTATGAGAACATAGATGCCTATAACAAGATCCAACATCTATATGATCATTATCAGTATAGATTCATATAAGAATAGTTAGAGATATCTCAGGTTCCCTTAGTGAGAAAACGTAGAGAAGGTGTGTCTGATGGGCCTTTTGTGTCTATACTCATTGGATACATTTTCTATCTATAGGTTGTATGATTTAAGATTCTTGAAAAACTATGCACTAATCTCATTCCATAATAATTCAATCAAAGATTCTTCAGTTTTATTGTATATGTTGCATGAAAAATCTTTTTTTATTATGGTAAATAAAAAAGATAATTCAAGTGAAGATATCCAATGATAAATCTAATTCTAAATTTTCTTCACAATTTCCTTCCAGGAATGGGAGGATCAATTAGAAAGAATGAGAACACTTTTTTGTCTATTTTTCATGTGGAGAGAAGGTCCCCTAGAATAAAAACAATACCCAAGAAAAGAATAATGGGGAAGCTTTAGGTGTGATTGTTATCGAATGAAATATATCTATTTCTACAAGTTGGGTATTAGATACAACATACAATGCTCACATATATATTCAAATACTTGAATAAAATAGATGTCTTGGTTTTTAATGATTGATATAATGTGCCTTAAATCTACAACAACATTATTATTGTGTAAAGACAAGATAGAGATGGATTTTTTATCAAATTTTGAGATACGTGTTTCTTAATTTATAAATTAATCTTTTTTTGGTAATTAATATTTAAATAATGGTCTTCATAAATTGGATTAAATGAACAAAGAAATAAAAATAGATTACGATAATCATTCTCATGACTTATACCACACTCAACTATGGAATCATCAACTAGTTCATGAAAAAATGTATGTAACTTGATTACTTCAATATGGGTATTTGGATTCAATTGAAATAAAACATCATGGTGTATTCCATGAACGTTAGAAAGAAAAAGTGACCAAATACACATTTAGGGTCAATGGTGAAAGGGTCACAATGCTTATTAAGTAATTTTATACGGATTTGTGTCGATCATTTTTAGTTGAATATAGAGGTGGGGAATCATATATCATAACCTTTAATAATGACTAACTGATATGGATATATTCACTTATTGGGGTACTATTCAAATTCTTTTCATAAATTAAAAAAATAAAAGTCTGACATTGAGAACCATCATTGTAAAAATATTAACAAACTATCCTTAGACCATGGTAGATAATATATTAATCAAGAATTAATTGATTATTTACAGTAGTTTGGGATTCTATCTCAACTTACACATCCTTATTAACCACAATGGAATAATGTGACTGAAATGATGAACCAAACTCTATTAGACAAGGTGAGATCATGGATGAGTCATGAAATTCTTCCCTTATTGTTTTGGGTATATTATTTACAAACAACTATACATATACTAAACCAAGTTTAAACTAACGAAAACAAGGTATTATATACAAACATTGGTGTGGAGATAAACCCTCATTTTCAAACTTATGAGTGTGGGGTTGTGAAGAATATGTTAAAGCTATTTTTGGATACAAACTTTCCACTAAGGCACTGGGTGTATATTTATAGGTTACCAAAGGGATACTAAATGATATTATCTATATGATTATTTAGATAAGAAAGTTTTTCTTAAAAATTGTCTCATATTTCTTGAAAGGGATCACATATCTAAAATAGATAGTTGGAGTGATATAGGCATTGAAAAATACCATGATCAAGATATACAAGAGTTTAAGTAGGAACACATTTTACAAAGATAGGATGAAAATGAATTTTTGGATACATAAGTACTACATAGAAGTAGGAGAGAGGTTAGACAACTAGACAAATAAGGTTTTCTAATCACTAAGAATAGTGATTCATTATTATTTGATAATAATGTTATTATAACCTATGAGAATTTAGTAGGTGGCAAAGAAGCTAGAAAATGGAATGAAGCTCTGAATTCTAAAATGGATTCCATATACCAAAACCATGTCTGTGTTTTGGTAGATTCTTTAGTGGATGTAAATACCATTGTTTTTAACTGGATATTCAGGAAAGATACTATATATATATGAACAAGTCAGAACCTATTTGGCATAACTAGTTGCAAAATATTTTAAATAGTGTTAAGGCATAAACTATAATGAAATTTTTTCACTAGTTTCTATGATAAAATCGATCATAATTATAATTTCCTTAGTATCTTACCATAACTATTATATTTGATAGATGTATGTCAAAAATAACATTACATAATGGGGACCTTCAGGAAGATTTATATATGTCACAACTAGAAGGGTTTATGGATCCAAAGGATTGATAAGGTATAAAAGTTACAAAGATCCATTTATTGATTAAAACAATCATTAATTTCATAAAATATTTGGTTTGATGAATCTATAATAAAATATGGTTTCATAATGAATGAATGTGATCCTTGTATCTATAAATAGTTTAGCAGGAGTACATTTATTTCCCTGCTAGTTTATAGCGATGAAATACTACTTATTAGAAATAAAATAAAAGTATTACAGTCTATTAAGGCCTACTTAGACTCTTTATTCTCATAAAGGACTTAGGTGAATAAGCATATATTCTGGGGATCAAGATCCATCGTTATTGATCCAAAAACATTTTTAGACTATGTCGAAGTACATACATTGAAAATATATTGTAGAGATTAATAATAAAACAATACATGATGGGACTATTTCCAATGTCACGTGATATTTATCTTTACATGAAAATGTGTCCATAGTCAAATGAGGAAATAAAGAGGACGGATGGAATTTCATATGTGTTAGTGATTAGGTCAGCGATGTATGTTATGTTATATATAAGGTTAGGTATTTTATATTCCTTAGTGTGATTGGAAGATATCGAGCTGACTCAGGTGAACATCATTGGATATCAGTCGAGACTATCCATAATTATCAAAGGAGTACTAAGGAAGTTTTCCTAGTATATGGAGGAGTTGAGGAACTATTAATCATGTGATATAACTATGATAGTTCCAAAATAGATCATAATGGTCTAAAATTACAATCAGGATACATCTTCACTCTCAGTGGAGGTGTTGTGAGCTAGAAGAGCTCAAAAAAATCAAAGTTGTTGAATCTATAGTGGAGTCCAAGAACATTGCATTTTCTAAGGTAGCTAAAGAATCATTTTAGATTCTAAATTTAATCTAATATCTTAATTTCATTTCATAAAATTAAAGACCATATCACACTATATTGCAACAATAATCCAATGGTGTATTTTACAAAGGATCTAAGGTCAAATCAGTAGACGAAGCACATAATTAATAAATATCATCATTTGAGAGTTTTTTATTAAAGAGATAATGTATCAACGAGCATAGTTTCCATACATGAAAATGTAGTGGATCTATTAACAAAATCCTTAACTCATCATAAACATGATCATCATGTGAGAGCTGGTGGAGTAGAATTCATTAGAAGAAGGATCTAGTCCATGTGGGATTCTGTTAGAGTTGGTGTCCTATAACCAAATATATATAATTTAGATTTATTTTATATATTAAGAAGAATATATTTAGAAAATATATTCTTAAATATTTTTCATTGTTCAGTGTGAATTTAATATAAAAGTTTCCTAGAGTATCTGTCACATTTAAAAAGGTCATAGCAGTTCCCTATTGTGATATGAACCTTAAAATGTAATGATTATATTATTAAATATTGTTCTAAAGCGGGATAACATTATATGATGGGACACATGGTATGTTAATTTCTAGGTGTGAGTTGTAATAAGTGGATGATACATTATCTCATGAAGCTCACACTTGGTAATATCTAATATGGGGGATTATGAGAACAAACCCGCCAGTGGAAATTCCATATATGTTTGTTATTGGATATTACTATCTATGAGTGTGTATAATGTTCCTTAAACATTAATATTATTTTAAATACACTACAAGACATGTTAACTTAGATGTATTATAGTAAACCATGATAATATATGTTCCTGGTGATGTTGGGTACATTAGGTATGTCATGAATGATACGTTATTAATGAATATGTTGAGGAAATGTTTTTACCTTCCATCTCTATGAAAGTTAATATCGCATAACTTTGATTGAAATGGACCCATCACATTAAATTTGATGGCCATGTTCAATTTATGAGTTCATTTAATATATTCAAGTAAAAACGTATCAAAAATATACATTGATTAAATGAGTGTGAAACCTTGATGATGATATATCATAACAAAGGTATTATATTACACAGTGAAAATTCATATATGGTTGTTGTCTTTGTGACATATATTCATCATGTATGTGTTCCTTGAGTTGTTCCTAAATGTTAATCTTTGACATTAAGATAAATAGCAAATATTCCACTAATAAAGAGGCCTAGAGGTTCACACTCATCGTGATTCCTTTTATCACAGTTAAATATTGTTTATATTTAATAGTTGGAATAAATAATATTCTTGAGAACAAGATGTAATATTTATTTAATATTTATTAAATTATTTTAATTATTAAATAATTATTTTTTAATAAGGTAATTTATTAATTATTAAAATATATAACACATTATTATCACTTGTTATACATGTGGTAATAAATGATTATTTATTTATAAAATAAATAATTTATTTAGTTACATGAATATTAAACAAATATTTCTTGCCAGACTATGAATAGAAAATTTATTTATTTATTGAATGAAAAATATTTCTTTAAACATTTATTTAATAATTCAATAAATGTGGAGGATGATGAACAATGTGGTTTTATTCAGGGATAAATATTTATTTAGGATACTATAAAATAAATATTTGTTATTGCATAGGTTTTTTATTGTCACATGTAAAATAATAATAATAATATTATTTATATGTAATGATAATTATTAGAGATTAATTTATATTTGAGAGCCTTTGGGAAATTAATTGTAATTAAACCCTAACTATGTCTCTATTTATAGATAGATATGTCAACAATATAAGGGTTAATCATTTTGCACAATAATTTTCTATTAGATCTCCCTTAACATCTCTTTCTCTTAATACCAAGAAGAATAAGAGAAATTTATTTAAAACCAAAGTAACATGATGTGATCACTGATAAAAACACAAAATGATCCATCAACCATGCTAGTGATCGATGTTTTATTGGTGTTATTCAGAGATCGGAGGAGAACATGTACATCAACACTACAGGGGCTCTAAATTAGTTCCTCGCCACACAATGACGATACACCGACCGAGTTATAATTATTAAAACCATTGATGAAGAAAGGTCTAAAGATTGGTGTAATATTTCTTCTTACATTTTATATTAATTATAAATTAACATGAAAATAACACCTCGCTTGGTTATGAAAAAAAGATTTTTCAATATTCTTCAAAAAAAATTTCTTTTTTCATATCATTCATGTCATGTACACAACAAATTATCTGTTAAATATGAAAAAATATGAGTTAGTGAAAGACCTAGTAGGAGATTCTTCTGTATCTAGATGAAACAATGATATTGTTATTTTTTTCCAAGGAATGAACTAACCCACAATTTACTGCCGCAATACCCAATACTCAATAATTCATAAGTCGCTCCTTAAATACGTAAAATGTCTCACACACCCACAACACCATGACAAATAGTTTATATCTTTAGAATATCACTGATGAATTGTCTTGTGCATCGGTCATACCCTGATGCACGGGTATTATCAATCAAACTCTTCAAATTACACCCTGAAGTCATTTCATAAGATGTTATTATAGATCCATAACACGCCAGCTACCAGAATCATTGATCACCTCTATTATCGCCATCAAACCATCAATATATATTACTTTCTAGAAAAAAATTACAAGCAAACTTTTACCATGAAACCCTAGCATCCCACAACATGACGTAGATCTCCACCCTTTTTAAATAAGTTTCATTATCCACAAGGAAACATCACATCATGGGATTAAGTAAACGACCACTATTAAACCATAATGCATGGTTTCAATATTCTACAATAGTTCATTAAATAGGTACCTTTCTCATCAAACCCCACAACCTTTACTCGATGCGTTAATCCCAATATTATAATTCCAATGGATCAATAGACCTCATGAAACATGGTCGATCATCGATTGTCACCTCCATCCTACAACATGGACCAACCCCTAGGGTATAACCACCTTCATCCATAGAGACAAACTGAAATGATATGTTGGTCCCAATTATTAACCCCCAGATCTCAAGGACTCATAGAACTAAAACACACTCCACCTGTAGAGGCCCTAACAATATTTATCACCATTGAAGCCTATATAAGTTATTACCTTCATCTTAATAAAATTTCAACCGATGTTATTATATCATATAGGGGTCTCACTCAAACTTTTAAACAACCACTACAACTAATTATCTTATACTGAGACATACTACTCGACCATTATTTTATTAGTGATCAGCATGATCAACCCACACTCCTCTATGGAACCAAGAATAAGATCCATGGAAAAAAAAATGATACACCACCACTTCCTCTAGGAAAAAAACCACAAAAAGAATAATGAATCCATCATTTATCCAATTTCACTGTAGTTCACTAGGGAAATATTCATCGTACACATTTCCAACCACACCCAATGTTATAAAAGAAACTATCCACTGACAATTCATGCCAACACCAACCAAATAACCTAAAGGACATTCTCCAATTTCCCTTCAGAAAACCAAATATTCCTTTAACCATGAAACCCAACTCTCAGATGGCATTTCAATATGCATCACCAATCATGCCACTTCTTATCATGCCTCAAGACTACCACATCTCCTATTCTCATTGCCTCTTTAAGAAGTAACAATGAATTTTAATCACTATAAGGTCATTCTTTGGTTTAAAGGTTAAATACATGGATAGAACTCACACTTAGCCATACCAAACTACTTAAGAACCCTCCCTATACCCCTTTATTGTCTTTATAACAAGATTCAAATCAGAAACCATTGAATACAACATCACTTATGCTACTGCTTGGTCTAATTTTCTGAAACCCTTACTTAGATCATGCTTTACAAAACAAATAAATCATACGAAAAGATAAAATGGTCAATCCCATACTAATAGATTATAGACACTGAAGGTGTACACAACATTTAAAATGAAAAATTGTGAACATTTATCAAAACACCCCACTCGCTTGCCAGTTGTGACAAGGAGAACAACCCACTCACCTACCTCTCAAGTCCTGTGAAAATAGACCATTGACCAACCGGTACAAAACCAAGGGCTGAAAAGTGAGACCATTATCCAACACTTCTATAATCCTATCTCTCTCACTTAAATCCATATCTTAACTCCCCATGGTGACAACTATAATGACCCATGATTTTGGACCCTTTAAATTAATATTATCATAAATAGATCATGTCCAACGTAACATGGAACTAACAGAACACCTGACTAAAACAAACAAACAAATATTAAAATTACATCAATAATATAATAATTAGTCAAAAAATATAATAATCTTTTAAAATAATTACATATTATTTTTATCTTTGATTAATTTTCTAAAAATTATGTGGTTCGAAAAATAATTTAAAAAAAGTATTATATTATAATTTATTAAATTAAATTGATCACTAATACAAGATTATTAAAATATGATAGATTTATATTTATAACCTAATATTTCAATAATAAATTATTTAAAAAAATTATACAATATGATTTTATACACTTGCTATTTAACTAGGTCATTTTTTTAATGAAGGCAATTTTTCATTATATATTGTATTTTCATTTAAAAGATAAATTTATAAATTTTATAATTTTAATTTGAAAATATTAACTTCATTTTTAAATTTAAAATTTTAATGTAATCTTAGGATGATTTTTTGAAACTTTTCTAAAATATTTGATTTTTAGATGAATAGTGAAAAATAACTTTTTAAAAAACTATAAATTTTATTACTTTATCATTATATAATAAAAATATAGAACTGAATAAAACAATTAAATATTAAAATATGTATTTAAAAGTTAAATATTTATATTTTAAAATTATTTATTGAATTTTGATATCCTATGATTAACATTTTAAGGACTTAAGTAGTATTTTCAAATAAAAACAATATTTAGTCAATTATTTTAAATAAATATTATCCTAAAATAATTTTTTTAGCTAGATTTAATATAAATTTTTTTTTGTATTATAATAAACCAATTCATATATTTAATATTAAATATATTTATAATTTTATCCCAAAAATAAATTTTATGATTAAATATATAATTTTCCTAAAAACTGGGTTTTACGCGTTACACGAGTTAATGTTAAAATTGATTTTTCTTATACATAGATATTTTATCATATAAAATGGATTTAATATTTTTAATCATTAGGTAAAAATTATCTAGAATGGAAAACTTTTTTTAGGCATTAATATTAAAATACTTATGTAAAAATTATTTATCATGGTAAAATGAAAAATGCTAAAAGTGAAAATTCTAAGAGTAACTGGATTTAAAAATATTTAAAACATGTTTTAAAATTAATGGTTGAGGTATCATCAAACTTATATAATTATATAATCCATTATTTTATATTTTTTTGTCCTTTAGACTAGTAAAACATGTTCTCTCATTATATTTAATTTGATATATTTTCAAAATTTTCATTCTCACCACTTATAAAAGGCGCCTCTCACCACCGCTTCAAGACAACCCTAAAATATGGTTTACTATTTAAACACTATCATTTTTTATTCCCCTATAACCCTATTCCTTTTTCTTAATAACAAGTTCATAATAAATTATCCTAATAACTCCATTTCCAAGGATTCCTCAAAGGGAAAGCGTAAGTTTTCAATGTGATTACTCATTTTCCCTAACATATCTTATAATATTTCTTTCTATCCCAGATATAATTTTCTCAATTACATATAATGAAATAATTATTTTTTATAATTAATTTTATTATTGTAAAAGAATAACTACAAGAAAAATTCCCCCTTTTACATTAATAAAATGAATGCATCATTAATGTGTTTACAGACTACAATATCTACAAAGTAATATATCTCATTTTTTATTTCGTTTCATTATTAGTTGTTTAAATATCTTAAAATATTATTCTAGGAATAAATATTATCTACATAATATCATTATTATTTAATAATAATGATATTATTACAAAATAATCCACTTTCATAATCATAATCATCCATTAATTATTACATGTTCATGTTTGAGTTAGTCTGATCACCTACTTGGGAAATAATATAAAACAATATCATGGATGAATGTAAGAACATAATTACTGATAAAATTTGATATTAATTTTTAAATAAATATTTTTTTTGTCATTTTATATAAATATGAATATTATACTCATTAATTAAGATTCCACCATTCATTTCTTAAAAATCACTGAAACATGTTTTTCACCAATTTCATCTACAAGAATCATAACCAAAACCACCATATAATGAAATTATGAAATTATAAATAATTATAAAACATAAATTAAAGTAAATTTTATTTTCTAGAAATGATGAGGATTTGGAGAAGAGTGAATAAAAATACTAGTAATATGAAACTGGTTTAAAATGACAAAGATTACAGACAACTGATATTATAAATCGAAAATAACTAACTAATATATAAATAGATAATAATTATAAATGTGGATTATAAAATTTGATGTATAAAACAGGTTTTTAATACATTTTATTAATTATTTATGTTTTTCATATAGGATCTTATGGTGAATTTAGCTATGTGGGGAAACGAGGTATGTGTTTCGTTTCTCTAATTTAATTTATTGAGACATATTTGTTAATATACAACATGATTTATTTTGAATTGTGTATCTACTAACACATTAATAATTTATTTCATGATAATCTCAGTATTAATTTTATTTAATGTTTCATTTTAAATCATATCCTTGAAGGGGTTTTTATTTAAATTTTACTCGATCCGTAACAAATTCCAGGACTCAAATTATTTCTCCTTGATTCATAAATTCTTTGTTTCATTCTGAACATCTAAGCCACTTTTATCCTACAAATTCAACTTATCATGGGTATTTTTCTATTTTTATCTAGTAATGATACTTCTTCTCATTGATATCATCTTTATTGATCAAATACCTTCCCAATAAAAGATTGACATTAGAATGAATAACTCTCATTCTTTCCAACAAATCTATTCCTCCATGTCTATGTTTTTTGTCCCACCGGTGTTCTCTACTTTTGGGAACCCAAATAGGAATTATTTTCAATTATATTAATAATTATATTTAAATATTTTCAAAATGAAATTATAATACAATTTTTGTAGATTTTTGTATTATAACAAATGTATTTAAAAATATTAAAAAATGTTTTCCATCCTTTCAAAATAAAATGTTTTATCTTCCATAGCACATTTATTTTGATAAATTTTATTCCATTCCAATAAAATATTATATATTTTTCTTTCTAAAAATTAAATTATATCCAAAGCATTCACTTAATGTTTTTTAAAATAACTTTTCAAAGTTACTAATAACTTTATCTTTTAACAAATATGGAAAAAATGTATTCTAAACTTTCTTTTTAATGTTTTCTGTGTGAACAAATATTTCTACCTCCTTTGTTATTTTATATGAAACATTATCCTTTTGATTTCATGGTTTCTAAAAGAAGTTATTTTTCACATAGTTTTAAAAAATATGTCTTTTAAAATTATTTCAAAATATCAGGTATATTTCATATTTCCAAAGAGATTTTTCTAAAACTCTTAAAAAATTAATCAATGTTTTTGTCCATTGATATATTATATTATATTTCTAGTATATTATTCAAATGATATAATCCGCCTTTTTATGAATGGATTATGAAATTATTTTTCAATTATATAAATGTTCCATCATTTCCTTTGTCTTACCTAGTCTGACTAAAAGTTACTTTTTTTATTATAAAAAGTATGTTCTATCCCCTCCAATAAAATAAGCACTCAAGGAGGGAGAAAATAGTGTAATATAAGAGAAAACCCTATGAAAATACCTTTCACTCTAAAATGAGTGTCCCAAACCATCAAAAATGATTAATCGCTCTCCCGGGTGTTTGCACCTTGCAAGTTCATTCCCAAATAAGTTAGTCTACCCCCAACTGTGATGGATTTGCAGTCCCAAGGGAGCCTCCATAGAACACCTCATAATTTTGTAAATCCAATCCCATGGAATCACATGCCTCCCCTGATCCAGTTTCACCATATCATCAAAATATGACTCCACTTCAGACACCTGAGAATCACACTCTCTACAAACTTGAAGACCTATGAGTAATACCCATGCCTCCTCCACAAGGTAACTACCAAGACCATAAAATGTGATGAACTCCATGATAAATGATCCAAAAAAGTCACATATGACCCCTCATCCTACCATCAATCCATTCCGGATAGATACATCCTTGTTAAGCTTCAACATGGTGGTAGGGGGTTCCAACAAACCCATATTCCTACCAAACTGGCATATTTGGATGGTCTGTTAAGAATATTTCACACTAGAACCAAAATTTTTCCCCATTTAAACATCAAAAAATAACTCTCGGATTAACTATCTAACCCTCATTGAATAAAAGACACATAAAATCGGGAGCCCATATGAGATTGATTCTTGGCCTCCTAGATGGTCCAGTAAATAAAAGTGAAAATGATGGAATGAACATTTCATTCCATGCTATTGTTCTATGCACCTTGAATGTTTATAAACCTATTTTTTCATCCAATTAAATTCCATTGGGAAGAACCTATTTTCTATTTCTTTGATTAAAGGGTGTTCACAATGATTACATATATCAATTTACTGATGAAATTATTGACTTAACAATATAACTCTATCTATACGATTTAAATATAATATGCTTTATTATGATTATTGAAGGGTATTTACCTAGACTGTTATTGAATATCTTAGTAACCCCATTTATTTTCTACAATTATATCATATTATGGTGAAATTATAATTTTTTTACTTATTTGATTCCTTTTGAAATGTATATGAAACTATTTTTCACTCCATGGGTTCTTTATGATGAATGATTGATTTCTTATGGAACACATATATATGGATGATAATGGGTAGGGTCCAATATCACCCTCTAATGTATTTATTTAATTTTATATCTCATGAGATATTTATGCTTGGACATAATGAGTTTGTTCACATAGCCATATACATAATGAGATTGCTCACTATTTTAGGCAAATTCATAATGAGTTTTTTCACATTGGTGTGGGAAGAATATGTTTTCTCATTTGATTTTACTATACTTATTTTTGTGTCAAATATCTATGTTTTTTTGAAGTTATCTTACATTTATAAGTTAATTTTCATTTCAATCTATGTTAAATTCCATGTTTATTAGTCATTTAAAATATATTAAACACGTTTATGTTATGTATATCCTTATTTAATGTGTTATGATATATGTTTTGTTGGGTACAACCTTATTATGTATCTATATTATACCCATATACTCACCTTATGCTCATTGATGATCATTAATTATTATTTCTTGTGCTTACCCTTACTAATTGTTTAATCTCACCAATTTCTTATATTTTCATTTCCTATGGTTATGATAGAATGTAGTATATATTATGTGTCTAGAAAATTATATTATATGGGGAATTTATGGGATATATTGAAGGCTTGTTATGAATTACTCGGTTTTTTATATAGTGGTGAAAATTTCAATTGGTTGAAAAAGAAATGGGGTTTGTTAGTTAAGGATAATTTAAGGGTTGATAAGTAGAGGTTGATATTAATTTCAATCATATAGATAACCCTTTATGTTATTTGACGTAATATTGAATATTTTAGGGATTAAGATATGGTGAGTTTAGTGAAACCCATAAGAATAAGTCTAAGTATGGTATAACATCCTAAATTTTCAATAATATAGAGATTTTGTGGTTCTCCTAATAATTAAATTCATGTCTTGATACTAAAAGAATATTCACACTTTGTTATAGATGTACCTAGGGGTAATAACCCCAAATAGGGTAGATTGAATATTAACTTGAACGTAACCTACTGAATGATAAAGTAGCTTAACTGCACACTTGATTTGACACTATCAAGGGCTATTCATTGGATAATTCATATTATATTTACGAACTATTTTTAAGTATTTGTAAATATTTATATTATAAAACCTAATATTGAATTTTTATGGGTAACTTATATTAAATCATGAAGATTCATGAGTAAATGTACATATTAATTGATATGTGTTTTATGGGTAAATATTAAGTCAAACATTGAGAGAATATATTTCAATGATTTTCTGGTTTAGAATATTGTAAGAATGTTCATGATAATTTTGCGACAATTGTTTTTAAGATTGTGCTAATATATATAAGAGATTCTAAATTAAATCAACATAGATTTAAATGTAAGTATTAAAGGGTAAAATGGATTTTTCATTGGATAAGGAGTCATAGGATTAATTTTCCATATTCATGTGATCATTTAAATTGATTTTATTGATTAAAATTTTTGGTTTTAGTATTTGGTTGAAACAGGATCATGAAAATTAATATAAGAATGGTACGTATCTAGAAACCACTACGTCTGATAACTAAATAAGTTAAATACGTAAATAGTTGAGAATCTTTTTATATACCTATTTTGATAGAAAATGTAATTTTCCAAGACATACTTAAGGTAGTGGTGTTGATATGTTAATATAAATAAAATATAGATACTCATAGTTATTTTCATTATAGAGTGATATTTATTGATGATATTATGCTATATTCTACAAGGTATGGGGATTATGTGAAACATATAAGAATTTTTCACCAGTATTGTTTTATTTAAATGTTTGGAAACATATATTAAATGGTATCAATAACCTTGAAAAGTGGTTTTATGAGAAGATTATATTTGGGGGGTTACTATTTAGGAACACATGAAAAAGGGTTGGATATATCTTAGGTTTAATAATTTCTTGATGTTGAGAAAATGAAGGGTTAATTGACATTAAAAAATTAAGTTAGACAATATTGATATCCATGAGATTAATAATTGAGTCATGATATTTATAGTTAATTTAATTTCATTTTTTTATTATGATATGTATTTTATACTGTGTGATTTTATAACCAAGAAATTTATATCATTTAAGGGATTAAGATAGTGTTAATTTCAAGAAGAATATCTAAATTTAATGTGGTTTAATATCTTGGAAATTCACATTATTTCAGGAATGTTATATTTTATAGAATTTATGATTTGGGAATATATATATATACTAGGGTACAATATTGTATGAAATATTAATATTATTGAAATAATGATAAGTAAATTAATATTTTATATGTGTTAAGGTAGATGTTATATTCGATGTTATGTTCCATATTATAAATATATTAAAAATATCCTTGCATATATTCATCAGTTATTAATAATTAAAATTGTGAAGATTAAATTAATTTAATGAGGTAGAATGCAATTACTAGAGATGTTGAACCCTTTAAATTAATACTATCATCAATAGATCATGATTCATGAAACATGGAACAATCACAAAAACAACATAAAACTAATCAATACATGTTAAAATTACATGAAGAATATATTCATTATTAGATAAAAAGGTAACAATAAATTAGAATAATTAAACATTATTATTTTTATTGATTAATATTTTAAAGCGGATGATTTTATAAGAACCATTTAAAAGGGTTATTATATAACATAAGCTTTCATAAATTCATGTATCTTCACTGAAGAGGATATAAATTGAGAAATCAAGACACTTTCCTAAAACATTTTTTGTAAAGATACAAGGAAACATGAATAAAAATAATTGATAAAAGGCACATAATATTATGAGAATCACAAATGTTTTTATGCAATGTTCATAACCTATTCATTATTAAATGAATACATGAATTTAGTTGAGGAATAAAATTAAAATTATTCTTAGTTTTCTAAGATTTTACATTGATAAAATATTATCATAGGAACGAATTATAGAGGTTAGGAACTTCATCAATAGAAGGAGAATAGATACCTAATAATTAGACTGACTGAAGAAGACCTGATCTTTCACTGAAGATCAAATGTTTTTGATAAAGACCAATAGGCTAATTCCAAGATGTTGATAAATATATTTATGGTGTACATGAGTAATTATGATCCCACAGGCTCATGGAGGAAGATCAATGTAAAGAAGAATGATTAATTTCTACTAGTGGATCAACACAGAGTAGAAGGAGCTTCTGAATGGTGATTTTAACTAGTTGTTTAAGATGCTCGAGGCCAGGGGGTCTAACAAGTCAATAAAAAGAGAATAAATTTTGGGTGTCTATCAAAACAATTAATAAGAGTTGGTTGTTTGGGTGTAGAACTAGGATCAACTAGATAATTGAATACTATGGTTTATAACCAATTTCTATCTAATTATTGAAAAAATTATAGTATAGAATCTAGTTTTAGGGGTTTAACCAACATTTAAAGAAGTGGGTTTTTTGCATTGAATCTTACAAATATCATGTGTTGTGATATCTCTAATTATTTTTTCATATGAGGTGAGGTTGTAAGACATTATTGACTATATTGGTAAAAATAATAAGTTCAAGTGTTTTAATTAAAATGAATTAATTAATAAATTTAAACCACTAATTCACCTCCCTAATGGTCAATCTGGCCTGGGGGACTAAGGTATTTTACCTTAATAAATTAAGTTGTTCATAGATGAAAGTTTATTATAATAGGTAATTATTAGATTTATAAATTAATATTTTAATATTAAATTATCTATAAATTTATATGAAATAATATTAAAGATACTTGAAGTTTAAAAAGTCATTCTTTTAAATAATGTAATTTTCATTAAATATTGTATTTTACTTTTAAAGATAAATTTATAAATTTTGTAATTTAAATTTGAAATAAAAATAAATTTTTGGATTAAACATGTCAATATTATCATAATTTGATTTTTTAAAACATTTTTAAAATATTTTATTTTTATTTGAATAGAAAAAAATTAATGTTTTTACAAATAACAGTATCTTTTATGAATTTATCATTATATAAGAAAAAATTATGTGTATAAAAAATTTTATTTCTAAAAATGTGTTGAAAAAATAAAAAATATAAATTTTCAAAATACTACATTGAATTTATATAAACTATGATTATAATTTTAGCGACTTAAGTAATATTTTACAATAAAAACTATTTTGGTCGTTTCATTAAATTAAATTTTATCTTGATAAAATATGATTTTGTATTTATTTTAAATAAATATAAATTTTATTTTTGTTAGAACAAAACATATTATATCATTAAAATAAAGTATATTTATAATATTATTTCATTCATAAATTTTAAGCTCATAAATACACTTTTTCCAAAAATGGGTCTTTATACATTACGTGTACTAATATTACAATTTATTTTTCTTACACATAGAAATTTTATCTAATAAAATGTATTCTAAATTTGGAATAATTAAGTCTGAATTTTCTAATAATTATCATTTTATTTTTATACATTAAAAGTAAACTACATGAATAAAAATTAGTTACCATGATGAAACCAAAAATGGTAAATATGAAAATTCTAAGAGTACAAAACTTAAAAACGTACTTAAACATGTGTAGAAGTTAATGTCTGAATTATTATGACCATTATCGCATCCTAATATCCATTATTTTACATTTTGGGGTCTTTTTGACATATGAAACATTTCCTATAACCTCTATTTCCAATGAATCCTCAAAGGAAAATCTCAAGTCCTCAATGTGAGTAATTGTTTTCACAACATTATTTATTTATTTCATTACAAAATGTAATTATATAATTCTTATATAATTAAATCAGTTTTATTTTTATAAATAATATTATTATGCTAAGATAATAACTTCTACCCACCATTACCCTATTTTATTAATGAAAAACATCTTTACTATTGGTGCAGACTACAACCTCCATGATGTAACGTATCTTATTTTTCATTTAGTTTATGTATTATTAATTTAACTCTTATAATATATGATTCATGACCTAAATATTATCAAAATAATATCATTATACTTCTTTAATAGTTATATTATGTCAAAATAAACCACTTTCCTAATCATAATTATCCATTAATTATGGTTTGTCCATGTTTGGGTTGATCTACCAACCTATTTGAATAATGCTATAAAATAATGTCATTAATGACTATGAAAACCTAATTAATGTTAATATATTATATAATTATTTAAATAAATATTTTATTTTGGTTATTTAATGGTAAAATTAATATTAAACTCATTAATTAAGATACCACCTTTCATTTGTTAAAAATCGTCAAAACATGCTTGTCAGTAATTTCATCTACATGGATCATAACCAAAAACCCTCATAGATTAAAATTATAATATTTTACATAATTATAAAAAATCAATTCCAATACCTTATATGACATGAGAATGATTAAATTTTGGAGAATAATGAAGAATAATACTTCATATATGAAACTTTTTCAAAATGATAATGATTACTCACACCCAATATTAAAAAAGATAATAGATAACTAATATAAATATAGATAATATTTATAAATAATTTTTATAAAATGTTGGAATGGGATCTGAAATACTTTATTGAGATATTTATATTTTTTATATAGGATCTTAGAGTACATTCGACTAAGCGAGGAAATAATATAAGGGTTTATTGTATCAAATATAATTTCTTATGATGTATTTCTTAATATACAAAATGTTTTCTTTCATAATAGTGTATATAATTCACTATTAATATTTTGTATCATGATCCTGTAATTATTCATGTTATTTAATGTTTTAATTTAAATCATACCCTTCATGGGGTTTTTATTTAAATGGTACATGAATCGTAATTGATTTCTGAACTCTAATTTTTTTCCTTGACTCATAAATTCACTACTTAGTTATGATCTCATAATCCCCCTTATCATTAAAATTCCATTTTTTTGTGATTTTTTCTCTTATTCTTTAGTGAATTTACTTATTTCCTTTAATATCATATTCCTTAAAGAACTATCTTCCCAAATATATGTTTTACGTTAGAAAGAATAACTCTCATTCATTCAAATGGATCTTTTCCTCCGTGACCATATTTTCCTTCCCATAAAAATTCTCCAATATTTTAGGTAACTCTAATATGAATTATTTTCGACAATCACAATAAACCATTTTAACTTTTTTCAAATGGAAAATCTAGTAGTCATTTTATAATGTTGGTTTTTAAATATAGGTATTTTAAAATATTAAAAAAGTTTTTCAACCTTTCAAAATCAAATATTTAATATTCCTCTTCACATTTTTTTTGATAACATTTATGTCTTTTCAATGATCTATTATTGATGTTTGTTCTTCGAAATTAAACGTTTTTTAATTTTTTCACTTCATCTTTATGGAAATAAATTTTGAAAGTGACCCGTAACTTCTCCTTTTTATAAATATGTTAAAAATGTATTTTGGAATCTAATTTTAATGCCTTCCATGTGAAAAATTATTTCTTCCACCTTTTTCATTTTATATGTAACTTTATCTCTATATTTTCATGGATTCTAAAAGAAATTATTTTTCTCTTAGTTTTACATAATATTTATTTTAAAATGATTTAAAAAATCAATGATATTTCTTATTTCCAAAGAGGTTTTCTCTAAAACTCTTAAAAAGTTGTTTTCATCCCATTCACTATCCCTTTATTATATTATACATTATCAAGAATAGTTTCAAAATAATAACATCCATCTTATTCATCAAGAAGACATATTAAATGATATTTTCTATCAAATAAATGATTCATCAATTCTTTTTTCATTCCTAAACATTGAAGGATTAAATTATTAATATTTATTCCAATGTATTTCATTTTTAAATACATTGTTTTCCCTTTATTTTATTAAATGGTATTCATCTATATTTCATCCATTGATTTATTGAGGAAATTATTTACTTAACCATATACCCTTTATCTATACAGTGTAAATATCATATTCCCTATTGTCATGATTTATGGGTATTTACCTAGAAAGTTACTGAATATATTTGGATACCCATTTTTTATATTGGTTTATCATGTTATGATGGAAATATTTATGTCTTATTTATATGATTCCATTTTAAAAGTATATAAAACTCATTTTGTTTCTATGATTTACTTATGATGAATGATTTATTTCCTACTAAAAAAATATATAGATGATTATGGGTGGGGTATTATATCACCCTCTAATACATTGGTTTATGTTTATGTCTCATGATATATTTAGACATGGACAAAATGAGTTTGTTCACATATGTGTGGGAATAATGAATTTAATCATATTTTTAGGCGTGGACATAATGAATTTTTTGACATGGGTGTGAGAATAATGAGTTTTATTATAAGAAATGGACCATAAAAACATTGCTTAATCATGATATTTGAGGGAATGGTTCATTTTATTACATTTTAAGTATCTTTACGGTTTAGTGTTTTAGACGATTAGGTCATAACTCTTACATAACAAACACATATATTACAAAGTAGACAATTCTACTTAGTATCCATTTTTCTAATAATATATAACTTTTAGAATTAAACATGTTTTTTTTCATGAAAATTATTCATGGTATTCAACTTGACTTATTCATTGTTCTTACTCATCCTCAAACCCTATAAAAATTATTTTAAAACGTGTGATGATCACAAAATCTCAGTATTGAACATAAAAAAAATTCATTAATATAACATAAAATAATAAGAAGCATAAAATTTTTATATTTATCTAAAAATTATTTGATTTTATGATATAAATCATATAGGTATGAAAAAAATACTTTTTTCTCAACGAAAACCTTTAAACCCCATAAAAATATAATAAAAACTCGTACAATAAATTTAGAGCATTATATTCATAACCCTTGTTAGAAATAATAGAAGCCTAGTTTAATCCATAATTTAATCCTCCTTGGTTAATTCCCTCTTTCATTCACATCAATACAAGGAACCTTACGTAATGAATTAGAGATCTATAACAAGATCACCTGATGTATAAGTTGTATAGGGTTTTCCCCTCATATAAGTTGTATCAGGCTAACCCATTTTATATGTTATATCAGGATCACGTTTTATATAAGATTTATCAGGCCCACCCTTGGCCATCTATAATTATCAAGTACCATATCATAAATAATCATTTTATGTTTTCACTTTTTTATCATAAAACCATTAAAAATGCTTTTGTAACCATAAGGAAGATATTTTCAGATATTGAAATACTCTTTCCTTTTGAAACCCATTATCAAAACTAAAAAACATATAAAAAGAAATTAGGTATTTTCTTATAAGAATATATTAAATCTTGTAAGGAATTAAAACATAAAATAATGTTTAAGGTGGTGGGAAAAAATTTGACGCCGTATATGTTAAATAAGAACATTTATTTTGTCTTTCTATCATAATTTTCATTAAAAATATTTATTTTTAAAATAATTTGAAATAATAAAGTGATATAAAATTTCATTTATAGTATATTTATATTCAGATTATTGCATTCATAAAATAATTTAATGGATATTTACATTTAATAAGGATATTTAGAAAATAAATCTTTAAAACAATTAAAATAAGGTTTTTAATGTATAGTGTCTCAGACCTTTAGTGTGAATCCTCATATAAATTATTTATCTTCCTTAATAATAAACTTATGATAATTACTTATTTCTTATAAAAGTTTTTTCATGTTTTATTTTATTTTATTTGTTTTCATGTTATATTCAATTACTAAATTATTTAAATTCATGTTGGATGTTTTGATGATATTCAGTTCATATGTCCAAAATGACTTTGATATGTTGAATATAGTCAGAGATGTAAATATTTCATCATATAAAGAATAAAAACCTTGAAATAATTATAATTTTTATCAAATAATTACACTTGTAAAACTGGCCATGAAAATTGGTTATGGAAAATAAACTATGTTACAATAATGAAGACGTTAGACCGTATGCACGTATGAGTAATATATCTATTTTCCAACAATAATGATGGAAAGAAGAAAATCCTTATTCTATATTTTAATAAATACTTTTATATAATAAATATCATACTATTTCTTTTAATATATATATATATGTAACAGTCTTTTGATGTTGTTATGAAAAACAAATCGCATCGTCTTGTGGAAGTGGAAATCCAAACATACTCATGAACGAGGCTATTATTTTTCAATTAATAGAAAACATATATGATATATTATCTTTACAACATGATAATTATATCATGAATATAATATATATAAATTAAATTCATCATTATAACCAAATTTGAGAGGCTATGATGTAAACTGAATTACATTGGTTCCTGAGGTGGTAGTTCATCATAAAGATGAATGACAATTTAATTTTCAATTTGATGGAATATGAGATAGATATAGATTATGTCATTAAAATAAAAAAATATAAGTTTATTTAACATAATTAATTTTTTTTTAAAATAGATAAAAAATATGTGAATGACGTGGAAGAAGAAATAAACTTGAAATAGACCGGTTATGGCTTGTACCTTCTCCCCAGACCACCTCATTGTCTTACACTTTAAGCCTCCATGGTTTGGTATTTTTGTTAGACCAGGACCTCTAGGATATAAGGAGTGAATTTTGATAGATACATGGGATGGTTTTTGATGAACAATATTGATAATAATGTATGAGTAAGATAAGAGAGGAGGTTTCCTTTTATAAGTGAGGGGAGAGGCACTCTTGGGATTAATTAAAATAATAAAATAATATAAATTAATTTTCATAGAGAACTGTCTAAAAATGATTTAATTAGATGATAATATTATTATTTTTATAAATAATATCATATAGTAAAATTATCACAAGTTTATATTATTTTTTTACCGTTATCTGTTGGTTTTAACCACAAGTTAACCCTTTGGAAAATTATGGTGATATCACTATTTTTTACTATTTATTGGTAAATAAAGATACTATAAAAGGAAAATTTGACCACAAATAGACCATGGTTGATATGTTCAAACATATCCTATTAACATGGTGGAAGAAAATATTTTTAATAATTCTAAATCATTTAATAAAATATTGTTTATTATAAATTATTATTTATATCATTTTTAGAACTATTCATTTAACAAGACTTTAAAATAAAAACTACATCAGATGAATTCAAATATAAACATTTCACACGTCCCTAATATGTTATATTGAATGATAAATTTTTTGGTACACTATAACTCACCCAAAAAATATTTCTTTTGCATTTTTTAAAATTATTTACATGATTTTTCTTCTCCGTGCACAAGAATTGTGTCGATGTTGTGTTATAATTTAAGGTAAATATTTCATCACTAAAAATTAAATAAAAATATCATGATAAAAAAATTATATATCAAATATGATATTATAATATATCATAATTTGGTTATATCCCTATCATAAAATATTTTATACATTAAAAGAAATAGAGTGACATTTTTGAATTTATATTTACTTAAAAAAATATAAATGTTATAATCAATGGAAAGTGGGAAAAATATTAATGTTTTTTAATTTGTAATATTAAAGCAAAAAATAAATTTATCCAATAAAATAAAAATAGTTTTTAGTGATATTTTGAGTACATATCACATTTTTTAACCATAATTACCCGATTTAACCTTACCAAGGTAATAAATATTCACTACAGATACTATTAATAATTATTGAAAATAAAAGGGAGATATTTTCCAAATTTATAAAATATGATTCCAAATATGGAAACTATATTAAAATAATCAATTTTTAGGAGTGGAAGAAATTAATTGAATATTAAAATGAAAAATGCAATGAAAAATAGTTTTAAAAATATACATTTTTAATCCCAAAAATAAACTTATAAAAAATTAAGATATAATAATGGTTTATATGTCATTTATTAGAATATTTATAATATAAATTAACTAATTTTAATTTGAAAGTATTTTAAAATAAATTACATTTTTAAAATCTTGAAACAAAAATTCAATTTTTAATAAAAATTAATATTTCTCACTACTCATTAAAAAATAAATGTTTTCAAAAAATTATCAAAATTTAAACCTAAGATAGTTTTGATATAATTATTTAAAAAAATTATTTTATTTTATCAAATTAATTTTCTATACTGTATTTAAATAAAACCATGCAATGTATGAAACCCCAATTTGTTTAGAAAAAAAGAATTTTTCCTTTTGATTGAAAATTTATCTAATACGAATATAAATCAATAAAATATAATTAATGAACATATGAAAATGATTTATCGTAACATTACCTGTATTTTTAGGTTCTTCTCCTATTTTGGATATTATAACCTCATAATTTTTTTAATTATATAAACAAGTGTGGATATTTTTCATACATAGCATCTTCTGATTCTAATGTTGCTTTATAATCCTTATGGGTTTTCCCACTAAACTGTTACTTGAAAAATTACATTATTATGCTATAATTTATCTCTAATGTGAAGAATCTACACAGGTTGTTCCCCATAGGAATTTTTTTCTTCCAAGTGGACTACTTCAAGGCTCAAAAATATGATATTTATTTTAGAGATATTTTCTTAACAATGAAACATGAAAAACCTCATATAACTGATATGAAATCAGAGGTAAAGCCACTCAGTAATAAACTAATCAAAATTTATATAGGATTTCATATGGTTTAATGAACCACCAACATAGCCTCATGTTTTTACCAAAAAACTTAACACATTTCCTAGGATATACATTAAGAAAAACATTATCACCAACCTTGAACGAATGTTCGTTCCTCCAGTTATCCACTTAACTTTTCTTCCATATCCTAGCCATCCTCATAGGTTGAAAAATCATTTTCACCTTATCAAACATATTTTATACTAACTCTACTACCAATAAATTTCATTCACCTAATTCATCCTTCCAAGTTGGAGTCGAGCACCGCTTTCCATAAAATTCCTCAATTGGTTACCTTTGTATAATATAATGAAAAATATTTTTATATAAAAATTTAAGTAAAGAAATATATTGATCCCCAGTTCCCTGGTAATTCATTGAACAATCTCAAATAATGTCCTCCATAGTCTGAATCATTCTCTTTTACTATACATCAAATTGGGGATAAAAAGTTGTATTGAAATTTAATTCATCACCCAATGACATTTTAATACCACTCCCAAAATTAGATATAATCCCGGGATCATAGTCCAATACAATGGATAGTGTAACTCCATGTAACCTAACTATCTCTTTGAGGTATATATTCAAGAATTTTGATCTAAATATACAATATCTCTAATAGGTATAATATGAGAATATTTTTTAATCGATTAATAATTACTAAAATTTCATTATTACCTTTAGATTTCATTCGTATACCCACTACAAAATTTGTGGATATATTCTTCCATTCACATTATGGCACTAGAAAAGGATAAATAAGCCCATTCGATAATTTTCGTTCTTCTTTAACCTATTGAAAAGAGAAAAATTTCAATATAAAGTCATTAATATATCTTTTCATTATATCCCACTAGTAATACTCTCGATTGACATTGTGAATTGTAGTGCATACAAAATGAATAGAAAACGAGGAACTATGAGATTCACTCAACAAATATCTTATAAAAATGGAATCAAAAGGCACACATAATCTACTTCCAATATCAAAACACCTATATTTTCGATGATAAATTCAAGTATATTTTCTTTTCTTGACACTTAAACCTTTTCTTATAATTCATGTTCCACTTTCTCTGCTTTCTTATTTCTTGCTGAAAAAGATGATTGCACTAGCAGATGAAAAAATAGGGGAAGTTCATGCATACACAATTTCTAGGTAAAAATTTATAAAATCGTTAATTAAAGGATTACATTCCAAACATAACATGGTTAATGTAGCATTATATTTCCAACTCAATTCATTAGATACATTATTTATTTTCCATAACGGTAATGAATCATGTTGTCATAATTCTTAATTAGTTATAGTCATATTCTTTTTATGGTGTTTAACTCTTTTTGAGTGAATATAAAATTAAAACATTTAAGATCATTAGATATTTCGCACTTTACTCTATATAAATTATGCCTCTAATTTGTTAAATAAAAAACCATTTTGGCTAATTCTAAATCATGTGTAGGATATTTTAACTCCTAAGGGTTTGGTGACATAAAGAATAATCAATTACTCAATAATTCTGTATTATAACACAACCAAGTCCCTTCAAGGAATCATCAATGAAGATAAAACATTTTTCAATTCTAAATGGTACGGAAAAAAATAAATCATTAAACAATCTTATTTTTAGTTCCTAGAAACAATCATCACACTCTTTCATCTAGATGGATTTATCTCCTTTTGGAGTTAACATAGTCGGTGATCTAGATAACTATTCAACGTCTTCATCAAAATGATGGTAGTAACCCACTAATCCAGAAAAAATAAAAATCTCCATGACATTTTAAGGTCTTATTCATTATTTAACAATGTTAGTTTTATAAGGGTCAATAGTGATTCCATATTTAGAAATATCCCTCCCAAGGAAAGAAACTTTTTTTAACAAAAATTCAAAAATATTAAATTATCCATATAAGATATTTCCATTTAAGGTTGAAAAATAGTCAATATGTGTCTTTAATAAATATTAATAGTTTTATAATAAACCAATATATAATCAATAATCACAACCCTAAACTTATCTAAATGGTCGTGGGAAACTCAATTCAGAAGATTTATAAATACTTTTGATTTATTAGACAACCCAAAGGGAATAAATATAAACTCAAAATTCCCATATCTATTCTGAAATTTCATCTTCAGAATATCTTTCTTTTTCACATTCAACAAATGATACCATAATCTATGACCAATGGTCAAAAAATATTGCACACCCTGGAGCTAATAAAAAAATCATTGATATCATGCAAATGATATTTTTTCTTAAGATTTATGTTATTCAAGACTCTCTAATCAATGAAAAGACTCATTAAATCATCATTATTTTTAAAAAACAAAATAGATGAACCCCATAGTGAAGGGCTAGGATGAATGAAATAATTATCTTGTAACTCTTATAACTACTTTTTAAATTCCAAAATTTCTACTTGATCGATTCGATAATAGTGTTTTGTAATTGGATTAGCATTAGGCAGTAAGTCAATTTTAAAATAAACCTCGCAATTAGGAATAAAACAAGGAAATTAATTAGTAAAAACTTTCATATATTCATTCTCTATTGACACATCATTAATTTATGTAATTTATTTCTTTTCAAAAACATATGTTTTGTAACTTTCACTCTCTTCTCAAATAAATTTCTCATATTTTTGATATGTTATCAATGGTATGAAATCATTGAATAAAACTTTATTAGATTTTTAATTTATCATAGCATGATAAACTGAAATAATATCTATATCTAAAATAACATCAAACTCTAGTTTGGACAGTTCAACAAAATGTTCAGAAAAGACCAGGCCACTTATATCAATTTGAAGATCAATAAAAATTATGGTTGCTTTAATATTTCCACTCTACGTTTTCACGTAAAGTTCTATATTATTTTTATGAGGTGATATTTCCATTTTACTTGAAAAATTTCATAAATAAATGAATGAGTGTATCTAGCATGAAATTGGGAATCTATATAATTTGAAGAAATATGTAACTAAAATGTAACCCCTTCATTAGATGGAACAACATCAAACAAAGTTATAGAAAACAATATCTGCACACATTTTTTCTTTTTTAATTGATTATTTCAACCATATGTAACTAAATTTGGAGACATGTTATCATAATTTTAAAACTTACATCAATTTAACAACGTCACCATTGGAAGTATTTCTATTACCCCATTCACAAATTGTTTATGACTCTTTTATTTGTAGTCACAATCCTTGGGAAAAAACATTCCACAATGATAACACTTTCCAAACCATATCAAACATTCCTTTAAATGTATTTTACCACAATTGGAACATGTTAGGGGCCTACATTATGATTTCTTAGTTGAAGGCTTCTCAATTTCATTCTACCTTTACCATATCTTACACTTTCCATCTCGTGGTACATAAGTGTCCGGAAAATCCAAATAATCTTTCTCAACATAATGAAAAACTTTCTCATAAATTTTAAATTATAATGAGGTGAATGATATTTTTAACCTTTGTTTCAATCATGATTAAAATCTTTCAATTTTACTATTAAGGTCCCTAATAAAATTCAATGAGTAACTTGTTAAATTTTTAAAATTTTCAACATAAATGGCTACAAAATCATCACCTTTATTCTTCAATTACAATAATTATTTCTCCTTTTCTTGTCAAATAATATTAATGAAATATTTATATAGAAAATGATTCGTAAATGTATCATATTCCATGGCATCAAGCTCATCTCTCTCTACTGTATTCATAACCAAATACCACAATTAGTCAACTTCGCCTTTAAAATGATAAATTACAAGAGTTACCTTTTGACATCGTAAACATCTCATGAAATTGAATATATTTTCTTGTACAATGATCCATCCTTTAGCTACAACTAAATTTTAGGTTCCAATGAAATTTGGTGGGTGTTTTTTCATGAAACGCTCAACTATCGATATGTTCCTCAGTGGTATATATGGTTTCTCTCTAACATGGATGTCACTGCCATTTATAATCTGCATCAACTGATCCATCACTACAATAAATTACTCAAATCAAATTAAAACCATTCTTGGCTAATGATTTGGAATGATATTATTGTCTTGATACCTTCCTAATTTAGCTTCCTCGTTTTGTCAATCGAAAATCATTATGAAAATATATAAATTAGAATGAACAGAATAGTAATCTTAAAATTCTATATCATTTCAACTTAAAAGTAATGTAAAATATCTCAAGGGTATTATATTCACATGATTCTAACCATTAATGTTATCTAAAATTTTCTTATGATAACAAATATAAGGACTTTTACTTAAAACATCACATAATCTTCAGTTTTTAATCACGAATTCACTTTTTTACATTGTCATGTCCACGACCAATGGGGCCAGAACCATGACTACATGAATCCCACAACTAATAGTCTAGGAACTTGCAACTAGTGATGACTTGTCCTATCACACACATGGGGGCATTAGTATAATGCATTTTTCAAAACACACACATCTCCAAGCCCTTACAATAATGAAATTTAAAACAACTGAAACCAATTCCTGCATACATCTATAATCCCACAATCAGAGTATGGTAATAAATTACTAAAAGTGACAAGGAGTCTTAATACAAGACCAACCAAAATTAGTAGAGATTCGAACCTACTCATATGGTGAGAACTAATATCAAATTCATCCTCCTAAAAAGAACCTTGGTCTGTCTATCTCAAGATATTCTCTACCAACTCCTTTTCCTCCCAAGACACCATCAAATGGTCCATCTCCTATATTAGGCATGACATGTGTGGGCAGAGCCCATGCAGGGGTGAGTAATAAAACACCTAGTAGGATACCCCAAAAACACAAAACACATAGCATCAAGAATTGTCATCTAATAACATGGATATAGAAATTAAGGGAAACCCAGATATACTTAGCAAGGATAATGTGCCTCCATGCGGTCTTAACCCAAATTTTATCCACAGGTTTCTCCACAAAGAATCTAGGCAATTATTATTCTGGAAGAACCAATTCTATGATCCAATCTATCATTGAAGACACTCATACAAGATGGCATCATCATTAGGCTCTGCCCAATAAAACTTATTGGCCCCTAAAGTTCTTGGTGCTCAGATATAGGATCACACCCAAGATTCTTGAGGGGCCCCATAAACCAAATCTGAATCAACCCACTATGTAGGTGATAATATAACAACAATACCAGGAACCCTACTAAAATGGATTTCTATATAGAGGATCAACACCCTATACAAGGAGGTAATGTTAATTCCACAAACCCATACTAGGCTATAAGAAGGAATGATAGAGGATCACACTTTAATATCATGGAGGGACACCATGAACTCTATTGGAGATTCATCCTTATAAAGGGATCACAATACAGAGATGTTGAAAAATGTTGCATTGTACCCTTGACGGTATGGACCTAGGGAACACACTCAACAGATACTGATCCAAACTAAAGAAAAATATGGCTCCAAAAACCCTCAATGTGGGTACATGGTGTGTACTAGGGAGTATACATTGCGTCTATGAAACCCTTATTCTTATTATGTGTCACTAACTCTCACAAGTAAATATTAAAAAAAATGGAGTGTAAGTATATATATGCGGCATGTAGAGCTCTATCAACACCCTTACTGTATCTTCTGTCTGTTCCCATTTACTTCTGGTTGTTCCCATGTACAAACTAATTTACTCCTGGTTGTTCATGTGTACACCTGCTTGTGTCCCAATACACAATGCCGGTCATGTACTCTAGTTGTATCTATATATCCCGACATGCCCGTGCCCATGTACCCTCTATGGTATATGTTGATCTTCTAACATGATTTAAATAGTGTGTGATACATGTCACATGAAATGAGATATTTTTCTCTCTACAAAAACCCAAGTGTCACACAAAGGGTCTCAGACGATGTGTGATCCCAGATTACACACCATGTAATGTGATATTTTTTATATCTCATGAATCTTCTTCAAAAAAACTGCATCCACTACTATAGTTGTGATTCTAGGTGGGGAATCACCATTCTGACCTTTTCAAAGTCCCACTATAACCGATCAATGAGATCTAGACTCTGACCCTCTCAGAAGTGAACCCTCGAGTCATGACATCTCCACATAGTGCCACTGTCACAAATTCTACTAAGAGGAATGTAATATTCCATGCACGATCCTCATCTGGTCTACCACCAAACTTCCGATGTCAATGTTTCACCTTGATCACAAAATTGATCACAAACCACACTTGTGTTATTGATCTTTCATTCTGATCAATAGTCATGTAATGATTGTATACCCAATATTCATTGAACTCTGAGGCAAAGAAATTTCTCATGATGAATGTGTGATGAAATTTGGGAGAAATCCATAAACTACAAACATAATAAATGAAGGCCTTTTTTAGTCAATCAATTTTCAAATATTTAGATGAATTAAGAGTCAATAAAAAATTGAACAAATAAATCATCCATAAATAAAATAAATTTTGAATGTGTGAATCATTTCATTTTCGTGGAATTGATCCGAATTTGACCAAGATAATGAAATGGGATAAAATCAAACAAACAAAACATCCTACATGGTGTTTGGATTGATCACTGATGTAGAACAATCATGTGTTGTTGTCATTGGTTATATTTATGAACATCGATGGTGTAATGATTCTTGATCTTGATCTGGTCTAATCTGATACAATGTCATATTATAAGAAATCTCTCATCCAATGATCCTCTAGATCTCAAGGGTTACACATCCAAACCTGATATCTCATTAAAACCATATATTTATAGATGAAAATTGGTTGTTGCATCAATATAATAAAATTACTTATTTATTTATTCATTTTAATATTTACTCCCTTAGTGGATTTCAACCAAACATCTGACATCAAAAAAGATAATATCAAGCCTAGGGTAAATATCATGCTATGAAATTGATGGAAGCCTCATATTTCCAATATGAGTCTCCATTTAAGAGTTATTCCACTTTTTCAGGAATATTCTGATCCTGTGATATTAATGTTTTCAATGTTTTTAAAATATTAATTCTAGGCACACCGGGCCTTGGAATCTCAAGTCATTATAGTGCATGGATCCAAAAATAATCCATATAATATTATAATGTAATACATGGAAAAATTAGGTTCATTACATTCTACCCACCATAAATATTTTTATACTAAAATTTGAATAACCTGTTAAAAAATATGAGGTAATGAGATCGTATATTGGTATTCCTCTCTCAGGTGATGTCTTGAATATTATCATATTTTCGTCAGACATGCACAAGGTGAATTTATTACCCGTAAAGGATCATGTCATGTCGATATTTAATCTCCACCGAGTACTCAACAAAGATATCATCATCCTAAATGTCCAAATATCCCCATTCGATAACATGTGACAGGTCATGCATGCACCTTCTTAACTGTGGAATGTAAAGGACATCATGTTCCCATTCCAAATGTGGTGGTAGAGCTATGTGATACACCACCTCACCAACTCTACATAGTATTTGGAAAGGGTCAATGAATCTTTTAGATAGATTTCATCCCTAAAAAAATCATTGTAATCCATTGAAAGATGAGGCCCTCAGGAACAAAAAGTCTCCTTACTCAAACTCCAATTACCACCATCTTCGGTCCACAAAGGACTTCTAGAGAGTCTTTGTAGTCCCCATCCACTCCTAGATGATCTGAACCTTCCCTATCATAGCTCACACCAACTCTGGGTCCAAGAGTGTGGACTCAATAGGACTAGTCCATCAAAATTTTGACCTGTATGGTTTCCCATTCAAGGCATTGAATGATACCATATTGATGGTGTAATATTATTGTTTGTTGTATGAAGAATTTACCGAGGGCAGATGATCCTCCAAAATGCTACCAAAATCCAACATGGAATATCGCAACATGTACTAAATGTCCTGAATGGTCCACTTAGTCTGGATATTAGTTTGGGGGTAAAACACTAGTCCCAAACACAACTGAGTCTCAATGGGAACTTGCAATCCTCTCCATAATCACGATGTGAAGTGAGAATCACAGTCTGTAATGATTGTTGTTAAAACTCTATGGAGTCAAAAAATCTCTTTCACATAAAACTATATCAATATCTCTACTATACTCTACTCTCAAATGTCCAGAAATTTGGTCGTCTTGGTGATTCTGTCTACAATCACCCAAATAAAATCATGTCCCTTGGATGTATGTGGTAATACCATATTGATTTCCATGGATATTTCAACCCACTACCACTCTGGAGCGTCAACAGGTTGATCTAAACCTACTAGAACATGGTGCTAAACCATCACTTACTGAAAATTGAGGCATTGAGAGATAATCTCTGAAACATGTCACTTCATGGATGGATACCAAAAATTATGTTTGAGTTCTTGGTACATCTTTTCCATACCTGGATGTACCGCTATGGGGATCTATGAAAATCTCTCATCACCTCCTCCTGTAATGTCACTGGAACCATCTTTCATCCTATTGAAATGATACCATGATCACAACCATCAAAAACTCCATCAAGATCATGTATAGTAGATATATGAGTATGTAAGTTCTCACATTCAGTATCTCTATGATGATCTTCCCGAAAATATTATAAAATTGGTGGGGTAATAACTATATACTGAAGATGGGAAACATAATGTTGTTCCATTAAAGAAAAATATAATGAGGTTAACTACTTTTAAGAATCATCCAACAACATAGAACAGGATCTCCTACTGAGAGCTTCTGCCACCACATAACCTTTTCTATGAGTATAGAAAATCATCAATTCATAGTCCTGAAGGAACTTTATCTATTATATCTATCTTGAGTTAATATCCTTCTTATATAATATATACATGAGACTCTAGTAGTCATAGTAGATGGTAAACTTCTCACCCATTAGATAGTGTTACCACATCTTCAGGGTGAATACTACCACTGTTAGCTCAAAATAATCGGTCACATAGTAATTCTCATGTGGTCCCGATGGTCCAGACCCATATGAAACTACATGTTTTCTCTACATAATGAAAAAACCATTTTCAGTGCCTAAAGAATCATATAATACTACATAATCAACACCCTCCTCCAGTAATCTCAAGATTGGGATGCTCATCAACCTCTACCATAACTCCTCAAAACACTACTATCAATTTTTCAACAACACAAAGGGATTCCACTTTTAGTTAAAAGATTTAAAGGGTGATGAAAATTTAAAAATATTTGTTTCAAGCCTCTAATAGTACCCTGCGAACCCAAGAAAACACTATACATCGATAACACTCTTGGGTGACTCTAAAGATAGCACCACCTCAACCATTATCAGGTCCACTACTACTCTTGCCTCTAAGAGAACATGCACTAGTATGTGGTCCTATTAATTCGAAAACTAAGACTTTGAGAGATTCAAATTTTTTTCCCTTCATAGTGTTTCCAGGACCATTAAAAACTATATCGCATTCTCCTCATCAAACACCGATTATAGTAGGTTTTCATCAATGAAGACCACCAAAAACCAATCAAAAAAGAACGAAACATCCAGTTCCTGAGTCACATGATCACTCATGGTGAGTTCATCACACTAAAATAAAACACCATGTACTCATAGTGACTTTAGAAACATTTAAATGTTTCCATTTGTATATCTTTATCTTGTACTCATAGCTGGTGATATCCTGATCTAAGGTCCGTCTTCATGTACCATCATGCACATCTCAACTGATTGAAGTGGTCATTGTTACTCAGTAGTAGATACTTATTCTTCACATGCACTAGGTTCAAGAACTAATAATCCACACCTAACCTCAAATGATCATTTGCATTCTTGGTGAACAATACTAGGACTACCAAGGGGAAACACTGGGTCTCAGAAAGCCCTTCTTATGTAAGTCCCCTACTTACACCCTAAGCTCATAAAGATTTGTGGGATACATCCTATATATTGGTGTAGATATCAGAGCTATCCCTATATGTAAATCAATGCAATATTCTAGATCTCAATAGAAGGTAAGACCACCATGTCCTCAGAAAATACATCCCCATACTCCACCACTACCATAGGTAATTGGTTGCTCATAGCATCAAATACTCCAAGATTCATACTATCTAATTGGGGAATAATTGGGTTCACTCGCCTATTTATATGCCCTCCATTCTCATTTGTGGTTTCCTTCTCACCTAAAAATAAAAATCTCATCCCGTCACCATGGATACACTACATTCCCCACCATAAACAGTCAATCTAGACATGAACTATGAATAGCCAGTCCAATAGTAAGATGGTGTTATAAGTCATAATTGATTCTATAAAGAGATCTCATATGAATCTCCCGCCTCAAACCATCAGATCACACTATCTAAAGAAGTGTTCAATCACTGATTCACCTCCTTTTCGAGTCTTAATGTGTAAGGGTAAATCCAAAAGATAAATTAGAATATCTATGTCCCGATCCAGGGAAGTGGAAAGAAATAAATTATTCGAACATGTTTCTATCAGCACTGCAGCTAAGGATTAATAGAGACATGTCAAGTAAAGACCCCAACCCTAGTATCCCAGAATCGGTGCCTTACTTTTTTACATTGGTACTAAGAAAAACTAATCACATCACATGGGACAAAATTGTTTAGTAGATTTGGAAAAATATATAGAAACATAATTATTACATTACAAATTTAAATGAAATACAACATAGTAACTCTATTAAAAACACTCTTATTCTCTTTGTTTATCCCTACATAGAAATCATTATATACATCTTGGCATCCAGGGGAAAACTAAAACATAAGAAAGGGGTGATATCAGATGATCAATAATGGTAATACAATAAGAGAATCTATCATAAATAAACATATAAAATAAGGAATGGTGAATAAATAAAAACACATTCTATTAAAGCATACCCTTGAGTATAATATTGAAGGAATAAAGGCTCATCAAATAGTGTAATATAAATAATCACATGAGAATAAAACTTAGCCATGTATATTCTAATAGTCAAATAATCACATGGAATATCAATAAATAAACTCATAATGAGTTAATTAATAATGAGGTACATTATAAACATACCTTCATGGCTTAATTCCAAGAATCTATTTCTGTCAAGGCTTTATTCCAAGAATCTAATAAATTGGTAACGCCTCAGCCAAAACCTTATCCAGTTTGTCTCATGAAACCTATTGATGCATCAAGGGGCTATAGTAGGCCCCACCCATCACTTACTAAGTGCATTTCATTACTCATACTAAAAGGGTGAAATAGAATCAACATATACATTCATATTGAAATTAGAATATGAAATGTTAATAAATTTACTGAAACAATTAACAAAATCATAATCCATCAAATGTAATATGATGAACGGTATCAAAATAGAACATCCATAATAAAAATAATCATAAAAAAATAAATAAAATTTATTTTACAATATCATATTAGATCAAATTAATATAAGAAAAATATCCATAAAATAGTTTTGACATAGATTAAAATACTAAAATAAAACCATTGGAAATATCCTGAGAGAAATAACACTTTTACATTGAAATCATTTATTTAGAAAGTAACACAATTATAAAAGAAAAACTTTTCTATGAAAATAACCTTGTAAACTATTAAAAGGATCCTCAAATAATTATTTTGACATAAAAGCGCAAAAATCCACTCATTATGTAAAAACATTCTTTTTATATTTTAAAAAAGAAACATTTAAAAGAGTTTTTTAAAAGAATCTGTGGGTATAAAATAAATAAATTGATTATGTGTATCAACTAAAAATCCACATAAGTTAAGTGGGAATAAAATATAAGATAATAAAAAGTAATTTAACACATAATCATAGAATGAAATTATCATTAGAGTAGATTTTTAACCCAAAAAATGGAAATTGGTTTATGAATTCCCTTACTACTGTGAAATTAGTCGAACCATATACCCTAGATAATTAATGATCATAAAATAAAAAATTGGGCACCATGGATATAAAGAGATTAATGATATGATATATCAAAGGGAAGTATACATAATTAAAACTCAAGGAATAATATGTGGCTAAGTCATATTTCATATAAATAAAAAGTAATATGAGAAAACCCATAACATATCTCTGAAAGTGTTCTACACTTGTAATTAATATCCTAGATAATGAAGTTAGATTCATTAATTACTTAATTTTGAATCTCTTAAAAATATATTAGATTTATTATAATTTTTTTATGTTCATTTATTACCATTAAAATGAGTTATAATGTTTAATCTCGTTGTTCTGGGAGTATTTGCTTCATGTGGTTTTATGGTCATTTCCCTTGAGTATAAGTATTGTAATTGTTTTTCAAATGGGAATAACTTCTCTAGAAGTGATATTATTTCATATTAATGAACTCAGAAAAGGTTAAATCATCTCATATATCATTTTTCAAATATTATTATGACTCCTTAGATAAAATTTTAATGATGAATATTAGTACATTTTGGTGGTTTTTTGATCATCCCAGACTAGTTTTCTTTTATTATTTAATATTATGTATAAATATTAGTTAGAAGAACATAAAAAAATTATAATTAAAATATTATAATCAAATTTAGCCATAAAAATTGCTATATTACATGCCATGAAGGTTGTAATGAAAAAAACTTATCATCCAAAAAGGTGGTGAATCGGCACCTCAGAGATGCTGTTTTTAGTATTAGAATAAGAAGAGGGGATATGAGATTTTATGATGGATATTCAATTAACATTATAAAATTTATCTATATATCTATGATACTATATGTACCATGTCAATTTTTATAGTTTAGGTGAGGACAGGATAAGAAAGGTAAAGGAAATAATGGAAAAAAGGGAGGGTTTTACCTCTTGAGGGACTTCTCCTTTAGATCCTCCTTAAGGGACTTGAAAATGGTCTTTGGTCAGACCATAAATACTAGAATGTGGGGTAAGCAGTCTAATAGAGGAATTGAATATTATATAATCAATATCCAAGTCTTATAATGTTTGAGGATAAGGGGTGATGAGTGGTGGTATTTATAAGGAGAGAAGAGGGGTGTTTTTGAATATTTTATTCATTTGTTTTTTATTTTGGTTCAATACTATCAATAGTGATGATTATTATAATTAATTATAGTAAATAGATCATTTTATTTCGATATAATGGTCACTTACATCATCTATGACTCAATAATGACTCAAAAGATCATCCATTTTCTTATAATGTTAAATATTGTAAATTACCATATTTTACTATTTATAAAAAACTCAACTATTTTAGAAAAAATATCAAAACATAACCCTGAACAATTTATGAGATGTAGATTTAAAAAATAGAATCCATTTTATGAGAATAATTTTCCAAATATGATAAATTAAAATTTTAATTAAAATCATCATTTATTCAAAATATAATGATTTTAATATTCTGACTAATTTTACGACACTCAAAATATTAATTATGGTCTCATAATATTATCTAATAATTATAATACAAAAAAAATATTTTTTTATGATTTTATTTTTTGAAAATGAGTTTTATTTAAAATCATTATATTAATTATAAAATATTAAACAAACATTTATGTTTTACAAAAATTCCCACAATTAATTTATCATTTTAAAAACATTTAGTTACTTATTCAATGTTATAAATATACCATATATTCATTTATGAGATACCAAAATTTTATTTATACTTTCATTGGTGAGGTTATTATTATAATGTCCACAATATTATGTTTAACGGTCACATTACTATTCCTAACGTTCATGTTAATATTTAATGGTTTATCAATGTTTTATTCATTATGTTTAGTGCAACATAAGATATAGAAGATGTTAAAGTTAAAAGATGCATGCCATACAATGTTGGGTCGTTGAGTTTTCTCCTCCAAAAAATAGCATTCTCACAATTTGAAATTTCACATTGAAAATCACGGGCTGATACTTGAAAATTTAATTGTGGGAAACCTACATTAGAATTAGGGTTAACAATACATCTTCATAATAAGAGGGAAAGTGAAATGAGAAGGTCACTAAAAAATTAGGATTTTGAATGGGGTAACATTTGTGGGAAGTGAAAACCAATACATGGAATAGAAATCTATTTATCAAGTTCTAATATAGAGTAATTGTGAAAATAGTCATTAAAAAGTTAAGCATCCTAATACTATAAATTTTTTAACAGTTAAAAGACCATTCATTTCTCAGAATGAAAGAAAAATGGATAATGTTTTTGTGCTAAAATATTTTTCCTTAGATTTGAGTGATTCTTTTACTATTCAAATAATCACTTGATCTAATAAAATTACTTTATTACGTTCCATGTCATAAGCATAATCTCATCCTTTAGTTGTGATTCATTCTTTTTCTAATTCTTTTCAATCATAAGGAGATGTATATTCAAGTAAAACTTGTTTGCATGAAGAACTTCCATCAAATGATCAATAATTAATTCCAGTAGCCTTTAAATATTTATCAAAATAAAAATGGTTATCACGTGAAATACAATATGATAAATCATACTTCAATATTATACAATAATATCCTTAATCCATTCCATAAGTAGTTAATCTTAAGACTCATTCAGAACAAGTTTGTCTATATTGAATGATAAAAAACATAGAATGAAGGTCACTAATTTTTTAAAATCAACTTATCATTAAATCCCCCAAACAGAATAATGTAACACATAATGTAACATAACTAGATCACTTTAAACACATAATCAAAACACTCATGCTTCTAAGAGTAAAATTATCAGGTTTTTAATATATTCCTTAAATCTCAATATCTAATAGTCTCAGTAAGGATAATATAAACCATAAAATCTCTAACCACCTTCATAGTCACCAACACTATAAACATCTATTAATAATTATTATCTCAACATCAAGAATATATTATGGTTTATCTTCCCTTAATCATGTGTTTTCCAAAAGATCAATATCCCACTAAATCACTTTTCTTTATACCATTCAACATGTGCTTTCAAATCCTTAATGATAAAGTAATGAAATGTATTTTGTATATATTTAATAAATATTACTCCCAAAATAACATTATTAATATACTATTATAACATAATTCATGAATCTGAATGCATGAGAATTAATCATTCCACTTTATCAGTAGTAATAACATAAGATTGATATTGATCTCTTAGATTCTCCTATACTATATTCCATTGGTTCTTTGGGCATTCATTTTCATAGTTCCCAATATACTTATAGTTGAAACATTGAAAATTAGAAAATTATACCCTTACCTTACAATCATGAGCATGGTGCCCTTTTTCTCCACACTTGAAGGGAACTCTTTTTCCTATCAAGCAATTACTGGGGTATTTCCATCGAAAATGTTCACATGTGGGAAATACATCTTTCGCTTCTTACCATTATCCATATTTTGATATGTCATCCTCTACTTCTATTTATTATTTTCTAGGTCATGAGACTTGAAGAATTATTTATCTATCCTGATAGCACAATATATTATATCCTCATACAATAAGAATGTTTGGAAAACTAGTTGGCTTGAAAGAATTGGATTAATGTCATCGAATAAATGGTCAATCTTACTCCCTGGGTTATATATTTAATTATAATCTTGCCTTGATAATATTTTAATGATGTATGAATATTTAGAAACATTCTCTTACTCCTTGGTAAAAAACTCAAAAATTGTGTCTCCATATCAACTCGCAGTTCGCAAAAAAAAATATTTTTCAAAGAAAATTTCATTAAAATACTTCCATTCCAATTTTATTATTTTTTCATCCATCTAAGTGTTTTGTATCAATGAACACCATTGATTCTCTTCTCCATAGAGATGATAAACATCCATTAAAACCCTCTCCCTTTCATTACTCCCTAATGTGAGAAATATATTTTCTAGGGAACTTATTAATTGCTCAATTAGAAATGGATTTTTAGTCATGTTGAACATTGGAGGTTTCTAGCACATGAATGGTTTAACATTGTTACACCACATTTTGGATCATTAGGATGTACCATATGGTCCAGGTTACTACTCATAACCTGAGTCAGCTATCGCAGTATGGTTATAAAATTTTCAAATCTAGCTACAGCTCCAGCTCCAGCATCATTATCTTGTATAGTAGTGAAATACCTACATGGAATATTTGCATTGATATGGTTTCCATTCATTCCACTATGAAATATTTCTAAAAAATTTCATACACTATATTAGAGCATAACATTATGAAACATAATGTATAATCCCAAAACATGAGAATCACATAATCCTAAATTAAAAATCATGGTATAACTACTCTATAAATCATAATCTTTCTTTCATTGGGAATATTTCAAAGTTCTATCATAGGGTTTCATTATCTAATCTATGTTTTCCTAAATCTAGTTTTCAAAGTTTCAATTAAACATGTTCTAATATAAAATGTAAAGACAATTAACCCAGTAGCTCAGAGCTGGTGCCTTACTTTATTACATTGGTACTAAGAACAAGTGATCGCATCCCAAGGGAACAAATAGTTTAGTAGCACTAGAAAACAAGATAAAATCAAAAGTATGACATTAAAAATTTAAATGAAATAAAACACAGTAACTTCATTGAAAACACTCATAGTCTCTTAGATTTTCCCTACATGTCAATCATAATATAGATCTTCGCATCCTGGGGAAAAATAAAACTAAAGAAAGGGGTGACCTCAAATGCTCTGTAGGGGAAAGAATACAACAGAAGCTATCATAAATAAACATAAACAATAAGTAATGGTGAATAATTACAAACACATTCCATTAAAATATAAACCAGATCATAGTATGGTATGACTAAAATATGATCAAATAGTGTTATATATGTAATCATATGAGAATAACATATTACTAAGGATATTCTACTAGTTCAATGATCACATGGAATATAAATAACTAATATCGTGTTGAGGGAATACATAATGCGGGACATCATAAACATGATTTCAATGATTCATTTCAATCATCTATTACATTCAAGGTTTCATGCCATAAATCTAATAAATGGGTAAGGTCTTGGCCAAAACCATATCTAGTTTATATCAAGAAATATACCGATTCATTGAGATGATATAGAGGGTCTCTACCATAACATAATATGTCTAATGAATTATTCATATTAAAGTGGTGAAACATAATAAACAAATACATTCATATTGAAACAATCATATGAAATATTAATAACTTTCCCCAAATAATAAACATAATCATACACTATTTAGTGCACTATGATGAATTGTATCAAAATAGCACATCCATAATCAAACTGATCATAAAAAATTATAAAAATATATATTATATGGTATCTTAGGAGGTCAACCTCAAATAAAAAACCCATAAAAATTTGTTAACATATATGAAAATAATCAAATAAAACCATTGAAAATTCTTGAGAGAAATTCCACTATTACTTTGAAATCATTTATTCAAAAAGGCGCACTGTTATAAAAGAAAAAAATTTACTTTATAATAACCTTGAAAAATTTTAAAGGGTTACTCAAGGAATTATGGTGACTTATAAGTGGGAAAAAGCCTCTCATTCTGTAAAAAAATTCTTTTTATATTATAAAAAACATATAAAATAGTATTTTTAGAAGAATGTGTGGGTATTAAACAACTGAATTGATTTTTTATATCAAATATAAATCCCCATAAGACAAGTGGAAATACAATATAAGATAATCAAAGGTTCTATTAAACATAATAATATAATGAAATATTAATTGGAGTATAATTTTAATACAAATAATGGAAATTGGGTTAAGATTCCTCTTACCGCATTGTAATCATTCAAACCATACACCCCAAAAAATTAATAATAATCAAATGAAACAATGAGTAATAAAAATATAAATAGATTCATGGTATTATATATCAATGTAAAGTATACATAAACCAAACACAATTAATAAGTGGTGGATAAGGAAAATCGTCCTTAAATAAAAAGTGAGATGAGAAAACCATTACCTTATTTCTGAAAGCATTATACACTTGTACCTAATGTACTGGATAATCAAATTATTTTCATTAATTACATAATTTAGACCCTCTTAAACATATATTTGATTTATTATAATTTTATTAATTTCATTCATTACAATTATGATGATTTCTAATGCTTAATCTCGTTATACCGAGGGTGTTCTATTCGTGGTTTTATGGTCGGTTCCCTTGATTATAAGTATGAGAGTTCTTCTTCAAATGGGAATAAATACTTAAAAATGGAAATTATTTAGTATTATTTAAATTACATGAGTTTAAATTGTCTCATATATCTTATTTTTAGGTATGAGAATGATTCATTTGATAAAATGTTAATGGTCAACATTAGATTATTTTGGTTGTTTTTTTATCATCACGAACTAGTTTTGTTTTATTATTTATTATTATGAATATATATTCATTAAAAAACATAAAAAAAGTTATAATAAACAAATTATAATCTTTTTTATTCATAAAATTTGTCATATGACTGGTCTTTAAGGAGGTAATTAAAAACAAAAACTTGTCATCCCTGAAGGAGTTGAATCGACACCTCACGGATGATGTTTTCTTTTTATGAGATAAAAGAGAGAATAGGAGATTTGATGATGGATAATACATTAAAAAAAATTATAGTATATGTATTATACTATTGTTACCATGAATCTTTGGATAGGGGGTGAGGAAAGGATAAGAAAAGTAAAATAAAATATAAGAGAAAGAGAGAGGGTTTTACCTCTTGAGTGACGTCTCCATGAGAACCTCCTTATGTGAATTGGAAATGGAATTTTGGTGAGACATGAAAGACCAGAACATGGAGAATAGGTTTGGTAGAGGAATTGGGATGAATATAAGAAATATCCAAGGATTACAGGATGTGAGGAGAATGGGCAGGGAGCAGTGGTATTTATAGGGAGATGTGATGGGTGTTTTTGAATATTCTATTCATTTGTTTATCATTTAAGATTAAACCATTCAATAGTGATGATTCATATGACTAAATATAGTAAATATAGAATGTGAGTTCAATATAATGGTCATTTACATAATACATGACTCAATAGTTACTCAAAAATTAATTTATTTACTTATAATGTTAAATATTGTAAATTACTGTATTTCACTATTCATCAATAATTAAACTATTTTAGAAAAATCACAAAATTTCACCCTAACCATTTTCTAAAGTATAGATTTCAAAAAATGGAGTCCATTTTATAAATATAATTTCTTAAATATGAGAAATATAATTTTTAATTAAAATCATCATTTATTTAAAAAATACTTATTTTAATATTTTATCAAAATTTGTGACACTTGAAATATTAATTATTGTATCATAAAATTATATTATAATTATAATACAAACATATATTAATTTATGAATTTTTTTATGTGAATACATTTTCTATAAAATCATTTGATTAATTACAAAATTATAAATAAACATTTCTATTTCAGAAAAATACAAATAATAAATTTAACATTTTTAACACATTTATTTACTTATTACATGATATAAATATACCATATTTTCATTTATGAGAAACCTAAATTTTATATATACTTTAATAGGTGATTTTATTATTCAAATGGCCACGTCATTATTCATAACAGTCACATTACTATTTCTAATGGCCATGTTAATATTTAATAGTATATAATGGTTTTAATCTCTATGTTGAGTGAAATATAGGCTATCGAAGATGTTAAATTTAAAAGGAACTTACAATAAATTATTTTGATAATACAGAGCTTTCCTCATATCATCCATGGAACATTGAGGCCATAGGCCTCCATAGCCCGCATCTTTCCTCATCCCTGACAACTAGCTCCTTGAGCCTCTCATGGATGACCTATGGTTGGTGGTGGCAATAGGTCAAACCTCTGACCACCACCTATTGCTCTAATAACCCCTTTACCATGTCCTCTGCCCTACAGACCTCTATGATCCTTCCTATATCTATACCTGGGGGGTACCCACAACAATCTCCCATTCAATTTTATGATTGGTCAAAAAAATATCATGCAAGATATCTCCGACCGTCATAAGAGAAAGACCACTTCTCCCATGAATGATTTGAGTCATCCTATGAGCCTTGTGCTGCTAATCCTCTATTTTGGGATAGTATCAAAAAGCATTTTACATGATTAGATCTATGAAATTATCGCTGGCTACCTACTAAAAAGGTCTCAACTCCTAGTATTCCACTAACAGCACCAACTATCGATGTCTTTTTTTCCATAATTCTCTCCACTAGAAAGGTCTACTCAAGAACTCATGATTTTGTGAGAATGAAAAGTGATGTCATTAAAGCTCTGATATCTTGATATAATACCTACTCAAAGGTTTGAGGTCTAAATAACGCACCTCACACCATATCTATGATGTACCATAAGAGATCATTAAACCTAGCTTAGTACTCTTCCATGGTTATACTGCCCTGATATAGATGAAAAAGCTCCTAAAAGCACAAAAAACACAACCCAGACTGATAAATCTCATACTTAAAGAGACTCTGAAGTTCTGGCTAGGATTGATTTGCCTCTTCATGTGACTAAGTCACCAAAATCCACCATCTCCTAGCAGAGTGTTGAAGAAGACTTGTTTTGGGGATGGTTATCGGATATGCGTGCATCCTCACAAGGAGGAAAAATTGATTGAATACCTCTAGCCAGTCCTCAATAACTTGGGGGTTTGTCTTTACCCAAAACATAGGAGATCACTACCTCCGGAACTCATATAATGAACTCAACCTATATGCATCCTCAGCAGAAACATTCAACGCCCACTATTGTTCAACGGGTTGTGGGTTATCTAGTAATCTACTCAAAGATTCTATATCTGGTTCAGAACCTTATAATGAAGCCTCCTCACTCAGCAGATCATCATCATGATCATATAGAAGAATCCAAGTTGACTATCTTTATGAAGGCATCATGAAAAAAACTATATTATTCATGATCATAGAGTATATATGGACAAATAACTCAAGAAGGACATAGTAACCACAACTCATTCTTATATGATTCATGTAACAATGTTTTACATACAACCAATTTCTACTTGTATCGAGTCGAAAGGTAGGAAATCAGAGTCCTTTTCTACGGATACATCGGTCGCCACACCAACACTGGAGTTGCTGGCTAGATATCTAAACTTGAATCACATGACATTGATTCATAAGACCCAAACCAATCTCATAGACTCTGGTCTTAAGGTATAACCAAATACTATAATACCAATTTAACATGACCCAAACTGACAGGGCCAGAACCATGATTTCCTAAGCCCACTCCAAATGGACAAGGGCTAGAGACCAACATCGAGTAGGAATATCACACACATGGGAGGCATTAGCCTAATGTACCTGTAAACATGAACAAATATCCAAACCCATATAATCCTGAAATATAAAACAACTGAATCCAATGCATGAATACATCTATAGTCAAAAAATTTGAGTATAGTAATAATGTATTGAAAATGATAAGGGGGTCAAATACAATCCTTTCCAAAAAAACATTAGCGAGTCCAACCTAATTACAAGGTGTGGATGACTATCAAAAGAAAACATCATGGAAAAAACCATGGTCTATCTAGATCAAGCTAATCTCCCCTAGCTCCCTATCCTCCCATGACAACATAAAATGGGTTTTTTTGCATATGACATGACAGGTGCGGGAAGATACCATGTCGTAGTGAGTATAACAATACCCAGTAGGACACATCAAAAAAATTAAACACATAGCATCATGAATATTCATCTAATAAAATGGATATATAAATCAATGGAAGAACCTAGAAATACTCAAGGACATTGTGCCTCTAGGTGGTCTCTACCAAACTGTCTACCACATCATTATGATTGAAGATAAAAGATAATGATTGTTCCAGGGGAACATACCCCATGAGTCATGCTACCATCAGATAAAGTCATCCAATAGGTCATGATTATTGGGACCTATCTAATAAAACTTACTAGTCCCTGAATACCTCGATAATCATAAAGGGGATCACATGTAGGACCACTAGTATACAACACAAACCTAATTTGGATCAACCTACTATTTATGGGATCATATGGAAACAATACCATGAAGCCTACTAAAATGAACTACTAGATGAAGGATAAATGCCCTGTTAAAGAAGGTCATGATAATTCCACAAACCTCACCAAGGGTAAAATATGTAATGACATAGGATCAAACTTTGGTCTCATGGAGAGACACCAAAAACTATATCTAAGACTCATCCGACATAGGGGATCACAATCCAGTTTTGTGGATGTAATGTCACATTGTACCATCAAGGGGATGGATCAAGGGAACACACTCAAATGATATTGGTTCAAACTGAAGAAATTAAAGGCTCTAAACTCCCTCAATGAGGGAACATAGCATGTACTTGGGATTACACAACATTCCTAGACAACCACTGGATACCCATGTGTCACTACCCCACACGACACATAAATCTAAAAATACATAGCATCTAACTATATTTACATGGCATATAGAGGTCTGTCAGCACCCTTTTTATACCGTCTATATCTGCTCGTGACTTATTGTTTGTGCCCAAGTACCAACCCATGTACACCTAACTTTTCTTTTGTAAACATATCAATGTTAAAGTACATGGATCTACCCATATACTATATCCATGTACGTGTACCTCGATCTTCCTGTTCCTACATACCCTCTGAGTTACACATCGAGCCGCCAGCAGGGTTCACAAAGAGTGTGAAAGATGTCACACAGCTCATGATATTTTTCTCTCTGTAGAAACCGTAGCAACACACAGAGGTTCCCATATATCTTGTGATCCCAGATTACATGCTGTGTCATACAGGATTTTCTAGAACCTGTGAATATTATTTATGTCATATCCACCATGATTCTAGTCACATAATTCAAAATCTGGGGTCATCCAACCCCTTCAATTATCAATCGATGGGATTATGGATATGATATTCTTGAAAATTCACCCTCTAGTTAGTATGTCATTGCATTGTGTTGTCGTCATGTGTTCTTCCAAGAGAAACAGAATCCACCAAGTATAATATTCTTCTAGTATACCACAGATCATCCTCCATTGTTGTGAATCCTCAATCACACCCTGGATCATAAACCACACCTGTGGTATTGATTTTTTGTGTCGAATATCAGTCTTGAATGATCACATACCCAATATTCAACGAATAATAGGCTAAAAAAATATCTCATGATGAACATGTGATGAAATGGGGGAGAAATCCATAAACAAAAAACATGAGGAACAACCTTATCCTTTTTCCATTTTGGCCTCGATCTATTTTTGAATAAATAGACGAATGAAGATAGAATGAACTACATTAAAAAATAAATCTATCATAAATAAAATCAATTATTAATGTTTGAAAAAATTTGTGTTTCTGAAATTAATCCATGTTTGACCGAGATAAAGAAACATGATGAGATCACAAAAATCAAACGCCCTACCTATAGTTTGGATTGATCACCGACGAAGAATTATCCTGGGTTTCTAGTATTGGTGATATCCATGAACTCTGATGGTGCAATGATCCCTGATCTTGATCTAAGCTGATCTAATCTGATCCAATGTCATTTTCCAAGAATGATCTCTTCCAACGGTCCTACAGATCTCTAGGGTTATGTGTTCAACCCTAAGATCTCATAAAAAACATATTTATAGAGGAAAATAGTTCATCAGATTAACATAATAAAATAAATATATATTTTTATTTATTTTATTACATAGGCTTGTGACAGATTTTAAACAAAACATCTGAGGCTCATAATGATTATATCATTCCGAGGATAAATCTCCAGCTTTGAACTCAAATGAAGCTTTTTTATTTTTGATCCAAGCCTCTATTTAATAGTTATTACACTTTTTTAGAAACAATATGTACATGTGCTATATATTTATTTAATAATTTTTAAATATTAATTCCAGACTCACCAGACATTAGAATCTCATGTCATCTTACCGTTTTTCTCTGAAAATAATTCATATAATATTCTAATGTAATAGATGAGAAAATAAGAGTAGTTAAATTAATTTTAAAGATATTTATTATTTATAAATTTGGAGAAGTATGTCATAACTCGTATATAAAAAAATCATAGGTTACAAATAACACACTTCTATTGAGTATCCATTTTTACCACAATATAAATCATTTAAAATGAAACATTTTTTCTTTTCATGATAAATATTCATGTTAAACATCACTGATTATTTGTTCTTACTCGTTCTTATACAATGTGATAAAAAATTAAAAACATTTTTCTAATAAAAAAATATCAGTAAGGGGCATAAAATAATGAAATTCAATAGTATAGTAAAAAACAAGAAAACTGTCAAAAAAATTTCCTTTACCAAAAAATTCTTTGATAATATAAAATAAATCATTTCCACAAGAAAGACACACACGTTTTATAAAATAATATCTTTAAAACCCATAAGAATGTATAACCCCTTATAGAAATATTAGAGCATTATATTCAGTACCCGTGTCCGAAATAACACGAGACTAGTTAAATACATAGTTTAAACCTCCCTAGTTAACTCCAACCTTCTTGCATAAGAGATAAGAAACATTACACAATGTATTTGAGAGCAATACTGGTCTCACCTGTTATATAATCTGTATTGAACTCACCAGTCATATAAGTTGTATTGGGCTCACCCATCATATAAGTTGTATCGATCTCATCCATTGTATAAAATGTATTAATCTCACCCATCATCATCTATAATTCTCAATTACCATATCATGAATAAAAAATTTATTGTTTAACACTTCCATCATAAAACCCTTTAAAAACATATTTTAACCATTATGAAAAACATTTTCAGATAATAAAATACACTTCCCTTTTAAAAACTCATTTTGAAAACTATAAAAATTTGAACATAAGGATGAAGGTTATTTCATTGAAGAATAAATGAAAACTTATAATGTAATCCAATCATAAAATAATAGTTATAGTGGTAGGAAAAACCATTGACGTCCTATACGTTAAAGAAGAACATTCCTTTTTTCTTTTTGTAAAAACATTCAGTAGAAAGATTATTTTCTGAAAACAGTTGAATGAAAGTAAAAAATGACATAAAATATCTTTTATAATTCATTTATGTCCATAAAAATGCATCAATAATATAATTTTAATAATATGGAAAAGGAATGAAAAATTTAGAAAATTAATATTTATAAAATTTAAAATGAGGTTTTAAGTTCATGTTTTCATTACCTTGAGTCTGAATCATCATGTACGTCATTTATATTCATATATAATGACTTATGATAATTATTTAATTTCATAAGAAAAATATTCATGTTTATTATTAATTTTATTTTATTTATTCCCCTGATATATTCAATTAATTAATCATTTAAATTCATGTTGAATGTTTTGATGATATTCTGTTCATCTGTTCAAAATGACATTGGAAGTTTGGATATGGTCAAATTGGTCATTATTTTAACATATTCAGAATTATAATCTTCAATCATTTATCATATTTATATATAATTTATAATTTTAAAACTAAAAATTAAATTTGGTAATGAAAAATGAACTGTATTACAATTATGAAGACGATACGTAATATGTACATATTGGTAACGTTTCTATTTTTCAACAATCATGATGGAAAGAAGGGAATTATTATTTAACCTTTCCAAAATTATGGTTATATAATTAATATAGTATTATTTATATAAATAAAATTATATATAATATTATTGTGATATGGTTATGAAAAAATAATCATATCATTTCGTGAAGGTGGTAATCCACACGTATGTACGAATGATGTTATAATTTTCTAATGAATGTAGATGTAATAAAATAGATAATATATTTTCTTTATAAAATGCTAATTATGTCTTGAAAATCATATATATACATTAAATTCATCCTTATAACCATCCATAAGAGGTAATGATGGAAAATTAAATACATTTGTTTGCGAGATGATATTACGCCATACATATGAAAAACTGTTACATTTCTCTTTTGATGGAAGAGGAGAGGAATTTCGATTTTACCATTAACATAACGACCTATTAGTATATGGAAGATACTGATGTTATTATTTCATAATGTTTAAAGAATATTTTAAGGAGATGGAAGAAGAAATAAAGTTGAAATAGGCCAGTAAGAACTTATACTTTCTCCTTGGACCACCTCATTATCTTACACATTAAGCCTCTTATATATATTATTTTGGTGAAACAAAACCCCTAGGATATGGGGAATGACGTTTTTTACAGAATTTGGTAGGTATTGACCAAACTATTCTACTCAAAAGTTGTGTGAGAGAGAGAAGAGGAGGTGCCCTTTTATAAGTTAGGGGAGGGGCACTCTTGAGATTACATAACTTAATAAATAAATATAAATTAACTTTTATGGAAAATGGATCCAAAATTATATAATTCAATTATAAGATAAGGATTGGTGTAAATATTTTCATAAAGCATAGTTTTACATGTTTATATTATGTTTTTACCCTTATCTTCTTATTTTAACCCTCTATTATCCCTTTTGTCAATTACAGTGATATCAATGTTTTTTATTGTTTATGAGTCAAGAAAGTCACTATAAAAGTTATAGTGGCCCATAAATGGAAAACGGTTGATATTTTCAACTATATATCATTCATTTATCTAAATATAGGATTTTTAAGTATTTTATATCATTAAATAAAATATTTTTTATTATAATATATAATTAATGACATTTTTGGAACTATTCATTTAATATCACTTTGAAAACAACATGAAAGCAAAAGGGATTTGAATATAAATCTTTCAAAAAACTTTAATTTTTTATATTTATCTATCAAATTAATGGGATAAAATATTTCAACCAAAAATTATTGATTTTGGAGTTTTAAAAGTTATTTAATTGATTTTTCAACTGCTTGCACAAGAACTGTGTCTAAGATGTGTAACCATTTAAGGTAATTATTTCATAACAGAAATTTAAGAATAAATTATCATGATAAGAAAATAATATATTTCTCGAATAAATACTTATAATCAAATAAAAGTTTCTTTTATTCTTATCACAAAATATTATAGATATTACAAACAAGTGAGTGTAATTTTTTACTTTATATTTACTTATAAAATATAAATGTTACAATCAAAGGAAAGTGAAAATAAAATGCCAAATTTCAGAAAAATTAATATTAAATATCTGAAAACACTTATAAAATAAAATAAACAAATGTTTTGGGGGGATGTTTATGCCTTATCAAATTATTTTTCTGCTTAATTACTCGATTTACCCTTATGGAGATGAAAAATATTTTCTACAGTTACCATTCATAATAAATTTTTTTGACAAACCTATTTACCAAATTTGAATATCATTATTCCAAATATGGAATTTATTTTTCAATAATCAATTTCTAGATGTTTTATAATTAAATTTAATATTAAAATAAAAAACTCAACAAATTGTCTTATAGAAAAATGTGTTTTTAAGCCCAAAAATGAACATATAACAAAATATGGTATATATATAGTTTTTATATAATTAATTATATTATTTATAATATAAATTAACTAATGTTACCTTGAAACCATTTTGAAGAAAAATAGATCTTTTTAAATACTTGAAATTAAAAGACATTTTTTAATAAAAATTAGTATTTTAATTATTCTTTGAAAAATCAATATTTTCAGTAAATTATTAAAAAATCATCCTGAATTATGTTTTATATACTGATTTCAAAAATGAAATCACTTTTTTCAAATTAAAATTCTATTTCATTTTTAAATAAAACCATATAATGAATGACAACCAAATTTGTTTAGAAATAAATCCTTTTTCCCTTTGGACTGAAAAATTACCTAATATGAATATAACTCTATAAAATTTATTTAATGAATATATGAAAATGATTTATCTTAATATTATCGTGGTTTTTACATTGCTCACAATAATTTACTATGTTTATAGTTCTGTATCTCTATGTTTTTTTTTCATATTATTCCACTTTTCTAAGTTTCCTTTCTTTTCATGTAATTATATATTCTATGTTTATGACTCCTTTCTAAGTTATTCTACACCATTATGTTATGTCATGACTTATCCCATGATTTATGATCCATAATTTGTTATGTATCTGGATTATACTCATATGATCTTTTATGATCTTTGATTTTTATTTCTTATGTTTACCATTATTATGATTTTAAGATCACTACTTTCTTATGTCCCAATTTCCTAAGGTTATGAAGAAAAGTAATACGTTTGATGTGCATGGAAGAGCATCTTGTATGAAGAATTTGGGGTAGATATTGATAAAAAATTCCGAATTAATCAATTGCTTATATAGTAGGGACAATGTTTGTTGGTTTAAAATGTCATGGGTTTTGTTTGTTAATGTTTTTTCATAATTCTCTAAAACTCTAAACCTAAAAGATCATGGAAATGTATTTAAATGAAATATTTTCTTTAAAGTCGTGTAAATGAGATAGTTGTTTATGAGGTTCTATAAAAACTCTTCTATATCAGCTAGTCAGTGTTGTATGGTGCCATCAATGGATCATCCTATTCATATGTCTCTATGAAAATGACACCTCACTAGCCCACCATAATAGGATCCACATTTACTTCAGAAAAAAGGCATTCAATAAGGCATGATCCACAAGAGGGTCTAAAAGAGGGTCCAAATTTACTTCAACAACAAGTCATTCAAGAAAACATGATCCACATCAAACACTAAAAAACCATGCTACACAACAATAACTGCACCCCAAGGGGCACAATTCTCATCAATAACTACTAGAAGGGGCTAATCAAGGAGTCTCATGCACACACTATAAAAACCCATTTTAAAGTTCCAAATGGGGCCCACTAATAACCCAGCTCAATACACTAATCCATTCACAACCTTTTGAAATTTCATTTTCAAACCACCTTTCTAACCAAGAAAATTTGTAACCACATTGAAAACCTTTTGAAAACTATTCAAATACAAATCCCTTTTCATTTAAAACCATTTGAGTAAACCCAACCATTTTTTCATTTGAAGCAATTACATAAAAACCCAACTCATCTATCACGACCCGACCCACTGAGGCCCGTCTGGATAGTAATATGCCGAGTGAAACACCCTATAGCTGCCTACAATAGTCCATAGGTTGGAAACCAATACCGACTTGGCATATCACACACATGGGAGACCTTAGCCAAAGGTACCTGTAAGCATACAAACATCCCAAAACACTCATGGAATGTTGATATGTAAAGTAAAATTGATACCAAATTAATCCATACATATATATCCCATAATTACAATATGAAAAAGATAATAGAAAGCTTAAATTGTAATGTAAAAGACAGCCAAAATTGTAAATGTGTCCAACCTGGTAAGATGGAGGGGACTATTGTCAAATGCAACACTTGGTAGAACCACTGTCTATCTTGAACACTATGCTATGCCTTCTCATGGTCTTCCTAAGACTCCATCAAAAGGACTATCATATGAAATACATGACATATACAGGAAGATCCCATGCATGGGTGAGTATATACATACCCAATAGGGACCACAAAAATCCAAAAAGGGTTCATTATAAATAGTCATCTCTACCAATAAGAAAGAGGGTATAGAAAACCCAAGTGAGAGAGAAAGAGAATCTCTATATCCACAACTCAGCTATGAAAAATGATCCAGATCCTCATCACAAAGGTATATTCATTAGGATATGGGAGATATAAACAATGACCAAAAATAACCTAAATATACTCAAGATAGACATTATGTACCAAAGTGGTATCAACCATATTGTTTTCCACATGATTCTACTTGAGGCTTTATGGTAACACTCGTCTCGAAGAACTAACTCCATGAGTCATTCTATCACTTATGGTGATCAATTAAGGAGTCATTCTCATTAGTATTTTCATGATGAGGTAATTTTTGTAACTCAAAAAATGTCAATACATAGATAGTGGATCTCACCAGGTTCTCTAGGGTTAATGTATCCTACCAAGAACTCTAAAGATATCAATACTTGTGTAGGGGATATCACCTAGGGCATATGGGGTATATCATACCCAACCTAGAATAAACCCTTTTGTAGGGTATTTTATGTCCACATATGTTGTCCGTGATGATTCCCTAAACATCAAAAAGGAAATAGGAAGAAATTATAGAGGATCGCATGCCGAGTTACATGGATTAATACCCAAACTCTATTTAAATTAATCCCATGTAGGAGATCACACTTGATTCCCAAGATGTGATTTGTCACTATACCCTATAGGGATGGACTAAGGGAACACACCCAATTATCATTGGCCTTGACATCATTTAAATAAGTGTCCCACTCTTACTACCTATTATCTCAATTATAATGCCAAAACAAAGGTCACCATCACATTCTATTCTGAAAACTACTCAGGATAGGATACTTGTATGCCAAAATATGAGTCCCAAAGAAGATGATGTGTGGTGAAGAGGTCTGTAAGAGGGTACACATCATGTCCTCCAAGGGTACATGATGTGACTCATGAGAATGACCCATATTCATTTCCCCTCATTGTACTCAGAGTGTATAACTAAAGTATGTTGCATGTAAATATGGTTACATGGCATGTAAACTCACCTGGAAACCTGAGCGTGTTACCGCCTACACATGGATTGACATTCGATGTGACTATACACGGTGAGTACATGAAGTAAACAGTGTGTCCTCACAGCTTGGGGGTATTGTTGTGTCCTCCAGCCTATGGCTGTGTACATCGTATCATGCCTATGTACAACGGCCCACGCTTATGTACCTAGTCATCCCTGTGTACACATGGGGCATGTTCTTCTACTACAACACAACCAAGTCCTCTTATCAAGGGGGGATACCCCTCTACTCGTCCACATGACCAAGTCCTGCTACACGACGTGTACTCCCAATACATAGTGTGTAGTCCTAAAATCTAATTCCTAACCCAGTAGGAAGAACAAATTTTGTGTTCTCATAAACTACACATCATGTGATCCGGATTTATGAATGAGATATCTCTGCAATCCATTGAAAACCCTAGTTTTTTCCAAATTACTCATAAATCAACCACCTGGGGTCCTTAGAAATCACAAAAGGGATTTTAAACCTTTATAAAACACATATATTGGAATTGGAATGTAAAAAACATAAATATTCCTACCTAGTGGTGAAACATCGAAGATTCAGGTCAAGATCTGCACCCTGAAGCCACTACACCATGATCTAGTCTCAATCTCCATCAAGAATGAAACCTGGTTGAACCTACTATCCTCCTCGATTCTTCTATCACGTAAGGGATAACCCTCTCCCTCTCTCATACATGGAAAGGGAAGGGAAGGGAGTATTGTAACCCCTATAATTAATTATATAAAATAAAATATATAATTAATTATCTCATATTCCAATAATATTCTTCTATCAAATGCCTAACACCGACCAAATTTATGTCGCGCCTAGGGTAAAACTCACTTTCAGGATTTAATGGAAGACTTATATTTCTAATATGATACTTTGTTTAGGATTTATTCCATTATTTCAGAAAAACAATTCACGCGTGATATAATATAAATAATATTTCCATTATATCAATATTGAGTTTCTTCGTGCTCTGAAATCTCATGCTAATGTAGCTCTTAAATTCGAAAATATTATTTAAAATATTACAAAGCATAACAAATCAAACACATATTCATTACATCAACCCAATTCATGATACAAATTGGGCAAAATTCCTTCTCAAATTTTCCAATTCCTTTTCAAAATGAACCATTAAAATATTTACATAATCACTTGGCATTCACGAATCCCATTTCACAAGCAGATATATTTCAGAATCCCTTTAGTAAATTAAAACCCTTGGTAACCCATTTGAAATCCTTTATTCCTAGTGAATTTCCCTATTTAAAAAAACATTCAAATACTCAAACACAAACGACATGCCAAACAAAGATCACATAAAATAACTTACTACCTACACAAGTATCCAGTCCAATTCCTCAACTCTTATACATTAGACACAATATCATATATACCATTTTATAACATGCTCAAGATATATCAATCACATGCTGTAAGTAAATGAAATATGATCCCACAAGCTTATCAATGATTCATGAACTCACCCACTCTTGTCAATCACCCATGTGAAAATCCCATAAACTATAACAATAGAATCATACCCGTAGAATAACCTGAAATTGTTACAACACAACTAATAAAATAAATCTCACATCCCTTGTAACTTGGAGTTATATTATATGACTGTTGGTTAGACATCATTGTAATTCCCCTACTTGATTTTTGATTATCCCATATTCATTCTACCAAGTCCAAAAATACATAAAAGAAAACAATTTTATGCCACTTTATATCATCTTAACACAAATAACTCAATTTAGATCATGGTTACATATAACCTCATGTGTGTCTCCTTTCAATTTATGCTTATGTTTCTTATCCTCTCCTTGTATCACCATTTATCTATTGGGGAAGGTCTCTGGTTTTTTCAAGAATGTGTGTGGTGTGAGGCAAGGGGACCCTCTCTCCCCATTGTGTTTCTCATTGCAAAAGAGTATATTTCGCAAAACATACATAGATGATTTATGGATCAAGGGATTTTGACTTATATTTCACAATCTTCGAATTGCTCTTATTCCCATTTTATGTTTTCTGATGACATTTTTATTTTTTCAAATTGTAGGGGGTTGTCTCTGGTTACTTTCATGCGGATCATGGTGATTTATGGTAGCCTGAGTGGTCAATAGTTAAACTTTAGGAAGAGAAATGTATTTATATCCAATGAATGTTCAAGAAGAAGGGCCTAGACCATTCAGGACATTCTGGGTATTCAGCAGAAATAGTTACCTATGATTTATCTCAGGGTACCCATTTCTAATTGCCAGGGGGAAAAGGGCTTCTTTGAGGATCACATTAAAAGAATTCTTGGGAGGATATTTTTCTAGAAAAATAGGTTTATCTCCTTCGGGGGATGGGTGACTTTGATTAATATTTTGATTTCTTCGATACTAATGCATGTCTTTTCCATTATCACCCCATCTAAGGGGATTATTTATACTATGGAGATGCTAATGAATAATCCCCATTAGGATACTAATTACATAGGAAGGTCTCATTGGTCCTCTTGGTCTCGGATGGTGAAACCAGTGGAGGTAGGAGGATTCATCCTCAGGGATTTATCAGTTTCCATGTAGTCCATATAGGATAGGCTGGCATGGGATTTTCTTGTTGGGAAATAGATGTGGACCAAAACTCTGAGAGTTAAATATGTAAATAATTGGTTGGACTAGGAAATAAGGAAACTATCCAAATTGGAGAAAACATTGGATTTCTAAGTTGATGTCTTTTAGGAGTCCTCTTGATGGGAGGTTGGTCGTGGGGATATTAACCTATGGAGAGATAATTAAGATGGGGTAAAACTATTTTTTTCAAGTTGTCCAGGGCCGGATATGTCGGTGAGAGAGGCTAGTCATCATCCCAGGTAGCTAGAATCCATTCTAATCCTGGATCATATGGACTTATTCAATGAAATTTTGTTTTCTGGGGAAGGAAATCAATGTTTTTTCACATAATCTCATTCAAGGGTCTTTAATGGTCATGATTATTGTGGACTAATTCGACAGGTTGGTGATCTAGATAAGTGGGGAACTCTCATGTGATGTAAGGAGGTTCCCACAAAGATGAGTTTTATCATTTTGAGAGTACAGAACCAGGCCCTCCCAATAGATGATAATAACCAAAATAAGGTAATTAATTTGGATTTTCATAGTTTCTATTGCTATAACCTTCATGCGGAGGTGATTGTGCACCTGTTTATCAAGAGTGAATGGGAGATTAGTCTTTGGACTGGCATGGATAAATGGGGTAGATACAATGCAACATGCACATCTTTGCACTAATTCTTCATGTATTGGTTCTTCGTTGTGGAGAAAATGGTATGGAATCTAGGATCTATAGCATCGTTGATACAACGATTTTCTAGACACTTTTAGAGGCTTGGATTAAAGCACGAACGAAGGGTTGGGCATCGGGTTCTTTTCTGTAGTTGAGATTGAAGGTCATGTTGCATGAGTTAGGTTCACTATTAAAGGGTGAATATCACTCTATTATTATTTTCTGTCTTCTAAGTAGGACAGTGGCTTGACCTAGAACACATGGTTGTTTTGTGATATGAAAACCCTCGGGTAATGGATTCAAGATTAGCGTGGATGGATTGTTTAGGAATTGGAAGATGCGTGGGGGAGGCTGGTGAATGATAGTAATTATTTGGTTTTATTTTCATTTAGAAGCTTTCAGGGGTCATGATGTTCATTAGGTGTGGAAGTATGAGCATCGCACACGGGTGTTATGCTTTGAAAAAGGTTCCCGCTGGTGGTTTCAGAAGTGGAATCAGAGTCTTAGGCGCTGATTTGGGCCCTGCAAGGGAAAGGCAAGGGGCCTTGGTTTTTGACATTCCATTACCAATGATTCACTTTGGATAATTCTAATGGATGTGTTATTCTTCATATTCCTAGAGAGACCAACTTTTCCACGGATGCACATTCTTGGGGGAGTAGTATTGAGGAACCCTTGTTGGTTTTCTCAAACATGGGGTCGTTACCTCGGGGATGTAATAGTTTTGTTCTAGGGGATGCCTTAGGGATACATCACTTTATACCTCTTCAAATCATGTCCTGTAAAGGGGTTTTTACCCTATTTTGAATAAAAAATAAATTTTCGATCAATCAACGTGAACACGTTTTGATGTGGTTGGTAGGATTACACCGTAAGTAATTATTTGTTGCATGTTGATAAAGTTATATTCTCACTATTTTTCATGTGTGTTTCAACTATGTAATCCCTTCTAATTAATAAATTTGATCTTTTTTGCATCATTTCAATATTTTTGGTGTGTTTTCGACAAAAATTGGAAAATTTATTAATGCTGGAAATTTAAAGGATTATAATCACCATGGTATGTTGAGCATAACTTTTGAAATATTAATTTAATTGTTGTGATTTTTTTAGGATTCAATGATGTGTGGGATACAAATTTGGCTTCTGGACTATGAGATAATTTCGCCATCTAAAGGCCCTAAAAAACAATCATGTTGAAAAAGTATTCAGGCCAACCGTGTGGACCCCACCTGAGTAAGTATTGGATAGCTCAGTCTATAAAACACTAATTGGGGTGATTATAAATGGATTTGAAATATAATTCAATGGCATGTTTGATTGTCCATGATCATGGAGATTTGAATTTTTTAGTTCAGCTATTGGATGCCCAATATTCATGGAATATTTCTAGAAATCTCTGCCAAAAAAGTCTTACTCAATATAACTTCTTCTAGGCGTGTCCAATTAATGTGAAATTATAAGTAAATATTGGAAATTCAATTATTATTATCATATAATAAGGGACACTATGGTGATTTGATGTTATTATTATATAAAGAGGATAAATATTTCGTAAGATATATACTTCTGGAGAACTTTTCTACTTTACTTTTCTACTTTTATTTTTTTTAGTTTTATAATATCTTCCTCTTCATCACTCATCTCGATTAACCTTACCATTGTGGGTTAGAAATTTTATTGATTCGAGAAGGTTTAGTTTTCAATTTTGTAATGTTTGAGTTTTTGGACTTAATTCAATGTAATATCTCTCTCTTTTTGGAGGTTTTTTTTAATTTCATATAGCGGTTTTTATTATCAAGTACGATCATATTTGGTTTTTGATACAATTATTGATTTTTTTCTCTTTTGTAAATTATAAATTTCCCCTTCTACTTGGTTCTAGTTTTTATATGACGGAATAAACCAATGAATAGTGGTGAAGTATTCGATGATCGTCAGTATGTGTGAAAGGGGTAGTGGGTGTTATTGATTGTTTGGGATAAACAAGACTCGATCAGGTATTGCCAAAATCATTTTTGAATATTAATTGCAACCCTTTTTCACAAGGATGCAGAGTAGACTAAAATAATATATTGGTAAGATTTTCTCTCACCGTCAGTATTTGACCAAGTCATTGAGAGGAAACGATCGTGGAATCTCACTTTAATCAACTTACCAGAAGAGGATTGAATTAAACATAACAAGGACATTATTGAAATTGGAAAACCTCCTCTAACTTGATCACCATAATAATATAACAGATTGAAATCATTTTTTGTCAATTTTTTATCAATAGATTTCTTAAATTTCTTTTACTTTGTTATTTTAATTTCTTCTCAAAATCAAAAAAAATATTACAAACACCCCCTTTTCTCTCTAATTGTAGGTGACACCTTGATTATTGTGTGCTCTACCCTAAAGAAAAACTAGGTAAAAAACTTTACTACATTTTTAACTTAGTAAAAAATATTCACACCCCCTGAAAGACACATATCAAAACATGGTGTCTTTGCTGGGGTCCTATTGATAACAATCTTATTGTAAATATTTCAATCTATTCAAATTAAAAAAAACATAAAATTTCATGATGTTATTTAATGATTATTTCTTTAATTCATGGAACAATTTCCCACAAGTGCAATAACTAGTTATTGACTCACACTGGTCTATGAAGGATAGTAATTCGTTATTTTCTAAATAGACCAGGGGAGCTCGAATCAGAACCATCAATGAGGAGGACATAAAGGAGATATTCTAGGACCTTAAAGTGAACTGCAAATACGAAGTGTTCAAGGGTTTGTGCTGAGAATTAATTACACTCTGGGTGTAATTTTTTGAATTTTATCAAAAAAAATTCAAGGTGAAACAAGAAGAAAAAACTCAAACAAAAGATCAGTTGCAGGGACATCAGAAAGAAATACAAGACCTGGAGAGAAAAATGGAATGGCTACTAGAATATGTTCCCACATCCTAGAAGAAACCCATACATAGACATGAGATAGTGGTGGAAATATATTCCCCACTCATCCTTGATGTTTTAGATCCTATGGAGACCTTGATAGAATTAAAAGAAGATCCATTTGGACCTACACAACCATTGCTGAAGGATACTGACGAAGAATATTTTCCTTATGATGTACATACATGAGATCAACAAGATCTAGATTACTTCTTGAATGAGTTTGAGGAACTATTTCATTCCCCTATTCATTACAAAGCAGAAGATCCAACACCACTGAAGGAAGACACCACCAACATGGTATAATTACAAGAGAATATTTTGGATCCTAACTGCCTACCTCAATCTAGTGAAATTAAACTCTAAGAGGCACCTCCCACAAGAGATAAAATTGAATTCTATCAAACACAAGAAGATAGTATTTTCTTGAACTTTTTATCTTCTAATATTATTGAAAATAAATTGAGTATCCCCTCCCCTTAATTGAGATTTTCATATTTGGAAAACTTATGTTTTTCTTTGTGGGAAGATTATGTAAAATAAGATGCTTCTAAATAGGAACATATGGATCTCCCCAAACATGTTGAACATTTAGTGGAGGGAGTGTGAGAGGAGATCAATGTGTGTTTAATAGGGATAAATGTGACACAAGCTTCTTACATTAAAGAGGAAGAATTTTATATTGATTAATCATGGTTTAATTTTGGTCAAATAAAATTATACTCTGAATTTCCCTTTGACTATACTTTTGATGCAATGTTCCTTGATTAACCACTAGAAAATGAAGGAGAAGTTGTGAAAGTGGAAACCAAGAAAGAATAAGATTCATTCATTTTCCTACTCAAACCATGAAAGTTGTTTCTCATTCCCATTAGGGTGGATTCGACAAACTATATCCATGGAGACCTCAATAAAAAGAAACAAGTGCATGTCGAAATAATGATTTTTTTGGGTTCACGCGCCAAAAATTGAACCCACCATAATATTGGGGATAACTAAATAGAACTGTCCATCTAGAGGCATTCAAAACCCAAGGCCCACATGGGGGTATTAAATCATGATCTATCCATCTTTTCTCATTCTCATGGTATTTTATTTTCTTTTAATAAATTTATTACGTAATCTTTTTTAATTTTTTTTAGGTTTTTAGAGAGAAACACTTAGAATTTTAACTCAACGTTGCACTGCGACAATGTCAAGTCGTATATCTCTTTGAAACATTATTCCTAGTTTTGATTCAATTAAAACTCTAATTACATATTAAATACACTTGAATGAATTGGGGAAAATACATCGTTTAATTGTGGGGGAGGAAAATTTTGATGTTTAGTATTTTCATTTTTTTTATTTAAAAAAATTGTCTTTTCAAATTTTGGGTGTTTATTTTTCATGTATTTGTGTTTTTGAAACTTGTGAGCCGAAATTATTATCATTGAAAATTTTGAAACTCATTTCAATGATTAAAACAATTTATCTCTTGAAACTAATCTTAAATGAATTCTAAAAATGACTCTGTTTCATTTTCAAATTTTTGGGAATTATATAAAAAGTACTCTAATTTTGAATATCATACCACATATCACTATATTTATCTTTGAAATAACTTTTCCATGAGGCTTAAGAAACAATTTTTGTCATATTATTTATATTCACATCACTTTTTGAGAGAACTAAACCATTCTTTTTTTAACCCTAATTGAATTTATTCTTATCAAAACATGAGTGTTTGAGGTACTTGTGTTTTAGATGATTAAGAGATTTCATTGATTTTAAATACACATTTTCCAAGAAAATCCTCTGTATTTTGGCCTTCCTTTTATATTTATCCCTTATAGGCCTTAAATCCTTGAATAACATGTTAGTTTAGCCACAGAACAAGCCAATTCTCCCTATCAAACCTACTCCTGATGTGAAGTTGCATGATCTAGTTGAACATATGTGAGAGGAACTATCTTTTGTTTGTAAACCACATTTGGTGAAACTTTGGGTAGTAAATTTAATGTTGAAAAAGTGATTTTGCTACTAAAAAATTCATTTTATTGAATGTTGTGCCTTTATAGAGCTTTCATGATAAGAGAAGTCATTCCATTCTCGAGCTTACAGAGGAGAAATAAATTTTTGTCTATCTGTATCTTTCAAGAAAAATTATATATGAGAAGATTGGCATATTTTAATGAAATGTTAATGGTGTGGGATGTACATGAGATTCTCAAAGACAATTTGATCTGATTTTCTGCTAATGGGGGTAAGAAGGAGACCATACTTGTGTGAAAATTATAATCTTTCAATTTTTCTTCAAAAAGAGAAAAGTCCTCCTTATTCAGCCTCAGAATTATTTACATCAAAATCCTACTAACCAAAAGTTGCATAACAACCCTAAAAATTCATCAAGATAATCATAGGTTCTTGACTCACATCGGGTGGATATGTAGAAATTTATCAAGAATATGGTGACCCTTATGTGGATTTGGATGAGAAAAGCCTTGTTGAAAATTGTCGCTAGGGAGACGACTGAAAATTCATGAAAAATAGGTGTTTTATTTGCATGCTGGGTGAAATGAAGTGGAAATATACTGAATTATCTTAATGAAGTACGTGAAATATTTGTTTTTGATGGGGCTTTATATATTTTGTTTCATAGAGTGGAGTATATGGATTACTCGTGCATGTGTTTTGAATTTTCATTGATTTGATTGCAATATTGACTTTTCCAAGAGTCCATGTTCAATGTGAAGGGAAATTGTTAGATTTAATATTTTATTTATTTTTCATCTATGTATATACTATCTAATCCCTTCCAAATAATCAATATGAGCTGTTTTCCATCATTTTATTAGATTTTTTGTGTTTTGGGATAAAATTAAAAAATTACTAAATTTTTGAAATTTAATAGATTTTACTCACTATGGTATGTTGAGAATAACATTGAAAATTTGAATCCATTTGATGTGATTATATTTTGTTAGGATTATATAATTTTTGGGGTACAAATATTTATTTTCAACTAGGTTCTAATTTGTCCATCTAAAGACCCAAAAAATCAATCATGTTGGAAAATTATTGAGGCTAACTACGTAGACCCCACCTCAGTAAATATTGAATAACTCGGTCTAAAAAACAAAAATTTTGGTGATTCCAACTGGATTTGAAATAAAATTCTATGGTATGATATGATTTTTGGTGAACATGGATATTATTCCACATTGAGGAAGATATTGGATGCCAAACCTTCAAATAATATTTTCGGTAATCTCGGACAAAAAAGCATACTCAATAAAAAATTAACAACATCTTATTATAGTGTCCAAATAATTTTTAATTTAGAGGTAAGATAGGAATTGAAATTTAGAGAATCCTATAATAAGTGAACTTGGAGTTATTCTAAGATATTTTTTGAAAAAGAGGAGAAAACATTAATAAGACATATTGTGCGGGAAAACTTTTCTACTTTTCATTTCTCTATTTTCTTTTTCTTAGATTTATAAGGTATTATTCTTCCCCATTCATGTATATTAACATTAACATGGTGGGGTAAAGATTTAAGTGATTGGGAAATGTTTGGATTTCTATTTTTTAATACTTGAGTTCTTGGACATAATTGAATGAAATATCTCTCTTATGCGACATTGTTTTCAATTTCATATCACGTTTTTTATCAAGTACAATCGTATTTGGTTTTTTATTATGTTATTGATTTTTGTTTTGGTAAATGATCATTATCTCCTTCCACTAGGTTCTAGTTTATATACTATGGAATAGGCCAAGGCATAGTAGTGAAGTAGTAGATGATCGTCAATACATGTGAAAGGGGTAGTGGGTGTTCATGATTATTTGGGATAAAAAAGACCCAATCGGGTATTGCCTATGTTATTTGACAATATTCATTGAAAATATCTTACAAAAGGAGAGTAGACCAAAATATGATCTTGGTATGGTTTTATCTCAGCATCACCATTCGACTAATGGATTTAGAGGAGATGATTGTAAAATCTCACTTTATTTAACTTCATAGAAGAGGGTTGAATTAAATAGAAAAACTATAGCATTGAAAATTGTAATCCAACTCTTACCGGATCACCATTATCATATAATAGTTTGCAATCATTTTTTGTAAATTTTTCTCAATATTTTTCTTATATTTCATTCCATTGTTAGTTTCTTTTCTTTTCAAAATAAGAAAAAATCCCAAAACCACCACATTTTCCTTTTAATTGAAGTTGATAACTTCATTTTTGTATGCAACTCTCTAGAGAAAACCTCTATTAACCACTTTACATCAATTTTAACATACAGTAAATAATTATTTTTGTCACACCCCATGACAGTCACGTATTAAACACCTTGTAATTGTGTCCTCCAACGAAAATCTTCATACTTCCTGATTGTATCACTGGTTGTTATTCATTTGTTCTTTACTTGTTCTTGGTTATATGATGGTGAATGATCAAGTTATATAAACTTTTGGATTCAATAAAAAATTAAACCATAAATGAAAAACTAACATCAAATGTGTAAATCAATCAATGATTAATAAATAATTATAAATTAATATGTGACTTCTCTAATGCCACTTGAAGGTCCTGATGCACAATGGAAGTTGTTGGGTCCTTCCCCAACAATGGGTTTTCATATATTTCCTCAAATTTCTCCTCAAAACTAGAAAAATAAAATCCCCTAAATACTCGATAAGGGATTATTCACATACAATTTATAATTAATTCATAAATATTAATTGTCTATTGTCTTGGAATTATTCCTCCATTGTCAAATCGATTGACCATTCTTATCGTACCATCACTATGATAATGAATTCAATTGTACAATCCCTCCAGTGATATCTACATATATTCCAAAAAATTTGGAATGTCTCATATGGATGTTAGTGTGCATGCATTGAAACTGAACATCTTGAGTTGTTCAAATTGATAACAACTATAATTCCTTCTAGACGGGAAAGGAATCTGTCTAGTTCTCTCGAGGACATGTGAGGGAGATGGGGGATCATTGTTTTCCGTTCTTGATAGAGTTCTAGAGAAAGTTTTCTCTAGGGCTGAGGAAATTCTCTACCAAGAGATTTTGTTCACATCACATCTAATTGCCTATGAAATGATATAACAATATTTTTATACATAAGATGAAGTATTAGTTATTTCATAAAATTTTTCAACCAATCTCTTAATTCAAATAAAAAACCCAAATCAAATATTATTATTATTATTATTATCATCATCATCATCATTATTATTATTTCCTTGACTTGTGAAAAACTCTAAAATATTTAAATATCATTTCCACCAGACTTACATAGTCCATAAATCCTCTCCAAATTTTATCAAACCTTGATTAATAAATATTTATTTAAATAAATTAATGTCACTGTGTTATTTTTTCAATAAATGTTTATACGATCAAAAGAACCCAAATAAATTTTATTCCTCAAAACTGGGAATACTATTTATTCTAATATTAAATTAAAATAAAATTTAACTATGTATTTAGATACAATTAACGTGACTCTCAAGGCCTCTTTTTTAATGTCAGCAGACTAACCAATCTATTGTCCAAAATGAATGCCTAGTAACACTTCAATACATGCCCATTGTGCAATATAATTCATTTTCCACAACATCACATTAAACAGGTTGCATAATTGTGTCATCAACCTAATTGTTTGATTTTTTTACGTTCTTAAAATAAACACCTTGATAAAACTGTTATGATCTTTTATTTAGTCAGAAGATATAACTTCAATCAAATGGTATGAGATATCTACTTCAATTAACTCTAAAGGGACAAATTCTTATTGATTCATCCATTATTGTCATATCATTTGTAACGAACTCAGCATATCCTACTTTTTTGTGATCAAATGACATCATGATTTTCATTAATACATTAAAGAACATCACTCATAATAAACTAATCATAATATTAAGACTATTTAAAATACACATGTCCACAAATAAGGATATTCAATGAAACATATAACATGTGGAATTCCTATGGCAGATTTTTTCTCATAACCTATCTCTTAGAGATTACAAAGCACAAACTTAATGAGAATAAGTATTACTGTCTTATGATCCCCCAACACTTAATAGTCGATCAGTAACCAGTAATAGATATCATCCAACCATAGAACATATATTTAAAAATATTGTCATCTTACTTAAAATATCTAATTATAACAGGAAACAGTTATAAATTTTTTATGTAACAAGTACTCTCATGTACATTATCAGATTTTGCACAGAACCCTCCCTCATCTTGTGAGGAGATATTCATTAATATTCAAGAATCTAAAAACATAATTATTCGGAAGTATATAGTTGTTTTTAGAACACAAAATCCAATAATTTTAACATTTATGTTTTTTTATAATTACATTAATTATGAATGTAATACTTTATAATTATATTAATTATGAATTTATTTTCTATAAAGAGTCCAAAAAAACAACATACATACAAAAATATTTTAAAGAAAAACTTTTTTTATATGTAATTATTTACAACAAGACAAGAATCAAAAAAATATACAAAACATTATTCAAAAATCATTCAAAGTAAATTATTCTAATCAAGAAATTATTCTTATAGATGAAAATAATGGCCCAAGATCATGCAAAAGATACAAACACTACTAGAAAAATGATATTTGGTGGAGGGGGGGAACGCGAAAACCATTTGGTGGTCTCTATTGATACTATTAGTGACCACCAAAGGGTGATTGCTAGGTTTTTTACTCCCCGCCCATATCCCACCCCTCCCGTATCCCCCCCATCCCCATCATGTCTGCTCCCACTCATTGTGCTGCTGAGCCCGCTCTCCTCCCCATCATTGTCTTCCACCATCGCCCCCACTCATCGCACCTACTCCCCTCTCCCTCATTTTTGTCTGTTGTCTCCCCCACTCAATGAGAACCAAGGATTCCATCTGCAGTCTCCCCTACTCACTGAGAATCGTGCTCGCTACCCTCCCCTTTGTTGTCGGTCGCCGTCACCCCCACTCATTGAGCTCGCTCCCCTGCCCCTTGTTGTTGTCCGCCGCCATGCCCCTACATGTGCTGCACCGCCTCCCCAAGCCATCAGGGCATGATCCCATCAAGGGTTTCTACTTTCTTCACCTCTACTCTATTGGTGCCGCCTGACAAGGCCTACCCCCCTCAGCCCCTTCAGCACTACCTCGCATGACCTCTAATCTGTCAGCTTTTCCTCGCACCACCCACCCCCTTTGCTCCACCAGCGTTGTGGGTCCCCACTACTCTACCGGCATTTGGGGCACCTAGAATAAAATCTAGCGGGGTGTGATTCAATCTAACTCTATTCAATTTGGATAAATTATATTCAGTTCTGTTTAGCTTTTTGTTGTAAGATATGATTTTTTTTATTATTTGTTACAATTCAATTAGGTACATACATATTCAATTCTTTTGGGTTTAGTGGTATCTTGTTTTGTTCATGATAAATTTTATTCAGGTATTTTTTTAGGTAAGATTGAATAAAATTCCATCCATGTTAGTGAGATTAATTTAAATTCATTTTAATCTTGTTTAGTTCATATCAGGTTTGGATTGTTTGGTTTGGTTCCATACAAGTCTAGTGGGTTTGATTATATTTTCTTTGGTTCAATTTAGTAGAGTTTGACTCAATTCATTCTTTTTTGTCTCTTTTTTCATTATTTTTGTTTTAGTTTGATTCGATTTTGAATAAAATACTTCCATTTATTTTAGTTCTACTCATTTCGGTTCAAAGCATTTTGTTTTTTTCGATGTGATTTACATTAGTATTGTTCTAGTTGATTTGGATAGAGTCGGATCTATTTGGTGTGGTATGATTCAATTTGTGTTTAATTAGTTTGGTTTAGTTCCATTCAGACCAGTGTTAAACAATTTGATTAGGGTATTTATGGTTAAATTCTATTTAGGTCTCCCAATTTTAGATATGGAAAATGTTTATTAATTCAATACAGTTTGATTTTATTTAGTGGGATTTGGTTTAGATCATGTCAGTTATATTGATATTGAATCATTTCAAGTTTATTTATACAATCCAATTCCTTTAGATTTGATAATTTTTTAAAATATTTGATAGGTTTTGTTGGGTTAGGTTGAGATTATTTTGTTTCAGTTCATTTTTTATGGTGTTCAATTATGTTTTGGTTTGTTTGAATTTGTTTGGGTTACATCAGGTTGTTTCACTTCAATTTGGTTGAATTCAATTCATTTGGTTTTCCCTTGGATATTTGCACGTCTGATCACAATGCATCACTCTCTAGTACTAGCTATGAAATTGATACTATTCATAATTGATTACTGATTCATTACCACCTGATCAAACTAAATCACAAGCTATAAATAAACTTCTTCATCCATTAGGTAATTGATAAAAGATAAATGAATATAAAATGATATCATATTACTTAATTATGAAGATGTTTTCATTTTATTCCTTACAAATTCATGATATAATAATGATTATAAATTAAATTTAACTACATTTCATTCCATTTACGTGGTTAAACATATTATTCTCATGTTGTTGTTTCTTCTATTTCATTGATCGTAGTTTTATTTTTATTTTCTATCTGTTGTGATGCATAGATTATTATATACACCCCTGGAATACTTAATTATCATCTGTCAAGCACCGATGGATATAGAGATTTGATGAAGGGTGTGAAAGTCCTTGTACTTAACAAAACTAATCAATTGCTTCCCTTGGTAATATGTTTCCACAAATGATGATGTTTGTCCCTGGGTATTATTTTTTTTTGGAAAATTCTTAAATAATCAGGTCATGTTTAGTTATAGCTTAAAGTATGATGACTGTAAATAAATAGGTAAAGGCATGTTATAAATTAAATGAAAACAATAGATACCGTTCATTTAAATTAAAGAGTCATTCTAGGAATTAAAAATGTTTTCTTCTTTAAAATTTTTAAAGGATTGTTTCAGCATGAGTTAAGCATGCCCCAATTTCTCTTACACTATTTTTTATTAAAGTATCTTATTTTTTTCATCCCATTATTCGGAATACTTCTAGGGATCCTTAAAGGAAGTGCCATCCCTTATCTTCATTTGGATTGGAATTCTGCAGTGAATTTGGCAAGGGCTTCAGTGCCTCTCGAGTGTCTTCTCTCATTTCCTTTTTCCTCCAGTCCCTCTGTACTCTGGTTTGTTTACTGAAAAACATATATGTTCTCTGTTTCTAATCATTATAATGTAGGGATTGATTGATTAATTATTTATGGTAGGTATCTTGTTTCTTATCCTTTCATTTTCATGATCATATTGAAAATAGTTGAATAAATAGTAATTTTTTATAGTATGTCTCACAATATTTAATGTTCAATTTTTTGTCGTACTATTGGTCTCACTTGTGTATGCTTGGATTACATTTACATGACTTTTCATTGTTTTCATGTCATTGTTTGCTATCAATTGCACTAGAAATTCAATTTTTGACCTCATTGGCACAATTTTGGTTCATAACTTACTTGGAATGGTATGTAAATATCATCATTATTTAGTTTTCTTCCTTGTGTTCTATTCTGCGGTGGCGGATGTATCTCAGTCTAGTGTATATGCCAACTTAAAACGTTTTATCTTTCATTGATTATAGTTCTCATGTTATAGTTGAGTAACATGTGTTATTATTGTCTCATGTATAATGTATCATAAATCTGTAGTGTGGTTTCTTACATGATTGATTTCTTTAGAAGATTCTTGACATTTTTAAAGAAATTTTTCAAACAAAAAACTTGTAATATTTATTTGATCTTAAAATTATTATGGCTATATTCCTCATATAGTGGAATGTACATGTCCTGATTAGTAGAGCAATTGGTGATGATAATATAGTGAAGGTTATTCAATTTTTAAAAACTGACTCAGTATAATTTGTAGTTACTATATTTTACATATTTTTACTTCAAGTATTCATTGAATTTCATGTTTGACTGGTTTTTCGTTTTTTCATAGGATACTGGTTATGTATATGATTAAAAAAGTGAATATATTAGAACTAGTTTTTTCATATTTAAACAAGAAATTTGTTTCGTGTGATAATATCATTTTTTCCTTCACTATTTTTCTTAATTGTTTTGTCCCAAGCTTCATAAATGACTATAGTAGTAAGCTTTGCTAAATTAATCCATCACACATTGGAACTCATATTTAACTCCCATTCATTGATATACCAAAACACACTATGCTATCTAGTCAAGTATTTTTTATGTCGTTTCTTGCCTATATCTTCCTATATATACCACCCCACACGTGGGAGTCTAACCACCCTATACCGATACCACGCTGACCTGAAAATTGTTATACCAAGGATCATAATGCAATTTTCATTAAGTCACCTCACACTAAAGCCAAATCTAGTCTTATTGAAGAATTGTTTTATGAAAATCTATTTTATAATGTGAATTGTGAAATGGTCGAGGAGATGGAATGTAAATCAGAGATATCGTTTTCCCTATATGACTGAAAATACACTTTTAGCGTCATAAAACAACAAAAAAGGCATTTAACAGTCAATTAAATATTAAACTTCCTCAGAATGACCTGAAATAATGATCTGAAAAAAATAAGAATATTGTATTATTAATAATCAAGTTGTTTATGAGTAGATGGAATGTCAATCAAAGGAGCAGTCTTCCCGGAACAAACGAATATGCTGTTTTTAAACATTTGATGGCCTTTAAAAGAATGTGGGGGCGTCAAAACCAACCGAACAAACACTGAATGCGGTGAAATCAGACAAAACACTGTAGAGTGAATTGCAAAATGTTCAAGAAAATGATATGTCAATCAGAGTTTTCGTTTATCCAGGATGACAGAAAATGAACTTTTAGTGTCATAAAAGACTAAAACATGCGTTTAACGGTCAAATATATAGAGAAATACCTCAAAATGACTTGAAATCACAGGACAACCATATTATAATAATTTGTAACGAGTCTGAGGATACGCCACATCAATCGGTGCAGTACGGCTGAATATGTGGTCTTTAAAGATTAGACGCCCTTTAAAAAGGTTTGTTGGGTGGTCAAAACCAGTCGAAAGACTTCAAAATTCCATGAAATCAAACATAAAATGTGGAGTGAATTATGAAATGGTCATGTAGATGGTATGTCAATAAGATGTGTCGTTTGACCGCAGTGACAAAAAATGCAATTATGGTGTCATAAAAAACCAAAACGGATGTTCACTGGTCATATCTATCGAAAACAACCATAGAATGAGTTGATGTCAATAGAAAGCTATCAAATTAGTATTCGTGACATGTGCGGGGAGATGACATGTCAATAAATCCTAGGTTGTCCATAGTACGACTAAATATGTGTTTTTAAGGGTTTGACGCCCTTTAAAAAGGTGTCTTGTGGTCAAAACCACCCGAACAACTTCAAAATGTCATGAAATTAGACGAAACCATGGAGTGAACTATGACATGGTTGGGCAGACAGTATGAATATCAGATGTTTTGTTTGACCGCAGTGACAGAAAACACAATTTTGATGTCATAAAACACCAAAATGAACGTTTAACGGTCCGATCCATAGAAAACAGCCTCATAATGAGTTGAAAACACATGAAAACATTCTAATTGTTATTCGTGATGTGTGCGTGTTGGATTGGTGTAACCCAATCCAGTTGGTCCATGTGCTTGTGTCCCGTAACTGTCACGAGTCGATATCCGTGGTGAGCACGTTGGGGGTTGTAGGGAAAACACACCCCTACTCCGAGATCCACTATAGCATAGCTGACCGACCGACACTGAAAGACACAGTAGCAGTGCGGACCTCACAGTCAGCTTTACTGTTGAACTTTTTGACTTCCAACCGGCAGCCACTGTAGCACATTTGAAAAAGGTAGTCACATTTCACTATAGAGATGCAGACATCCTCAGAAAATAGTGGATCATCTTCTCCATTTTATAGCCCATATTTGGGATAGGGTTACTACTGAAACACTCTGTAATTTTTTCTCCCAAAAAGTAGTGAAGTTCTACCTCTCCATGGATGTAAGGATTATTCCGGAACCACAGAATTTTTTGTGTCCTGTGTGTTTTTCCTTATGTATTTTTTATTTCTGTATCTCATTTTTGTCATTGCAACTCCCGACACTTCTGCTAGAACTGGTATCTGAGGTTTGGTTCAAGATTCTCCAACGATGACTATATATGAAGGAAATCTGATGATATACTACTTCAATAGAACTAAATTCAGTTTCTGGATGTTGCAGATTGATGATTATCTTTATTAAATATATATGCACTTTCCTCTTCTGGGACTAAATCCAACGGACATGGAGTAGTCAGAGTGGGAGCTGCTAGATCGAAATGTTCTGGGTGTTGTGCACCTAACGTTGGTTAAAAAAATTAGCATTCAACATTAGTGGGAAGAAGATGATGATTGGACTGATGAAAGCTCTCACTAATATGTACGAGAAGCTTTCTGTAGGAAACAAAGTACACTTGATGCAACAATTTTTATAACTGAAAATTGTTTATGGGAGAGTTGTCGTAGATAATATCAACCAATTCAATACCATCATAAGCCAGTTGACATCAGAGAACATTGATCTTGGTGATGAGGTTTGTGCGCTGGTTTTACTATCTTTGTTACCTGATAGTTGGGATGCAACTATTACATCTTTGAGCAGTGCATCAGGTAATACGAAGTTGGCTCTGAAAGACGTACGATACCTAATCCTTAATGAAGATCTTCAATGAAGAGAATCAGGCAGATTCTCTTGTTCTACTCTGAACATTGAAGGAAGAGGAAGGTATATGTAGCTGGATAATCGTAGAGGATTATCGGAGTTAAGAGGATAGAGCAGAGACAATGTTCCTAGTCTTACCTACTGGACATGTAGAAATAAAAGACATGTCAAGAATGAGTTCAGAGATAAACTGAAGGGACCTGAAACTAGTAGAGAAAACATGACAGTTGAAATAACTAATGATGTGATGCTATTGAGCATGGATAGCCCAATGGAGTCTTGGATTTTATACTCTTGGGCGTCATTCCATTCTACTTCATAGAAGGGATTTTGAGAAAATTACATTTCTAGAAATTTCATCAAGGAACATCTTGCTAAAGATGATCCCTCCCAGATTGTGGGAAAATGAGATGCGCGGATCAAGATCAACAGTGGGAGCTTGTTGCTTCTGGAAAACATGAGGTACATCACTGGTTTAAGAAGAAATAACATTTATGTGGGACAAATTGATGATTCAGGGTTGATTATCACTTTCACTGGTGATGTATGTAAGATCACCAAAGGATCTATGGTCATAGCTCAGGGAGAAAACAATGGTACCCAATACAACCTGACATAAACATGCATATACATGACTGCATCATTGAAATCTATTGGAGATTCACAATTGTGGCAGTAAAGACTAGGCCACATGAGTGAGAAGGGGATGATGGTGATAGCAATAAAAGGGTTGTTACCAGAGCTTAAGGCAGTGGAAGTTGGCCTATGTGAAGATTGTATCTTCATAAAGCAGAAGAATGTTTCTTTTTCAAAAGGAGGAAAAACACCAAAGGCTGGGAAGATGGTCCTATTTCACAATGATGTTTGGGGGATTTCATGATAATTTCAATCGGAAGGTCACAATACTATTTGAAATTCATCGACGACTCTTCTAGAAAGGTATGGGTTCACACCATGAAAAGTGAATATGATGTGTTTAAGATGTTTCAGAAGTGGAAGGCCATCATGGAGAATAAGTCAGGAGAAAAGCTGAAATATTTGAGGTCTGACAATGGTGAAGAGTATGATGGTAATTATTTCAGGGAATTCTGTGCAAACAATGGAATCTGGTGGGAGAGGACTATCCCAGGTACAATGCAACAGAATGGTGTGGTAGAGAGGATGAATAGGACATTTAATTAAGATTACATGAGTAAGAAGTTACACTCTGGGTTTCCCAAGACATTATGGGTAGATGTAGTGAACATGACAGCATATATGATCAATAGGAGTCCATCTGTGCCAATGGGAGAACGTCTACCCGAGTGCTCTTACCAGGTAAGGAGGTAAGACTCTCACATTTATGAGTATTTGGAAGTTTGGTGTATGTACACATTGATTCTAACTCAAGGGACAAGCTTGATACTATGTCCAAGCCATCTTTCTTTATTGGTTATGGTGCTGACGAGTTTGGTTACCACTTTTGGGATGATCTCAAGAAGATGGGAATCAGGAGCCATAAGTGGTATTCAATGATGGTGTCATGTATAAAGATCATCATGTAGCTGAAGATGAAAATGGGATCATTGAATCAGAATGAAAAGAGAATGTGGAGCTTGAGGGTTTATCTGAGCATGAGACATCGGAACCGGTGGAACCTTCTACTGAAGTGGAGTTGAGTATATTAACAAGGGTGAGAAGGATAGTAATAAGGTATTCACCATACTTATATTATCTATTATTGACTAAAGGTTGAGGACCATAATTCATTAAATAGGAAATGAAACTGAAGGAGTCGAGCAAGTTGGAGCTGGCTATAAAGGAGGATATTTCCTCATTTCATGATAACAACACCTGGGAACTGACACCTCTTCCACCCATAAAGAATGAATTAAAGAACAAGTGGGTCTACCAAGTCATGTAAGAAAATGATGGATAGAGGAGGTTTAAGGAACGTTTTATGGTGAGAGGATTCCAAAAAAAGGAGGGAGTGGATTTTAATGAATTTTTCTCTTCATTAGTGAAGCTTTCCATCATCCGGGTTGTTCTTAGCATTGTGGCGTCAGAGGACTTGATCCATGAGCATCTTGATGTCTATAGTTCTTTCCTTCATGGATATTTGGAGGAGGATATCTATATACAGTAGCTAGAGGGATATGTAGTTTCTAGGAAGAAATACCTAGTGTGAAAACACTAGAAGATCTTATAAGGATTGAAGCAGGCACCCATGAAATGGAATAAGAAGTTAGATTCATTTATGTCTAAAAATTAATATAAATAATGTGTCATGGATCAATGTTGCTACATCAATTCCTTTTCTTATGAATACATTATATTAATTCTTTATATAGATGACATACTCATTGCATGATCTTTTATGTAGAGGATTAATGAACTGAAAGGGAAGTTGGTTGTAGAGTTTGAAATGAAAGATCTAGGGGAATTTGGAAAGATAATGGGGATGAAGATCAAGAGAGACCACACAGCTTGAACATTGATGTTGTCACATTCTTATTACATTGGGAAGGTTTCGAAGAGATTTAGTATGCTAGAAGAAAAGGTAGTCTTTGTTCGTCTGGCGAGCCATTTCATACTATCAAAGGAGAAATCACCGAAGATGGAAGAAGAGGTTGAGTACATGGAAAAAGTTCCATTCACATTAGCTGTTGGAAGCCTGATTTAGGGAATGGTATGTACTCGACCTAACATATCTCATGTAGTGGGAGTTGTGAGCAGGTATATGGATTACCGTGGAAATCAATATTGGGAAGCTGTGATGTGGAAGCTGAGGTATTTGAAGGGAAACAAGGAGGTATCTTTGTGCTTTTGGAAAGGAAATTCATTGTAGGTGTATGTAGATGATGATATTGTAGGAGATGTCGACAGTAGGAGGAGTACCACAAGTTATGTATTTACCTATGGAGAAACCGTGGAATGTTGGATATCACAATTGCAGATGGTGGTGGCTCTATCTACTGTAGAGGCAGAATACATTGTCGTAATAGAAGCTGGGAAAGAGATGGTTTTGATGAATAACTTTTTGGAAGAATTGGGAAGAATGAAAGAGGAGAATTTATTGCACTGTGACAGTTATAGTGTTATACATCTTGCAAAAAACCGGATATTTCATTCCCGGATGAAGCACATTCAGTTGAAGAACCATTTCATGAAAGCTTTGATACATGATGGGTTGCTGATGCTGAATAAGATTTTTGGAACCAACAATCTGGCAGACATGTTGAGAAAGCCCATGGTTCCACAGATGTTGAGGCACTGATATGCCTTTGTTGGTCTCCACTAATGAATGGAGGATGATAGGAAGAATAAGGGGGGATACAATGGGAGTACAAGAGGAAAAAAAATTATTTCTTGAATCGTCAGGTTGAAATTGAAGTTGTGAATGTAAATCATGTACACTGGTGAGTGAAGAAGTGGAAGAACTCATATTAATTAATTTGTCTTTGTTAGTTGCATCAAAGCATAGTAGTGTAGTGGATCAGGCACCAAGTGTGAGATTTTTGGATTGTTGTAGCCTGATTCGATTGGGTCGAATGATTATGGCCCGCAACTGTCATGGGTCGAGCTCTGTGGTGATCTTGTTGGGGGTTGAAGGGGGAAAGGAACCCCTACTCTGGGATCCAATGTAGTAGTGATGACCTCCCATAACTGAAAGGCACTGTAGCAGTGCAGACTTCGGAGTCAACATTACTATTTCACTTGTGACTTCCAGCTGGCAGCCACTGTTTCAATTTGGACAAAAGTGGCCACCTTTCACTGTAGTGACATGGACCTACTATGAAAATAGTGGACCATCTTGTCCAATTTATAGTCTATTATTAGGAAAGGGTTACTTCTAAAATGGTATGTAATTTGTGCTACCGAAAAGTAGTGATGTCATCCATCTTCATGTACATAGGGATTATTCCCGAACCACGTAAATTTGTGTTTCCTACATGTTTTTCACTCCTACTACATTTTTTCTTTCTGTATCTTGTTTCTGTCATTAAGACCCCCGACGCTTCTACAAAACTAGTATCAGAGGTTGGGTTTGAGATTCTCCAATGATGGAAATGGATGAAGGAAATGTTATGATCGAGAAATTTGATGAAACTAACTTCATTTTATTGAGGATTCAGATCAAGGATTATCTTTATCAAAAAAAATATTCCCTTGCCACTTATGGGACTGAAGCCAACAGACATGGAGAAAACAGAGTGGGAAAAACTGGATTGACGAGTTCGGGGTGTTGTGCGCCTGGCGTTGGAAAACAATGTGGCATTCAACATCATAGAGGATAAGATGAAATTTGGATTGATGAAAGCTATCACAAATATGTAGGAAAATACTTTTGTAGATAACAAAGTACAATTGATATGACGACTGTTCTACCCGAAAATGGTTGAATGAAGATTTGTCATAGATCATATCAATGAATTCAATACCATCATAAGTCAGTTGACATCAGTGGACATTGATATTGGTGATGAGGTATGCGTGATAGTTTTAATATCTTCGTTACCTGATAGTTTGGAAGAAACTGCAATAGTTGTGAGAAATAATCCGAGGAATACAAAGTTGGCTCTGAAAGATGTACGAGACCTGATCCTTAGTGAGGATATGCTACGAAGATAATCTGGAAGATTTTCTGGATCTTCTATGAATGTTGAAGGAAGAGGAATATATGTGCAGTGGGACAATCATAGAGGATGATTGAAGTCATGATGAAGGAGAAGAGATATGGAAAAGGGTCTGGTCCAACTTGATGGACATGCGAAAAGAAATGACAAGTCAAGAAGGAGTGCATAGATAAACGGAAGGAAACCAAAACCAGTGGAGAAAAAACAAAAGTTGAAAAACCAATGACATGTTGATATTGAGTGTGGATAACTCGATGGGGTCTTGGATGTTATACTCTGGGGTGTCTTTCCAGTCTACATCAGAAAAGGGATTTCTGGAAAATTTCATTTATTGAAATTTCGGCAAGGTACATCTTGTTGATGAGGATCCCCTACAGATTGTGGGAAAAAGGAGATGCACGGAGCAAGACCAACAGTGGGATATTGCTGGTTTTGGAAAACGTGAGTTAAATCCTTGGATTAAGAAAAAATATCATTTTTGTGGGACAGTTTGATGATTCATGGTTGAGTACCATGTACACTAGTGGTTCATGGAAGATCACCAAAGGATCTATAGTAATAGCTCAGGGAGCAAAGAATTGTACCCTATACAAAATGAAAGAAACTTACATAGAAAAGTATTCATCATTGAAAGCTATTATAGATTCACAATTTTGACACTATAGAATAGCCCACATGAGTGAGAAAGGGATAAAGGTGCAGGAAACAAAATGGCTGCTACCAGAGCTGAAGTCGGTGGATGTTGGCCTATATGAAGAATGAATCTTCGGAAAGCAGAAGAATTTGTCTTTTTCGAAAGGAGGCAGAACACCAAAGCCAAAAAAGCTGGACCTGGTTCACACTGATGTTTTGTGTCCTTCACCGGTACTTTGTCTCAGAGGGTCACAATACTATGTGACATTCATTGACGAATCTACTAGAATGGTATGGGTTTACTTTTTCAAAATTATATTTAATGTGTTAATGATGTTTCAGAAATGGAAGGTCATGGTGGATAATGAGACAGGAGGAAGCTGAAATGTTTGAGGTTGAAAAATGGTAGAGAGTATGCCAGTAATGAGTTCAGGGAATTACTTGAAAACAATGGAGTTCGGTTGGATAATACTATCCCAGATACACCACAATAGAATGGTTTGGCAGAGAGGATGAATAGAAAATTGAATAAACATTCTAGGAGTAGGAGGTTACATTCGATTTAGAGACCCAAATCTTGACATACATTGACATTACATTTCTTTTGATGAATACTTAGTACATAAAAAAACAGTCACACAAGGGCCGTAATAGTTTAGTGTCTTTGGAAACTCGGAACACAATCTTCTAATTGTGGTGAATGATCTTCAACATCTCCATAAAAATCTCCCCCTTTCGTTTTCTTACCAAAAACCATTCTTTATATCCTGAGGAAAAGAAAACATATAAATGGTGAGCTCAAATGCTCAATAAGGGTAAGCATAGAGAACATAAAACAATCCATAAACATTTGAATGCAAAAACATGAACATAAAATCTAAACATCAAAACCTTGAGAAAAGACACAAATCTTGGAAGTACGTAAGGAATATATCATAAAGGAACGTCAATCATGATAAAATATCATGGGAATAAAACATGTAATTGTGGAAACCATTAAGAACATGATATGATTTCCATTGTAGCCAAGGCATTTCTACCAAGACCATCTTAGTGGACAAAGTCCCTTTCGGAATCGAGTTCACTCCTCGTTCCAGTCCTGTAACACAGAACCGGATTAACTTACCATTCCAGCCATGTCTATATCATGAGATATAAATCTCTACCCAATGCATTGGAGGGAGATATAGGTCCCACCCATCTCATAATGAATTCATTATTACTTGTGCCACAAAATAGACATACATCATTCATTTTTTTTAAGGTGAAGCTTTGGTCAAAGACCAAAGAAAAAATTTATTGATAAACAAAAGAGAGATTACAAGAAGTGAAAAGAAGGGATTTTTTTTACAATCTCTATCATTCATAATAACCCAATGAATAAAATGGGTTTCATAAACATCATCCCATAATCACATAATCCATATTAAATAAATGGATATCATTTCATAATAAGGAAAGTGAAACCATTTAAATCATAGAGACATTATACTTGAAACATACACATATGAAATAATGTCATCTTAGATGAAAAATGGGTTTGATAAAACACTTAAAATGAATTCTTGAGGAAAATATCCTTTCTTCTTCAAAATCATTTTATTTTCACAAAATGTCTTCCAATTTTAAAATAAAAGGATCGTATTGAAAATAGTCATGAAATTTTTTAGAGGAATATTCATGAAAATAAGGCTTCATAAAACTGTAAAAATCTATTTGTGCAGTATAAGTTAAAAAAACATTCTTCTCGTAATTTTGCCGGAAAAGTCAAAAAGTACCCCGTAAAAGAAAGATTCCATAGATACCATGTAGTAAAATTCAAAAATGGGTAAAAATGACATTAAACATACATGAAAACATTTTTACAAAATTAGGACATGGATGATAAATATAACCCCAGTAAATACTTACGAATAAACAATCTCAGATAAAAACGAGATTGGAAAAGTTTTCCCTTACCTTAGGTCTAATATGCTTCATATGGATCCGAACCTCCTATATAATGATTTAAATAATGTCATTGTCTTATTACATAGTCATATTCATTGTTATGATATCATATATGTTTCACTTATGACTTTATATTACCTATTCTTTTGTAAATTCCATGTTAAAGCAGCGTTTTGGGTAAAATCATTTCATTTATCGTATGTCTTTCGACTTGTCATTCTTGATATTATTACTTATATCCTGATTTACATAATTCCAGAATTTAAAAAATGATTTATATATAATATTTATTTATCATATATATATATATTATAGATTGATAAAAGGAATGAAATTCACGGTTCATGGAGATGGTAGGTCGTACGTAAGCAAGAACACTGTTTTTGTTTCCTTATAGAATTGAATGAAACTAAATAGATGACATAAATATATATACATAAATCCAGAATCATTATTATTACATATATTTCATTATTATTCCTTATATAAACTTAATAATAATTCATGTATGTTTAACATGGAGAATGAATCTCATCGCGTCGTGGAGACGGTAATCCGTACGTACGCACGAGCGATGATATCATTCCCATAATTATTGAATAGAATTGGATTGTATGGTATAATATATCAGAATAAGTATGATGTTATACTAACCATATATAGTTATTATTCACACCATTATACCCATCCATGTAAGGTGTTGGTGGAAAAACAGATTACTCCACGGCGTGGTGACGGTATTCCGTACGTACGCACGCGCGGTGATTTCATTTTCCCTAGGATGGATAGAAGGTGATATGGGTTTGATTCATATTTATAATAAAATATCAGTATATGAATGATACTGATTTTATTACTTCATAATGAAATAACTAAATAAGAATAAATGGAAGAAGAAATAATGTTGAAAGAATCGGTAACGGACATTACCTCTTCTTTGAAGCGCCTCTTCTTAACCTCCTCTTAGGGCACTAAAGATGGTCTTTTAAGAAGACCAGAACCTCTAGGATGTTTATATGGAAGTGGAGAAGAGAAATTGGCAGGGTTTGGCCGAGCATGAAGGCTCAAAGTGGTGTGAGGAAGAGAGGGAGGAGATGCTCTTTTATTAGGGAGGAGAGGGGCACCTTTGGAAATATAAACAATATTAGTTTATATTAAATCCCAACCACACATAAAAACGTACAAAATGACTCATATCTGAATATTAGATGATATAGGGTTGTAATATCATCAACCAATTAAATTTATACATGTTAGGAATTTATTTTAAACATTATCAACTTGATTTATCCTTATTTAATCAATTTGATTTTATTTGTGGTAATAACATTCTTAAAATTAAATTATTAAAAATAATTACTTATTTGTTGTGAATTATCTATAATTGGATACTTTATAACATTTTAGACCATATAGATGAAAATTTATAATTTTTAAATATTTTTGTGATTTTTAACAAATTTTATAATATGTTATTTTTATAAAATAACAATTGTGTCAATTTTGACATTATTCAATTATTTGAATTTAAATATACAATATAGAGAAGATATTTTCGAACTAAAATATTTAATAGATTCATAACATGTCATATATATATCTATAAAATTAGTGAAGAACATTAAATAGTTCATATAATATTTATTTTAATATTTTAAATACCATTTATTTGATATTTCTCTTAATAAAATAATTTCAAAATCACTATTATGTCACATTTAATGATAATTATTTAATCCCTAAAAATTATAAATAAATTCTTATAAGTTATATAATTTTATTAGATTTTTAGAGACTATTCATGTTCTAAGTTTCATAATGTTAATCACTAAATTAAAATTATTATACTTATAAGATTTAAGAAAGTGACATGTTGTCACTTTCTTTGGTTTTAATAATAATTAAATGATTTTCATAGAAAAAAGTCCATTAAATTAATCTAATCTGACCCTTAGGTGATATGGGTCGGCTTTTAGTCTTCCAATATGATTTTGGAAGGTGTTAGGGTAATTTTATTATCTTATATTTACCCTTAATTACCTGATTAACCTTTAATTAAGGTAAATAAAATTTACCGTAGTTACTATTCATAATGCCAAAAAATAAAAAGTAGCTTATTATCATAATTTAGACCCACTGATTCCAAATATGGAATCCATTTTTTCCAAATTCAATACACAAAAGTTGCAGAAATTAAATTAAAATTAATCTCGTTGTCGAAAGAAAACGGGTTTTTGTTTAAAACATTGCAAAAGTTTGAATTGATTTAACCTACAAATTCAATGTAAATTCAATGATAATGAAATAAATTATATTAAATGGTAAAAATATTCTATTTATAATTTAAAACCATTCAATATTATAATTTAACCATATAAATTATTAAGATGAAAAAAGTTTTTTTAAATTAAAATATAGCGTGTTTTTACTATTCATTAAAATTTGAATGTTATCAGAAAAATATCAAAACATTATCCAATGTAAATTTTTATATCCTTATTCAAAAGAAGAAGTTTATTTTGTAAAATTGAACTTATAAACATGTCAAAAACTAGATTTAATGGGGGTGCGCCATCAAAAGGTGGTAAAACGGCATTTCTTGAAAAATAATTATTTCACCCAAAAAAATTATATTCTTCACATAAAATGTTTTAGAAAATTTATAAGATGAATAATAATGTTATAAAATTCCAAATTTATTTAATACTATTCATAATGGCTAGTCCATAATAATATTATAACAATATATCATCATTTAGGTAAACCTGGTATTGCATACAACACACGCTATCGAGGAAGGTTGTGATTGCATGTAATGCAAGCCAAGTCATGGTTGTGTGTTGTGCAGGACTCCGTTGTTGTTTCGTTATAACAGAATCCAACCATTTTTGATTTATACATTGAATATATATATATATATATAAACTCAATGTTGCATAGAATAACTACTATCAAACAAACTTGATATTGTGTGTAACACAATCCAAGATTAGTGTTGCATACACTACAAGCTAATACGGTGTTGCATATAGAGAAATATAATAATGGTGTATCATATAATAGAAGACATCAATGAAATTAAAAATAATATTTTTCATAAAATCTCAGGGTGTTACATTCGAGGTTGCCAAATAATTTTTGGGATGATGCAGTGAACATGGAATCATATCTTACAGAAATGAGTCCATATCTTCCAATGGGAGAACGTCTAATCGAGGAGATCTGGTCCGGTAAAGAGGTAAGACACCCATATTTATGAGTCTTTGGCAGTATGGTTTATGTACACAATGATTCTAACTCACGGGACAATATTGATGCTGAGTCCAATCCATGTTTCTTTGTTGTCTATAGCGTTAATGATTTTGGTTTATGCTTTTGGGATGATCTCAAGAAGATAGTCACTAGGAGCCAGAACATGGTATTCAATGAAGGTGTCGTGTACAAAGATCATAATGTATCTGAATATGGAAATGGGAACATTGAATTAGAGTGAGAAGAGAATTTGGATCTTGAAGGTGTATTTGAGCATGAGATATAAGAACCAATGGAACCTTCTACTATAGTGGAGTTGAGATGATCTACAAGGATGGGAATACCTGTATAGAGGTATTAACCATCCATGCATTTTATGTTATTGACTGATGGTGGAGAACCAGAATGCATTGAAGTGGCAATGCAGCTAAAGAAGTCGAGAAAGTTAGAGATGGCTATGATGGAGGAGATTTCCTCATTGCATGATAACCACACCATGGAGTTGAAACTTCTTTCAACAATAAATAAAGCATTGTAGAAGATGTGGGTCTACCGAGTCAAGGAATAACATTATGGAAAGAAGAGGTTCAATGAAAGGTTGGTGGTGAAAATCTCCCAATAGATGGAGGGAGTGGGTTTAAATGAAATATTCTCACCAGTAGTGAATCTTACACCCAACTGGGTGGTTCTCAAAATTGTGACGTTAGGGGACTTGCACCTTGAGAAGCTTGATTTCATGACTGCTTTCCTTCATTGAGATTTGGAGGAGGATATCTACATGTAGTATCCAGAGGGATATGTAGAGTCTGGGAAGGAAGACCTGGTGTGGAAACTCCAGAAGAGCTTATATGGATTGAATCAGGCACCCAGGTAGTGGAATAAGAAGTTTGTTCATTTATGTCTAAAAATGAATATAAATGATGTGGCATTGGTTAATGTAGCTACATAAAGTCCTTTGGTTATGAATACATTATATTACTTCTGTATTTGGATGACACGCTCATTGTAGGATCTTGTATGCAGAGGATTAATGAGCTGAAAGGGATGTTGGCTGAGGAGTTTGAAATGAATGATCTTGGATAAGCTAGTAAGATTCTAGGGATGAAGATCAAGAGAGACCACACATCTATAACATTGATGTTGTCACAGGTTGATTACATTGGGAAGGTTCTGAAAAGATTCAGTATGGTGGATGAAAAGGTAGTCCTTATTCCCCTGGTGATCCATTTCAAACAATCAATGGAGAAATCACTGAAGACTGTAGAAGATGTTTAGTACACAGAAAAAGATCCACAAGCATCATCTTTTGGATGCATAATGTATTCCATGGTCTATACTTGACCTGAAATTGCTCATGCAATGGGATTTGTGAGCAAGTATATGGCTAATACTTTAAAGAAACATTGGGAAGCTATGAAGTAGGTGTTGAGGTATATGAAGGGCCGCAAGGTGGTATCTTTGTGCATTGGTAAATGAAATTCATTGCAGGGGTATATGGATTATGAATTTAGAGGTGATATCAATAGTAGGAGGAGTACCACGGGTTATGTATTTACCTATGGAGGAACTGCGGTAAGTTTAATATCATAATTGCAGAAGGGGGTGGATTTATCCACCACAGAGGCAGAATACATTGTTGTAACAGAATATGGGAAATACATGGTTTTTTTGAAGAACTTCTTGGAAGAATTGGGAAGAAATCAAGAGGGTAATGTGTTTCATTGTGATAGTTAGTGTACCATACATATTGCAATGAACCCGGTATTTCATGCCTAGATGAAGTACATTCAGTTGAAGTACCATTTCATCAGAGGTTTGATACAGATTGGGTTACTGACACTGTAGAAGATTTGTGGAACCAATAATCCGACAAACATATTGACAAAGCTCATGGTCATACAAATGTTGAGGCACTGATATGCCTTTATTGGTCTCCACTGATTAACAGAGAATGAGAGGCAGAATAAGGGAGCACATTATGGGAGCACAATAGGAAAATAGTTTGTATTTCATGAATCGTCAGGTTGAAATTGAAGCCGTGAATGGAAAGCGCGTGCACTGTTGAGTGAAGTAGAGGAAGAACTCAGATTAAGTAAGTTGTCTTTGTGAGTTTCATCGAAGCATGGTAGTGTAGTGGATCAGGCTCCAAGTGAGATATTGTTGTATTGGTGTAGCCTGGTCCGGTTGGGTCGAATGCTTGTGGCCCGAAACTATCGCAGGTCAAGCTCCGTGGTGAGCTCATTGGGGGTGGCATGGGGGAACACGCCCAGGCTCTAGGATCCACTGATGTAGAGCTAACTGCCCGACCCTGACAGGCACTGTAGTAGTGCGGACTTTAGAGTCAACTTTACTATTGCACTGTTTACAAAGGTGGTCGCCTTTCACTATAGCAACACAAACATCCTATGAAAAAAATGTATTTTATTCTCCATTTTATAGCCCATTTTTAGGTTAGTGTTACTACTGACACAATCTATAATTTGTGCTCATGAAAAGTGGTGAAGTTCTGCCTCTCAGTGGATATAGGGATTATTCCAAAACCATGTAAATGTGTGTGTCCTTTGTGTATTTCCTTTCTTTTTCATTTTTTTATTTCCATATCTCAATTCATTCATTGCGGCTCCCGGTGCTTCCGTAATAGTGTGAGGAGATGGTTCGTCAATCAGACATCTGGTGTGTGCGATACGACTGAATATGTGTTTTTAAGGGTTTGACCTCCGTTAAAAAGGGGCGTCCAGTGGACAAAACCAGTCGAACGACCTCAGAATGCTATTAAATCAGGTGACAACAATCATTGAGTTTATTTTGAAATGGTCTGGCAGATGGTAAGTCAATCAGAGGTATCATTTGACCGTAGTGACGGAAAACTCAATTTCGATATCATAAAACTCCAATATAGACATTTAATAGTCAGATCCATAGAAAAAGAACTTGGAATGAGTATAAATCATATGAAAACAGTCTAATAATTATTCTTGCCATGTACGAGGAGATAACACATCAATCAGACATGCGGTCTGCACGGTACGACTAAATATGTGATCTTTAAAGATTAGATGCCTTTTAAAAAGGTGTGTTGTGTGGTCAAAACCAACCTAAAGACTTCATAATTCTTTGAAATTAGATGAAAATATATTTATAGTTAATTGTGAAATTGTTGGGAAAATGGTACGTCAATCAGATGTGTCATTTGACATCGCTAACGAAAAACGAATTTCAGAAGTCATAAAACACCAAAAAGAAAGTTTAACGGTCAGATCCATAGCTAACATCCTTATAATGATTTGAAATCATTGGAAAACAGTCTAATTATTATTCACGACATGTGTGAGGAGACAACACATCAATCACACATGTGGTGTGTGCGGTACGACTAAATATATGTTTTTATGGGTTTGACACCCTTTAAAAAGAGGCATCTGGTTGTCCAAACTGGTCGAATGACCTCAGAATTCCATGAAGGCAGATGAAAACAATCGTGCAATGAATTGTGAAATGGATGGGAAAAAGATACGTCAACAGGATGTGTCGTTTGACTGTGATGATGGAAAACACAATTCATGTGCCATAAAACACCAAAATGGACATTTAATGGTCAGATCCATAGAAAAAGGCCTCAGAATGAGTTGAAATCACCAGATAATTGTCTAATTATTATTCTTGACAGGTTCGAGGAGAAGGGATGTCAATCAGATGTGCGGTGTGCGTGGTAGGACTGAATATGTCTTTTTAAGGGTTTGATGCCCTTTAAAAATAGGAGTCCAGTGGTCAAAATCATCCAACTACCTTAGAATAACATGAAAACAGTTGAAGAAAAACTTTGAGTGAATTTTGAAATGGTCAGACATATGGTACGTCAATCGGATGTGTTCTTTCATATCAGTGACGTAAAATGCTATTCAGGTATCAAAAACCCCAAAACGGACGTTTAACGGTCAGATCCATAGAAAACGACCTCATAATGAGTTGAAATCATAAGAAAATTTTCTATTTATGATTCTTGACGTGTGTGAGGAGATAGAATATAAATTGGATTTGCAGCATGCACGGTACAACTGAATATGTGTTTAATGGTTTAACGCCCTTTAAAAAGGTGCGTCTGGTGGTCAAAACTGACTAAACGACCTCATAATTCATTGAAATTAGACTACAACAATCGTGGAGTGAATTGTGAAATGATTGGGCAGACGATATTTCAATTGGATGTGTCCTTTTAACGGGGTAATGGAAAATGCAATTCTGGTGTCATAAAACACCAAAACATTCATTTAATGGTCATATTCATAGAAATAAACCTCAGAATTAGTTGAAATCATAAGACAAAAATCTCATTATTATTTGTGATGTGTGAGGATATGGAAGATCAATCAGATGTGTGGTGTGCGCAGTACGACTGAATGTGTTTTTAAAGGTTTGACGACCTTTAAAAAGGGGCGTCTGGAGTTCAAAAACTAGTTGAATGACCTTAGAATTCCTTGAAATCAAACAACAACAACCGTTGAGTGAATTTTGAAATGGTCAGATAGATGGTACATCAATCAGATGTGTCTTTTCACCGAGGTGATGAAAAACACAATTCAGGTGTCATAAAACACCAAAATGGACATTTAACAGTCATATCCATAACAAAAAACCTCATAAGGATTTGGAATCACAGGAAACATGTCTAATTATTATCAGTGTAGGGTGTTATGATATGACACATCAATCAGACATGCGGTGTGCTCGGTAAAACTGAATATGTGTTTTTAAGGGTTTGGCGCTTTTTAATAATACGTGTCAGGTGGTCAAAACTGGCCGAACAACCTCAGAATTCCATGAAATCGAACAATAACAACTGTTGACTGGATTGGGAAATGGTCGGGTAGATAATATGTCAATCAGATGTGTTGTTTGACCGTGGTAACAGAAAACACAATTTCAGGGTCAATAACATGAAAACTGGCGTTTAATGGCCAGATCCATAGAAAACGACCTCAAAATGAGTTGAAATCATAGAATTATTTTCTAGTTGTTATTCGTGATATGTTCGAGGAGACTTCACATCGATCAGGCATGCAGTGTGCATGGTACGACTGAATATGTGTTTTTAATTGTTTGACTCCATTTTCAAAGTGGCTCCACAGGTCAAAATGGCCGAAAAACTCAGAATTACCTAAAATTAGATGACAACAATAGTTTAGTGAATTTTGAAATATTCAGAAATACGCTAGGTCAATAGAAAGTGTCATTTGACCGTGGTGATAGAAAACAAAATTCTGATGTCATAAAACACCAAAACGGACGTTTAAGAGTTAGATCCATAGGCAATTTCCTCCGAATGACATGAAATCACTGGACAACCGTCTAGTTATTATTCATGATGTGTATGAGGAGATGACACAACAATCAGATGTGTGGTATTCATAGTACGACTGAATATGTGGTCTTTACAGATTAAAAGCACTTTAAAAAGGTGTGTCAGGTGGTCAAAAGTATCCAACAAAATCTCGTAATTCCATGAAATTAAACGACAAGAACTATGGAGTGAATTATAAAATGGTCAAGCAGACGGTACGACAATCAGATGTGTCATTTGACATTACTGACGAAAAATACATATATGGTCTCATAAAACACCAAAACGAATGTTTAAAGCTCAAATCCATATCAATATTCCTCTGAATGATTTGAAATCACAACACAATTATCTTTTTATTATTTTTGATGTGTACGAGGAGACAACACATCATTCGAGCTTGTGGTCTCTATGGTATGACTGAATATGTTTTTTTAATGATTAGAGGCCCTTTAAAAAGATGTTTTTGGTGGTCAAAACCAACCGAATGAGCTTAGAATGTTATTAAATAAGAAAATAACAACCGTGGAGTGAATTGTGAAATGTTTGAGAAGACGGTATGTCAATCAATGTTTTCCTTTGACCTCGCTGACAAAAAACACATATCTAGTGTCATAAAACACCAAAACAGAAGTGTAACTGTCAGGTCCCAAGAAAAATGCCTCTGAATGACTTGAAATCACGGGAAACACAAATTATTAATATTTGTAACATATATGAGGAAACATCACATCAATCGAACATGTGGTATGAGCAGTACGACTGAATAAGTGATCTTTAAATATTAGACTCCCTTTAAAAAGGTGTGTTTGGTGGTCAAAACTAGTCGAACGACCATGGAATGCCATGAAATCCGAGGAAAACAATTGTGGAGTGAATTGTTAAATTTTCATGAAGATGGTACGTCAATTAGATGTTTTTTTTGACCGTGGTGATGGAAAACTCTATTTCGGTGTCATAAAACACCAAAATGGACGTTTAACGGTTATATCTATTGAAAACTTCCTTAGAATGACATTAAATCACTGTAAAACCATCTAATTATTATTCGGGATGTGTCTGGGGAGACGACACTTCAATCAGACATGCGGTCTTTATAGTACGACTAAATATGTCATTTTTAATGATTAGACGCCCTTTAAAAAGAAGCGTCTAGTGGTCAAAACCAGCCGAACAATCTCAGAATTCCATGAAATCAGATGACAATTACCATTGAGTAAAATGTGAAATGGTCGAGAAGATGGTACATCAATTAGAGTTTTCATTTGACCTCACTAACATAAAATACATCTCTAGTGTCATAAAACACCAAAATGGACGTGTAACTGTCAAATCCATAGAAAACGACCACAGAGTGACTTGAAATCACAGGAAAACCATCTTATTATTATTCTTGACCTGTATGAGGAGATGGAATGTCAATCGGCCGTGCGGTGTGCATGGTACAACGAAATATGTAGTTTTTAAATATTAGAGGCCCTTTAAAAAGGTGTGTATGGGAGTCAAAACAAGCTGAATGACCGCGGAATGGCATGGAATCAGACATCAAAAACCGTTGAGTGAATTATTAAATGTTCAAGTAGACGATACATGAATTGGAAGTTTCGTTTCACCTTGCTGATAGAAAATGCAATTTCGGTGTCATAAAACACCAAAACGGACATGTAACGGTCAGATCCATAGAAAACGATCTCAAAATGACATGAAATCATAGGAATATCATCTTATTTTTATTCATTAAATGTACGAGAAGACGACACGTCAATCGGGCATGCATTCTGCATGGTACAACTGAATATGTCATGTTTAAATATTAGACACCCTTTTAAAAAGGTGTGTGTAGGGTGGTCAAAATCAGCTGAACGACCTCAGAATTCCATGAAATGAGTTGAAAACAACCTTTGAGTGAATTTTGAAATGGTCGAGTAGACGGTACTTTAATTAGATGTTTCATTTGACCTTGCGGATGAAAAATGAAATTTCAGTATCATAAAACACCAAAACAGGCGTGTAATGGTCATATCCATAGTAAACGACCTTAGAATGACTTGAAAGCACAAGATTAACATCTTATTATTATTCAAGATGTGTATGAAGATATGGAAAATCAATCGAATGTGACGTTCACACAGTAAAAAATAATATGTAGCTTTTAAAGATTAGATGCCCTTTTAAAAGGTGTGTTTGGGGAGTTAAAACCAGCCGAATGACCTCGGAATACTATGAAATCAGGCGAGAACAACTGTGGAGTGAATTGTGAAATGGTCAAGAAAACAACACATCAATCATATGTGTATTTTTATTGTGATAACAAACAAATCACTTTTAATTTCATAAAACACCAAAACCCGCATTTAATAGTCATATGCAGACCAAACGAGCTCGGAATGACATGAAATCATAGAACAACCATATTATTATTATTAGTGACTTGTGCGAGTAGATGACACATCAATCATATGTATGGTATTCTTTGAATGACATAATAAGCGATTTTATATTTTTAAAACTTTATTCAAACTTATTAATATGTTTTGAAAAATTAATAACTTCGATTTTTTGTACAAAGATTTAATTGAAATATGGTTTTTCATTTTAATTATTAGATTAGATATTGTTTTATGTGTAATTTTTAATTTTTTCAAAGATGATTAATGTAGAGTTCGTAAGATGACAAGATAAGGAGATTTATGTTCCCATGAGTTTAGATATTTCGGAAATTTTTGTTTTGTATTTTTTTAAAATAATGGTTTTTCCCCTCTCAGGCGGGAGGGGTGGCTGGGGGGTGGGGTAAGTGGCATAGGTTGCGGGTTCCAGTACGCAGTCCTTTGTAGCTTGCATGTGTGAATAAATCCCACCTTTTTAAATATAACCATTTTTATTGTATTTTTGTGAATTTCTTTAAACAAAACAAAAAGTCTTTTAGCGACCGCCATTTGGGTGTCGCTATAAGATGTGCCAAGTTGAGCTAAAATGACTACCATTTGGAAGTCGCTATAAGTGATTCTAAAATCAGCTATAGAGACCGTTAGACCATATTGATTCCTCCTATAGCATCTGCCAAACGGCAGACGCTATAGGCAACAACGACAAGCCTAAAGCGTCTGCCGTTTGGCGGATGCTAAGAAACTACAATAGGGAATTTGCGATGGCATTTAGCGGTCGCTAAAAGACTTATTTCTAATAGTGAAACATGTGTTTGATAATAAAATTGTTGAAAACAAGATGGAGAATCCAAAAAAATAGCTCAAAACAAGACCACGATGAAACTTATCTAGAGTCATTAAGACATCAATGAATAAATAGTATCTTTCAAAAATGTACTAAATCATAAAATAAATTGTTTTTTCAAGATTTATGTATTTGGGTTATCTTGAAATGAATATTTAGGGAAAATATTTGAAAAATTCAACCCAATGGTAAAACCTAAAATCCAATGAATCATCATCTAAACATGAAAAAACTCCATTGACATTGATAAAATTTGAAACCCATAACATGATTTTTTAGCATTAATGGATCATTGATATCCAAATAATAGAGGACTTTTTATAATATTAACTAGAACTATTGTATTAAATACTAGTAAGTACCATTGGTACTGATTTTATTTTAAATGTTTTTCATTCTTGTGGAACCATAATAACAAATTACAAGATTTAATATTTAGAGACATGAAATAAACAAATTACATGATTTAACATTTATAGGCATTCATGAAAATATTCTATCGAAGATATTATTGTCTGGAAAATGTCCAAAGAAAATGAGAAAGTTCTAAAACTAAAAAATTGAATTTTTTTAACATGATTATCATTCATATGAGCCAATTAATTATGAAAATATTATAAGTAATTTTTATTCCAAAACTGAGAAACCAAAAAATGAAATGTATAATTAGATAAATCTTTCCTTGCATGAGTTTCTATATAAATAGTGTACTTTTTCCACAATTAATATTACTTTTCAATAGAATTTGTGGATTTGTTTCTTAAAAAAAGTGTCCATATTTTTCAACATGCCACAACAGAACTCTATTTAATCAAAATATCTTTGATTAACCTCCAAAACATGTCAAAATGATCACTTCTTATTGATCAAATACCAAAAATGACAATATGTTTCAGATTCCCAGCCAGTATTTGACAATGTACAAATTTGCCGGGTTGGAATCTTCAAGGGTTTTGAACAATAACTCTCCCAAATTATTTCAAACTAACCATTGGTTTTCACAAAAAAACAAGTCCTATGAATGTATATAAGAGAAAAAAATTGACCTCTCTTGGAGTTTTCGCTACCAATTAAGTACCAGGTCCAAATCCAATTACAAAAAAACAAATTGTCTTAAAATAATCATGACCCAGCGATCCTAGAACTCATCAAGAGGTAATTTCATAAAGTACACAACACAAAGGAATGTAGTGTATAATATCATGAAGATAATATAGAAATATAAGTAATAGGTATAAGGATAATATATAACAACATGAAGGAAGAATAAAAAATGAAACCAGAAAGAACATAGGAACTAATGAAAACTTAGCTATGGAGTAAGAGAAGAGGCCATAAAACTCAAAATGGGAATTGTGATGCCTTTCCATGTTACAATCACTTATCATGTTCCTATCATCATTTATATAAGATTTAAAACATCAATCATGGACTCCATGGATCCCAATGGGGTCTGGTGTTGCATATTTTCACCAACGACCAAATTAACATTAACATGATCCATAAAACTGAGGATAACAACGCCAATCTGTCAGCATTAAGGATCCCAAATGATGATAGAAAAAGGAAATCCTTGCAAGGGAACATAAAATCCCTATCATGAAGCATAGAGATATGAAACAACACCATGGGAAATAAATAAGTAATATAATTTGAAAAAATTATGGTATAAACTCTCAAGATGGACCACTGATCAAGCATTGCTTGGTTTGAATGTGGATTTCATCAATTCAATGAATTCATTAAAAGAAAAACTGAACATGGCTGTGAAAAAATATTTTTTGATGGTGGTGTTGAATCAGAATTACTAGTGAATCATGCTTTGAGTAGTAGGGCTAATATAAATAAATTTCTTTCGAAAAGATGAATGAAACTGGTTTCTCCTAACTGAGATCATAATCGTAAAATAACGACACATGATAATTGATACATAACCCTCCTTAATAGGCTAATTATATCAATGAATAGAGATTTTAATAATGCATAGAGAAGGAGATATATGTGAGATCAAAATATGGAGAACTAGTGTCAAATTCTACCACCCACCATCATTGAATGTTCAAATCGAAGAACTGGCGAGGAAAACAAGTTGCATAACATTACAATGAAATAAACCATGATTGACATTCTTATTGATGGCTGGGTGGCTAAAATAACTCTTCCAACTTTAGTAGACTAGTTTTCTCATTTATAATTGTCACTATATGGATTATTTATGTACCATTCTCATCAACAACAAATGCTTGTATTTCCTACATATATTCCATAAATATACCAAGAGGATAAAATGTTCGAATGAAGATATAATATGAGAATTAATATGAAAAAGGGAAGTGAAAGACATAGAACACAAATATTTCCATCCATTTCACCTATAGAAAACTGATTTAAAAAAATAATTTTATACGATGAATAACTAAGAAAGGCCAGGAGAAGAGTTATAAACAGCCTAATTAATATTTCATATGTGGAAATCAACAAATTTTTATTTACCATATGTTACTGCTTGTGTTTCCCATGTAATTATGGTTTAATCCTCTTAATATATGTTAGGAAAGAAAGAATAATAAAATCCTTTTTCATCATTATACATATGAATTTCATTCAAAATCACATGGTTTATTCTATTTCATTTGTGATGTTTATTATTATTTATCTTGAGAATTAGTACCACAAAATTATAGTTTTCATGAACCAATGGGATCAATTTCCAGAAAATAATTAAATATTAAAACACACATGTTTGAGGTCAAATAGTTTAGTTTCTAAAAAGTATAAACCATGGTTTATCTTTTCAAAATTAAATTTCACAAAACCTTGAGTAAAAACTATAAATTTGATGTAATAAAACTAAAACCAATTGATTTATCAAGAACGTTAGAATTATTCTATAAAGAATAATGAAAATTATTTCATTTAACCAAATCAATGCGAACAAAATATTAAAATCTTATTAAATATTCCTCAAATATTTGAGTAGAAATTAAGTCCAAGATATAGGAAAATATATTTCAAAAGGATTTCTATGTATTTCAAAATTTAGTTGGAAAAAAATTCACTAATGTGAAATTGCATTAATTCATCATATGTGGTGTAAAAATGGAAAGTTGATATTTTATTACTGGATGATGTTGGGACTAAAAATGAATTCCCTTTTGGTGGTACAATAATTGTGAGAAATACTAAAGTGTAAAAATGATAAAAAATGACATTACATGTAATGTGAAAAAACCCCCAAATGAAAGGGATAAAAAACCATGAGCAAATAAAAGGATCACTGTGAGTAACAGTGGGTACACACTCCCTCACAATTACAAGGAGAAAATCACTAATAGTAATCTCACTTGAATATGCGGGGAAGAAACCTCACAAAATACCACACACAAATGATAAAGTATCAGTGATGCTGAAGCTCAGGAGATCTTCCAAAGAAGAGAGCCTCCTTTTATAGGCTACCTCCCCCCTCTTATTCCTCCATTGGATTGGGATTTGGCAGCCCACCACATCTTTCGACCACACCTGCCTCCCATGATAGATGAAGGGGGGAAACACAATCCATCAATAAAAATAGTTGACATATCTGCCACTTGAAGATTGATTGAGAACCAATTACATCTCCACACACCATTTTTTAAAAACATGATTCTAACATCTCTATTAGGATGCCCAAGTATCTGCACCACCTAAAATTATCAAATTCAATCAGCTTCATCAACAAATCTGCCAAATTTTCTTTAGTGTTCTTTTTCTACATGTCCAAATATCTTTCCCCCACCACATCCCGAACAAAGTGACTCTGTACCCCAATTTGTATCATCTCGGAAGAAAAATATGGATTCCTAGTAATGTTCAAGGCACGTTGAATGTCAAAAAACAATGGAATCTACTCTTGTTTATGCCTGAGATCCTCCAACAACCTTCTCATCCAAATAACCTCTTTACAAGATCGTGTAGATGACATGTACTCCACCTATCTCATTGATAAAGTAACAAATGACTATAACATTAAAATTCAGCTCAGATATACTCTTGTAAGAGTAACCACATAACCAATAGTTGATTCCCTCTGATCAGAATCTTTGGTAGAATCTGAATCAACATAGACTCTTATAGTGAAATCTGATCTTTCGTAACATAATGAATCATTTGAGGTCTCCTTAATATATCTCAGGATCCTCTTCACTGTTATTCAATTCTCCCATCCTGGATTCACCATGTATCGACTAACTTCTCTCACAACATGTGAAATTCCTGGTCTTGTACAAACCATATAAAACATCAGATTCACTATTACTAATGCATACGATACTTGAGATATCTCTATCCTCTCTTCTTCTTTTCTAACATGAAATTAATGGGAAGTGGGATATAAATTGGGTTACAGTCTTGCAAGTTGATGTGTTTCAAGACATAACATAAATAATTATTCTATGTTAGTCAAATATTTTAATTCTATTTTTCTCAGCAAATCTGCATCCCAAGAATATTCTTTTATGGTCCCAAGTACTTCATATCAAACTTCATAGTCAACTGTGTTTTCATCTCTTGGATTTGATCATTGTTGGGGCCTGCAACCAACATGTCATCCACATTCAAAATAAAAATGATGAAGTCATTACTGTTCAAACACATGAAATATGTAGAAGGATATTAATGAAGTCTTCTGTATCTAGGACTTGTGATATAGGAATCAAATCTCTTGTACCAACACCAAGATGCCTTCTTGAGACCGTATAGAGAGTTGTTCAACCTGAAAACCAAGTTCTCTTTGCCCTTTTTTGTAAAACCATCTGATTAGAGAATAAAGATCTCTTCATCAAGATCACCATAGTGAAACAATTATTCACCCCTAGCTACTCTAGATGTCAACTGTATAAATCACACATCACGATAACTATCCATACAATCTGTAATCTAACAATAGAAGAATATATTTCATTGAAATTATTATTTTCCTTGGATTTTTCCTCCACCGCCTATTGCAGTTTCTATATTCTCTCTCCATGTATTCATCAATTTTCATATTCAACATGTATTCTTCAAAAATAACATATATTCTTATGATTTTTTTTTGGGTAGTGTTTTGGTGACGCAGCTTTTAAATACATGGATTTCACATAAATCTTTAACAACGAAAAGTATATTAACGAACTCAAAAAAATCGGTTAAGTGTCTTGTAAATTAGGTACACATTACATGAATTACACAAAGATAAGATAAACATAAATATTATTCAAATCTTTTGGGAGTATCTTTTGTTCATACATCCTAATTCATCTCAGTGAATGTAAAATTCGGGGGACATACATCAAAATATAGGTGTGAACATAAAGCCCAACAAGGGAATAAACAAAGGAAATACTTAGCATGTAAGCAAGAGGCATATGAATAAGGCTTGATCATATGAATATGAGGTATATCATAAAATAAAAATATAGATCATAACATGAATATGTAGCTATAACATAAAATTATTAATTTCATAAGAATATGGAATAAATCATGGATGTTCACAGGATATGAATCATAAAGTAACATGAGACTTGAGAGAATAACATAGGCATAAGACATGGAATCATGGTATAAATACAGGCATAGATAATAATTTACATAGTATTCATGGTTCTTTTCCAAGACTATCATAGTGTACAGGGTTCAATCCCCAAGGCATCATAGTAGTCAAGTATCCCTATCAATACTATCATAGTGGAATGGGTCCACTCCCCAAACACATGTATTAGTCATGATTTACTCCCAAAACTATCATAGTGGAATGATTTTCCTCCCCAAACCATCATATTAGTCATAGTTCACTCCCAAGTCTGTCATAGTTAGAAGGGTTCACACTTTAATCCATCATATTAGTCATGTTTTACTCCTAATAATTTCATAATGTAATGGGTTCACTCCCTAAGCCATCATAGTAGTAACAAGTTTCATATCTAAACCATTGTGTACAAAGTGCTTAAATAATTAAACATGACATCATTTTTAACCCACGAAAAGAGAATATGGGTTCCATATGTAAAAATACCCAGATCAATAAGATAGTTTAATATCTAGGTGAATACCCACCATAATATGATAATTTCTCCAGTAGAAAGGAGAAATTTCAAGAAATGAATTTGGAAGCATGGAGATATACATTGTGGCTTATTAAAATGGAATAATTGGAAGGAATAAAAGTATATAATCATTAAAACACTATTTTGGAAGTAAAGGGATCATAAAAAGTACATAATAATAATGAATATTTGTCATTGGGAAGACTCACAAAAGTGTACTTGAATGAAAAGGGGATAAGAGGATAACTTGTTTACAAAATTTAAATATCTTGACGGTACATAACATTGACTATAAAAAGGAGTAATGGGAGGGAATTGAGGTATCCAATTGATAAAAAATGTTTGGGAAGTAAGGTTAACATAAAAAGAGAGATAATAAATTGTATTGATATTTAGAAGTTGTATACAAAAGAGGTACATTAATGAAAAAAGGGATGATGATAATTCCCTTACTAAATTTTGGCACCACGACGATACATAACATCGACTAAAAAAGGCATAAAGGGAATGAATTAAGGTCACTAATTGATATAAAACTACTTTATAGGTAAGTTTAATATAAAAATAGTTAGATAAGAAATTTTATTAACATTTTAAAGGTATATAGAAAGGGTTACTTGGATGAAATGGGAGAATAAGGGAATTCTCATACTAAATTTCGTCAGCATGGAGATATACATTGCGGCTTCTGAATAGGTCATAGCGGGAGGGAACTAAGGTCTCCAATTGATAAAACATATCAGTGGAATTAGAGGAAAGATAATAAGTGAATGGAAATAAATAATCTTTGACAATAAGTAAACTCATAAAAAGGAGACACTTTAATGAAAAAAAGAAGATGAGAAATCACCTTGCCTTTAAGAGTTTTTTACTAAATCATAAATGGGAAAAAGTTAGGACCTTGGAGACAACTTTGTGACACCATAGAGAATTTTTAGAGAGGGTAAATGGGATGAAAATAGTTCCTTATCAATTTGGAGTGGCGATGAATGGGGAAAGTGTGGTATTTATACAAGAGGAGGGGGGGGGGGGGTTTAAGTGATTAAATACTATTTATTTTACTATATATGTCAACCACTTGTGAGATCAATCAATTAAAACCATCTTGGTGGACTATTAATGAGTAGGAGAACGTATGTGGGCTTTAAATTCCTTCTTAAACCGAACTATACTTTCCAAACCACTCAATTAATGCACACAAATTAAAAATACTTTTTATCTTCAAATTCAAAATTTCAGTTCCAAATAACAAGGTATAAATTTCTAAATTAATATTTATATTTTTAAAATGTTTTTTATAATTATTAAATTATATTTTGATAAAATAAACTATTTCATAAATTTTTAGTCATGCTGACATAATAATGATGTTATAAAATGACAGTGATTTTTAAAGAATCATTTTCAGTTTTCCACTAAAAAATCATGTTTGCCAAAAATTATGAAAAAGTATCCTAAGATATTTTTGACATGCCAAGTCCAAAAAAGAATTTTATTTCACCAAAATAATTCTCAAATTATGGGAAAATTTATTTTTAAATAAATCATCATTTTAATCAAACTTAACAATTTAACAGAAAAATAAACAGTCTCACGATTATAAAAATTACATAGGGAATCATTAAAATATATTATAATTTAAAAAGATGTTTTTGAGATTATTTCATGAAATAAATTTTTATTTAATACTTCCACACAAATAATATTTTTCAGAATTAGTCTTGGAAAATAATATAGTTATGATTATATCATTAAATAATCTTAACGATCATTTAAATGTATCTACATAACTAACAGTAATTATGCCCAACTATATTGACTAAGGGTCATAATTTTTGGAGTTAGTAGGTGGACTAGAACCAACTACTTTTTACTTTATTCATTAACAATTATCTTATCATATCTTGATTCTTCTTCTGTGTGACAGTTCATGTGATAATGTACTAAGAATAGTTGTTTCACCAAAGGGTCATAGCGGATCCCATCTATGATGAGAACCCAAAAGTGTCATAACACTATTTATAAATATATGTTATATAGTCAGATGATTATTTATGAGGAACATAGATAATACCAGGAATTATAGGTAAGGAACTATAAAAAATTGAAGCACCTTCTCAGTGTGTGTGCCCTTAGTAATATCTAGGAGAATATTATGAGAATAAGACCCGCCAGTAAAAATACCACATTTCATAGTGTAATTGGATGATCCTATCTGCAGACGTGTGTACTGGTCCTTAAACTTTAAGAATATTATTAATGGGTATTACAACTCATGCACTTAGATGTATTGAAGAAAACTGTGACGACACACAATTTGCAGTGAGGTAGGATATCTTGGGTGCGTCACGAGTAATACTACATTAATAGATAATGTGAGAAAGGATTAGTTCATTCTATTCCATAACAGAAGTTGATATCTCCGACCCATTTATGGAATTGATATAGCCGAAATAAATCCATGGACAAGGTGAGGTATGGGAAAGTTCAATTCCAGGAAGTCAAAGAAAGAATAATAAAGAACATAGGTTGATGGCACAAGCATGCAACCTGCTTCTTTCGAGATATCGAGACAAAGGGATTACATTTCACGGTAAGCATTTGTAGGAGGTGACACATCATTGTGGTGTTAAATTATTTCTCTATGGGTCCCTTGACATGTTTCAAGACTCTATCCTTGGACTTTAGGTAGGATTTTCTTAATGCCACCGAGAAAGAGGCCTAGAGGGTGACACACTAAGTGTGTCCAAGTATCTCAGTTAAATATTAATTTAACAAGTTGAATAAAAATTATTCCTGATTGTGGAATAATAATTATTCAAGGATACATGATCACATTTATTTAGAAACTAGTTATTTGAGATAATATATTGTTGAAAAAATAATATACTTATTAGAGTGTAATGTAGTGATATTTTTTTGAGAAATAAATAGTCTTTATTCATGGTCTAATAAATGCGAAGGAAATTGACAAAATGGAAAAACAAAAGTACACACCGTGTATATTAATATGCATGCCATATAGTTTTTCTGGGGATTTTTAAGAAATAATATTATTTATTTAATTGAATAATATTAGTTGTAAATCATTGGGTGCATGTCAATTAATAATAATAGTAAACTGTTATTATTAGACATGGGGTCTTACCAAGAATTAAATGAAATGAATAAATACTTTCATGTAATTAATTCATTTTATTATTCAATGTAATTAAAATCTCCATTATATTATTCTCATTATCTTAGACATTCTTTGTGGTTGTGCACAACAGATCTGGAAAAAGCTATCAAGGCAAGAGGGAATACTTTTCCCACAAAAAATTCACTCAAGATACGGGAGTGATCTTCCTCAACCATATCAAGGAGAGAACTTTGGTAGTGTCTCTCAATGCAATCGAAGCCGAATATCGCAGGGAAAGGATCTTTTGTGCTATCACCCAGAAAACCCTTCGACGATGTCTAATGATATGTGGAGCATGTGTGGATCATTGTCGTGGAAGCCTACACTTTGCTTTATGACAGACCAAATCTGATCGTGATCAGGAACATCAACGATGAGAGAATTCCATCAAGGTAATTCTAGTCTTTTAAATAAATTAATTATACCCAACATATGATGATCCTATTTATGGTTTCACAACACTATTCCTTTGTTTCATTCTATTCTAATGATCTGGAATTTCATTCTCATGACGGATCTCGAATTGATTTTTGTTAATGGAAAAAATTAATGTTGGGTACACCAATACACGCACATCCGCTGCTCTTGGAACCTACAATTGGTATCAAAGCAGTCATAATGTTGATTATAATTATTTAGTTTTTTTTATGATTTACACATTTAATAATTTAGTTTTTTCAATTAACATTAATCGTTCTATAAATCTGAATGTTAAGATCCATTCATCCTCTTTGGTTTCTCATTCACCTTACATAAATGATCATTTTCTTTTAATTTAGATTAAAATAAAATATAGGATCTCATCTAGAGGTGAAAAAGGATCCTGGATGTACAACACCAGAACACATGACATGTATTCACCAGTACACACTGTGTAGTTGTCGTTTAATGCATCAAACTGATCTGTTAAACCACGCCATGCCATTGGAGTTTATCTATGAATTAAAGGCATCATGTGTTGACTAGGAACAGGTGGCATGGGGTTTCTGGATTACACGCCATGTGGCCCACCAAGCACGACATGTAGTTTCTTCGAGTTAATATTGGATTGTGTACCCTGTACATGGCTTGCCTGGCTGGAAACCGTGTAATGCGGATTCTACATGGTGTTTGGCCCACTGGACATGTCGTGTACTCTGAATATTTCCGAAGTACATCTAAATGCCATGTCCCCGGGTGTGTACTTCAGATGGATGGTGAACGATATTACACACTGTATAATTAGAACTACACGCTGTGTACTCATCCAAATTATGCAGATCTGTTAAAATTTATTATTATATTATACAAACCCTTGACAAGTGTACAATGGTGCGGGCGTAAAGCCGAGTCACAACACGTGATAGGTGTTTTATATATATGTGTTTAATTTAACATATGTGTAATGTTCATTTCTACTCATTGGGTAGTTATGAATGGGAATTCACCGGGTTGCCTCCAAGGTACAAGTTACGTACACTGATAATATTAAATAAATTGATTTGTTCAAAATTATGATGGATGAGAATCTCAAAAATTCATAAAATGATTTAAGATTAAAGGATTGATTAATTAATGATAATTAATTTGTTCGAGCATGATTTATCTTAAACAAGAATGATTAAATAATTGAATACTAGTTTTATTTATGCGTAAATATCATTGCATGCATCGATGATGATGAGCTGGACTAGGACCTTTTTATGAAGATAGTTTATTTTAAATTTTTTTATTAAAAATAAATTTGTTGGTCTTTGAGGGTCTGTGCACCCAAGATTTGTTTTATGTAAAACACATTTTACCCCTCACATGCATGTGAGATAAAATCATATGTAATGGATGGAACTCCCAAGATAATGGAGGCAGCTCAAGTTAAGAGCCAAAGTGATACCAAACCAAGGAGATAAAAAGGTTGATAGGTGGAAAGTTATAAACATGATCCCAAAAGGTTCAAGGTGTTTTCTACCCTAGGTCTTAGGTTAGGTTATTAACTTCTAGATAAACTAACCAATATAACAGACTCATTATCATGCCATTTATTTTATTTTATTTCAGTTTCATGGTTTATTTATTATGGGTGTGTTGTCATGATCACAAAATTAATGAATTAAACAAACATTCTAGATGAAATTAAAATAAGACTGGCTTATGGGTAAATATTATCTTAGACATAGTGTAGGATCCATTGTGAAATAGTTGATTTCATAATCACAAATAATGCCAATTTATAAAATCTATTGATTCATATATTATGTTATCACTCAAGTTAATCTTGTCAATGAATTTTTATAAGTGAATAAATTATGTCACATAATATAATACTTTTAAATAAGTAAACATATTATGGTTATTTCTGTTTCAATATTTTTACAAGTGTATATTTACATGTATTTAGGAATTTCACTTTATCCAGTAGTGTTCTATGTAAGAAATATTCTTTATAAGTTTTTTAGAGTCCCTGGCACCGAGAGTTCAAAAGGAGTCACCATTTCCGACTCACTGATGAGGACTCACAGATCGAAGAAGTCACTGATCAAAGAAGTCCCCAATCGAAGAAGACACCGATGTTGGACTCATAGATATAACAAATGACACACCGATGGAAAATTCATTGATGATCGGTGACACCAATAGTTCAAGTGACTCACCAATGAATGAATCACTGATGGGTGATGCACATTTAGTTCAAAGGAATTACCAATGGATGAATCATATATGGGATACAAACTTATAGTTGAAAATGAGTAACCGATGACTACTCACTGATTCTCGGACATACCGATATCACAAACGAATCATCGATGCCCTGAGTCACCAATACCGATGGAAATGACTCCCTGATACATTGAGTCACCAATACATATGAAGAGGACTCACCAATAAATGGATTCAACAATTCTGACAGAAAGACACCAATGAGTTACTGATACTTATGACTCACCGATAGCAATAAAAATTGATTTTATTTTCTTCACATTTACATCTAACGATCATATTTTGAGAAATTAATGTTTTTGATATTATTTAATGTTGTGTGTAAGGAATTAAATATATAGTATGAGGTACATTCATGTGGGTAGATCTTCATGTTTTCTACACCTCGAAGTATAAAATAATTACAAGATAGATAATTTTAGAGATGCTGAAAAGTAGAAAGGAAGGAAAAACTGCAATCTCCTACAACTCTCAAGCTTACTTCAAAATCTCAAGAACTCAAAGGAAGAACATTAGGGGAGATCTACGAGACAAGAAAAACCTGATGGGATACACAAAACATGTTTTGAACAAAGCAGTTTAACTTTTCACACATCTGGAAGCTAGAGCATAGAGTCCACGATTCTTTCTTTTGAAGCCAACTTCCAAAAGAGGACTCAAACATCATTTCCACTATATTAAAAGAGTCCAGTGCTTCACTACATAACACACATAGACTTATAAACATTTCACTACATCTTTAGCTCTGTTCTGTTCTTTTATTTACATCTTTGAGCAGTGTGTGTATCTGTTTCTAACACATACACTGACTCATGTGCATAACTGGAGGATACATTATATCCTCAAACAATCTCCCATTTCATCCTTTGTATCCCATATAGAACAATGGAAGAGTTCAAGTGTAGCTTGTTTTTTGTTTTTCCCATGAATAACTATGGTAGAGGTCAAGTGTGACCTAGATATCCTTGTGTGCTATTGTGAACCCCGATCCAGGGTGCGAATCAAACTGTTTATTAATTTAAACTACTTGGTGGTAGGTGATCACCAAGTGGAGAGGACTAAGTCTCAACTTGAGACTAATCCTCTTGTTTATATCCACTACACTTTTACATGTTATTTTTTACTTACATTTTATCACATATTTCATATAACTAAAATGTACTTTGATAGTTAGTTTATAAAGTGTTAATAACTATTTTGAACCAGTATGTTAGTTTTAAAAATTATTTTAATCTTGAGATTAATATAGCAGAAAACTAATCAAGCTTTTGAAAATTAATTGAACATTCAGAACATTATAAATTCACTACAAACTAAAATTGATTCAATTTTTAATTGGGGAATTTTTTTCAAAGAACCAATTTAAACAAAAAAATTTATAGATACTCAATTGATCCCCTCTTGTGTAATCTACTCTGACCGGAAAATGTTTAATCACTTAAGTATATCCCACTTAATATTAACATGAATGCAATCGAAGATAATAAAATTGAAATTTAGGTATTAGGATAAAATATCTCAAATAAATATTAAGTCGGTATAGTATTCAATAATCTTGGTTAGAATCGAATCATAGTTCAAAGTGTTTGACCAACCCTACTTGGGGTACTTTTAATTATCGAGGAATTATAATTCTAGTTTTTGGGTAGATTTGACTTGTATCACATCAAGGTTTGACTGCCATAGTAGGACATTGTGTGACCAAGAGGTAATGGTTGAGGAAATTCAAAACAAAAGGATTTTAGGATTGGGGAGGCCACTTAGCCGATCATGGAGCTGTGAGTTAATGTAGTTGGAATTTGTAATTCCTACACAAAACCATTCATGTTTCTTGACCAACCATAGTTGGGGTAATAAGAAGGGAAATATGGATCATTTCCACTAGAATATTCAGGCAAAAGAATATTACAAAGTCAATGGTGAGGGCTATTGGACTTCGTTAAAATAGTGGGAGACTAATAAGTATTAATTTATTTATTTGTCTCTATTTTATCAAGATAAATTAATAAATATTTTCTCCTCTTAATTTGTAAAAATGGAAAGTAAAATGACTTGAAACATAATATTTCAAACCATGCATGAATATGAAAACATTCTCACTAACACCAATTTCCAAGAGTGGTAGAGGCATTTACGCGTCATCCTTCACCATGGGAGAAAATTGTATGTGTTAGAGGACCCTATTCAAGTTGTTCCTAGAAAAGAGAATAGTGATGAGGATCTATATCTAAATATGAAACATATGGATGACTCCATAGATATCCAATTTTTCTTTCTACCGGACATGTCTAATGAGCTCTTAAAGCAACATGAAAACATGAACGCGTGTAGCATGATGTCCCATCTTAAGGATCTATATCAAGAGAAGGTGAGATATGAGAGATATGAGAAATAAAACACTGTTTTCACAAGTAATATTGATGAGTCTGTGCCAAATGAGCCTCATGTAATCATGTTTATTGGCTACATTGAATGACTAGACATCTTAGGTATTAAGTTCCTAGATGATTTGCGTACAGATCTCATCCTATCATCACTTCCCAAGACCTTCTCTAGATTTATTTTCAACTACATCATGAGAAACAATGAGAAGAGTCTACCAGAAATTCTGACCTTAATTAGCTAGGTAGATAAGGACAGAAGGCGTGAGAAACCTGTAGGACCCCGGGACTCCCTGAGAGGGGAGGGGTGAATCTGGGTGTCAAATTTTTCTTCTTAAAGTTGTGGATCTTGTTCCCACGTTGGTAGGAACTACTTAAATCTATATGATGGATATGATCAACAATGAAACATTCACATGCAGAGAGATGGCACAACTATTTTTACTTGGTTCACCACTAAGGGCTACGTCCATGGAGCATACGCCGATAGGTTTTCGGTCTTACCTAAATCCACTATGATTCACTAGCAGTATATTACAAAGGTTCGGGTACAATCACTCTATCCCAGGCTCACTGCCTTTACAAAAGTTCCGGGATAGCTCACTGCATCCCTCGGGTCACTCCCGTTGACTCCCCCTGGCTCACTGTCATTGGTGAAGTCTCACTCAGTTTATAGATGTGAATGTCTCTTCAATAGATAGACATGAATGTCTTTGTCTCCTGTTCAGCATGAGACTTTGCTTTCATCAGAGTCCAGAGTTGATACTCTATTAAAGTCAAAATTCCATCCACTGATGAATACCTCCTTTTCCCTTGTCCACTAGGCAAACAACCTTTGGAAAGGGCCTTTACAAAGTACCCTACTTCTCTAGGCTCCCAATTTTTCAAAGCTCAAGCAAGCCTTCGCGGAGTCCCTGACTTTTCGTGAAGCTCAATCGCGAAGCACTCTCGCGATTCTCCAGCCTTCGCAATGCTTGGATTTCGTGGAGCTTATGCCTCTTCACAAAGCACACTGAGCCAACGCGGGGCGCACGACTTTCGTGGAGCTAGAATAGCCACCGCAAAGGTCCTCTTTCGCGAAGCACACTGCCTTTGCGAGTGACCTTTGCAAACCAAGAGCAAAGTACTTTCTCTGAAATTCTCTCTACTTCTCTTGAGGGGGTCGGCCTCTATTTATAGGTGATTCCACCGACCCTTGACCCTTCTAAGCAATGTCAACGCCACGTTAGCTCAAATCGCGAAGCTCCGAAGTTCCTGCCGATATTCTGTCAAAATCCCGAAGCACTATGGTAATTTTCCATTCACAGAGCTTGTTGTGATCGCAGAGCGTTCCATAATTTCCTTCACGCCTTCACTGCAAAGTTCCCTCACAAAGCTCTTCGTCACCTTAATTCTCTTCATCCTCTGTCGCTAGTGATGCTTTGACATAATCGCGAAGAATCACAGCCTCCATACTTCTGGTCATCACGAATTCCAAACCATTAAGCCACTCTTCGCAAAATTCACGCCATTTCCATATTTAATTATGCTCTTCATTGAAATCCTATTTTCGCAATTCTCACCAACTTCCAAATTTTGGACCACAAAAATTTGGCAAACACTGTGAAACGACGCCACCTTCAATACTGTTGTCTGCTTGAATAGTATGATCTCTTTGCTAGTACACAATCCGAACTTCCATTGATGATGGAAAACAAACACAAACCATACTCCAAATCATGCATAGAATACCATGGTTCCAACAAAACCCCAAGTCCTTATATTGAATAAGAAAAGAAATGATAGGGAAAAGGGGACAAGGATTCATAAATAGTCTGAAGCCCCTGAGCATCGTCCCTCCAAGAAGGGGAAGATCCATAGGCAGGGAAAGGAATGAGAGGAATTATGTTTCACATGTGGAAATCCAAGCTAGTGGAAGAGGAACTGCACCCAAAAGCATGGAGACGTTAATGGTGTGTTTGTTATCATGTGTAATCCTTCCATTTCTATACATTAGGTATTAGATACAGCTTGTAGGGCTCACATTTTATTCAAATGTAGGAGCCAAGTAGATTTAGAAATATTCCTAGTGGAGAGGTGGATCATCGAGCTACCAATGACGTGAGGCTAGCTGTGTTGGCCATTGGAGATTATCATCTCTCATTTCCAAATCAGATGCTTTTGGTTTTAAATAACTATTTTTACGTGTCTAGTGTTACCAAGAACATAATTTATGTACCATGTTTAGATATGGATGGATTTACTTTCATGATTTTAAATAAGAGTTGTTTCTTTTATAAGAAAAACATATGTTATGATATGGAACATTAAAATAACGGTTTGTATGTATTAAATTATGAAAACGAAGTATTGGAAATCGATAAAGAAACAAACTCACATGATTCATATGAAACCCAGTTATGGAATCACCGTCTTGGTCATGTAAATGAGAAGATCTTGACAATGCTCTACTAGGATAGTTATTTATACTCTACCGAGCTAAAATCAGTTGATAGATGTCATACTTGTTTACAAGGTAAAATGACCAAGCTGAGTTTTGGTGGATAAGGTGAAAAGGACATAGTGATTCTAGGATTGGTACACAGGGATGTGTATGGACCATTTCCAGTAGAATCTAGAGGTTCATATTTTTATTTCATTACATTTATTGATTATATGAGTAGATATGTCTATATCTACATAATGTGGTATAAGTCAGAGTCCTTAAAAAATTTATGGAATTAAAGAATAAAGTAGAGAACCATCTTGGTAAGATAATAAAGAATATTTGATCAGATCAAGGTGGAGAATATCTGAACCAAGTATCCATTGATCATATACGGGATTTTGGGATTCTATCTCAACTCACTCCTCCTTATACACCACAGTAGAATGGTGTTAGTGAAAGGAGGAACTATTGCAGAAGCATTGGGAGTATCATTGAAAGAAACGAGATAGGGAAATAAAAAATACAGAAGAGTGGAAAAATACATGAGACACAAAAATTTATGTGGTTCAATAATAATCCCTACGTCCACGGAGAGTCATAACTTCACTACATTTCAGGTTCTCCAATTACAGAGTATTGTAGTAGTAAACCTAGCTCGAAAATGGGCTATAATTGGAGAGGATGATCCACTGTTTGCATAGGAAGTCCACATCGCTACAGTGAAACGCGTCAACCATTGTCAAAAGTGCTATAGTTATTTCTATCTGGATGTCAAAAGTGCAGCAGTAAAGTTGAATCCGAAGTCCGCACTGCTACAGTGCTATTCGGTGTCAGATGGTCAGCTCTACTATAGTGGATTTTGAAGTAGGGGTGTGTTGCCCCCTACAGCCCCGAATGATCTAACCATAGATATTGAGACGTGATAGTTTCAAGACATATGCATTCGACCCAACCGGATCGGGCTATGCTAATCCAACAATATCCTACTTGGAGACTGATCCACTACACTACCATGATTCGATGCAACTAACAAAGACAACATAATTAATCCGAGTTCTTCCTCTTCTTCACTCACAAGTGCACGTTCTTTCTATTCACAAACCTGACAATTCATGAAATACAAATTTTTTTCCTCTTCTTCTCCCATCCTGTCATTCCTAATTCTGCTTCTCATCCTCTTTTCCTCAGTGGTGACCAATAGAGGCACATCAGTGCCTCAACTTCAGTATCACCATGGGATTTGTCAGCATTACTACTAAATTGTTGGTTACACGAATCTGTTGCAATGTCATCAACCCTTCCTTTATCAAACCTATGATGAAATGGTACTTTAACTGAATGTTCTTCGCACGGGCATGAAATACCAGATTCTTTGAATGATGTATAGTACTCTAACTATCATAGTGCAATACATTCTCCTATCGCTTTCAACCCAATTCATCCAAGAAGTTCTTTATCCAAATCATCTCTTTCCCAGCATCAGTTAGATAAATGTATTCTTCCTCTTTAGTGGACAAAGCCACCACCTTTTGAAATTATGATATCCAACTTACCACAGTTCCTCCATATGTAAATACATAACATGTGGTACTCCTCTTACAGTTGACATAACCTCCATGGCCAGCATACACATACCCATGCAATAAATTTCCTTTCCTAAATAACAGAGATACATCCCTATGGCCCTTCATATACCTCAGCATCCACTTCATAGCTTCCCAATGTTGCTTTCTTGGGTTATCAATATACCTGCTCACAACTCCCACTGCATGAGTGATGTCTGGTCGAGTACAGACCATGGCATACATCAGGCTTCCAATAGCTGATTTGTATGGAATTTTTTCCATGTACTAAACCTCTTCTATCATATTTAATGATTTCTCCATTGATAATTTGAAATGGATCACCGGGGGAATGGATACTACCTTTTCTTCCCGTATACTGAATCTTTTCAGAACCTTCCAAATGTAATGAACCTATGACAATATAAAAGTTCTAGTTGTGCGGTCTCTATTGATCTTCATCCCCAGAATCTTGCTAGCTTCTGAAATATCTTTCATTTAAAACTCCTCATCCAACTGCCCTTTAATCTCATTAATCCTTTACATAAAAGATCCTACAATGAACATGTCATCCACATACATAAGTGATATAATGTATTCATCACCAAAGCACTTTATTTAAAAAAATTGATCCATGCCACATTATTTATATTCGTTTTTAGATATAAATGAATCAAACTTGTTATTCCATTTCTTGGGTTCCTGCTTCAATCCTTATAATCTCTTCTAGAGTTTGCACACTAGGTCATTCTTCCCAGACTCTACATATCCTTTTGGATACTACATATATATATCCTACTCCAAATCACAATGAAGGATGGAAATCTTTACATCATGCTACACAAGGTTCAAGTCCCCTAACACCACAATGATGAGAACCACCCAGATAGGGGTAAGCTTCAATACTAGTGATAATATTTCATTGAAATTCACTCCCTCCTTCTGTTAGAAGCCTTTCACCGCCAACCTTGCATTGAACCTATTCTTTTCATAATGTTCTTCCTTGACTCGGTAGACCCACTTGTCCTGCAATTCATTCTTTCCTGTTGGAAGAGGTGTCAGCTGCCAAGTGTTGTTATCATGCAATGATGAAATCTCCTCCTTCATAGCCAACACTCACTTTCTCAACATCTTCAGCTGCATTACCTCTTTAGAGCATTCTCATTATCCACCATCAGTAAATAAATTACAATGAAAGGACGGTGAATATATCTTTACAAGACTTCTCACCCTTGATGATCACCTCAACTCCACCAGAGTAGAAGGTTCCACCGGTCCAGATGTCTTATGCTCAGATACACCTTAATTCTCCACTTTCCCTTTTCACTCTGATTCAATGTTCCAATTTTCATCTTCAGCTACATGATGATCTTTTTACATTGCACCTTCATTGAATACCACAATCTGGCTCCTAATTACCATCTTCTTGAGATTATCCCAAAAGTGGTAACCAAACTCGTTAGCACCATATCCAATAAAGAAACAAATCTTGGACATAGAATCAAGATTTTACATTGATTTAGAATCAATTTCTACATAAAATAAATTCCAAATACTCGTAAATGTGAGAGTATTACCTCCTTACCAGACCAGAGATCCTATGGTAGAGGTTCTGCCATGGGCACATATGTACTCCTGTTGATCAGATATGCTACCATGTTCACTCCATCAGCCATGAAATTCTTTGGAATCCCAGAGTGTAACCTCATAATCCTGGAACATTCATTTAACATCCTATTGATCCCCTATGCCACACCATTATATTGTGGTGTACTTGGGATAGTCTTCTCCCATCAGATTCCCTTGTTTTCACGGAACTCCCTGAACTCATTACTGTCATACTCTCCACCATTTATCTGACCTCAAAAATTTCTTCTTTTCTTCTGACTCATTCTCTACCATGACCTTCCACTTCTGAAACACATTAAACACATCAGATTTATTTTTTAGAAAGTAAACCCATATCTTTTTAGTAGAGTCATCGATGAATGTCACATAGTATTGTGACCCTCAGAGACAAAGTAATGGTGCATGCCCCCAAACATCAGTGTGTACTAGGTCCAGCTTCTCATGCTTTGGTGTTCTGCCACATTTTTCAAAAGACACCTTCTTCTTCTTTTCGAAGATACAATATTCACACATGCCAAATTCCACTGAATTCAGCTCTGGTAGCAGCCCTATTGTTGCCAAAACCTTCATCCCCTTCTCACTCATGTGGCCTAGTCTGTAGTGCCACAATTCTGAATCTCCAACAACTTTCAATGATATAGCCATGTCTATGAAAGTTTCTATCATTTTGTATGGAGTACCATTCTTTGCTCCCAAGCTATGACCATAGCTGCTTTGGTGATTTTCCATGCACCACTATTGAATGTTTTACATAACCTTGCATCATCAAACTATCCCTTAAAATGAGATTTCTTCTTAAACTAGGGATGTACCTCACGTTTTCCAAAACCAGCAAGCTCCCACTATTGGTCTTGATACATGCATCTACTTTTTCCCACAATCTTCAAGGGATCATCATCAGCAATATGTACCTTGCCAAAATTTTCATAAACATAATTTTCTATATATCCATTCTCAGATATAGAATGGAATGATTCCCTAGTGTCTAAAGTACTAGATTCCATCGATCCATCCATTCTCAACCGCATCATGTCGTTAGTTCCTTCAACTGCCATGTTTTCTCCATTTGTTTTGGGTCCCTTCTCTTTATCTCTGCACTCCTACTTGACATCTAATTTCTTTCTGCATGTCTAGCAGGTAGGACCAGGCCACTTTGCCTTGTCTCTGATCTTTCCCCTTGAATTCGATTGTCCTCTTCGATTGTCCAGCTGTACATATTTTCCACTTCCTTCAACGTTTAGAGAAGAACCAGAGAATCTTCTTGATTATCTTCTTCACATATCCTCACTGTGGATCAGGTCTCATACATATTTCATAGCAAACTTCGTATTCCCCGATGTACTACCCACAGCTGTTACAGTTACTTCCTAACTATCAGTTAACGAAGATAGTAAAACCAACGCACATACCTCATCACCAAGATCATTGTCCACTGATGTCAACTGACTTATGATGGTATTTAATTCATTTATATGATATGAAATAACTCTCTCTTCAACCATTTTCAAGTAGAACATTCATCGTATCAAGTGTACTTTGTTAGATATAGAAGGATTTTCATACATATTGGGGAGATCATTCATCATTCCAATTGTCGTCTTCTCCTCTCTGATGTTGAATGCCACGTTTTGGGCCAATTTCAGGTGCATAACACCCAGAACATGTCGATCCAGCAACTCCCACTCTGAAAAGTCCATGTGTGTTGGATTCAATCCCAAAAGAGGCAAGTGCATATTTATTTGATAAAGATAATCCTTGATCTACATCCTCCAGAAACTGAATTCAGTTCCATCGAAGCGGTCGATCTTCACTCTTCCTTCATCCATAAACATTATTGGAGAATCTATAACCAAACCTATGATACCATTTGTTTGTAGAAGCATCATAAATCACAACGTCAGAAACAAGACACAGAATGAACAAATGGTGATGAAAGGAAAAAAACAAGGGATGCCCAAAATTACGTGTTTTGGAAAAAATCCCTACATCCACAGAGAGGCATAACATCAATAATTTTCGAGAGAACAAATTAAAGAGTGTTTTAGTAGTAACCCTATCCAAAAAATGGGCTATAAAATGGAGAATATGACCCACTATTTTCATAGGAAGTCAACATCGATGCAGTGAAAGGCAGCCACCTTTGTCCAAAGTGCTAAAGTGGGTGCCGACTGGAAGACAAAAGCGAAACAATAAAGTTGGCTCTGAAGTCTACACTGCTATAGTGTCTATCAGTGTTGGTCGATCATATTCACTATAGTGGATATCAGAGTAGGGGCGTGTTTCCCCTGCAACCCCCAATGATCTCATGACGGAGATCGGCCCGCGATGGTTACGGGCCACAATCATTCGGCCCAACCGGATCGGGCTACACCAATCCACAGGAACCACACCTTGTTGGACATGGTGAGATCGATGATGAGTCATGCATATCTTCCATTATCCTTTTGGGGATATGCATTACAAACTGCATCATACAGATTAAACCGAGTACCAAATAAGGTGGAAAATGGAATTCTCTTTGAGATATGTAATTGAAAGAAACCCATTTTGTCACACACACATATATGGGGATGTGAGTCGTTTGTTAAGGCCTTATCAGGAAACAAAATAGCAATCTTAGGCATGAAGTGAATCTTTATAGGATATCCCAATGAAATGAAAGTATATTCCCTATATAACCCTTCTGACAAGAATGTCAATGTCACCAAGCCGTCTTTCATAAGAGGGAGAACACCCTAAAAAAGTATAGTGGGAGAATGATTGACCTTTGCGAAATTGATGCTCATGATATATAGGAGTTGGTAAAGGAACAAGTTCCATAGGTCCTCGTGGAAGTGGTTCCTAAAACACAAGAACTTCATAGGATCTCAAGAGAGGTAAGGGAACCAGAGATATTTGGTTTCCTAGTCACCGAGGATGGTGATTCAATATTGTTGGACAATATTGATCCTCTCTCCTACAAAGAAGTAGTAGAGAGATCAGAAGCTGCAAGATGGATATAAGCTATGAAATCTGAGATGGATTCCATGTATCAAAACTAGGCCTGGGTAATGTTCGATGAGCGAGTTGATGTAAATCTTGTTGGATGAAAATGGGTATTCATGAGAAAGTTGGACATGTAAGGTCAAGATAGAACTTAAAAAGCAAGGATAGTGGATAAAGGATTCAGACAGCGTCAAGGAATTGACTATGATTAATCCTTCTTTCCAGTTTCCATGTTTTAATCCATACGAATCATACTTACCATAGAAGTATACCATGACTATAGTATTTGGCAGATGGATGTCAAAAAAAAATTCCTTAACGAGAACCTTCAGGAAGAAGTATATATGACACAACCAGAAGGGTTTGTGACACCAGGTGAAGTCAAATGAGTTTCAAAATAGTATAAACCAATTTATGGTTTAAAGCAAGCATCCAGGTCAAGGAAAAATCGATTTTATAAAGCCATAAAATAATTTGGTTTCATTAAGAATGAGTGTGATTCATGTGTCTATAATTTTTTTAATGTGAATGTGGTCGTTATCCTAGTATTATGTTTTGACAACATATTACATATTGGAAACAATGTACCAGTCTTATAGTCATCGAAGGACTGGTTGAACAAGTTTTTCTCTATGAAGGACTTAGGTGAATCAGTCTACATTCATGGGATCAAGATCATTCGTGATAAATCCAAGAGTCTACTTGGACTCTGTTAGGGTACATACATTGACCAGATACTAAAGAGATTTAGTATGGAACAATCCAAGAGGGGATTGGTTCCAATGTCACATAGCCTACATATTTCTATGAGTATGTGTCCTCAGAAACAATAGGAGAATGATATGATGAGTAAGATCCAATATTCTTCGGCTATAGGATCCATCATGTATGTCATTTTATGTACCAGGATTGATGTTTACTATGCACTAAGCATGGTAGGCATATATCAAGCAGATCTAGGAGAACAACATTGGAAAACTGTTAAGACTTCCCTTAAGTATCTAAGAGAAACTAAGTATATGTTCCGGGTGTAAGGATGAGACGAGGATCTTGCCATCAGAGGGTATTTTGATTCTATTTTTCAGACACATCAGAATGATCTGAAGTCATTATCTGGATATGTTTTCTGTCTCAATGGAGGAGTTGTGAGTTGTAAGAGTTCGAAGAAACTAGTTTGTTCCGGTTATACAACAAAGTCTGAATATAGAATAGCTTCTGATGTATCCAGGGAAGGCATTTAGATTCGTAACTGTATCTAAGAGTTTGATGTGGTGCCTAGCAGTAAAGATCCTATCACATTTTATTGTGATAATTCTAAAGTGGTGGCTCTTGCAAGAGAATCATGGTCACATCAACGGACAAAGAACATTCTCCAAAAATATCACCTCCTGAGGTATTTTTATCAAAGAGGTGAAGTTGTAGTGAGTAGAGTGTCCACGGAAGAGAACGTGGAAGACCCCATGACCAAAGTCCTATCTCAGTAGAAGCATGAATATCATTTGATAGCTTGCGGTTTAATGGTTGTTAAAAGTTTGATCTAGTCCAAGCGGGATTCTGTTGGAGTTGGTGGCCTAGAACAACCTACATTGTTCTATTTTCATTAATAAATACCTTATCACATATTGATAGTTCTTCTGCGTGACAATGCATGTGATAATGTCCTAAGGATAGTTGTTGTACCAAATGGTCATAGTGGATCCTTTCTATGATGAGAACCTAGAAGATCCATAACACTATTCTTAAATATATGTTTTATGGCCAGATGTAGTTATTTGAGGAACACAAATAATATGGCCATTAGGGGTGAGGACTGATAAAACATTGTGGCAACTTCTCATGGTGTGCGCCATTGGTAACATCCTATAGAATATTATGAGAACAAGACCCGCCAGTAGGAAATCAAAATTTCATAGTGTCATTGGATGTTTCTATCTGCGGACGTGTGTATTGGTCCATAGAAATTATGATTATTAATAATGGGTATTACAACCCGTGCACTTAAAAGTATTGAAGAAAACTGTAAAGACACATTGTTCTCAACGAAGTGGGATATGTTGGGTTCATCATGAGTAATAATACATTAATAGATAATGCGAGAGTGGATTTGTCTACTCTTTTACATAACGTAAGTTGATATCTCATGCCCTTTTATGGAATTGATATAGCCTAAATAAATCCATGGTAATGGTGAGGTATGGGAAATTCAATTCTAGGAAGTCAAATAAAGAATAATCTAGCACATAGGTTGATGGAACTAGCATGTAACCTGCTTGATTCAAGATATCAAGACAAAGGGATTACATTACATGGTAATCTTTCATAGGAGGTGACATGTCATTGTGGCGTTAACGTATTTCTCTATGGGTTCCTTGGTGTGTTTCCAGATGCTAACCTTGGTCTTTACACAGGATCCGCTTAATTCCACTGTAAAATATGCCTAGAGGGTCACACACTAAGTGTGTCCAAGTATCTCAGTTAAATATTCATTTAAAATGTTGAATAATGATTTTTCCTGAATTTGGTATAATAATAAATCAAGAATGCCTGATCGTATTTATTTTGATACTAGTTATTCGAGAGAATATACTATGAGAGAAATAATATATTTATTAGCAAGTAATGCAGTGATATTTATTTTAGAAATAAATAGCGATTATTCAAGGTTTACTAAATATGGTGGGGGAAATAAAGAAAATTGAAAAACAAAAGTACACGTCATGTATATTAATATACACACCGTGTAGTTTTTCTAGGGATTTGTGAGAAATAATATTATTTCTTTAATTAAATAATATTAGTTGTAATTCGTTGGGTGCATGTCATGTAACAATAATAGTGAACTTTTATTATTAGACATAAGGTCTTACTAAGAATTAATTGAAATGAATAAATGCTTTCATGTAATTAATTCAATTTATTAATCAAAGCAATTAAATTCTCAATTATATTGTTCTCAATAGCTTATCCATTCTTTGTAGTTGTGCACAATGGATTTGTAAAAATCTCTCAAGCCATGAAAGAATTCGTTTTCCACCAAGAACACTCTCAAATTACGAAAGAGATCCTCCTCCACCGGATCAAGGATAATGCTTTGGAAGCGGCACTCAAGGTGATCGAAATCGGATATCGCAAGAGAAGGCTCTTCTGTGCTAGCGCCCGAATATCCCTTCAGTGACATCCAATGATATGTAGAGCATGTGTGGATCATCAATAGCCCATGTTTTCTACGACACAACGACAGATCACATCAGATCCTGACCGAAAACATCAACGAAGAGAGAATTCCATCAAGGTAATTCTTGTATTTTAATTATATTAATTATAACCAAAATATAATGATCCCCTATATGGTTCTAGGACTCTGTTCCTTTATTTCATTTTATTTTGTAGATATGGCATTTTATAATCATGATGGATCTCATATTTATTGTTGTTAACAGAAAAAATTAAAATTGGGTACACTCATCCACGTGCTTCTGATGCACTCGGAACCTACAATAATGTCAATCAACAATATTAATTGACAAACATAAATTTTTATAGTCATATTTTCATATAAATAAACTATCATACATACTCTTCATAATTCACATCGATTAAAAACTAGGTTCAATATGATTTCAAAATGAATTTTGTATTACTCTCTATTTTTTTCTATAGCATTGTTCATGGCCGAAATTATTGTAGGGGATCAAGGCGACCAGAATTTATATATTTTACTTCATTTATTATTTTTTGTCTTCCCATTGTAATAATTGGATTAATGATTGGAATTTTTGTAGATTTAATGATACTTTATTAAATAAAATAATAAAGTATTGTTAGTTTTCTGGTAAGTGTTTTTTATCCTTTTATTATTCCTCTTTTTATATGTTTATCCCAAACTATGATGTAAAAAAGCTATCATGAAATATAAAATACATTATATGTTATTCTAATAATAAAACATGAAAAAATATATTGATATGGAAGAGATGTAATTGATAAAGTACATTTTTTGGGTCGTCCCACAAACGATACCCCTTCGCATCATCAGCATATTCCAAGAAGATATATTTCCTTGATCTTGATTCCAACTTTGATCTTTTCTGTTCATTAAACAAAGCATATACTGTACTTTCATAAGTAGGTAACCAAGAATAGTAAGAATGTTTACTAGTCCACATATCCATAAGGGAATTCAGATCAATCGCCATTGAAGGAGACCAGTTGATCACATAACAAGCGGTACATAATATTTCTACCCCAAAATATTTTGGCAATTCTTACAGTCTTCAACATAGTCCATTTTCAATCAAAAAAGGTTCTATTCATCCTCTAATTTACTCTATTCTACTGAGGATTGTGAACCACTATGAACTTTCTCTTGATGCCTTCTCATTGACAAAACGTATCAAAATCTTCGCTTGTATATTATCCACCATTGTCAGTCCTTAATCACTTGAACTTATTTCCATATTCAAGTTCCTTCCAAGATTTAAATGTTTTAAAGGCATAAAAAACATCTGATTTCATCTTGAGTATCCCTAAAATATTTTTGAATAATCATAAATATGACACAAAGTACCTTGGATCCTCGTTGAGATGTAACCAGTGCTTGTCAAACGTTGGAATGGATCAACTCTAAGATCTTTGTGATTCTTGTTGTCAACATCCGAAACTTGAACCTGTGTTTCTTTCTCCAAACACAATGCTCAAAAAATGATAAGAATACCTTTGTAACTACAGACAACAACTTTTGATCCGTAAGAATATTCAGGCCTCATTCAGACATATATCCAAGATTCTGATGCCTTGATGTCATCAATGATTTTGTCAAGGTAGTTGATGTGTTGACTATCTCAGTATCCTTTTACATTTCATCCATAAGCACATATATGTTCTTTGATATCTTTTCATAATTCATCAAAACAACTATGCACTTCACAATTCTCACCACAATATTCTTGGTACGAGTCTTACATTGATATCATCAAATTTTCCCAAAGAAAATATGTTTTTCTTCAAGCCCATCACAAGGCGTACTCCTTAAATGGTTCGAACAATACAATCGTGCATCTTCAATTTGAACTGACTCCAATGATATTCAATGTGTGATTGTTCCCCATGTACATAAGTTCGTCCAAGATAATTTCATAATTATCAAACCATTCTGGTTGAGATTTCAGGTGACATGTTTCTCCCAAGTCGATTATTCATGCGTCGTTTAGATGTTTCCTACTTATAGTATTCGTCATCAATTCACTGGCTCGTATATCTCCATTACATGAAGTACTCAATACATTTTCGTCTGAGTAATGATTCTGGCTCCCACTCGAACTAAGCTCTATAATTACACTTTCTGGACTTTTGTCAATTGTCTGTAGGTAATTATCCTTCAACAACTCTGTCTGCATCATTATTTTCCACTACTGAAAATTATTCCTGTTGAATTTTTTTTAACTTGAATTTCACTTCCATCTGGGCATGCCATCAGTCCAAAACACCTCTATTTCACAACATTGTATTTAATAATTTAAATAATTTTTTTCTGATGTGAATGATCAATCAGAGTTGCCACAACATATCATATTCAAATTTAAGAGAATTATTAATACACAAAAACTGAACAACCTTGATCCAGAAACATCTTATGATATCACTTTTTGGGACCTAATATTAATTTTCCACTGGTGCGGCGATAATAGTGAGATAAAATAAAGTGAAAAAATATGAAAATAAATTACATGGGATGTAATATGGAAAATCCCCCAATTGAAAAGGGGTAAAAAGACACAATCAAATATAAGGATCACTATGGGTAAAAGTGGGTACCCACTTCTTCACGATTACAATGAGAAAATCCCATAAAATTATCTCTCTTGAATATGTCGTAAAACAACCTCACAAAAAAACACACACAAATTATGAATTACCAGTGATGTTGGAGCAGATGAGATCTACCAAAGTGGAGGGCCTCCTTTTATACGCTGCATCTCCCCCTCCTTATCTTCCCGCACTGGATGGTTAGTGTGGTTTGGATACCCACCACATCTTACATCCACACCTGCCTCCCTTGAATGATGAAGGGGGTGGCACCGTCCATCAATAAATAACTGTAGACAAATGGGCCCTTAGCAATTTGATATGATTTTATATAAGAATATATTGTTTCTTTCGAGGAGAAATCATGTAGATAGTCAACCAAATAACCTTCCATCATCAATGGAGTATATTGGTGTCTTGCACTTCAACATTATTTGTTAAAAAAATTAGTCAAATTTGGGTTCCTGTATTCTTAATTCTAAATCATTTTCTATGGCTATATTCAAATTTGTAAGGATATACAATCAAAAAAAATTTATCCTATTAACTAAACATTTTATTTCAAGTTAGTATCGACTTAGATAATTCATAATCACAATAAGAAAAAGATTACAATGCATTTATGGAATTATTTTAAAAGAGAATGTGCAAAAAAAGTGATCTTTGCTATGACACATATGATGATTTCCCATTATCAGAGACAAACATGACCCGACAGCTTACAATATGTTCCTCTCGTATTTTTTTAATATGTTTTTTAAAAAATTACAAAAACTATCAAGATTAAAAAAAATTAAAAATGCACACGAAAGGCAGCATCCCGGATGCTGCCTTGGCATTTCGGGTGCAAGGCGGCATCTGGGATGCCGCCTTTGCACTGCGGGTGAAAGGCAGCATCCGTGATGATGCCTTTCCCCTAAATAAATGTTTTTTTATGAAATTTTTATTTTTATTTTTATTTTTATTTTTTTGTTTTGTTTTATATATATATATATATAAATAGAACCAAAAATTTCAGCAGAATTTCTCTTCTATTAAATATCCAGCTCTATAGCCTTTACGGCAGTCTGGATTCTGACATAAACCCTCACCTAGGACTCCATTTTATAAGAGGGCTTTCCCGGAAAATCATTCTGCATTTTCGATATGGGATTTAGGTTCTCCCATTCCTATGCAGTACATTATTAATTTTCGATATGTGATTCTATTTCAAGTACGTGACATTGAAATACAATAAAATATAAACTATAAGAACAATAAAAATGAAATTTTAAACATTGATTAAACATATAATAAATAGTTTAAAACAAAAAAAAATTTCCTCAAAAATGTTGATAAAAAAATATTCTATAACCTTTCAAAACCGCATACTTGAAACATAAAAATAATTCATGTACATGAATTTGAAAGAATATAAAATATAAACTATAAAACGAATATAATTGAAACATTAATAATCCATTAAACATATAATAAATAATTGAAAACAAAAATAATTTCCAAAAAAATGTTGATGACAAGTAATTTATATGCTTTCAAAACCGCTTACTTGAAATTAAAAAATGTTTCATGTACATGAATTCGAAAGACTATAAAATATAATATATAACACCAATATATATGAAACATAAAAAACATTTATTAATCATATAAGAAATAATTGAAAACAAAAGGAATTTCTTAATAAATGTTGATGAAAAATAATTTATAAGCTTTCAAAACCGCCTACTTGAAACTAAAAAATGTTTCAATTACGTGACTTTGAAATACAATAAAATATAACAAATATGATAAATATAAATGAAATTTTAAACATTGTTTAAACATATAATAAATAGTTCAAAAAAAAGAGAATTTCCTCAAAAATGTTGATGAAATATAATCTATAACCTTTCAAAACCGTTTGCTTCAAACGTAAAAATGTTTGAAGTACGTGACATTGAAAGACTATAATTATATTATTAATTAACTAATTAATAATTATATAATTAATAGTTATATTAATTATTAACTAAATAATTATTATATAAGTAATAATTAATGAGTAATAATGAATAATTATTAATTAATAATTATTAATTTAATTAATAGTTATAATTAATGTTTATATTACTTATTAATTAATTAATAATTACTAATTACATATTAATAATTATTAATTACTAATTAATAATTCAAATGAATAATTATAATTAATATTTATATAACTAATTAACTAATTAATAATTACTAATTACTAATTACTAATTAATTAGTCATAATTATTAATTATATTACTAATTAACTAAATAATTATTATATATGTAATAATTATATTACTAATTAATTTTTATATAATTAATAATAATATTACAAATTAACTAATTAATAATGACATATTTAATTATTAACAATTACTAATTAAAGATTATAAAAATTATACTTAATAATAATATTACAAATTAACTAATTAACTGTTATATAATTATTAATTATATTACCAATTAACTAAATAATTATTATATAATTAATAGTTATATTAATAATTAACTAAATAATTACTGTATAAGTAATAATTAATAAGTAATAATTAATAATTAATAAGTAATAAGTAATAATTTTAATTTATATTAATAATTAAAATTAAAATTTATATTACTAATTACTAATTACTAATTACTAATTACTAATTACTAATTACTAATTACTAATTAATAATTAATAATTATAATTAATAAATGTAAATAAAAATTATATTACAAATTTACAAATTAATTGTTATATAATAAATAATTATATAACTAATGAACTAACTAACTATTATATAATTAATTATTAATAATTACTAATGAATAATTATAATGAATAATTATTATTAATATTTATATTACTAATTAACTAATTAATAATTACTAATTAATAATTACTAATTACTAATTAGTAGTTATTAATTATTACGAATAAATGTAATTAAAAATTATATTACTATTTTAATAATTTATTATTATATACTTAATAACATTATTAAAAAATTAACTAACTAATTTTTATATAATTAATTATTAATAATAACTAATTAATAATTATAATGAATAATTATAAATAATAAATATATTAATAATTACTAATTAATAATTATAATGAATAATTATAATTAAAAATCATATTACAAATTTACTAATTAATTATTATACAATTAATGACAATATTACTAATTAACTAAATAATTTTTACATTATTAATTATTAATAATTTCGAATTAATAATTATAATTACTTATTATAATTAATAATTATATTTATAATTATCTAATTAATCATTATATAATTAATAATGATATTACTAATTAAATAATTATTAATTATATAGATAATAATTATATAATTATTCATTATATTACTAATTAAGTATTACATAAATAATAATTATATTATTAATTAACTAATTAATTATTAACTAATTAATTATTAATAATTTTATTACTAATTAACAAATTTATTATTATATACTTAAAAATTATATTAAAAATTAAATAATTAAATAATTTATTATATGTTTAATCAATGTTTTAGGTTTCAATTATATTTCTTTTATAGTTTATGTTTTATAATGTTTCAAATTTACGTTCTTGATACATTTTTGAGTTCCATGTAGGCGGTTTTGAAAGCTTATAAATTATTTTTCATGAACCTTTATTTATAAATTACTTTTGTTTTCAACTATTTCTTATATCTTTAATCAATGTTTAATGTTTCAATAATATTCATTTTATAGTTTATATTTTATAGTCTTTCAAAATCACGTACTTGAATCATTTTTATGTTTGAAGCAGACGGTTTTCAAAGGTTATAGATTATTTTTCATCAACATTTTTTAGTAAATTATTATTTTTAACTATTTATCATATGTTTAATCAATGTTTTCAATTTCATTTATATTGGTCTTATAGTTTATATTTTATTTTATTTCAAAGTCACGTACTTGAAACATTTTTTTGTTTCAAGTAGGTGGTTCTGAAAGGTTATTAATTATTTTTCATCAACATTTTTTAGGAAATTCCATTTGTTTTCAATTATTTATTATATGTTTATTAATTTATTTTTATGTTTCATTTATATTGTTGTTATATTTTAAATTTTATAGTCTTTAAAATTCATGTACTTGAAACATTTTTTGGTTTCATGTAAGCTGTTTTGAGAGCGTATAAATTACATTTCATGAGTTTTTTTTTCGATATTCTTTTTGTTTCCAACTGTTTATTATATATTTAATCAATGTTTAATGTTTCAATTATATTCTTTTTATATTTTATATTTTATATTATTTCAAATTCACATACTCGAAACATTTTTATGTTTCACATAGGAGGTTTTGAAAGGTTATAGATTATTTTTCATCAACATTTTTGAGGAAATTATTTTTGTTTTCAACTATTTATTATATGTTTAATCAATGTTTAAAATTTCATTTTTATTGGTCTTATAGTTTATATTTTATGGTATTTCAAAGTCACGTATAAAATCTCACATCAAAAATGCAGAATGTACTGCGCTGGAAAGGGAGAACCTATATCTCACATCGAAAATGCAGAATGATTTCCAGGGAAATCCCTCTTATAAAAGGGTGTTCTGGGTGACGATTTCTATTAGAATCTGAACTGCTGTAATGACTGTGGCGCTGGATATTTAACAGCATAGAAATTATTCTGAAATTTTTTGTTTTGTTTATATATATATATATATATAAACAAAAAAACAAGAAATAAATATATATAATTTTTTAAAAATATATATATATTTTTTTAAGGGAAAGGAGGCATCCCGGATGCGGCCTTGCACCAGAAATTCATTGGCGGCTTCTAGGATGCTTCTTTTCGGGTGTATATTTTTTAAAAAAATTAACCTCGACGATTTTTGTATTTTTTTTAAACAGATTAAAAAAATTTGTTCCTCTCCCTGCACCCTCATCAAAAAAACAAAGAGCAGCATGAGAAACTTTATTCCCTTTTAGGTTAATTATATGTAAGGACGCCATTGAAAAATGTCTTTTAAACATACTAAGTCAGATAAAGAGAAAGAAATGGGTACCACTTGCATTTTTAACCTATAGTGTGCACATTTAAGACTTGGACGTTTGTATGGGGACCTAACTAATTCAAACACAGGATCTATAGTCATGAATGAAATGTCTTCCATTAAACTAGTGTTTTCTTCTTCTAAATTTATTTTTATGGAATTTATTGAAAATGTGAACATAATGAAAATGACAAGGAATAATGACTTTTTGCGGTGAAATAATAAATCATTATTCATGGAAAACATCCTCGATTACCATATCCTATATGGAGTTACACAAAATTATATTATTTCTTCCCAATATAAATGACGACTACTACTAAAACCCCTCTTAACCTATTGCATTGGAAATAAAACATTATTCAGTTCGCTAGTTTCTATGAAGAACTATAAAAATTAGGACATTTAGGTAAGAAGGATGAAAACTAATGAATGAAACATAATAGAAAATACACTAGCAGAGAACCCCAAGATTGATAGATTATGTAGATAAATTAAAAACAAAATAGATATCGAAACTGATTAATATAAATGATAGATTGTGATAAGAATAGGGACGATAGACTCACCAGTCATATATAAGTCGGACCTTGATATGTGTCAGTAAAACCTTGAACATGAATGGTGCTGATCATTAAAAGAGGTGGTGAGGGTTTGGGCATGGGATTTTGGGTGAGAAAAGACGCGAGGCACCTTGAGAGAGAAACGAAGTATTGTGAGATGTGATTTTGTTGTCAGAAAGGATGAAAGGAATAAAAATATTACACAATTTTCAATAATCATTTTTACCGGTATTTGGTTTTTTCTAGATTTTTATTGATAACATTTGAAAAAACATTTTTTTGATGTACATTTTTAATCATAAAATTACATATAACAACATGCACTATAATTTTGTTTTTAAATATAAGAACATACAACCAATGCATGTGGTTAATTTCTTCATAATTGTCTACAACACACTTTAATAAATGTTCTTAAAATTTATTTTTCATGTAGTGGGGATCCATATATGCTACATAAGGACACCTTTTTATTCTAAAGATGTGATAAAATCTTCTCTGTGAGATAAATGAAGATAAGGGTGGAATAGAGTTTCATCATGGCTTGAAAATGCACCACATATCAGATGGTAAGGATCATATCTTTTATATAAACTATCTCCTTTCATTGAAGGAGATCGAGCATTGGTTACCAATGTTTGGGTGTCATTATATGTCACTCATAATGTATTCTCGTTTTTTTTCTGATTGTTGATCATTTCCACAATCATAATCATTATCTTCATGCCATAAATAACTCATGTCGATGAATTATACTGAAGGAAAACCTTTTGGGACGTATTAAAACACTTGTGAAATCAATATCACATATTGTAGGCTATATCATAATCATACATTACACTAAATGAATGTTGTGCCACTAGTAGAAATATATCTTTTAGTGACCACCAAAATAGGATGCTAAAAGTCTTTATCATTCATGCAGTGACAGCTTTTGGCAGTCAAAGATACTCTGTAAGGCATTTGCGAGTGCTTCTGATGGTCTCTACAGGACGCATTTGAAAACATTCATTTTAATTGTGGGGTGATGTAGAATATAGTAAATGGGATGTTGCAGATAATGTTAGTGAAAGTGTGGGTCATCGTGAACTTTGACGCCGGCCATGGATGTGTGGCGGCCAGAAGGAGGTTGTGTGTGATGATGATGGGTGAGGGGTGCTTAGTCAGATGTTGGGTAGGTGGTAGGGATGACCAGGGGTGGCGGGGCAATGACAGGGGAAACCAGGGGTAGTGAGGAGGCAATGGGGGTGAGGTGAGATGGTGGTGACTTGTTTTCAGTGGTGAGGTTGGGGAATACAAGAGGGGGTGGGAAAAAACAAGTTGATTTTTTATTTCTCTATTAGTGATCACCATTGGCTATCACCCACATCCACAAACACAGAAACCAATATTAATAGTAATGTGCCTTAAGCAATTTATCCATTCCATTTTCTACAACAGGCATCACAAAAATATTATTAGTTACAATATTGACAAATCATTCAACATGATTCATCCCAATTTAGGGCATAACCATCACATCCATCCACACAACCTTACTTAACCATCTGATTTTGATTTCTCAAATTCTTTATTTCCTTATTCACATTAAATTTAATATATTCATATCCATGTTAGAAAATGTGTACAACATCCCAGGGGCTCGATAGGATTGATAAACCCAATTTGGAATAATATATCACTGGACCTAATATTTTTGGCTTATTAAATGAGATGAATTTTAAAGAAAAATTAATATTCAAGCTAGACTCAAGATTTAATTGGTGTCCCAAACCACAAAATGATTTGTCACAACATAACCCTGCTAGTACATATTTTGAGCTTCAAATAAGATTGAGTGTGACTCCCCAAAGCCTACATTTAACAAGTCATGAGTTGGTGATTAACACCAAGAGTATATCGTCACATGTATAAGTAAGACGTTTCTATTTTGAAAGAAATTTCCACATTACCATAAATAACATCAATGTATAATTACCAACACCAAGTACATGAAAAATGTATAATCAAATGCATGTCATTTCTTACAAAGACAAATTTATCCCTTTTCAATATTTTTATTTCCAAGAAAGACCACTTTTATGGGTTCAGTTGGAAACCAAATAAAATTACCCCCAAACAAACCTACCACAAAGTCCAAATAACTCATTTAGACCTCTAAAAGGGTATAATGAGAAATTCCTCCCATGCCCATAGTTGAAGTCACACAACATCACCACGAAATCTATCAAGATGTTATGAAAAAAAATATATATAATGTAGAGGTGAGCATATAAATATACACAACATGTTATTCCATGAAAATCTCTTGTATCCAGGCGAATTAAGCATTCTAATTTATATATGTGAATGAAATAAATAAAAAATATAATTAAGTAATGATCTCAAAATTCAAACTTTGAACTCACGTCCATCTCATTCCATGGTCAATACACCACCTTTTGTGCAACATCACATAGCTCCCACCTTAGCCACACCACTAATCCAGAATGTCAACCAAGCCCACTCTACAGTCCTACTATAGATACCTCATTGTAAAATATAATGTTTGGGAAACTATCCACCTGCAGGGACTCTCACTATCATAGTGTCCACACATGGGGATTCTCCCATCCTAAAACCTCCACCTCTACCAAATAATGGTTGGAAAACTAATCACCTACAGTGAATCCCACCACTTTTAGGTTTCCTCCAATATATACTCTCTCCACCTCAACCTATCTTCATTTCAATATAATGGTTTAGTAGCTTCTCATTAAAACAATATCATTATTTTCAATTATTCACCCACAAGGGAGCTTGTCACCTTAACCTAAATACTAATCACCATATATCACAAAGCACCACTGTATATCACAAACCATCACCATATATCAAAAACTACTAATACATGACACTAACTTCAACCCTATGATAACCACACCATCTATGTTGTCATCATCAAGCATCGCAAAGGGATTCAGGACCCCACCATCCATTATACCTCCCACCATAGCCAACCACAAATATGCATATCAATAAGCCCTATGTAGTAAATAACCATTTCACATATTCTTATAACACTCCCAAATTAGTTTTCTATAAAAATAATATTATTTAATTAATTACCAATCCAATAACATTCCTCATATCATGGTCATTTAAGAATTTCATAATCTCTATAATAAACTGTCCTGGGATGAACTAACATGTCACCCAACCCAGCTCCCTACTCGACCTGAAGGTTGTTCTTGTTCCCCGTGGGCTGATAACTAGTGTATGCCCATCAATGAGAACAACTTGGGAACAATTTCACCCTCAAATAAATGTACATATGAAACATATCATTTTACAAAAAATTCAGTATGACACATCTGTATATCGAATGTTATGAAGAATAGAATATAAATTATAAAAAAATGATTCAAAACCAATACATAAGATTTAACTCATTATCATCACCATACATACAAAGTCAAAATAAAATAAATTACAGGGTTCCATTAAAAGAAACTGAATACCACACGGTGGAATGAAATCATGGCCGATACACTGACAAACCAAAACAAAACAAATCAAAACTGAACCATCACATCACAACTCTATATAACCCATGGGTTCTCATCATATCTCAAATCAATATCATCATACCAGGAAAATGATATCAAATCTGAAATATGAGCTTGAAACCTGTTTGGAACATGTTATTTTCACACACATACACAAACACAGCAACATGTATATAGGGTGTGAGAAAACAATCCTAGTAGGATCACAACAAGGAGTCTATCAAATTCCTTTAATTAAACAATCCATAAATTGTAGTTTGAAATATCATATAAAAAATGGTTTTCAATTTTTTTAATATGGATATAGTGAAACCAAAACACCTAATCATCTGCATAAATAATAAATAATCTCTTCTAAAACCAAAGTTGGAAAAAACACATTGAAACCCAAAATGCGAACATTTGATTTTTATGAAAACCAAACCAACATCATTTTAAAACATTTAAAAACCTATCATGAAATTTTTTCCATACAGAATATAATGTCTTCGATTTTACGTGTATTATTTTTAAATATTATAAGGAATTATTACGAGACTAGGAATAGAGAAGCCACATCATTCAGAGACCCAGTGATCCTAGAATGGCAGTTTGAACTTTTTTTAAGTTAAGTGAGTCGGTATATGTGTGCGTTTTTGGTAGTTTCCAAACATATACACAGATTAAAAATCTGAGGGCACCATTGCATTAGGGATGTTGAATTTACCTATGAACGAGTATATCCTCGACCAGCGTGGGTCGAGGGAAAATGTTAATTTTTGGACGTTTTTATTAAAATAATATAAAATAAATTCACAATGTTTATTTTATTTCTTTTTGGAAATATCTGCTGCAGCACAGTGAAAGGGAAGATGTGTTGGTAATTAATTCCATGTCATAATGACTCCGAAACACCAATGAAGACTAAATAATGATCCCACATGATGGAATTCCAAAACATGTTTCCCTTTATAATGGGTTAATCATATGTTGGTTGTTCAAGGAAAATTGAGAGAAAAACTCTGGAGAATCCATGGAGCATTGGAGAAAACTCTAGAAGATGAATAATGACAGATCAAAGCCATGAATCGCTGCTCCAACAATGTTGAATGATCACGAAGATGACGGTAGCATGACCCCCTTCATCAGCGATCAATCCCTTTTTCAGGTAGGGGTTGTTATTTCAATTCCTCTTTCCCCGTTTTTGAATTTAACGACGAATGCGGATCAACCAAAGAAAATGTTGATCTGTGGATTCGTACGTTCTTGTGGGAGTGTTTTATGGGTATTATTTCAGGTAATTAATCCATGATTGTTTGGTTGTTTGATTTTACTCCACTTAATCCTACTAAAGGGAGCAGATCAACGTCGTGACGAACGATGGCGGAGGTTCATTCATCATCTTGGTTTATTGGTTTTCTACCCCCTTTTCTCGTGTGTTCTTTGCGTTATTCATGGAGTGATGAAAAATGTATCGTTGCACACCTGTTTTTTGATTCAAAGATCCCCAAATAAATATTTGATGCCAAAACAGCCTTGAGGAGGTGCGATGATGATAGTAGACAATGAATCAAATCAGATCGGGAAGGGTTTTTCATCGAGTGTTCTTCACGCAGGTGGATCGTTTCATGTTTTCAGAGCTGATCGGAGGTCCTAAAACAATGGTAGAAGCTTCGTGGTGTTGGGGAGACCAAAACCTGGGAGTTTCATGGTGATCATATGGCCATATCGATGAATGATACATCACGGGAGGGGCGACAGTGGAGGTCTGCGTTTCTGGAAATTTCTAGAACACACGACGTGTATCTCCAAAGAACATACCATGTGGACAGACATAGCGAAAACTAGGGTTTTGGGTGTCAGACAAGTATCACATGACATGTGACCCTAGTCACATGGCATGTTGGAATTTCCATGAAGCTCAACGTGTATTTTGGGAAGTACACGGACACGGGATGGACTACACAGCTTCAGAACATAGCGTATAGATCCGATGCGGTCTAACAGAAGAGATTACATGGGACTCAGCGTGTATCCATAGGATACACGGGCACATGATGGAGTACATGGCATGTACTCCCCCACACAGCTAGGTGAGGCCAATAATGTGGGTCACCCCATGTACATATTACACTGGATGGCGTACATGGGTTTAAGTCTTGTACGGGCACACAACCACGTACACAGAGCCGACCCCAGATGACTCAGACACAGTGTGTACTCCAAACCACACGCCCTATACTGCCTTTTTCTACAAAACTAGCCTTACGACATGATCCTTTGTACACGGGAAGTACCCGGGATCAGAAGACACAGCGTGTGGCCTTTTTCTACACACTGTGTACTTTTTGGAAAACGGCTTGGTCTTCTTGTCCACCGTATCTTGGAAATGTTTCATTTGGGATAATTCCCCTTCTTCTCATTCACCTAACGGACATGCATCATTTCCTTCTATAAGAGTATGATCCGTTCAGTAGGAAATTTTGTGATAGGGTCAGGAATCCCTCTGAGAGGCCTGGAGTGAGATCCTCCATCCATTCTTGACCCCAGGTAGAGTCGGGCACAAACATGACCAACTCCACCGGGTGTTGATACTCTACCTATCAGGTGAATCTGGATGAATCGCGGTATCCCCCATGGCCTTGGTAGTGATCCTCATATGTGTATTGTGATCTTTCCCACTCAGGAGTGTGTCTCTGGTAATGATTATATCTATCTATCGTGATTCTTCCCACTTAGGAGTGTGTTCTCTCGAAATGAGTGTACCTATCTCTCGTGGATTTTCCCGACTACCAGTGCTTCTCAGATGGAAATCATCACAGTTGTCAGACTTGTAGGGTGAGTTTTATAGTAATGAGTGCTTTGTGGAATCTGTAAACTAAATCCCTAGATGGGGGTATGTGGTTGTTCCACTTGTCTCTAGACCACATGTCTGGGTTTTGAGTATATCTAGATTGTGTTTCCCTTGCTATATGTTCTGTAGGAATATATTGTGTAGAGATTACTATACCTTTACTTCGTGTATTGAATTGTGGTTTTCAAGGTCCTCTACTGAGTATTGTTATACTCACTCCTGCATAGGCTTTTCCCACACGTGTCTTGTCTTATGCAGATTAGCAGCCATTTGACAGAGTCTAGGGCGGACCAGGACAGGACCGAGCATTCTGTGTTCCCCAAAATCCAATGTGTTTCTACGAATACGAGTAGTAGTCCCAACACCTCTTTGCGTTACAGGCTGGATTTTTTAGTTTTTAGACTCTTGTTTTTTTGGGCTTGTATTCTATCCCAATTTACTTTTAGTACTTTACATTCCATTGTACTCTATTGGTTGGGTTTTTTTGTATGCATGCATTTTTATTGCTTATTTTTTTACATTTCATCATTATGGTCTTGGAGATGTGTGTGTGCATACAGTTAATTAGTAAATTCCTCTCATGTTAGTAGTATGTCAACTCGGTGCTAATCGCCAACCCCTGGCCTATTGGAGGTGGGTTTGGGGAGTCAAGGCACAGGCCCCACTGGGACCTGTTGTGACATAGTGGTATCAGTTGTGGTTGGTACTACCATAGGACCATGAGTTTTTGAGATTGGGATGGGGAAATAGTGTTAAGTGTTTCGAGTTCAGCTTTCAGGTCAGATAATCTAGTGTTGGTGCGGGCGACCGACGTATCCATACACTAGGACTCTGATAAACTGATTTTTGACTCTGTAAATGAAAACACTAGTTTCAGGAAGGTAAAATAATGGTAGATGCATCATATATAAATGGTTTGTGTTTTCCATGTCCTTTGTATCAGCTATCCAGAAATACTCATTTACTATGGTAAATCTTGTTTGGTAACATGTTGCCTCCATGACTCAAACCCGCTAGGATTCAGTAGCGCGATCACGAGGATAACTCCCTTAGTGACGAGGCTTCGGTACAAGGACCAGTTCCCTAGGAATTTCCACCAGGCGGTGCACCAGTTATACCACCACTAGTGGAGCAGCCCGTGGTACCCGCAGTACTGACCGACGAGGGGCGCAAGATGAGCGCGCTCCATGAGTACCAGAGATAGAGACCTCCTAGGTTCTGAGGTGAGCCCGACCCTCAGGCAGCTGAGGACTGGCATGAGGCTATGACTAGAGTTTTCCTTCAAGTGAGGACACCAGCAGATCATATGGTGATCCTAGGAGTGACCCTTCATCAGGGTTTAGTGGGATGATGGTGGAGTCTGACTATGCAGACTCATGAAGAGTAGACTCTTTCGTGGATGGAGTTTGAGCGACTCTTTAAGGAGGAGTTCTCACTGGTTGTGTTGAGAGTACTACACAACCTGGAGCTTGTTCAGCTCCATCATGGCAGTATGATGGTAGTTGACTATTCATCGAGGTTCACCATACTCGCCTGGTACATGATGGATTTGGTCAGGGATTAGTACTGCCGAGATCAGACCTTCGATCGAGGTTCGTGATGGGACATTTGAGCTAGTGTCATGCCTCTATGCATTTCAACTTATGCTAGAGTGCTCTAGTGGGCCTTTATGATCGAGAGCTTCTTGGCGGAGCAGAGACAGCCACTGGCAGTTAGAAGCAGGAAGATATGTACGCAGACCTCATAAGAGGGGAGACGACGTCAGACACAGGGATCAGGACATGGGAGATGTCAGAGGAGGACCCAGGACAGGGAGTCGATAGTCCATGGCTCTCAGGATGGATCCAGTCATCCTAGGGAGAGGTGATGCTATGTGTGCGACGGTAGGGGACATATCGCTAGAGATTGTCCGACCCGTCGATCTTCTGATAGGGAAGCAGTGGATGGACCATCGAGGTAGTGGAAGAGAGTGGATTAGACAGACCCTCTAGGTGGCGGATGTGGCCGAGGAGTAGGGAGGGTTGTAGGTGGTGGCAGACACTTCGACTTACTTCCACCACTAACCACAGGAGGTCCGCACTAGGCTCAGGGAGCTGGGGGACAGGCGATGGGTCTGTTACATGAGGACGAGGCATATGACCTAGGGGATCTAGGGATGATCTGAGGTATGATCTATGTCTTCTCTACGTTATCTTCCGTACTTATAGACACAGGTTCCAGTCATTCCTTTATTTCCACATGTATAGTGCGAAACATTGAGATTCTGGTAGATCTATTGACTCGATCCTTACGCTTAGATACACCTACGAGAGGATACTCAATGATCACAGACCTTTGTAGGCAGTGTGATATTACCATTGGAGGTGAGATTTTTGGTTAGAACCTCTTGGTGTTAGCGTTGGGGCCTTATGACTTCATTATCGGTATGGATTGTTTATCTTCGGTCCATGGCCAGATTGATTGTTTTAGGCGAAGTGTCCAGTGTGTCCGCAGTGATGGGATGAGGTTTTCCTTTGTCAGAGAAAAGGAGACCCAGGCGGTACAAAATGGGATCATGCATAGGAGGTTGCAACTGATCACTCATGAGTTGGCTAGCCATGCCCTCATAGTAGTGAATGTTATGAGCTCTTATTTCCCAACAGTAGTGGTAGATTACGAGGATGTCTTTCTCGAAGATGTTCCAAGACAACCTCCCCACCGAGAAATCAACTTCTGTATTAACATACACCCTGGGACGACTCCGATTTCCTCACCAGCATATCAGATGGCTCCCGCGGAACTTTGTGATATGAGGTTATAGTTGGAGGATTTACAGGTCAAGGGTTTTGTGAGACCCAGTGTTTCACCCGAGGTGACCCCAGTCTTGTTTTCCATGAAGGTAGATGGGGGTCTGAGGTTGTGCGTGGATTACTGGTGCTTGAACAAGATGATGTTGTGGAATAAGTATCCACTACCGAGGATCTACGGCCTCTTCAACTAGCTGAAAGGGGCACAATTGTTCTTGAAGATTGACCTTCAATCAGTTTATCACCAGTTACGAGTACGGTACGAGGATATACCAAAGAAAACTTTTAGATGACCTTACAATCACTATGATTACTTTGTGATGCCTTTCGGCATGAAAAATGCCACCATAGTGTTCATGGGACTGATGAACCAGATCTTCCAGCTATACATGGACCGGTACATAGTGGTCTTCATCGACGACATCCTTGTGTACTCGGCATCAGAGGAGGAGGATGCGAGACACCTGAGAATGGTTCTAGATATACTCCAAGAGAACCCTCTTTATAGAAAGCTCTCCAAGTTCTAGTTCTGGATTCAAGAGGTCCACTTTCTAGAACATGTAATCTTATCAGATGGAGTAGCTGTGGACCCAGCCAAGGTGGAGTTAGTGTTAGTGTGGGAGCCACCTCAGAGCATGACGGAGTTGCGATGCTTCATTGGGTTGGTAGGATATTACCAGAGATTCTTTCCTGATTTCTCCCGAATATCTTCATTGATGATATCGTTGACCAGGAAGGGGAGACCCTCCATATGGATGAAGATGTTCCAGTAGGCTTTTGAGAAGTTGAGACATAGTTTGACGAGCTCCCCAATCTTGAGATTGTAGGAGGAGGGTGTCGAATAGGTAGTTTTTTGCGACCCATCAGGGACCAGGATTGGTTGTCTCCTAATGTAGAGCTAGGTAGTGATTTATTATGGTTCGCGCCATCTTAGTCCACATGATTAGAACCATGTGAACCCATGATCTAATGTTGTAAACGGTAGTCTTAGCGTTGAAGATGTGGCGACACTAACTTATAGGTTAGTGGTTCATCATCTACTCTGACCATAAGAGCCCCAGGTACATATTCTCGCAGAATGATTTGAAATTGAGGCAGAAGAATTGCCTAGAGTTCTTATAGGATTCTGATTTTGAGAACATCTATACTCTTGGGAAGGGGAACAAGGTGGAAGATTTTCTTAGCAGAAGGTCAAGTTCACAGCTGTTGAGTGAGGCGATAGAGCAGTTAGCCACGTTTCAGTTGTCCTTCATAGATAGATAAGGTATGGATTACCTACAGTCAATGTTTGTTTCACATCCACTATAACAACGAGTTTGGGAGGCACAACTTGGGGATGTCGACTGTGAGGATTTACATGCTCAGTTATCCACAAGACATGCTCCTGATGGATATTCGCAAGGTGGGGAGCACATATTTCTTTTCAGAAGAAGCACTGTTGTACCAGTGGCATTGCGGGAAGAGGTCCTGATGGAGTTTCATACATCCACCTTGGCGGTACATCCTGAAGTGGAAAAGATGTATCGGGATCCCCGACGAATGTTCTGGTGGTCAGGCATGATGAAGGCAGTAGCAGAGTTCGTTTCTCGATGCCTTATATGCCTACTGGTTAACGATGAGAACCCGGTCCCATTATGATTAGCTCAACCCCTAGAAGTTCCAGTGTTGATGTGGGATGGAATATTGATGGACTTCGTGACATGCTTACCATGGATGTCCAAGGGGCATGATTCCATCTGTGTGATCGTTGACCGACTCACCAAGTCGGCCCACTTCCTAGATATTAGGGAACAGAGTTCAGTAGATATCATGGGATGCCTCTACGTGTAGGAGATATTTTGGCTTCACGGTGTCCATTTGAAAATTGTCTCGGATAGAGACGCTTACTTCACATCTCAATTGTGGAAGGGATTGCAGGAGGATTTCGGGAGTCATCTACCCTTGAGAACAACATTTTATCCCTAGGTAGATGGTTAAATGGAGAGGACCATTCGGGTTATGGAGGATATATTGCAGGACTGCATCTTGGATTTTGGTCGTAGTTGAGAGGACCACCTACCACTGGAGGAGTTTGTGTACAGCAATAGTTACCACTCCACCATCTGTATGGAACCGTTTGAGGATTTGTAGGGGAGACCCTTCCGATCACAGCTTTGCTGGACAGACACCGGAGATTCAGCAGTCATGGGTCCAGAGTTGGTACGAGCTACTACAGATAAGGTGTAGGTTATCCAGGAGCAGATGAAGACTGTACAGAGCTGGTAGAAGTCTTATGCTGAAAGATGACAGAGTCCTTTGAAGTTCGAAGTGGGAGAATACATCTTTCTTCGAGTCTCACCTCAATGAGGGTTGCAGAGGTTTGGATGAGGCAGCAAGCAATCTCCGAGGTTCATTGGACCTTTCCAGATACTATGCAGAGTTGGTGAGGTGGTGTACCACCTATCTCTACCTTCGCAGTTCCATCAGGTACATGATGTCTTCCACATGTCCTAGCTGAGGAGGTACATGCATGACCCATCGCACGTCATCGATTGGGGTGAGCTGGACAATGAGGATGGAGTGACCTTTGCTATGTATCAAGTTGATATCGAGGATCAGCAAGAGAGGATCCTTCATGGGTGATCAATTCCCTTGGTGCTTGTTAGGTGGCATCACTGGAATTTTCAAGAGAGAACATGGGAGTGGGAGGCTCAGATCCATGCCCAGTACCCACATCATTTTGAGTAGCCTTGTTTTTGCTTTTCGGGGACGTAAAGCACCAAGGTGGGGAGAATGTAATGTCTCATATTTTCCATGTATTATTTTTAAATATTATATGGAATTATTACGAGACGATGCACAAAGAAATCACATCATTCCAAGACCAGGTGATCCTAGTTTGGCGGTTTGAACTTTGTTTACATTAAGTGAGTCAGCATATGTGCGTGGTTGTGGCAGTTTCCAAACAGAATATCAGATTAAAGAATTGATGGCACAATTACATTTGGGATAATGACGTTACCTATGAATGCGTCTGACCTCGAAAAGCATGGGGCGAGGGAAAAAGATAATTTTTGGACGTTTATAGTAAAATGAAATAAAATAAATTCACAAAGTTTACTTTATTTATTTTTGGAAATATCCACTGTAGTGCAACAACGAGGAAACTATATCAGTAATTAATGACATGTAAAAATGACTCAGAAATAGAAACACTAACTTATTAATGCCTCCGCATGATGGAATTCCAAAATACATTTCCCTTTTTATTGGGTTAATCGAATATTGGTTGTTGATGGAAAATTGGGAGAAAAACTCTAGAGAATCCATGGAGATTTGGAGCAAACACTCAATGACACACGATGATGGATCAAAGCCGTGAATCGCAGCACCAATAAAGTTGAAGGATCTGGACTACGACCGTAGCACGCCCCCTTCATTAGAGATCGATCCCTTCTTCAGGTCGGGGTTGTTATTTCAATTCCACTTTCCCTGTTTTTGAATTTAAATGACGAACGTGGATCAACCACAAACAAGTTGATCCGCAGATTCATACATTCTTCAGAGAGGGTTTTATGGGGATGATTGTGTGGAATTAATCCATGATTGCTTTTTTTTGACACTACTCTGTTTAAGCCTACTAACTAGAGCAGATCAATGCCATGAAGAATGATGGTGGAGGTTTGTTCCTCATCTTGGTTTATTGGTTTTCTTCCCCCATTTCTCATGCGTCTTTCGCGTTATTTGTGCGGTGATGAACAACGGATCGTTGTGCATCCATTTTTTGATGAAAAAATCCCAAAATGAAGATACAATGCCAAAATCACCTTGCGGAGGTGTGACAATGATTGAGGATGATGAATCGGACCAGATTGAGATGGTCAGTTCTTCGGGCATTCTTCACACGGGTGGATCGTTGCATGTTTTCGGAGACGATCGGAGGTCCCAAAACAATGGAAGTAGCTTTGTGGGGTTGGGGAGACCAAAACTTGGCTGTTTCATGGTGATCGGATGGCCGGAACAATGAACATGACATCACATGAGGTGCGATAGCGGAGGTCTGCATTTCTGAAAATTTCCAGAATACACGCCATGTATCACTGAAAAACACACTGTGTGGACCGATTTTGTGACAGATAGGGTTTCAGTCATCAGACAGGTATCACACGGCATGTGACCCCAGTCAAACGGCGTGTTAGAAATTCCCCGAAGCTCAACGTGTATTTGGGAAGTACATAGACACATGATGGACTACACAACTTCAGAACATGACGTGTATATCCAATGCGACATAGTAGAAGCGACTATGCGGGACTCGGTGTGCATCTTGGGGATACACAAGAACGGGATGGAGTACCTGACTGTGTACTCCACCACATGGCCAGGCAAGGCCAGTAACGCGGGTCACCCCATGTACCTATTACATGGTATGGCGTACATCGGTTGAAGCCGTGTACGAGCACACGACCTCATACACAGAGATGACCCCAGATGACTCGGACACAGCGTGTACTATGTACCACATTTCTTGTACTACCTTTTTCTACACGACCAGCCTTATGAAAGAGGTCGTTGTATAGAGGCAGTACTCGAGGTCATAAGACATGTCATGTGACCTTTTTCTACACTCCATTTACTTTTTGGAAAATGGCTTGGTCATCTTGTCCACTGTATCTTGGACATGTTTCGTTTGGGTTAGTTACCCTTCTTCTCATTTCCTTGAAGGTCATTAATCATCTTCTTCTACAGGAGTATAATGCCTTCAGCAGGACTTTATATGATAGAGTCAGGCATCCCTATGACAGGCCCAAAAAGAGATCCTCTATCCATTCTTGACCCTAGGTAGAGTCATGCATCAATGTGACCAACTCCGACGGGCGTTGATCCTCTACCAAGTAGGTGAATCTATATTAGTCATAGTAACCTCCATGGCCCTGGAAGTGATCTCATATGTGTATAATGATCTTTCCCACTCATGGGTGTGTCTCCCGTAATGAGTGTATCTATCTATCATGATTCTTCCCACTAAAGAGTGTGTTCTCCTGAAATGAGTGTACCTATCTCACGTCACTTTTCCAAATGAACAGTGATTCTTGGATGGACGTCATCAGAGCTATCAGACTCATGGAGCGAGTTCTCCTAGAATTAGTGCTTTGTGGAATCTCCGAACTGAATCCCTAGATGGGGGTATGCAGTTGTGCGACTTGTCTCTAGACCGCGAGTCTGGGGTTTGAGTATATCCAGATTGTGTTTCTCTTGCTATATGTTCTATAGACATATACAATGTTGAGCTGACTGTACCTTTACTTCATGTATTGATTTGTTGTTTTCAGGGTCCTCTACTGATTATTGTTATACTCACACCTGCACGGGCTTTTCCCGCACCAGTCGTGTCTTGTGCAGATGATCAGCCTTTTGACAGAGTCCAGGGTAGACTAGGATAAGACCCATTTTAATGAGTTCCCCATAGGCCAAGGTGTTTCTATGGATACAAGAAACATCCATAGAACCTATTTGAATTATAGGTTGTATTTTGTAGTTTTAAGACTCTTGTTTTTGCTGGGCTTGTATTCTGGCCCTGTTTACTTTCAGTACTTTACCTTCTGTCATACTCTGTTTGTTGGGTTTTGTTGTTTGCCTGCATTTTTGTTCCTTATAATTTTTTTTACATTTCAGAAATGTGGTCTTGTAGATGTGTGCATGTGTACCAGTACATATTAAATGCCTCCCATGTTAGTAATATGCCTACTCAGAGCTAGTCTCCAACCCCTGGCCTATTGGAGGAGGGCTTGGGGAGTCCTGACACAGGCACTACTGGGATGGGTCGTGACAAATAAGGCATCTCAATTTTATTTAAAACAAAATACAAAAACCTATAGTGACCCATGCTTAAGATACATGGATATTATATCATTTTATATGAATATTCAGCACATTACGAAAATAAAAGACTAAGGACCATAGAATTTTAGTGTCTTTGGAAACATCAAACAAAATCTTCTAACTAGGTGAAATATCTTCAAAATCTCTATTAAATATCTTCCCCTTTAGTACTCTTACTTAATACCTTTCTTCATAACTTATGGAATGTAAATATAAGGAATGTGAGAGATCATATGCTTGGTAAGGGTAGAAATAAAGGATATATATAAGCAAAACATAAGAATAAGGGTATGAGAATGTTAAAATTACATGGAAAATCATACTCTGCATATCAAAGATCATAAACATGAATCACCTAAAAAAAATTGGTTATTTATAAGACATGAATAATAAAGGAATCAATATCAGATTCCATGAAATAATAACATAATAATATAACATGGAATTGTGCAATAAACATAATAATATAAAATCCTATGTCAAGTCTACCTACCAAGACCTTGATAACATGTTAGGTTTGGGATAATCACCCGTGTACCTACTTCGGTCATGGGATTCCCTCCTATGTACCCTCTTGTTTTGGGCTTGAGATTCCCTCCCATGTAAAATCTTATTTCAAGAATATGATGTTGTCATGTGTACCCTCTTGTATCTCTCATGGGATACCCTCTCATGTACCCTCTTATTTATATATTGGGATACCCTCCCATGTACCCTATTGTTTCAGGGTTAGGATGACCTCTCGTGTACGCTCTTGTTTGAATCTTGGAGTGATCTCTCGTGTGACCTCTTGTATCGAGCTTAGTATTCCCTTATGTGTACCCTTTCATATCATAAATCATTTATCATTACCTAATGAATTTAATGGAGATATAGGTCTCACCCTCCACATAATAAAACCAAACATACATGTGCCACAAAATAATAAAACATTCAACATATGATGACTCATAAAAATAGATGGGTTTTATAAATATCATATCATAACCCATGAAATGAAACAAATTTTATAAAAAAATTATCATATCACAATATTTTTAAAATTTACAGGCTTCATAATAATTTCATCATAGAATAACCCATGAAAATAAGTGAGTGTCGTATGCATTTTATCATTATATAACCTATGGAACAGAAATGAGTTTTATAAGAAACTTTTAATCATAAATATAGAACATTGAAAGAAATAATAATAATGGTTTCCTTGGATCCTATCCTAAATAATACATAAACTATATCCAAGTATTTTATTTTAAATGGAAAATATTTTGGAAGGATCATTTAAAACATTCCGTGGGGAAAATAATCATGAAACTTTTCAAAGTGTCACATTCCACATTGAAATATTTGAATCATAATCTATATGAAATAATAACATTACATGAAGATTATAATATCATGAAAATAATTATATTAATTATATAAAATATAAAAGGGTAGAATACACACTTCCTAGAAGAATATAGAAGCAGAATATAACTTGTGTCTCTATGAATGCAAGTTAAGACTAAATTACATTACCAATTTGGTATCTTGTGAACCACAAACCCTGTGAATGAGACATCATCCAATGGATATGTAAATAACCATAGACATATGAATAATAAAACTATAATGCATTCATGGGTAAAATATACCCCACAAAATACAAACAAGTGGTGAATATGGCATAAGTCTCATAGAAATAAAAGTGAGACTAGAAATCACCTTACTACATTAGTAACCTTTAAATCATTATCACCTTGAAATAATAACCTCAATTAAAACTTTTAATACAATTAAATAAAATATCTTCTGAATATAACATTCCATATGGAATTAAATAAACATATTAGAATAATATAGGTTCATTACATGCCATGTCTCTCAATTAAGGTAAATTGAGATGAACTTACTTTATCGATTTAGTAACGTTTGAACCATAAAACCCATGAAATAGAGATCATAAAATGGATATGTAAATGCCCATAAATTTTATAATAATAATCATATATTATATTTACAAATTTTATATACAACACACATAAGAAACGAGTGGTGAATATGACACAAGTCTTGCAGAAATAAAAGTGAGACTATTAATCCTCTTACTACATGAGTAACTTTTAAATAATGATCCCCATTAAATAATATTGTCAATTAAAAATTTTAATTTCATTAAATATATTAAATTCTTGTTATAATATGTAATAGGGTTGTATATAAACATAATATATGAATATAGGTGCAGAACATGGCTTGTGTCTTAATGATGGAAAATTGAGGCAAATTTTCATTACCGATTTGGAAACTATTGAACTATAAACCCCATGAAAGAGAGATAATAAAATAGATATGTAAATAACCATAAATATATGAATAATAAACATATAAAAAAATCATGGTAAGTATATACATCATAAAAAATTAATGAGTGGTGACAATGACATAAGTCTTGTAGAAATAAAAGTAAGACTAGCATTCCTCTTACTACATGAGTAACTTTAAAATCATGATCCCCATGAAAGAATAAAATAAATTAAAACTTTTATTATCAATAAATAAATAAAATTTATTATATAACATGTTTTAGGTTGGTATATACACCACACCATAAGAGTAAGTGGTGAATATGACATATATTTCATAGAAATAAAAGTGAGACGAGAAAACTCTTACCTTTAGTCATGACTTTTTTGTACACATTAAAACCTCCTATGTAATAAATATATGTTTATTGTACATCAAACATATACCCATATTATTACACATAATACCATATATTATTTGATTATTACTTGATATTACCCCATTATTAACAATTTCATGTTAACGTTATGATTCAGGTAATTACCGCTTTGATTCTTTCTTATATGTTTTGACTTTTTATCCTTGATCCACTTACATAGATCTTAATTTCATTATTTAAATAATTTAAAACATTATATCAATATAATTTATATTCATTATAAAATTGTTTATTATATTCTATAAAACATATAAATAGAAAATTAAATACACCATTCATGGAGACAATTGGTCGTACGTAATTGAATGAAATAAATGTAAATGAAATATATATGTATATATATAATATAATTATAGTATCATTATTATTTCTTATTTATCATATAATTTTTAAAACCCCATCCTTAATACATTCCTTGTAATGTTTGAACGATTCACATTCTTTGAAGAGACGATAGTCCACACATGCACAAATGAAGTTATCGTATTTACACAAAATGGAATACATGAAGTCATGAGTTATATAATAATTATATATGTATTAATAAAACATAAATATGATTTATATTATATAATAATAGAATTTATATCATAATTCCAAACTGTGGAAGGTGGTAAAGTAAAAATTAACGACATTGTTTCACGAGGCGGTAGTTCTTCGTACACGTACAGAATGTTCGGTACCCATTTGATGGATGTGTGACTATGTGTAGGTAGAACCCTTATAAAAGATACATATTAGTATATATAGGATACTGATGTTATTAAATAATCATAAAATAATAATAATTTAATGGGTTGAGAAAGTAATAAAACATAAATGTATTTAGAAGAATGTAACATCTTTTTCAGGTAACTTCTTTTGGTATGCACCATAATGATTACGTGGTTTATTTTCTGACCAATGTGTGAAATATAGGGTGATATTAGGGATTTTGGGAGCTTATTTGGGTATTGTTTGGTTGAGAAAATGAGTCTTGATAGGTGTGAGGAAAGGCAAGAGTGAATGCCTTTTTATAGAGGAGGTGGGGTTGCATTCTTGTAATTACTAAAATGTATAGATTACTAGAAGGTCTCATTAACCTCATGTGATTCAAAAATTGTCAAATAATGGATTAAAGCGAATTTAGGGTTGATAAAAACCTTTACCAGACAAAAATAAGTGTAATTTTTTTGATTTTGTTCCATAACTTCTATGATTCCATCTTTTATCATTTTGGTTTTTTATTAAAGCAACTATTTTTCTTACCTAAGTAACATAACCATTAAGACTAAATTAAAGTCATATTTATTAAAAAATATAGACCCAATGAATTATAAAAATGATATCCAATTTTAAAAAAGTTAAATCCCATGTGTGTGGAAAATTAATTATAAAACAAGTGCTTGTAACGCGCAAGAACATTGCTTTAACCCGAACCATGCTAACAATGTTTTTTATAATAAATGGTGAATATGTTAATTATAAAAGATCAATTGGTACATGATTTGAAAATATTTTATATTTATTAAAATTTAAAAATAAGCTGTTAGAATCTTTTTTTTTTGTAATTTTAATACTTTTAATATAATAACATTTATTGAAAAATAACATTAATGTCAATTTTAACATTATTTATTTATTTATTATTTGAAATATAAAAAATTATTGGAATTAAAATCTATTAATTTCACATATGTATAACATGATATATTCATATAAAAAATGTAACACAATATTTCATTAAATTTACTTTACTTTATGTTTTTAGCATCATTTATTATATTTATTTATTAACTAATTAATTCTTATGTTAGCATTTGTTAAGAATTTAATGAAATTATATCATCCTTAGAAACTAATTTTAACATACTGTGATAACAAACTCATTTAAATTTCCAAATAATGTTTATAACAGGAAATATGTATCTTCTCCCATACTCTAAATATTTATAGATGTTAAAGGTAAGGAATGTTTCTTTGTTGTCTTTTTTCCTTACTTAATTTATTATATTGATTAATTTTATGGAATATTATTCTGATAAAGAGTAAAATTTGAACCAAGAAGATATATGATATAAATATTGGTATCCTATGGATTTTAGAAATGTTTATTGGTCATTTTTGTCCTTCTGATTTAGGTTTAAGCTCTTGTTAAGATTCATTTGACCTTAATCCCTATAATTAATTTTAATTACATCTACTAATCTTTTTGGTCAAAAAATAAGTTGATCTTGTCAGAATATAAATATATTACTAAATAAAATCATTTATTTCAATTTTTCCAAATTTAATTCTCAGAATTAAAAAAATTAAATTTAAAGCTGATCTCACAGACGTGGAAAGAAAGAGAGTTTTAAAGTGAAAATGATTAAAAGTTCAATAAGATTTTAAATCCAAATTAAATATAAAAGTGATTCAAATTAACTACATATGATTAATAGATTCATAATTTATATCTTGTGACATTAAAAACTAATTTAAAAACTAATTTAATAGCAATAATAATTTAAATGAAAAAAACAATTTTTAACTAAAATATAATATTTTTCACTATTCATCAAAAAAATGAAACTTCTCAGAAAAATACAAAAAAATAGCATAAGTTAATTTTGAATTTCCAAATTAAAAATTGATTTTTCCATATTTAAAAATAAACTTTATAAACGTTTCAAAAATTTGTTTTAAAATAGGTGTGCCACTAAAAGGTGGTAAAACTCAGTCTTGCATGTAATGTAAGCTAACTCAGTGTTGCGTGTAGAGGAAGATTATGTTGGTGTAGAGTATAATGAAAGATTAAAATGTTGTATCATACAAAGAAATAATAAATTTGTTATTTCATATAACTCAAGTGATATTCATTTTTGCGTGAAATGAAAAATATTAAAAAATTTAAAATAATTTAAAAATATATATTTCACAAAATCTTGGTGTGTTACATTCTACTCCCCTTAAAATGAATTTAACCATCGAAATTCATTTTCATTAGAAAAAGTTTAACACATAAAAGTTAATTTTATAGAAACCTACATAGTAAAAATGAATACTAAAACTTACTAAAAAATGGACAGTTGAAAACATAACAGTTACCTAAAGTAACATGTAACTAGGTTTCTACATAAGAGAACATATGTGGGGAGTGAAAACATAGACATGAAATAAAAGCCTGAATAATAATATATATTTGTAAAGATCACTGATCACAATAATGTGGATGATCTATGGAAAGTTATTAATCACAAAATCATAAACTGAAGAAGCTTGAAAGAGGTCATGGATATCATAAACAATGATGATAATATGACAACATTTTATTTCAAGACCATTTTATTAAATTTGAACAATTTTAACAAGGAGATATACTTACTTGATTTCATTCCTTAGCATATGTTCAATATCACCCTTTGTTTGTGTCTTGACCAATTTCCACATCATCTCTTACTCAAAAAATAAAGGTGAATTTGTTATGCCTAAAGCACTAACATATCATAAGATCCATAATAATTCATCCAACTTATCTTCATTTATCATTGAAATAAATAGGCTAGAACAAGTTATCTAGTATTTATAAACCATCATACGGTGAGACAAAACTTTAATCTCAAAATATTTATCTGAATTTTAACTTTAATATTCCATAAAAGAATAACCATATAATCCTTCTAAAAGTTGAAAATCCAAAAAATTAGAAATAAGGTTACTAAATTTCTCAAAAACCAAATTGCATTGATCCCCTATATAAAGTAGCTCTTGTTTTACACATACCAAACATCTGAATACCTTTATCATGTTTTCTCTTGAAACAAGGAAATATCCTGAATTACCATTAAAACTTATTGAAAACACGCAGGTATACTTATTCCAAAGATTATTAGATATATTCCTTAAATACAAAAATTCTATAAAATCCATTCATGATAGCATAAACCACATTTTCTAGAAATCCTTAATCAATTCTATGGTCATTGATACTATCCAGTTTACCTTATCCAAATCAATCATCCCTTTATCCAAGATAAACAAAATTTTCTATATATCATGAGCACATTAGGGGTTACCTTCCCTTAATCCAAATATCACCTTTCAATTACATCACTTTTATATGAAATCATCAATATATAAAATATCCATTAAAATCCTAAAAGAAAAACTTACAGTGGAAATACATATATATTTCATGATTCATATAACATAATCATTGAATTCCAAAACATTAATACTTATTTCATCCAAATTAATTATTAAGACATTACTCAGGCTTCATAATCTTATTCCATAATACCCCTATTTAAGAATTTGAAAAATGAATCTTTTAATAAGGCTCCTCATCCAAAATTTAATTTTGTTTCTTAGGTTTAATTTAAAAAATACAGTTAAAACATAAAATACCTATCACATTTCATTCACGATCTCTTTGTCTTCAATGGTATTACCAATTCTAGGGAACCATTATGATTCTCTTCATGATATTTTCACTTTGGAATCGATTTTTATCATTCCCATACATTACACATATGAATCATTCAATGTTAACCATGTTCTTTCTAGTTCCATGCCATTAAATAAAACTATAAATCATTGTGTGAGCAACACTTATCTTGGCGCAAAACCAATTAATCTTGAAAATTTACTTATATGATATCTAAATAATGAAAAATTCATTAATCTAGGACACCTCAGGTTTATTTTTAGAGACACCCCTTGACATATCCCTATAAATATCGCTAGGGATCTTATTAAAGTGTCATCATCTTAGTTCTCAAAGGATGACTAAACCTTTCCTTTGATACCAACTTTAGCAACCCAGGCTTAATATATATGGATATTACATCATTTTAGATGAATATTCAACACATTAAAAAAATACATGCATGGGGACCATAATAGTTTAGTGTCTTTGGAAACCTGGAACAAAATCATCTAATTTGGTGAAAGATCTTAAACATATCTCCTAATGATATTTTTATTTAGTAATCAAACATCATAGCTTTATTTATAACCTAGAAAAATACAACATAAGAAAGGGGTGAGATCGTATTCTCAGTAAGGGTAAAAATAAAGTAGATACATTTGAATAACATAAGCAAAAGGGTTTCAGAACATGAGAGTAATATGGAAAATCATACCCTTCATTTCAATGAAAATAATCATGAATCATGACAGAAATATTGACAGTTCATAATACATGAATTATAATGGAATCAAGAGCATATTCCATGAACTGATAACATAGGAATTAGTTATGGAATTTTGGGATACAAATTAGTAAAAAAATAATATCTCAAGTATACCTACAAATACCTTAATAACATGATAATCTTGGGCTAATCACCTGTCTACCTACTTCGGTCAGGGGATTCCCTCCCGTGTACCCTCTTATTTTGGGCTTGGTAGGCCCTCTCATGTACCCTATTGTTTCAGGATTCAGATTTCATCCCATGAACCCTATTTTTTTTGGGATTGTGATTCCCTTTCATGTACCATCTTTTTTGGAATTTTGATTCTCTTCCATATACTCTCTTGGTCCGGGAATTGGATGACCTCCCGTTTACCCTCATATTTCAGGCTTGGGATACCCTCTGGTGTACCCTCTTGTTTCGAGCTGTGGATTCCCTCCCATAAAACCTCTTGTTTCGGGCTTAGGATGTATTATTTCTTGATTCATTGGATTCCCTCACATGTATCCTTTGATATCATAATTTATTAATCATTACATAATGCATTTGTGACAGATATAGATCCCACCCTTCATATAATAAAATTAAACATAAATGTGCCACTTAATAATAAAACATTCATCATTTCACGATCCATAAAAAGAGATAGGGTTCATAAATATCATATCACAACCCATTAAATGAAATAGATATTATAAACACTCCATCCTATAATAAACTTTGGAAAATATAAATTCTTCACACTAATTTCATCATAGAATAACCCATGAAAAGAAGTAGGTTTTATAAGAATTTAACTATCGTATAACCCATGGAAGAGAAGCAGGTTTCCTAAGAAACGTTTCATCATTAAAATAAACCATTGAAAGAAATAATAAGAATAGTTTCCATGGATCATATCCCCAATAAATCGTAATCTACATAAAAGGATTTCATCTTATACAGAAAATAATTTTGGAAGGATCATTTATAAAATTGTGTGAGAAAAATAATCTTGAAACATTTCAAAGTGTCCCATTACACTTTGAAACAATTGAATCACTATTCCCATGAAATAATAACATACATGAAGCTTATAATAACATGAAAATAATTATATTCATTATTTTCCATTTTTAATGGTAGTATATTTACATTGTAGAATACTATAGGTGCATAACATGGTAGGTGTCTCAGTGAAGGAAAATTTAGACAAATGTACTTTACCAATTTGATAAAATTTGTACCATAAAACCCATGAAAGAAAGATAATAAAATGGATATGTAAATACCCATAAATATAATAATACTAAACATAGAATTAATTCATGGGAAATATATACATCATACAAAATAAATTCGTGGTGAAAATTCGATAAGTCTTATAGAAATAAAAGTGAGATTATAAATCACCTTACTACTTGAGTAACATTTAAATAATTATCCCCATAAAATGATACCATAAATTAAAAAATTTAATAACATAAAATATAGGAATTCATGATATAAAATTTCATAGTTAGTTTTTTACACGTCGTAGAAGAGTATAGGTGCATAACATGGCATGTGTATCTATGAAGGAAAATTGACATAGAATTAATTTACCGATATGATAACTTTTGAACCACAAACTATGACAAACCTGCTCTTTTATAACATAATTAAACATAATTTATTACATAAAATTCACATGATAAAACATGGAATATTGAAATTTCTAGTGTCTTTGGGGCTTAAGATCATTACATTACAACTTAAAACATGAAATATAACATCGTTATTGAAAACTTCCTTAACATGGCCACTACATTCCCTTGTACTTAGCATTGCATGGGATAACCTGAGGACATGCATAAGAAAAGGGTGATCTATAAAGCCCAGTAAGGGAATAATCATGGAATAACATGAGGAATACAATTCTTGTTAGACAATAGGAATATAAATAGAGAAGAATAGAATCATGAACCCATAGGCATGATAAAGAATGATAATAATGACATGGAAATGTGGCAACAACACTTAACATGGAATTAGCATGAGCCAAGGCTCATTGCACATGGAGAATGAGTAAATCCTCATTGAACATGAAAAACGATTAAAAACTTGTTGCACTTGAATTATCTTGATTCAACACCCATTTCACATGATGTATCATGATACTATACTTTACCAAATTAATTAGAGCACTATAAGGGAACACCCTTCATAAACATTAAATTTCATGCATAAGTGTGCCACATGGATCATATAACATGGATTCATAAAACATCATCATTTATTCCACGATAAAGTAATGTGGAATTAATACATGAAACATTTAAATGAATATGTATATATACATAATGGTGAATACCATTGATATATAAATGGGCATGGTATTCACTACACAATAACATTGGCTTGAAAAATCGGTGTAATTTCAGCAACATAACGGCGTGACGTTAGAATTCATAAAAATGGTTGATGAAAGAGAACTGAGTGTCTCATCATATTTACATAAAATGGAATGTAAGGGGGTTATATAGATACATTTCCCAACAATTGTAATGGAATTTAGATTCATGATACACAATAATTTCTTGAATGTAAATGAGGTGAGAGAAATTGCTTTCGGAATTTCGACATAGTAACGGGTGAACATGGGAGGAATTTAATGAGAGAGAAAGGGCTCTCACATCATTAAAACAAAAATAGGGCATTATGTGGGAGGTGAGAAACAATACCCCAACATTTATAATTGAAATTAATAGGGAATAACAACATTATGAAAATTCGACAAAAATGAGAAAAGAATAAAAAACCCTTACTTGGAAGTGTGCTTCCAGAGGCTTGAGAGAGGCTTGATAGAGGCTTATTGGGATCTTGGGTCACCATGGGAGGATTCTAGAGAGCATAGGGAAAAGGTTGGATGAACTCCAAAGGCTTTTCGTGGGGAGGAAGTGGGATCTTCAGTGTGTTTATATAGGAAAGGTAAGGTAATTCTTTATTATTTAGGATTTGGACACCTCACATTAAACTAAACAAAACCACAAACCAGAACCAGGTTTTTGCCCATGGTTTTTTCCAAAGGGGATTGGAAAATAATATTTTCTAAGTACCATGTCCGAACTTCTTAAAATAATAGGGTTGCTTATGTGGAGGTGAGTAACTCACTCAATGAAAATAAATTTAAATGACTAGATGTTTAATAAGCCTTGAAGGGTCCATTAATGCTTTGTAAAATAAGTCAAACAAACCCAAATCCCATTATTTTAATGGAAAAACATATATTGGCCGAACATAAGGCTTATAGTATTTTATTACATCACTAATGGGTCATTATTATATCATAAAACACATTATATATTTAAATGGTATTTAATTTTTAACCAAAAAATTGACTGTCTTAGAAAATTATGAAAAATTCACAGTTGGATAATTTCGACTTCCGGATTCTAGAAATAATATTTATTTTATCTAAATAATTTTCTAAATTTGATAATTTTCACTTTTAATATAAATACCGACATATATCGAAAATTCATGGGTTTTGAACAAAATGGATTTTGATGCTTTAAAAAATTAAAATTGAATTAATAAAATTATACAATCATTTATATTTAATAAAAATTAATTTAATAATAATAATAATATTTTATTAAAATATTATTTAATTAAAAAATCCATTAATTAATCAAAATAGATTTCTTAGTTGAATATTAACTAGAAATACTATTTGTGCTTCAATAACTATTTACAATGTCACATTAATAAAATGAATGTATATTAATTATTATATACAAAAAAAATAATTTACATGAACATAGTGATAAGGTCCTATTACATATCCCCCTATTACAATAGCATATGACCGAAGAGTAAGGTGTGTGATGGTGACAGACTCTTGGGGTGGCTCAGATAACATTGCTCGGGTGGTAATATCTATAAAATTCCACTTCTCTCGTAGGAAGTCCCAATCGAGCTTAACATGTTGAAACTCGGCATGGTTTTGGACAAGAGCAAAGCCCAATGACGAAACCACTTTTCTGAGCTCCGACAAATGGGATTCGTATGGGGAACATCTACAGGATAAGGCTATTGTCTGAGTAAATTGGATTTGTTAAAGCCATATATTTATAATAATCTTGTTATCACTGTTCAACGGCTATATTAGCAACGGTCACAATTCATAGCATAAAACTATAGAAGTTGAAATTTTATATAAAAATTTTACATAAAGAGACATTTAATTAGATCAAGAGAGATTTCCATTAATGAAAGTTTATGTCGTTACAATCTTCCCCCTTAAGAAATTTCACCCTCTAACAAAGCATTCTTCTCCTCTATTACAGTCGTGGGTTCTTCATGTTGGCAGTTAATAGCTTGGTGCCCTTCTCTTCCACACCTATAGCATTTCTTCGTCCCCTTCATGAAATTTTTGGAGTGCTTCTTTCTGCACCTTTGGAAAGTGGGGTGCGGGGTCTTCATAGCACCGGTGGATTTATCCATCGGTCCACAAGAATTGAATTCCAACTTACGCTTCTTATCCCCAAGATACCCCTGAGATTATCCAATCTGCATTTCGATCTTGAGGTCACATCGGACAGTTTTTTCATAGCTTTCGAAGTCACAGATCGCCAGTTCTTTCCGTTGGGTAGGTTTCAGCCCGCTAAAGAAGCGATCAACCTTACATTTAGGTGTAACAACAAAGCCAGAAGCATATCGTACAAGCCTTGTGATGTTTTCCTCATACGCTCCAACAGATTTGTCTTCTTTTTTCCTAAGGGAACGGAAGTCCCTTTCCATCTTAAGCCGGAGGGTGCGCAAAAAAATATTTATCGAAAAACATCTTCCGAAAATCCTTCCATTACAATGCCTCAATCTCCTCCTCAGGCTTCATATTTTTTTATCAATGTCCTCCATTGATCTGATTCATCCTCTATACAATAAGAAGTCAGGATAACCTTCTCTTGTTCAGAACATTGAAGGATAGAGAATATCTTTTCAATGGAGTTGATCCATTTTTCAGCGATTGAGGGATCAAATGATCAATTAAAAGTAGGAGGCCTTTGTGTCATGAAGATCTCAATAGCGAATTGTTCCTTCTTGGGGGGGGTGAAATTTCCTCTTGACCCATGTTTCTATTCAAATATTGTTTTAGCTGTGAGAGAAGCATTACAATGTTCGTGATTACTGCTCCCATTGGATTGGGCATCTCATTAGTACCATAATCACATTGATCTTCACATCAGTTGTTAGCCCGATTCCTCCTATTACCAGCCATTTGCTGGAATAAAAGAAAAGATAGGGGTAACACATAAAGGGTAATATAAGGAAAAACTGATGTCTTATAAAAAAAATTCGTATTTCCTTAACATATGAATCTATTAGCTTCAGTCTATGTTATCCCTGATCTACTTTCTAACATATATTATTAGGGAAATTTTTTGTCCCTTAATAATGGTTCATACTAAGCTTGTGAATTTGGCAAAGCATATCCTTCGGCAGTGTCATAACCAAAAATGCAGCAAGACCCGTTTTTGTGCACCAGTTCCCATTCGAGTCTAGCTCAAAGTGGTATTTTCGGGTTTTACCCCTAGAAACATCTGTGCTAGAGCCGCCTCTACCTGATCGTTTCCAGACAAGGATCTATTTTCATGATAACCCACATTCTATATACTCACCAAAACATAGGGATGTTTTTATTATACATATACTTGACTCTAAGGCTTTATTATGGTTTTCTAATCCTAATCCAAAAAATAACTAAACCTATCCTTTGATACCAACTATGAAAACCCTAATCTTTTATTACATAATTAAACATACTTTATTACATAAAAATCACTTGATACAACACGGAAGATCGAATGGTCTAGTGTTTTTGGGGATTAGGATCATTACATAGAAACATAAAACATTAAATAAAACATCTTTATTGATAACATCCTTTAAATGACCACTACATTCCCTCGTACTTAGCGTTGTATGGGATAACCCGAGGACATGCATAAGAAAAGGGTGAGCTATAAAGCCCAGTAAGGGAATAATCATGGAATAAAATGAGGAATCAAATACATGTTAGATAATAGCCATTTCAATAGAGAACAAGACAAGCATGAACATAAATTCATCAGAATGCATGATAATCATAACATGGAAATGTGGCAACAACACTTAACATGGAATTAGCATGAGCCAAGGCTCCTTGCACATGGAGCATGATTAAATCCTCATTGTAGATGAAGCTCGAGTAAAACCTTGTTTCACTTGAATAGCATGAGTAAACACCCATTTCACATGACGTATCATGATACAATACTTTACCCAATGCATTGGAGCGCTACAAGGGATCACCCTTCCTAAATATTACATTTCATGCATATGTGTGCCACATGGATCATATAACATGGATTCATAAAACATAATAATTAATTCCATGATAAAATAATGTGGAATTCATACCTGAAACTTTTTAATCAATATGTAAATGTGTATAATGGTGAATACCTTTGATAGAGAAATGTGCATGGTATTCACTATACAATAACATTGGCTTGGAAAATTGGTGCAATTACGGCAGCGTAACGGTGTGACGTAAGAATTCATAAAAGTGGTTGATCAGAGAGAACTGGGTGTCACATCATATATACATGAAATGGAAAGTAATGGGGTTATATATACACATATCCCAACAATTGTAATGGAATTTGGATTCGTGATACAAAAGAATTTCTTGAATTTAAATGAGAAGAGAGAAATTTCTTTCAAAACTTCGGCATAGTAACGGGCATATATGGGAGTAATTTAATTAGAGAGAAAGGGGTCTCACATCATTCATACATAAAGAGGGAATTATGGGGGATGTTAGAAACCATACCCCAATATTTATAATTGAAATTAAAATGGTGTAACAACATTATGAAAATTGGAAAAAAATGAGAAAGGATGAAAAAACCCTTACTTGGAAGTGTGCTTCAAAAGGCTTGAGAGAGGATTCTTGGGAGCTTAGGTCACCTTGGGAAAATTCTAGAGACAATAGGGCAGAGGTTGGATGATCTTTAATGGCTTTGAGTGAGGAGGAAGTGGGATCTTGGGTGTGCTTTTATAGGAAAGGGGAAGGAATTCTTTATTATTTATGTTTGGGACAAGTCAAATTAAACTAAACAAAACCACAAACCATACCATGGTTTTTGCACATTTTTTTTTCTAAAGGGGAGTGGAAAACAATATTTTATAATGACAAAGTTCTATATTCTTAAAATAATAGGGTTCTTTATGTGTAGATGAGTCAGAAACTCAATGAAAACAATTTCAAAAGACAGGATGTTTAATATGACCTAAAGGGTCCATTAATTCTTTGTAAATTAATTCAAACAAACCCAAAAACACATTATATTAATGGTAAAACATATAGTTGCCGAAAATAAGGCTTATAGTATTTTATTACATTACTATTGGGTCATTATGATGTCATAAAACACATTATATATTTAAACGGTATTTAATTTTTACCTAAAAATTTGACTGTCTCAGAAAATTATAAAAAATTCACCCTTGGATAATTTTGACATCTTGATTCTAGAAATAATCTTAATTTTATCTGAATAATTTTCTAAATATGTTAATTTTCACTTTAAAAATAAAAACTGACATTTATTGAAAATTTATGTGTTTTGAAAAAAATGGCTTTTGAAGATTTATAAAAAATACAATTGCATTCATAAAATTTTACAATCATTTATATTTAATAAAAATTAATCTAATAATAATAAAAATATTTTATTATAATATTATTTAATTCAAAAATCCCTTAATTCATCAAAATAAATTTCTTAGCCGAATATTAACTAAAAATACTATTTGTGGTTTAAAAACTATTTGCAAGGTAACACTAATAAAATGAATGTTTATCCATTATTATATACAAAAAATGATGTACAAGACCATAGTGCTAAATTATTGTTACAATACTCCTTATAACACCCTCATAAGACCGAAGAGTAAGGTTTTTGATTGTGACAGACTCTTGGGGTGGCTCGGATAACATTGCTCTGGGGGTAATCTCTATCAACTTCCAATTATATCGTAGGCAGTCCCACTCGAGCTTAACCTGTTGATGCACAGATTGGGCTTGGTCAAGGGAGAATCCCAATGACACCAACTCTTTTTTGAGCTCTGACAAATGGGCTTCGTATGGGGCACGTCTACTGGATGATGGCATTGTCTGAGTAAATTGGATTTGTTAAAACCATATATTTACACTAATAATGTGATCACTTTTCAGTGGATATATTATAAAAGGTCATAATTCTTAACATAAAACCAAAAAGGTTGATATTATATATATAAATTTTACATAAAGATACATTTAATTAGAACAAGAGGGATTTCTATTAATGAATTTTTGGGCCGTTACACAAACCCCATGGAAGTGAGATCATACAATAAATATTTAAATACCCATAATTTTAAAAAAATCATAGAATAAATATATGGTTAGCATATACACCACACAAAATAAATGAGTGGGGAATATGGCACGAGTCTCACAGAAATAAAAGTGAGACTAGAAATACCCTTGCTACATGAGTACATTCAAATAGTGATCCCCGTGAAAGAATAAAAAAAATAAAAATTTTAATATCATTAAATAAATTAAATTCATTATATAAAATTTCATTGGGAATTATATACACATCATATAATAATATAGGTTCATAACATGGCATATTTCATAGTGATGGAAAATTGTGACAAAATTACTTTACCGATTTGGTAGCTTTTGAACCATAAACCCCATGAAAGAGAGATTATAAAATGGTTATATAAATAAACATAAATTTATTATTAAGAAGCATATAAATCATTCATGGGTTTTATATACACCACACAAAAGAAACATGTGGTGAATATGGAATAGTTCTCACGTAAATGAAAGTGAGACTATAAATCCCTATACTACATGGGTAACTCTTAAATCACGATCCCCATGAAATTATAACATAAATTGAAAATATTAATATTATGAAATAAATTAAATTCATGATATAACATGATTTATGTTAGTATATATTCCACACAACAAGAGTAAGTGGTAAATATAACATTTATCTCACAGAAATAAAAGCGAGAAGAGAAAACCCTTACCTTCAGTCTTCACTTTCATTGTACATATTAAAACCTAAAGTATATTAAATATAAGTTTATTTTAAATATACCACATAACCATATTCCTATACATAATACCATATATAATTTTATTATGACTTGATATTACCTATTTATTAATAATTCTATGATAATGTTCTGTTTTGGGTAATAACCGCTTTGTTTTTTCATAGATGTTTTGAATTGTTATTCTTGTTCCACTTACATAGATATTGATTTACTTATTTAAAGAATGTAAAACATGATTAAAATATCATATATATTCATTATATAATTATTTATAATAATCTATAAAAGTTATAAATAGGAAATGAAATGCACCATTTTTGGAGACGGTAGTCCATACATACACATGAACGCTGTTTAAGTCAGATAATGAGAACAAAATGGGCACCACATACATTTTTAACCTTAAATGAGTGTAAGTTCCCATTCAGAGTAATGTATCACAGAGAGGGGGGGGGGGGTGAATTAGTGATACTCTTTTTTATTTTAAGTTCCCTTTCAGTTAAAACAACCTTCGCCTCCTGTCAATTATTAAATTACCTACTGAAAACAAAACAAACACACATCAAAAGGAACACTGGTATTTACAAGGTTCAATCTTCAATAATAATAGCTATGTCCTTGGTATGGTTGGATGTAATACTATACCTTACAATCCACTAAGAAAATAATCCTTGGATTACAACGAGTATGTTGTACCCTTACACTCGTGATGCACTATGAAACAATCCCACAAGTGTGTGCACACCATCGTAGCACAATCGGGTACTACAACTTCTTTTGTAAAAACTCATTTTACTTTCTATTCTGTTCAATTCACCAATTATATACAAGTGTAACACAATTATTCAATTCCGTACCTAGAAGAATGGTAAGAACTTCTTAAACATAAGTTAATAAACTCATAGTATAATTTTCTAGTCCAATTATCTAAATCTGATTCTTTGAATCTGATTCTCTCTGATACAGTTGAATTGTCACCACTTTAAACACTAAGTACACTGAAATTCAGTATGATTCTTTCTCTATCAAGAAATATTTATTATGGAAAAATAAGGTACAAAAAACATTGTTATGATTATTCCTCAGTTTGAGATACCTAGTACGGTGATACATAGTATATAAATCTCCTTCTGATTAGTTCATCCCAGTATGACAACCTTGTTCCGATTAAATCAGCACAATACCATAGCAAGTCGAACACAAAATTCTTCTGGATGAAGGGTACTCAATACAATATAACTGATATCACTTTTTCTCTTTGAATATTTGGAACTTCTCTATCTTCCCTGATGAACAATACTCTGCTGACAGACCTATAAAAGTAAAATGTACTTTATCACCTTTTATAGGTGACCCAAAATGGGTTAGAAAGGAATTCGAGAAACATTTTCCCACTCACCTAAATTCACCAACATCTTTATTTCTCCTGAAATATCAGAGCATGTTTGACATTGTCAATGCTTCTCAATTTTTCTCGAAGATTCTTCAACCTTCATCCCTTATTCTTCAGTCTCTAATTGCTGAGACTAATTATGATCAACATGTAAACAAGGGTCCAAACATTATATTCCAATTCTCCCATACCAATTTCTCAATCTGATTATTTAGAACCATTTTGAATAAAAATATTCTATTTGAAGGTTCATATCCCCCTCAATAAAGCATTCAACAATCTCCATGTCTTTTTCTTCACTCTTAACCCACTTGAGACAAAACACCTTTTCATCACTTATCTTGACCCACTAGATGAAATCATTTTAAGACGAACTAGATCATGAGTCTTTCTAGATATGATCAACTCTGTTACCGACCATCTTGGGTATGATTATTTCTAAATATTATCATCATGATACCGAAAAACCTTTCCCTCAGTATCAATTTCCATCAACATCTTCTTCATCATCGGTACCGCCATAATCGGCATCACCTTCCACCATCGACACGACTTCACTATTGTCGGCACCACTTTCCCATCGACACCGCTCTTCCAACAGATTATCTTTTAACCAGCCCATTAGACTCACTTTTCTTCGTCCCATCAACATCACCCTTCAAGGAAATTGATTTTTTAACAACATATCTCTCCTTGTTGTTGTTTTCCTTGGCACCATTCTTCTTGGAACAACTCTCTCTTATCGGTACTACTTTTTCTGTCAACACCACTTTTGACCCTTTTCACTTTCAATCATCCATCAGTACCACTATTTCTCAATTCCTCATTTATCCCATCATACTTGTATCATGAGTTCTAACATTAAATCATGATCTATGATAAATAGACATCAATAAAGCATCGTCTCAATTAAAGCATCATAGTCATAGTGACTCACATTCATCTAAAAAACAAGCTCTGATTCTTCTGAAAATCAGAATCTGATTGTTCTAAAAATCAGACACAAATTCTTCTGAAAATCAGGCTCCGATTCTACTGAAAAAATCAGTCTCTAATTTGTCTGAAAATCAGACCATGATTCTTATGAATATCATACTCTAATTATTCTAAAAACCAGGCTTCGATTCTTTCAAAAATCAGATTCTGATTCCTTTGAATAACTTGTTTTGATTCCATCGAAAAATTGGATCTGATTCCATTGAAAAATATGTTCTGAATCATTCTGATTCCTTTGTAAAACATGTTCAAATTCCATCAAAAAACAGTTTCAGGTTCATTTGGAAATAAACCATCATTATGATTCTTACAAAAAAATAGAGGTGATTTCCTTTCTTTAAACCTTTTGAGACAACAAAAGACAACACACGAAAACCATCACCTTCATCATGAGCTTAGTCCTAACAATATCCCCATTTAGATTCTTTTTTCAACCATGTTTCTATAAATCATCGAATTTTTTATCCTTAAGAAATGGATTACTTATCAATAATTTTAATCCTACATAAGCTAACTCATTATCGGAAGTAAGAATTATTGACAACAAAACCATGCTATCCAAAAGAAGTGATTATGACTTCCTATATTCTCATACAAATTTCTTATTCATTATTCCTAGAAGAAAAAACAAATTCATTCGTATAACCACTCCAAAAAACAGTTAGAATAGTTCACTCACTAAGAAATGATGAATTCACAGCTTACCCACAACTCTCTCTTTTATGAAATAGATTTTTGAAATAGTACGATTCTCCCCCTTGAAAAAACAACCCAAAGGTAATAAGAGAGAGGATACAAAACAACACACCATAGCCTTGGAGAGAAAGAGGATGGAAACCTATGTTCAACCTCAATTTTGAGCATGATTACTTTGGAAGGGGTTTTGTGAAAATGCCATCTACTTGTTCTAATGTGGAAACATATTCAATATTTAATTAATTCTTCTCCACATGTTCTTTGATGAAATTATATTTGACATCAATATTTTCTGAACAAGAATGTTGAACTGGATTCTTGGTGATATTAATTATGCTTTGATTATCAAACCCCAATAGCAAGGGTAAATTCACTTCAACATGAAAATATTCCAACTGTGTCTTCATCCACATAAGTAGAGTAGTAGATTGAGTGGAAACAATGTACTCATCTTCAGTCATACTAAGAGTTAGTTCATTCTATTTCTTTTCATAACAAACAACACAAATATTTCCCATAAATAACTATCCACATTATTTGGATCTTCTATCATCACTATATCTATCCCAATCGTCATCTAAATACCAAAACAAGTCTATACTATCCGAGCTGTAATACTTGATTTTGAATTTTGTTTCCCCTTTGATATATCTAAGAAATATTTATCAAGAAATAAGACGTGATTCTTTATGAACACTCCGGAATCTTTCACATAAGGTTACAACATAAACAATGTTGGGTCTTGAGGTAGTCAAATACAACAGACTTTCAATCAGCTTTCGATAATCTTTCTGATCAACTTCCTTTCCTTCAGCATCATTAATCAGCTTTGTTCCTACTAAATTTGGTGTGGATATTGGTTTTGAGTTTTCAAAGCCAAATTTTTTGATATGTTCCTAAACACCTTTTCATGGGAAAGTTAAATGTATTCTTTATTTTGAATGATTTTTAACACAAGAAAGTATTTAATTTCCCCCAATATGGATATTTCAAAAAAATTTGTCATATCTTCAGAAAATCATTCACAACTTCTTTCATCATTTCCAGTAATGATAATATCATCAACATAAACTATTATGATGAGGGAAAATTCTTGAAATTCTCTGATATACAATTTTTTTTCCATTGTTCCTTTCTTGAAGTTCATCTCCATTATGAAAGTATCGAATTTGAAATACCATTCCCTTGGAGCTTGTTTTATCCCAAACAAGGAATTATTCAATCTCCATACCAAATTCTCATATTTCCCAACAAAAAATCCAAAATTTTATTCAATATAAACATCCTCTTTAGGATCACCAATAAATAACGTGTATTTGACATCCATTTGAAAGATCGTGTAGCCTCATTGTGCAGAAATTTCATGAAAGATTCTATTAGTTTCCAATTTGGAAACCAATGTAACGGTTTCATTGAAATTAGTTATTTTAATATGAGAATACCCTTTGAAAACTAATCTTTCTTTGTTTATGATAACTTCACCTTCTTCATTCAGTATATTCTGGAAAACCTATTTTGTTCCAATATGATTTTTGTTTTCTGGATTGGGTACAAGTTCCCAAGTATTGTTCTGTTCAATTTGATCTAATTCTTCATTCTGGAATGAACCCATTCTGGATGCTCAAAAGATTCTTCTACATCATTTTGTTGCACTTTTTAATTTAATTAAGTATGCGTAATAGAATTTATTATTCTTATGGTTTGAACCTTCTGATGTTGATTGCCAATTATATTATTAGATTCCACCTATTTTCCCAACTTAGGATGAGACTTATGATTATATTCCTCATCACTGGAAATGACTGACTCAAATTTTCCTTCTTGATAAGGTATACACTTGTCTTTATTCTTGTCAAAAAAAATTCTTCAACTTTTTCAACTTCCTCTTCAACTTCAACAGGATCTTCTTTCCCACTTATTTCGATATCCTTTACATTAATAGAATCAACAATTATCATTGTTTCTTTGTTGAATCATCTATAATCTCTTCTTTTTGGAGTATAGACAAGAAAGATTACATCATTACCTTTCTTCCCAAACTTAATATCATTTACACCTTTCTTATTTTTAATGCATGGACTCCCAAAAACTCTATCATGATTCATACTTGGAGTATTACCACACACAAAAATCGTATGGAGTCTTATTTGATTGTGGACTATAGAAACACCAGTTCTAAATATAAATAGATGTACTCACAGCTTGCCTCCAAAGGTAATGAGAAAGTCCATGTTCAAGTAATGTGGTTCTTCCCACTTCCACCATACTTTTGTTCTTTCATTCATTAACCCCATTTTTTGGGTGTATATGGGGTACTATAATCATGTTGAATTCCATGATTCTCAAGTTAGTCTTCTAATTCTTCACTTCTGTACTCACCACCATTATTAGTTCCCAACTTCTTAATAGGATACTCACATTATTTCTCATATTTTCTTCTAAAACTCATAGAAAATTTCAAAGCATCTGACTTGTGTTTCATATACATGACATAGGTAATACGAGTAAAATCATCAATGAATGTGATAAAATTTTTATATCTATTTTTGATTATTTTCTCATTAGACCACATATATCAGAATGTATTAGCTCCATGGGTTACTATGAACAAATATCATACTTTTTATACACAATATTCATAATCAATCCTTTCTGACATATAGTGCAACACCAATATCTTCTTCTGTCATAATCAGGGATATCTTGAACACTGTCTCTTTTAGATATCTTGCACATGTTTCTCTGACACATGTGTCCAAGCCTTTTATTCCACAACTAATTCTCTTACACGATGATTATTCAACAAGAGGTCTGTATATCACCAACATGAAACAAATCATGTTTTGTATGTTGGACTCTTGTAGAAATCCTTCCATATTCATCGCCTTTCATGAAAATAAATTTTTTATCCTCATGACACAATTATGTAACACTTAGAAGATTTTCCTTCAGTCCATCAACATACAATGATTTCTGGGATTTTATCTTTCTTTTCCTAGTGAAGGCTGACCAAACACCTTTAATTTACATTTTTCATCATTTCCAAAAGTCACAGTGCCTTATTTAAAATCCTTCACATCCTTCAACAATTTCATGTCTCCAGTCATGTGTGAAGAACACCCACTATCAAGTATCTAGGGTCGTTCTCCTTTTGTTAATTTCAATATAGTTTCAACAACAATATCTTTTTCCGATTTCATTTATATCATCACCTTTGTCTTTTGAGAATTAAGAATCTTTGGTTGAGCTGACAACAAAATAAGAAATACTTTCTCATGATGTCTAGCATGTTCACATCTCTCACAGACAGTTTCCAGGGGATGGAACCTATTTTTAATCTTCATTTAGTTCTTTCTTTGTGTATGTTGACTCCCCATCAATCTATACCTTTCATAACCTACTGGATAATAGTAATGTTGTTAGTTGAACCAACACATACTTTTCGTATGTCTGAATCCACCACAATACCTGCAATACCCATAGAAAGAGTATTTTCTTATGAAACTTCTATAAAGATCAGAATCATTAATATGCTTCTCAACCAATTTCTTTCACAAGACACTATAATTTCTGTTATCCATAAGTTTATTCTTCTCCGTTTTTGATTTATTGGATTCATAAGTATTTTATTCTTTCTCTAATTTAGATATTTTCGTAACATTTTTTGAATTAGGTTTCCTTAAGACTTCATAATTTCCAACATTGTTGGTCTTGGCCACATAAACTACTTTCCCAACATTTTTATTTACATAAAAAAATTCATTCTTCCTATAACCATTTGAGGGTAACCTTTTTTGAACCTTATCTAGATTCTCTTGTTGAGAACATTCACCAGCCTCAGTGATAGAGTTTTGGAAACTTGTGTTTCTCAATTCAGCTTCTGAGAGTTTTTTTGAACAAGTATCAACTCTTCTTCTTTTGCCTTCTACTTCACTTTCAGATTCTCATTATGATTATTCTCATATTCAAGAGACTTCTTTAAATCATTAATATCTTTTATGAGTTTTTATTTAAAACCTCCTTCATTGAACAATAATGAACATTCACTTTTCAATTTTTTTTTCAAGTCTTCTAATCTTGCTGAATCATTCCTTCAACTCTTCTTTAAAATGAATTTCATGATTAGTTTCTTATTCATACTATTCATATGAACCAATGCTACCGTATTATTCATCAATCAATGTTTCAATGAAAGTATTTTTAATACCATAATCAACTAAATTTTCGGATTCAACATCACTTGATTCTTATTCTTCATTTTTAGATATGAAAATTCCTCTTTTGGACTTGATGAATTTATTTTTTCCCTGACTTTCCTTTATCACAATGTTTCATCCCTGATCTTATTGTATTTCTTTCTTCTTCAACACAATCCTCTTCATTTTTTTTCGAGGATAATTTGCTGCAAAGTGACCAATACCTCCACATTAAAAACACTATAAGGTAATTTTCCTTTGTATTTCCCAGTACCTCTTTTCACATTCTTATAAAATAAGGATAAAATACCATTACTATTTGTTCATACCTTGTTTTTAGAATCAGAATCACCATATTCTTAATTGATTAGAAGCATCTTAGAATTATCATTCTTAATAGCCTTGAAAGACATATCTCTATAAACTTTTGTCTTTATCTTCATATATTTCTCTCTCCTCATCTCAAAAGTGATAAGAGTGATATGAAAGTCATCAAGAGATAATGTCTCTGGGACTCTGGCATCTATTAAATAAAATTTTGTATTGAAATTTTCAAGATGGATTCCAAATATATTTTCAACAACTATAGAGTCATTGAGCATTAAACCAAGGCATATAATAGTACTTACAATATCATTTACCCTGGTAAAGAAATCTCCAACATATTAATGTTCACCCATATTCAAGTCTTCATACCTTAACCTCCATATTTTTGGTTTTTCGTTCTTGACATTCATATAGCCTTTGTATGTGATTTTTAGTTTTTCCCATATACCATTGGATATAGAAACACCTTTCACTCTGAAGAATTCACTTTTATAATGTGATGATAATATAACATTCTCATATCTTCATTCATTCTTTAGAAACCTCTTGTAAATAGGTGTAATTGGAGCTTTATCATAAATGGGAGGAAACACGACTATTGAAAATCACTAATAGATATAATATAAAACAACATTTTATCTTTCTAGATTTGATAGTTCTTTCCATCAATGATCAGAATACCATTATTGTTCACACAGTTCAAGTTCTCTATGAGTAACGAATAGTGAAGTGAACCACTACCTTTGATACCACTTGTAAGTTCCCAGCTAGTGTAATGTATCATTGAGGGGGTGGGGGTGAATCTGTGATACTTATTTTTGTTTAAGGCCCCTTTTAGTTGAAACAACATTTTCCACCACTTAAAGATACAATTCCCTACTAAAAACAAAAAAACACACATCCATAGGATCAAAGGCATTTACATGTTTCACTATTCAATAAGAATAGCTACGTCCTTGGTATGGTTTTAAGTAATACAATACCATTCAATACACTAAGAAAATAATCCTTGGATTAAAATGAGTAGGTTATACCCTTACACTCGTGAAGCACTATGAGACAATCCCACTAGTGCGTGTGCACCCTCTTAAGACAATAGGGTAATACAACTTCTATTGTAGTGACTCATCTTACCTATGCTTTTTTCAATAAAACAAGTGTATAAAAGTGTAACACAATTCTTCAATTACTTACCGAAAATAAAGGTAAGAACTTCCTGAACTTATGTTATGAAAATCAGTATCTGATTTTGCATTCCGATTCTCTAAATCTGATTCTCCCTAATACAGTCGAATCGACACCACTTCAAACCCTGAGTTTGCTGAAACTTGGTAAATTCTTCCTTAGTCCCAAAATCTTCAGTATGATAAAAATTGGTTAAAATAACCCCAATCCAATTCTTCCTCAGTCCGATAATTCCAATACGATGATACCAAGTACAGAAATCTCGTTCCGATTAGTTCATCCTCGTACAACAACCACATTATAATTAAATAAGCATTCTACCACAGTTAGTCGTTCATAGAATTCTTCCTAACCTAATGAACTAAATATAATACAGTTAGTATCACTTTCTCTCTATGAACAGTTGAAGCTTCTCTCTCTTCCATGATGAATAGTACACCACTGACATACCTCTAAAAGTATAATGCACTTTCTCACCTTTTATAGGTGACCCAAAATGGGTTAGGCAAGAATTACAAAAACATTTTCCCACTCATATAAATTCTCTTTAGTACCCTAAATTTTTTTATGTAAGCCTTACTTGTTTATTTTCATGGTCATAAATTTCAAGTGTGAGGAATGGGAGATTTGGGGGAACATTGGATATAGTTTTGAAGCAAAATGGAAGTCGCACGGGTGGTGCACTGTTTGTCTAATTGTGAGGCCAAACCGTGCGTAGTTGGTCCTTTTGAGGAATTGGCTCATGAACGGTTGAATCAAAGTTAGATAGACCATGCCAGGAAGCCATGCGAGGGTCTTCCTGGGCATTTGTTAATGCATGGTTAGTGCACAATTTTTCATACCATGCAATCTAACTGTGAAGATGGTTTAAGAGAGATCATAAAAAAGTTGATCTCACACATTTTTTCCTCTTTATGGAGCATTTTTGCTCCTATGTGGCCATAACATAGGATTTTTCTTCTCGTAAGGCCAAATGAAGTTCTCCCATTTATTTGAAGGTGATATGAAGGCTTCCCTTTGCGAATCAAAGTCAGATTATGGGAGTATGTGATCGTTCTTCATCCTTCTTGATCGGTTTTTAGATATACGTCTCATGTTCTCTCAGTTTCATTGATATACACCTGTGATGGGTTGATATAAGTTTGTGGATACCAAATATGATGAGATTTGGTCTTGTTACTTCTAGGAGAAGAGGTCTATGGTGGGTTCTTGGAGAATCGACTCGATTTTCTTGTGGGTTATTTGTTCATTTTGGTTTTCATCAAAACCTTTGAGAGTAGGAGGCTTCAATCTTGACTCCTCTTGCTAGAACTAATTGTCTTAGTTTCAAATTGGTTTATTTGAATGTAATTTATTGTGAAAAGCATGGAATAAATCTTCTTTAGTGATGATTTATTGTTTTAGTGATATAGTAATATCTTGGTGAATTATTGTGAAAAGTGATTAAGATTATTGAATCTAAAATTATGATTTAAAATTATTGATTTGATGGATTTCATAAATGTTTTGATGTAAAATGGGTCTCAATAAAAAGAGTGTTTTATTGAAATGGTTTGGTATTGAAATGACATTGGTGGAATTGGTTTTCAATAAAAGGGATGTTTTAGTGAAATGGTTTGAAACTGTTTCGTTGAATTGGTTTGCTGAGTGGTTTTCAATATAAGAATTCTTTTGTAGAAATGGTTTGAATTGGTTGAACACACATGGTTTTTGACATGTTGGTTGTGTGTGTTCATGGGTATGTGGGACAGATAAGGGTTATGGGTCTCCCCAATCATTCATGGAATGGATAAGGGTCAGGGCTCTCCCCCATCAAAGGGTGCATGTGAGACAGCTAAGATTTTGGGGTATCGACCATCATTAATGAGATGGATAAGGGTTAGGGATCTCCCCTATCAATTTGTTCACTAGGGATATCATAGTGAAATGATGACTCACCACTCAAGAGTTTCGGGAGATCCAGGTTACATGCACGATTTTTTGGGTGCATGTGTGGAATGGTTTGGGTATGCTAAAGCGATATTGAGAAATTTTTTTTGAGATTGTTTAGTTATTTTTCAAGAAAAATAAATTTCTGAAAAAATTGGATTAAATCAAACTTTTATTCTATTGGGTATGAATGGTTTTGGAAACTTGTTTATATTTAGTTATAAACTTTTTTGAGAAATTATTTTATATAAAATATTTTATATAAATTTTTCAAACTCTTATATCATAGGGGCATGAGTAGGGAAGTCATTGGGGGAAAACCTACTGAGTTTTATACTGACCCTGTCTTTCGAACTTTGGTGCTTCTGTAGATGCTATTTTCTGGGACACATGAAAAGGTAACGTTTCCCACTTTTTTAGCACTACCTCCTGATGTTAGGGCTATTCAGTGATTATGGAGCTTGGAGTATGTGGATCATGGAATCATGGGGTCTCTTGAGAGTCTTTAGTAGTTTATTAGATGTTTACTTATATACTAGTTTGATCTTCCGTTGTTGCACACTTTGATGTGGTTTTGAGATACATGATGTTGTTGAGATGTCTTCTATATGTTAATGCATTATATTTTGAATGTTTGGTTATGTTTGGTTTGATTATAGTTTTATTTATTAAAGGTTAAATCTTCCCCCACTTGTATTTGAAACCCTTCATCCTTTTTTGAAAGCCTTTGGTGTCTTAGGGATGTCACTTAAGGCCATGTAATGAATTGTTGTCCTTTCAAGCGAATGAGAATTGGAGGGTCATTACAAATGGTATTAGTCTAGTCCTTCCCTTGTGGTAAAATTCATCAGTGTTCTTGGTATTGGAGTTGGAATTATTTTTCATCTATTCCTTAGTTTGGAATCTTAAAAAGGGGTACGATTTTCAGAACTTTAAATGTATATCATAAAAGGAGGTAGCTAATATTTTTATGAAGAACTTCAAGTTACCAGGGTGTTGGATACATAAGTGTTTTCGATACACTTATAGAATGTTGGAAATCACAATGTCATGGGTTTAGCCAATGATATGAACATGACATGCATTTTAGAGGAATGAAATCCCACTAGGATTTCATGTCTCATTGTGAGTAATGATTTATGATTTTGGGAAAAGATGTAAATTTTTGAAAAATAAATAATATGTTTTAAAATGAATTATTTTGAAAATTGGATACTTTGTGTATTTTGAAAATGCTTAGATTTTAAAAACCAATAGTTGATTCTATAAAATGGTTGAACATGGGAACATGTTGTTTTCGGAAAACAATGTTCTGATAGTTGATGTAATAGAATTTGAAATGATAAGCCATTAGTTTCTAGGGAGTATAATTAATGGAGTTTGTTATTGGTTTAGAAAATGGCACCTGGTAGGCGTCATTGAAACAAACCTGAAGAAGCTACATAGTATGTGGTTACACCTAAAACACTGGTGAACCAAGTGCTGGTTTAGAGTATTGTTCAGGAATTTCAAGCTATGGATACGGGGAATTAGAGGATTGAACCATTACATGTGGATCATACCACTCAGTTCATGAAGCAGAATCTACCTAACTTCCGAGGTGATTCTGAACCCGAGAAGGCAGAGGTGTTCTTGAGTAAGATGAATCATATCTTTGATTTCATTGGTACACCACTAGAGTTCAAAGTCAAACTGGTGACTTATATGCTTGATGATATTTCAAAATAGTAGTGGGATTTAGCAGTGCATGCTAAATTGGATGAGGGCCTTACATGGAAGGATTTTGAGGAATTGTTCAACAAACAATTCAATCCTCAAACGTTCAAGATCCAGAAATGATGGAATTGTTCAGCCTGAAACAGGAGAGTCTCTCTGTCATAGAGTACGCAAATAAATTGATGAATCTAGTCCATTTTTCACCAGATGTTGCAGAAAGTGTGTATTTGAAGGCACATATCTTCGAATCGGGCCTAAGGTAGGATATTTAATGAAAAATTTTGGTGCTCTGTATTATAGATTATACAAAGATGGTGAACATAGAGACTGTGGCTGAACGTGATATCTCGGGATCGATAGGATGAGGAATGATGATACCTATTGGGAATGGTGGGAACTCAACTGTTAAGAGAAAGTGGAAAAGGGACACCTATTTCCAATGAAGATGTGAAAATCAGAATCATACACCAGGATCAGTGAACCTTCCTCCATGACCCCAGAACAAGCACATTGTTTTCAAGGTGGTTTGCTTGACAACATAATACAAGAGTGTATGACACAACCTAGAAAATGTCATAATTGCAACACGATGGGACATATTCATTGATATTGTCATAGTTCTTCAAGGTGTGGTGCTCGAGAAACTTCTCAAGCATTTCAAGCATCATATGATTCGACAGGGTAAGGACATAAGAACTAGTCACATTAGCAGATCAGAGCTAGCCATGGCGATTCTAGAAATACGATGACTCCTCAACCACGAAAATATAATCAAGGAAACAAGAAGAACAGTTCAGTGATAAATCAATTGTATATAGCTGAGCAGATAATTTTTTATGATCAAGCTGGACCATATATGGTGGGAGGTATGATTCTTTTGAATTATACCCTTGTGCAAGTGATCTTCAATAATGGTGCATATCATTCTTTCATTGCTTCTCATGCTATTCACTTTCTATGTTTAAAGTTGGAAATAATGAATTATCTTTTAAAACTGTAAACTCCTCTCAGAGAAAGATAATGTTAAGCCTTTGTGTGTAGAGAATATGTTATAAATGTTGATGGAGCTCTGAAAAAAAATGAGATTTCTTGAAGTTGGACATGGATGTTTATGACGTAATCCTGGGTATGGATTGGTTGAAAACGTTTAAGGCTCACATCAACTTTTATATGAGAACAGTTAGCTTCATGACTGAGGATATCATCGAAAATTTGTTCAGAGGAGAAATGATGCTAAAGAAAGGTGAAAAGAGCTTGTTGGCACCATTGGTGGGAATGATCTCTTACCAGTAGGTGGTGTTGACATTGGAATCAGTGGGGGTGATTGATTATATTAGTTTTCTAGAAGTTTTAGATCAATTTAAAGATGTATTTCCCAAGAACTTCTCATGGTTACCATCTATAAGAAAAGTGGATTTTACGATTTATCTCCTTCAAGGGACCAGTCCTATTTCCCTTCCATCATATAATATGTAACCAATTGAGTTACAAGAATTGAAAGTGCAGTTGGAGGAGCTGGAAAGTAAGGGTTTCATTCGACCAAGTACATCCCCATGGGCAACACCAGTTTTGTTAGTGAAGAAAAAAGATGGAACTATTCAATAGTGTGTTGATTCTTTTAAGCTTAACCATGTTATGATAAAAAATAGATATCCGCTTCCATGCATTGATGATCTGTTTGATCAATTAAGGGGAGCTCAATGGTTCTCAAAAATTAACTTGCTATCTGGATATCACCAATTGCATGTTCGGAAGGAGGATACTCCAATGTCAACTTTCAGAAGTAGATATGGACACTACGAATATGTATTCATGCCATTAGGTCTAACGAATGAACCAACAAGCTTCATGGATTTGATGAATCAAATATTTTAGCGACATCTGGATTCTTTTACTGTGGTATTTTTAGATGACATCTTGGTGTATTTAAAGACAAGGGATGACCATGAGGAACATTTCAAAAACATTGTTACAAATCTTGAGATATCACTGTTTGTATTCCAAATTATCAAAGTGTGATTTTTGGATACAGGAAGTACGTTTCCTTGGGTATTCCATTTCTGAAAAAGGCATTTCTATTGATCCTAAAAAGATTGAAGTTGTCATCTAATGTAAACCATTGAAGAATGACTTTGAGATACAATGTTTTCTTGGTCTATCTGGTTACTACTAACACTTTTTGTGTGATTTATCATGACTAGCATCACCAATGAAAGCTCTGAAAAAGAAGATTAATCCATTCCAATGGACAGAGAAATGCGAGAAGTCTTTATAGGAGTTGAAAGTTGGTCCAACATTAGAACCTATCATGATTTTTCTAGAAACCGGATTGGGTTTTGTGGTGTGCTGTGCTACTTTGGGATCAGGTTTGGGCTGCGTTCTCATGTAAGGAGACAATGTGGTTGCTTATAGTTCAAGGAAGTTTAGACAGCATGAGAAGAATTTTCCAACACACGATTAGGAGTTATCCGCAGTCTTCAATACTTTGAATACATGGAGACATTATCTATTTGGTGAGAAATTTACTGTGTTAACGGACCGTAAAATCTTGAAATATATTTTCTCATAGTGATATTTTAATTATAGCCAAAGAAGATGGATAGAGTATCTCTAGATGTTTAAGTTTGACTAGATGTATACACCAGGAAAAGGGAATTCAATTGTAGATGCATTGAGTAGAAATTCATATGCGCAGTTGGAAATGAGCTTCAGATGAATGGCAGATGATGTCAGTCCGAACGAACATGCATGTGGAATGTGAAGAACGAGGTGATGTTGTGGTTTTCTTTTCATCTACACTTGTTCCAGATTTGGTAAATTTAGTTAAAGAGGTACAAAAATTTGATGCAGAATGTCTAGTTATGAGTTCAAAACTCAATGGTGGGGAGACCATTGAGGGATGGAAACTTGATGGGAGTTCAGTTTTTGTTTTCGAGATCATATGGTTGTACTAATGGATTGTAAGAAGTAACTCCTTCATGCTTACCACCATTCATGATGGTCTATACATCTAGGTATACAGAATATGTATAAGGCATTGAAGGCCCAATTTTGGTGGAACGACATGAAAATGAAGGTGGCAAGTTCTTATCACGTTGCTTAACTTGTCAATAGGTTAAATAATATCATCAGAGACCAGAAGGAATGTTGCAGTCTTTACATATCCTAGTGTGTAAATGGGAGTAAATAATAATGGATTTTGTACAGGTCTTCCAAGAACAGTCAACAAACATGATCCATATGGGTGATAGTGGATCAACTTACCAAGTTGGACCATTTCATTCAAATTTTTGAAACTCATACGGTGGAGGATCAATAAAAAATTATTATCTGATAAGTGGTAAAAAGGTATGGAATACCAGATTCAATTGTCTCTGAAATATATCTAAAATTCATGTCTCGTGTCTGGAAATCCACACATCATTATCTAGGACTTAGTTGACTATGAGCACGATGTATCATTCTCAGACGAATGGGAAACCAGAGAGGACTATAAAAATGTTGAAAGACATGTTATGGGCTTGTGTAATGGATTTTTGTGGCTTATGGGAAGAGAATATACCCTTGGTGGAGTTCTTATACAATAATAGTTATCAGACCTCGATACATATGGCTCCGTTTGAAAAATTGTATGGGCATCCTTGTCATTGTCCATTATGATGTGTGTAAGTAGGTGAAACTTCACTAGTTGGACCGAGCCTTGTCCAAGAAACAATAGAGAAGATCCAGTTGATCAGAAAGAGGATGGAGATGGCTCAGAGTTGTTATAAATCTTATGTAGACCATCATAGAAGACCATTGTCATTTTCTTGTGGGTGATCATGTATTCTTGAGGATATCTCTCAAGGCTTGGACATCGTCATTTCGGGAAGCAAGGCCAACTATATCCTAGATACATAAGCCCTTTTAAGATACTAGAATAGTTCATAGAGGTGGAATATCGTTTGAAATTACAACCATGGTTTTGTTCAGTGCATAATGTGCTCCATGTATCTCAATTGAAAAAGTATCAGCCTGATCCTGACCAGGTGATTAGATGGGATCACGTTGACCTAGAGTTGGATTCTTTTTTGATACATATCCCAGTATAGATTATGGTTTGTAAAGATAAAGTATTGTGTGGAAAAAGTATCTGTCTAGTGCGGGTTTTATGGAAGCATGGTCAGATTCAGGAAGAGACTTGGGATTGTGAGAATGAAATGAAAGAGAAGTGGTCGGAACTCTTTCTGGTTAGCAAGTGTTTCCTAATTTTCTTGGACTGAAAGTCCAATGGTGGACAGAATGTAGTGCCCTTGGTTTTTGGTTTTTAACCCTTACATAATGAATTTTCGGGTTATAATTTTTAAGGGTGTTGGATGAGAGAGTTGGGATCACGTTGGAAGTAGTTTTGAATCAAAATGGAAGTCGCACAGGCGGCATACAGTTGGTCTAATCATGGGTCCAAACAGTGAGTAGTTGGAGTTTTTGAGGTAGTGGATCATGCACGGTTAGAGCACGGTTAGGGAGACTATGCAAGGTAGCCATAAAAGGGTCTTCCTTGGTAGTATCAAACTCATGTTTAGTGCACAATTTTCTAACCGTGTAAACTAACAGTTAGGATGGTTTAAGTGAGATCCTAAAAAAGTGGATCACACACGTTTTTTCCTCTTTATGGATCTTTTTTGCTCCTAAGCATCCATAACATTGGATTTTCTTCTCCTAAGGCCAAAAAGTTTATCCAAACGATATGGAGGTGATCTGAAGTCTTCCCTTGATGAATCGAAGTCGGATTCGTGAGTTATGTGATTGCTCATCATCATTATCGATTGGTTTCTTAGATCTACTTAGATCCAATTCTCATATTCTTTAGTCATCATATATCTACTCCCATTATGGGTAGATCTATGTGTGTGGATTCCAAATATGATGAGATTTTTTCTTGGTCTTGCTAGGATAAGAGATCTAAGGTTGTATCATGGAGAATCAATCATGTTTTCTTGTGCGTTCTTCTTTCATTTTGGTTATCATAAAAACCATCGAGGTAGGAGGATTCACTCTCAAATACTCATACTAGAATTTTTTTGGCTTAATTTCAAATTGGTTTATTTGAATTGAATTTATTGAAAAAATCACATAATAAATATTATTTAGTGGTACTTTGTGGTTTTAGTGAAATTGTGAAATCTTGGTGAATTGATGTGAAAAGGGATTTGTATTCTTGAATTTAAAATATTTATTTTTAATTATTGATTTACTAGAATTGTTAAATGGTTTGATGATAAATGGGTTTTAATAAAATAGAATTTTGTTGATATGGTTTGGTACTGAAATGAATTTGATGGAACTCATTTTCAATAAAATGTGTGTTATATTGAAATGGATTGAAATGGTTTGGTTGAATTGGGTATTTTAGCGTGTTTAAATAAAATATTTGTTTCGATTAAATGGTTTTAATTGGTTGTACACAATTGGTTTTTGACATGTTGGTTTTGTGTGTTCACAGATATGCGGTGTTGATAAGGGTTAGGGGTCTCCACCATCATTCACGGGATGGATAAGGGTTAGGTCTCTCCCTCGTCAAAGGGTGCATGTGGGAAAGATAAGTATAGGGTTCTCCCCCATCATTTACGGGATGGATAAGTGTTAGGGATCCCCCTGTCAATTGTTTCACAAGGGACAACTTAGTCAATTGATGACTCACCACTCGCGAATATAGGGAGATCCATGTTACATGAACAGGTGTTTGTGTGGATGTGTGGAATAGTTTTGGGTATGATAAAGGAATATTGAGAAATGTTTTTAAAGATTTTTTATTTATTTTTCTAGAAAAGTAACTTGCTGGAAAAATTGGTTTGAATCACACTTGTATGCTTTTCGTTATGAATGGTTTTGGAAACTTGTTTATATTTAGTTATAAACAGTTTTGAGAAATTGTATTATATAAACTGTTTTATATAAATGTGTCTAATTATTCTATCCTAGTGGTGTGAGTAGGGTAGTCATCAGGTAAAACCTACTATGTTTTATAATCACCTCCGCTTTGGCACTTTGGGGATTTTACAGATGCTATTTTCTATGATAGGGGAATTGGTAATGTTTCCCACGTTTTAACACTACCTCATAATGTTTGGGCTGTTCGATGATTGTGGAGCTTAGAACATGTGGATAATGGAGTTGTGGGGTCTCCTGAAATTCTTTAGTATTTCATCCGCTATTTACTTTGATACTAGTTTAATCTTCTGTTGTTGCACACTTTGATATGATTTTGATATACATGAAGTTGTTGGTGTTGTCTTCCATTTGTTCATACATCATATTGTGAATGTTTAGTTATGGTTGGTTAGTTTATTGGTTTATTTCTTAAAGTGTAAATATTCGCCCACTTCTACTTGAAACCCTTCGACATTTATTTCCCACCTTTGGGGTCTTGGGAATGTCGCTTTAGGACAAGTAATGACTCATTGTCCTCTCAAGACAAAGAGAATTGGAGGGTCATTACATTCACCAACATATTCATTTCTCCTGAAATCTCAGAATATTTTTTACTTCGTCAACACTTCTCAATTTTTCTCGAAGCTACTTTAACCTTCATCCCTTTTTCTTCATAGATCGACTACTGAGACTAATTATTATAATTAGGAAAATAGGGGTTCGAACATTAGATTCTGATTCTCCCACACTAATTTCACAATTCGATTCATTATAACTGTTTTGAATCAAAATCTTGAATTTGATTGTTAATCTCGTCATCAAAAAATAATTCAGAAATCTCCATCTCTTTTTTTTCTCTCTTAAGACACTTGAGACAACACACTTTTCATTCACTTCTCTTGACCCACTAGATAGATGCATTTGATGACTTCCTAGATCATGAGTCTTTCTAGATACGATTATCTCTGGTTCTGACCATCTTGGTTAAAAGTATTTTAAAATATCATCATCCTGATGCCGTAAAACCTTTCTCTCAATATCATTTTACATCAGCATCTTCTTCATCATCAATACCAGCTTAATTAACATCACCTTCCACCATCAACACGACTACAATCTTCTCGGCACCACGTTCCCCTCAGCAACACTCTTCTGTCGAATTCTCTTTTTATCAGACCATTGGCTTAACTTTTCATCATCCTATCATCATCACACTTCATTGGAATAAATTTTTAACAAAACCACTCTCCTTGGAGCTTCTTTTCTTAGCACAGTTATTATTATAATTTCTCTCTCTTATCATTTCTACTTTTTCTTTTAACACCACATTTCACTATTGTCTCTTTCAATCCACAATCAGTAACCCTATTTCTCCATTCCTCCTATATTCCATCATTACTGCATCATGTGTTATCACTTTAACTCGTTATCAATGAGAAATACACATCAGAAAAGCATCATCTCAGTTAGAACATTGTAGTCATAATGACACCAATTCCATCATTAAATTTGTAATATAAAATGTTTTAGATCATTATATAAACCACACAATAAGAGTAAGGGGTGAATATAGAATATAACTAACACATATAAAAGTGAGACGAGAAAACTCTTACCTTCAGTCTTGACTTTAATTGTACATGTTAAATCCTCCTATATAATAAATATAAGTTTATTATAAATCTACCAAAAAACATATTATTATAAATAATACCGTATATAATTTTATTATTAGTTTATATTACGCATTTATTAAAAATTTCAGGTTAATGATATGTTTTGGATAATATCCGCTTCGTTTTTTTCGTATATGTTCTTGATTGTTATTATTGATCCACTTACATAGATCTTTATTTACTTATTTTCAATATTTGAAACGTGATATAAATTTCATATATATATATATAGTATATAATTAGTTATAATAATATATAAAATATATAAATAGAAAATTAAATACACCCTTCATGGAGATGAAACGCTATACATACACATGAACAATGTTTCCATTTTCATGGAATATTGAATGAAATGAAAGTAAATGAAATATATGTATATATATATATAATATAATTATATAATCATTATTATTTCATATTTTAAATATAATTTTACTAAACCCATCCTTAATACATTCTATGAAATGTTTTAATGAATCACATCTCTTTGAGGAGACGGTAGTCCACACATCCACAAACGAAGTTATCATATTTAAAAAAATTGGAAAACATGATGTTATGTGTTATATAATAAATATATAAGTATTAATATAACATAAATATAATATATATAATATAAAAATAGAGTTTATATCATAATTTCCAACCATGAAAGGTGGTAAAGGAAACATGAATGGCATCGTATTGTGAGGCAGTAGTTCGTCGTACACAAACGGTATGTTCATTACCCATTTGATTGAAGTGTGTGTATGTGTGGTTATAAAACTTATAATAGTAACATATTAGTATATTTAGGATACTTATGTTATTATATAATAATGAAATAAGAATAATTTAATGCGGTGAGAAATAAATAAAACATAAATGGACATTGAAGAATGTTACCTCTTTTTCAGGTAACTTCTTTTGGTTTGCAACAAAGAGATTCCTTGGTTAGATTTATATTCAAACTGAGAAATAAAGGGGTTTTGGAGGTATTTTTTGATATTATTTTGGAAGGGTTTGGTTTAGAAAAAGTGACTTTATAGGTGTGAGGAATGGAAAGAGTGAATGCTTTTTTATAGAGGAGGAGGGGCGACATTCATGTAATTACTAAAAGGTAAACAGTATTGGGATGTTTAGCTTACCTAATGTGATTCAAAAATTGTTAAATAATGTATTAAATGGAATTTAGGGTCGATAAAATCCTCCACCACACAAAAATAAGTGAACTTTTATAATTTTGTTCCTTAACATCTTAGTTTCCCCAATTTTATCATTTCTATTTTTATTAAGGAAAAGAGTTTTCTAACGTAAGTAATATTACCATTATGGATAAATTAATGTTATATTTATTATAAAATATAGACCCAATTAGTTATAACTATTATCTCTTATTTTAAAAAAATTAAATACCATGTGTTTTGGAAATAAATTTTAAAACAAGCGCTAGTAATGCCCAAAAACATTGATTTAACCCAAACCATGATAACCATGTTTTTTCTATTTAAAGGTGAATTTATTAATTATAAAAGATCAATTGGTCCACTATTGGAAAATATTATATATTTTTTAACATTTACAAATAATTTTACATAATATAGTTTTTTTAATTTTAATTCTTCTAATGGAATATCATATATTGTAAATTAACATTAATGTAAATTTTAACATTATTTATTTAATTTTAATTTAAAAATATCAAAAAATTATTTGAGTTAAAATATATTAAGATCAAATATGTGTAACATGAAATATTCTTCTTCAAAAATAATGGAACATGATAGTTCATTATATTTACTTTAACTTATGTTTTTAGCATCTTTTATCTTCTATAATTATAAACTAAATAATCCTTATGTTAGAATTTGTTAAGAATTTAATGTAATTAAATCATCTCTAAAAAATAAAGTTAAATTGAAATGATAAAAAAATCATTTAATTTTAGAAATAATGTTTACAATCAGAACTGTGTATCTTCTACCATACTCTAATGCTTTATAAATATTAAAGGCATGGAAAGTTCCATTTTGGTCATTTTCATTACTTAACTTATTATATAGGTCATTTTCATGGAATAGTATACCACTAACTCATAAAATTTCATCCAACAAGGGATAATATATAAATATTCGTATCCAATGGCTTTAAGAAATTTTCTAGGTCATTTGGCTCTTTATGTTTAAGGTTTGGACACTTGTAATGCTAAATTTTACCTTAATCGCTGTAATTAATTTTAATTACATCCACTAATTTTTTTGGTAAAAGAATAACAAGATATTATTATAACATAAATATTATACTAATTAAAACCTTTTATTCATATTTTGTAAAATTTAATTTATATAATTAGAAAAAACTAAATTTAATGTTAATCCCAAAGATGTGGCGATAAAGTGAAATTTTAAAGTGAAAATGTTCCAAAGTTGAACACGTTTTTATATTTATATTCAACATAAAAGTGATCCCAATGACCTAGAATTTATTAATTTATGTATAATTTTTCTATTATGACTTTGAAAACTAATTTGAAATATAATTTAACATTAATAATCATTTAAAATAAACAATTTTAAACTAAAATACTAATTTTTTCACAATTCATCGAAAAAATCAAACTTCTTTGAAAAATACCAAAGAATCATCTTACGATAATTTTTAATTTATATATTAAAAAATGATTTTTATTATAAAAAACAAAATTTTTAAATGTTTAAAAATTTAGTTTTAAAATATGTGCGCTACTAAAAGGTGTGAAGACTCAGTCTTTCATGTAATGCATGCTAACTAAGTGTTGCGTGTAGCACAAGCCAATATTGGTTTTGTGTATATTGAAATGTTAAATTGTTTTAGAATACAAAGACTGAATAAATTTTTGATTTCATATAACACAAAATATATTTAGTTTCATTTGAAATGAAAAATATTAAAAAAATTAAATTAATTTGAAAAAATATATTTCACTATGTCTCAGGGTGTTACATTATACCCATATTAAAATTTATTTCAACCTCAAAATTCATCTACATTAGAAAAGTTTTAACACTTAAATGTTCCACTCATAGAAACCCACATCATTAAAATGAATAAAAAATATTCCATTAAAAATGAAATGTTAAAAACATATTGGTTACCTAATTTAACACATAACTAGGTTTAAAAATAGGATAATATAAGTGGGATGCGAAAAAATAGACATGGATGAAAATCATGAAAATTATATAGATTGATAAAGACCAATACTCATTATAATGTGGGTGATCTAGTGACTGTTAAAAATCACAAAACCATAAACTGTAGAAGAATTAAAGATGTCATTGATATTATAAAAAATGATGATAATATGACAACATTTTATTTCAATACCATTTTCCTAATGTTGAAGAATTTTCACAAGGATATATACTTACATGATTTCATTCCTTTTCATATGTTCAATATGAAACTTTGGTTTTCTCTGGACCAATTTCCATTTCATCTATTTCTCAAAAAATAAAGGAGAATTTTTTATTCCTAAAGACCTAATGGATCATAAGATCCATAATAATTCATCCCATGTATCTTCATTAATCATTGAAATAAATAGGTTAGAACAAGTTATCTAGTATTTATACACCATCATACGGTGAGATAATAATTTAATATAAATAAATTCATCAAAATATTTACAAAAATATTGTATAAATGGATAACCATATAATCCATATGAAAGTTGAAAATCCAAAAAATTAGAAATTAGATCACTAAATTACTAAAAAACAGCTATGTATTTGTCCCCCATATAAAGTATCTCTTGGTTGTCACATACCAATCTTGTGAAAAACTTCATCATGTTTTATCTTAAAACATGGTAACAACCTGAATTACCAAAAAAACATATTGAAAACGTGTATGTGTCCGTATTAAAATGTTTATTAGATATATTCCTTAAATCCAAAAATTCCATTAAATCCATTCTAGATCGAATAAACCACTTTTTCTATAAATCCATAATCTGTTATATGGTCATTAATACTATCAAATTTACTTTATGCAAATATAGAATCTCTTTATCCAAGTTGTTTTTTTCTCTATATCTTGAACACATTAAGGGTTACCTTCCCTTAATCAAAATATCACCCTTTCATTAGGTCCCTTTTTTATGCAATCAACACCATTTAACATATCCATTAAAATTCTTGATGAAAAACATATACCATAAATACATATATATTTCATGATTCAAATAACATAATTATTGAATTCCAAAACATTAATAATTACTTCATCCAACATTATTCTTAATCCATTACTCAGGCTTTATCATCTTATTCCTTAATATACCTTTCCTAGAATATGAAATAAAAATATTTTCATAAGGCTCCTAAAAAAAAATTAATAAAGTTTATTTTTTTTTGTAGACAATAATATTAATAAATCTCATACCTTTCATATGTCATTCGTGGTTTCTTTATCTTAATTGGTATAACCAATACTCGTGGACCTTCCTGATTCAATTCATGAGATTTTCACTTAGGAATTTTATTTTTACCATGCCCATACTTTACAAATATAAAACATTCAATTTTAACCACATTTCTTTTAGTCCACTTCCCTTGAATAAAACCAGAATGCAAAGTGTGAGCAACACTTATCATTGAAAAAAACCATATAATCATAAAAAATTAATCACATGATGTCTAAATCAGGAAAAATTATTTAATCTATGGAACCTTAGGTTTATTTTTAGAGAGATCCCTTTACTTATCTATAGAAATATCATTAGTTATCTCACTAAAGTTTCATCATACTATTTTCCAATGTTTGACTAAAAATTTCATTTGATACCAACTATAGCGACCTGAGCATAACATATATGAATATTATATGATTTTTTATGAGTATTGAATTCATTACAAAAATGAATTCTTGAGGACCATAACAGTTTAATTTCTTTCAAAACATTGAAAAAAATCTTCTAATTGGGTGAAATATCTTCAACATATCCCTTAAAGATCATTTCCTTTAGTAAACCTACTTTATAACTTTATTCATATCCTAGGGAAAGGAAACATAAAAAATGGGTGAGATGTGATGATCAGTAAGGGATAAAATAAATGAGATACATATGTATAACAAAATAATTAGGGTATGAAAACTTGATCATAACATGGAAAATCATAACCTTCATATCAAAGAACAAAAAAATGAATCCTGACACAATTATAGACAGTATATAAGACATGAATTATAATGAAATCAAGATCATAATCCATAAATAATAACATAGGAATATGGCATGGAAATGTAAAATACACATAAGAATAAAACATCCTATGTCAAGGCTACCTACCAAGACCATCATTACATGGTATGATTTAGAAAATCAACTATGTAACTACTTTAGGCATAGGATTCCCTCCTGTGTACCCTCTTTTTTTGTCTTTGGATGCCCTCTCCTGTACCCTCTTATTTTAGGAATGTGATTTTATCCCATGTACCCTCTTGTTTGGGGATTGTGATTCCCTACTATGTACTTTCTTGTTTTGGTATTTGTATTCCCTCCCATGTACCCCCTTGTATTTGAATTGGGATGACCTCTAGTGTACCCTCTTGATTCAATCTTGGGATACCCTCCCTTGTACCCTATTGTTTCGGGCATGGGATGTCATCCCATATACCCTCTTATTTTGATCTTAGGATGACCTCTTTGTTTTTAATTGTGATGAACTCCCATTAACCCTTTGATATCATAAATCATTTATCATCAACCAATGCATTGTAGGGATATATAGGTCCTACCCATCTCATATTAACATAAAACATACATGTGCCACAAAATAATAAAACATTCATCATATCATGACCTATAAAAATTGATGGATTTCATAAATATCATATCATAACCCATGTAATGAAATGGATATTATAATCACTTAATACTATTATAACCATTTGAAAAGAGATAGGCCTCATAATAATTTCATCATAGAATAACCCATGAAATGAAGTGGGTTTCATAAGCATTTTATCATTGTATAACCTGTGGAGGAGAGATGGGGTTCATATGAAACTTGTCATCATAAATGTATTCCATTAAAAGAAATAATAATATTAGTTTCCTTGGATCCTATTCCAAATAAAACATAAAATATATCCAATAATTTCATATTATATGGAAATTAATTTTGGAAAGATCAATTAAAAATTTACGTGACGAAACTAATATTGAAACATTTCTTAGTGTCTTATACAACTCTAAAATTTTTGAATCACAATAAAAATTAAATAATAACATAAATTACGCTTATAATGTCATGAAAATATTGATATTCACGATTTAACATGTCAAAGGGAAGTATATTAACATTGTAGAAGAATATAGGTGCATAACATGGCATGTATCTCAATGAAGGAAAATTTAGGCAAAATTACTTTACCAATTTGGTAACTTTTGTACCAAATACCCCATGAAAGAGAGATAATTAAATGGATATATAAAAACCCATAAATATAATAATAATAAACATATAATAAATTATTGGTCAATATATACATTATACAAAACAAAATATTGGTGAATATGCCATAAGTCTCGCAGAAATAAAAGTGAGACTAGAAATAATCTTTCAACATGAGTAACTTTTAAATCATGATCCCCATAAAATAAAAACATAAATTAAAACATTTAGTAACATTAAATAAACTAAATTCATGATATAAAATTTCATAAGTAATTTTATACACATTTTAGAAGAATATAGGTGCATTACATGACATGTGTCTCAATAAAGGCAAATTTAGACAAAATTATATTATCAATATGGTAACTTTTTTACCACAAACCTCATGAAATAGAGATAAAAAATGGATATTTACATACCCATAAATTTTTTAATAAAAATAATTGAATATATTTATGGTCAGTATATAAATCAATCAAAAAAACAAGTGGTTAATCTTGCATATGTCTCAAGGAAATAAAAGTGAGACTAGAAATCCCCTTACTTCATGAGTAACTTTTAAATCATGATCCCCATTAAATAATAACATAAATTAAAAAATTTAATTTCATAAATAAATTAAATTAATTATATAACATGTCATAGGGAATTATATACACATTTTAGAAGCATATAGGTGCAAAACATGACATGTGTCTCAATGAAGGAAAATTGAGTCAAAATTACTTTACCGATTTAGTAACTTTTGAACCAAAACCCCCATGAAAGAGAGAAACTAAAATCAATATTTAATAACCATACATTTATGAATATGATATACATAATAAATTAATGAAAATTATATTCACCACACAAAATAAATGAGTTATGAATATGGAAAAATTCTCCCAGAAACAAAAGTGAAAGTAGAAACCCCCTTACTACATGAGTACCTTTTAAATCATGATCCCCCTGAAAGAGTAATATAAATTAAAACTTTTAATATAATTAAATAAATTAATTTCATTATATAATATTTTTTAGGTTAGTATATACCCTAAAAACAAAATTAAGGGGTGAATATAACATTTATCTCACAGAAATAAAAGTGAGTCAAGAAAACTCTTACCTTGAGTCTTGACATTATTTTTACATAATAAAAACTCCAGTATAATAAATATAAGTTTATTATAAATATATTAAGGAACCATATTTTATAATTAACACCATTTATGATTTTATTATGACTTGATATTATCCTTTTATTGACAATTCTATATTAATGTTATCTTTTGGGTAATAACTGCTTTGTTTTTTTCTTATATGTTTTTACTTTTTATTCATGATCCACCTAATTATATATTTATTTACTTATTTAAATAATGAGAAAAATGATATAAATATCATATATATTCAGTATATAATTATTTATAATATTCTATAAAATATATAAATAGAAAATTATATACACCGTTCATGGAGACGTAGGCCATACATACACATAAACGTTGTTTCCATTTTCATGGTGTATTGAATGAAATTAAATTAATTAAAATATTTATATATATATATAATAAAATTAAATTATTATTATTATTTAATTTTTATTATATATGTATACTCATCCTTAATACATTCCATGGAAAATGTGAACGAATGACATCACTTTGGGGAGGCGGTAGTCTACACATTCACAAACAAAGTTATCTTCTGTAAAAAAATGGAAATCATTAATGTATGTGTGATATAAAAATTGAAAAAGTATTAAGATAAAATAAATATTATATATATAATATAAAAATTTAGTGTCCATCATAATTCCCTTCAATGAGAGGTTATAATGAAAAAATTAATAACATCGTTTTGCGATGTGGTAGTTCGCCGTACACGAATGGTAAGTTCATTAGAACAACTGATGGAAGTGTTTATAGGTGTAGGTATAACAATTATAATAAAAAAATCCCAATATATTATGAATAAAAAATTTATTATATAATCATTAAATAATAATAATTTAATGTATGGAGAATGAAATAAAACTTAAATGGATGTTGAATAATGTTACCATTTATTGGGTAACTCCTTTTGGTCTGCACTAAAGGATTTATTTGGATGGATTTATTCCCAAAGTGAGAACTATAGGGTAATATGATGTATTTTTGGAGCTAATTTGGGTAGGTTCTAGTTGAGACAATGTGGCCGGAATGGTTTGAGGAAGGGGAAGATTTAATGCCTTTTTAAAGAGGGGTGGGATTATTTTAATTACAAAAAGGAAAACATCATTGATAGATATACCATAGCTCATGTACTTAAAAAATGATAATTTAGTGGATTAAAGGGGATTAAGGGTCCATTTAAACCTCTAAAACACAAAAATAAGTGTAATTTTATAATTATATTCCTTAACTTCTATGTTTCTCCACTTTTATCATTTTGGTTTTAATTAAGGCAACTAGTTTTCTAACCTAAGTAATTCAAACATTAAGAATGCATTAAAGTTATATTTATTAGAAAATATATACTAACTAAATTATAAATATGATATATAATTTACAAAAATCAAATCCCATGTGTATTGGTAATTAATTCTAAAATAAGCGCATGTAAAGCACAAAAACACTGTTTAACTTGAGCTATGCAAACAATATTGTTTCTATTTAATGGTCAATATGTTAATTATAAAAGATAAATTGGTCCACCATTAGACCATATTATATATTTTTTAACATTTATAAATCATTTTTAAGAATATATATTTTTTTAATATTAATAATTTTTATAAAATATCATTTATTGTAGAATAACATTAATGTCAATTTTGACATTATTTATTTAATTCTGATTTAAAAATATCAAAACATTTTCAGAATGTAAATATATTAAGCTAACATCTATGTAACCTGATATATTCATCTAAATAAACAATGGAACACAGTATTTAATTAAATTTGCTTAACTTATAATGTATTTAGTATTAATTAGTTTATTTATTTATTAACTAAATAATCCTTGCGTTATCATTTGTTAATAATTTAATGTAATTAAATCATACATAAAAATTAATGTTAAATTACCATGATAATAAAACTAAATTAACATTCAAAATAATTTTTATAACCAAAACTATGTATCTTATTCCATATTCTAATGCTTTCTAAAAGACAAAGGTAGGGAATGTTCTTCTTTTATCTTTTTCCTTACTTAACTTATTATATAAGTCAATTTCATGGAATAGTATCCAAATAACTGATAAAACTATATACAACAGATAATATGGTCCAAATATTGGCTTCCAAATCCTTTTGAAATAATTTCTAGGTCATTTTGGCCCTTAAGTTTAATGTTTAGCCTCTTGTTAAGCTTAATTTTACCTTAATCACTATTATTAATTTTAATTACATCCACTATTATGTTTGGTAAAAACTAATTTAATATTATTAGACTAAAAGTATTATAATTATTAAAACCTTTTATGTATTTTCAAATTCAATTCATAGAATTGGAAAAATTAAATTTTAAACTAATCTCCCAGACATGGAGAGAAAGCAAGTTTTTAATGTGGAAATGTTCAAAAGTTCAATACATTTTTATAAATAAACATTAAATAAAAGTGATTACAATGACCTAAATTGGGTTAATTGATGTATAATTTATATATTTTGACTTTAAAAACTAATTTAAAATATAATTTAACATTAATTATTTTTAAAATGATAATCTAATTTGTAAATAAAATTTAGTATTTTGAACTATTAATTAAAAAATAAATCTTCTTAGAAAAATAAAAAATAATAATCCTAATATAATTTTTGACATTATGAATTAAAAAATGATTTATATTTTGAAAAATAAATTTAATAAAATTATCAAAATTTATTTTTAAAATAAGTGCGCCACTAAAAGGCTTTAAAACATGATCTATTGTGTAATGCAAGCTAACTCAGTGTTCTGTGTACCAAAAGTTTATCTTGGTGTAGCATATAAAAAGAATCTTATCATGGTGTAGGTTAGAAATAAATAATAATGTAGTTCTTTCATACAACACAAGTTATATTTAGTGTTTTGAGAAATTGAAAATATCAAAATGTTTAAATTAATTAAAAAAATATTTGACAAAATCTCGAGGTGTTAGAAAACCACATTCCAAAACCACTTTTAAAAACAATTTTAGAAACAATACCAACCATAAATAAAAAATGATCAATAATATCAGGAACATTACCTCATTGAAAGGATACACAACATATATGAAATTTGGCACCATTAACAAAAATCATATGGAGATATGACAAACATGAATTGAGAATACCCTATAAGAACCACCCATCAAAGATCAAGTGTCACACATTACACCCTAGTCTCTATAGTGAGATGTTACTTACAATATTATAACAAAAAACCAAAAAATGGCTTAAATTTTGTCCGAAAATAACCAAAACCACTAGACAAGCTCACACCATTATCTTTAGAAAGACACATATCATTTAAGTAAATATAAATGTTTAACACTCAACCAATCCAAGAATTTCAAAATAATTGGACTACATAAAAACACATATATCAAACCCGAAGTAAACCAATCACCATTAATGTTTAAGGCCATACCATGCTAATAATCGCACTTTATAAGCCTTACAAAGCCAAAACCCTATGTTAGAACCATCTTGAACCATAAATCCTACATACATATCGAATTAGGGTTCCAGTGAGAATAAAAAACCTTGGAGAAATGGTAAGGTAAGGAAAGAAAAAGGGAATAAAGGGGGAGAGAGACAAATTATCTTGTAAACCTCTTTAAAATTATGAAAAATGAGTCAATAATCAAAGGGAGAAGAAGGGGGAGCACCCCTAGGGATCCAAGGTGTTGATCGAATGAATGGGTGGGAAGAGGGAGGAGAAACTCTTACAAATATATGATGGAATAAGAGAAATTCCACCAATAAATGAAAATTTGGAATATCATAGAATTAGTCCACATGGTTTGGTAAACTATGTTCTATCTATGAAGTTGGAACATGACAAGGACTGGGAAGGTGCATGGTTTGGCCATACAGTTTACTAAACCATGCACCAACTATACAGAACACCTGCATATCCACTGTAATACCCCTAACGTGTTTTTTTACAAAATTTCTCCTAATCATGCACAAGCCCTGAGACTCCCAAAAACATCCAAATTTTCAAAATCAAAAATAAAAAATACTCAAAAGATAAAATTGACATAAAATTAAATAAAATACATATTTAAAGAGTTAAATGGGATGTTATAACCTATTCAGTAGACATATCATATTAAAAATACCCTTTAAACATAATCTAACTATCTTCTACATACATTCACATTTAGTATTGTCCCATAAAATAAGAGAAACCATGAAGTTATAAAATTAAATGACCCTCATGCTGATATATGATGAACTCGTTCCCAAGTGTCATAAACTGTATGGAAACAACACCGCCCCTATCCAACTCATAGTATTAAAGTCCATCTTAATTAGTATGTGGCATGACTATCATAATCTTGAGCATGACCTACATGTAGGTATGTGCATCATATATTTATGGTATAGCATTATATAGGGATAATTTTCTAGAAAGTGGCATGATCCTCATGCTAAATTGGCATAGTTCACAGAAAAAGTCATAAAATACATTATCTCTTCTTATATAAAATTTTCAATCATCACAATTATTCATGCATAAAATCACCATATGAGACAAAAAATTACTAATATGATAATCATAAACAAATAACACTACCAAATTCATTATAAAAACATTTCATCATATTTCCCTTTCTGTAGATTTTCACAAATTCAATCTCATAAAACTAAAATTTCCTTGTTAATTCACAACACTTCATTAGATTTTAATTTTCCATATTCATTGAATAGTTCCAATAATTATCATCATTATTTTCCCACCATTTATAATTACCTCCCTTAATCCACCAAACCTCAATTTCCTAATCATTTCACTTAATCAAATTGAATAAATTTCCCATAAATTATTTTTTTTAATTTTACAATATACTCTTTGTATTAGATTATTATAAATTATCCAAACTTCAAATAATAAAAAATCATGACAAATTCACATAGAATAACAGTATATGAAAATATAGAGCCACCTACCTCAATTTCACAATGATCACTGATTTCTAATCATTATCCTTCATTTATTTACTATAATATTTTATACCATCCTTTGATCTTATATAACAACTCAATTCCAATGGGTTATCATTTAAAAAAAGAAATTGAGAATATAGAAATTTTCCTGATGGAAAGGTAAATCCCACGATAGAGTTAAAATTTGTTATCATGAGTCATTCCATTATCTCAAAATATACATCCAACACTTTCATATTTTTATCATATATCAATGGCACCAATATATCTCACACTATTTATTTATAAAAATGATCTAATTAAATGAAATAAATAAATAACCCTATATTCTTAAAGTTCAATATTAACCAAAAATTCCCTCCGTAACTAAATATTACCAAAATTCCATCTAAGGATATAAATTACATCCAAAATAGAATGACATGTTTACATTTTCATTATGATACCATAAAATTTTTAATTTACCCATTTATAGTAAAAGTTAATAAAATAATCTCTAGAATATCACAAGCACATATACATTAATTTTTGTGGTCTCTATATTACACAGCATGTTAAAAACATTTCATCATAAAAAAGATTAAACCATAATCTTAAAGAGAAAATAACCTCTTAAAAATTCTCATTACTTATTGTTTTATCATTATAATTACATTTCATATAAAAGTATAATAAGAAAAACTTAAAATAGTCTAGGATATTGCACCATAATATATGTTTCCATTTTTCAATTTATTTCCTCTCTACCACCATGATTCTAAAAATTTTTCATTAAAGGAATAATTAATCCAAGCCGAAAATTAACTTTTAGATCCAATATATCCAATAGATACTCAACAAAAGTCATATCCATCTAAATATCAACATCACACAAATCAATCACATGTGAAGAATCATGATAATGATTTCAAATATGGGACACAATGAATACATCATGAATCATCTATAACTATGGAGGTATTGCAAACAGATAATATACCTCTCAAAACTGCTCCAAAACCTCAAAAAACCAATATACCACGGTTATAACTTACTTCGCTTACCAAAATATTATTTTCCATGATGAGATGAAACTCATAAGAATACACGATATCTAACTGAAAACTCTAACATTATCCTTATTCATTATGTGTAGGATTTATATATACCATGGGAATTACTCATGAGATACCAAATAAAACAAATGCATTTATTTATGTATTATAATATCTCCGACCCATTGAAACATACAATACCAATCTCAACCCAACATTTTGGTGAATGACACAATCTACCATACACAGCCTCATAAACTTCCATAACAATTGGGGCATGATAAGTATTATTATATGAAAGCTAAACCAATGGTAAATGATCCACCCATGATCCTTTGAAATCTAAAAATACATGCCCTCAACATATCCTCTGATGCCTGTATCATTTGCGCTGTTTTTACATTATTTTAGGAATGAACCTCATTTTTAAAGCATAATTGAGTACCACAAGAATATTATAATCTTCTCTATGTCGATGATGTAATCCAAGGATTATTATATAAAATAATTTTCTTTTGAAATCTTTGATTATTCATTAGGTCCACCACATAAATTTTCACCAAACAATATATCGAGATCAATTCCTTGAATAGTAATACATGAGATGTCTTTCTCAATCAATCCATAACAACCGATATACCATCAAACCTTCTATGATTATAATGTGTTCCCATAAAAAGATTCATGGGTATATACTCCCACTTCCCCTAAGGAATATTTAAGGGATGAAATAAAATTTCAATATATTTATGTTCAATGCTCATCTGATGAAATATAAGACACTAAGATACAAACTATTCCACTAACTTCTTCATCCTATCTCACTAATACTGATTCGTTAAATCATGGTATATCTTTGTGATACTCAAATGTAAGACTATTTATGAACAATGGAAGTCATGTAAAATTCCTTCCCATATAATCTACGAAATATAAATCTTCCCATAGAGTAATACCTGATGTTCTTTATCCTTATTCCAACCGTATTGAACATCATCATCAACTATACAATCTCTCCACACTTCTACTTTGGGTCCTCCTAACCTAGACTCCCCCACCCGCCGCACCAACGAGGATATTACCACAATATAATAAAGACATGAATTTTCATTAATCTCACAAATACAATGGTGTAAAGATGATAATAACATTATTTATTTCCATTCCTCACTCAAATAGTACACAACATCACCATATTACCTCCAAGTCAAATTGTCAGCTACCACATAACCTTTCCTAGGGGTATATGTAATCTCAATGTCATAATTGTAGAGAAATTATACCAATATTATCTATCATAAATCAAAATACTATTGGGGAATGATATATCATCAACTCTTATGATATATTGAACTGACTCGGGTACCATCAAAACTAGCACCTGACCCAATCCACCTCATACCTGAAGGGTGTTACTGATCCCCATGTGCTGCCGACAAGCACCCTGGCATCGTACAAAAATCCATAGGGCACAATTTCACTAAACCTATATAAAAGCATGGAGTATATAAACACAAGAAAAAAGGATACAAGGGATGTTTAATTAATATATTTCATAACTATACGAAGACACTATAAACCAAACAACTATTAAAGAAGTCAAAACTCTAATGGAAAATCCCCAATGAAAAAGACCAGAACCAAACAGGAACTCCATGTGATGGCATGGATGAACTCCCACCATATCACCACCAGCAAACCAACTCGGCTAACATGAAACCTCACCACCTCATTGTAGTGCCTTACCTTTTTCTTGCAATTAAGACATACAATGGTCTACACACCATTGAATATGTGCAAAGCGTTTTAGATAATAGGCTCAATGGGATCCCACCCAGGCGTTTTATAACAAGTCTCTGTATAAAAATTCATTTACTGTCATTTTTAATAAAACATGGCATGATTAGTAAAGTGGTTTTATTGAAAGCATGGAAAACATTTCCATTTTATCACAGTTCTTAAACAAAAGTTGGTATATCAATTTCATTTAACATTTTTTTATCATTTTTACATAAGCATATACATTTATATCAAGTCAAAAACTAAAATTCCAAGAAAAAATAGATCATAGGTATTAGCACCAAGGATCAATATAGGTCAGACTAGCAGACTACTCGTACCAAAATCAATCAAGTGCACAATCTGGTTTCTAGAACATAAGCCTATGAATAAGACGAATACCCCAGTAGTAAACCCCCCAAAAATGTTATTATCTGTCACTTATAGCAGCGAGCCCAGGAAATAATAGAAATCCCTAGGAGAAAACCTCCAGATAATCACAAATGAATGGATGATGATCTCAAGATAAACTTTCCACCTGTATACCCGAGGAAACCCATGTGATCATTTTCACAATTCATTTCAATTATTTGAACACCATTTTAAAAAAAATTAACAAATCCATTTTAATTCATTGAAAATACCCCATTTCTTTCCATTTATCAAAATCCCAGGAATTACCATTTTTCTTTTAAAAACTATTTTCAACAAATAGAAAATAATCATTCAAATTCCTTTTATAAATCAATTTATAAAAACAAAACAATAAGGTTAATCAACATAAGATTGAGATGGAACCACCTACTTCGAAAATCGGATCACACACACCTATAATGGGATCAACCAACAAAAAAACCCAAAAACATCAAATAAGGCCCTAGAATCCAATCCAAACATCTCAAAAGCATTCCAATTAGGATAGAGGGTTGGAAAAGAAGAGTAAATAGCACATTCTTAAATAATGAATTCCCTCCCCACCACGACTAACAAATGAATTACCTCTAAAATGAGATCACACAATAGATCTAGAAGAAGACATGAAGAAGCACAAATTTAGACCAATGAATTTGATAACCCAATCCCAAGGGTGCTACCACGATCAATTAAAAGGAATAAGTAGAAAGGTTCACTTACCCAAAGAGAAGAACCAATACTATAATAGAGATAAAATGTTGAACATATCAAATTAGAAGGAGTGGAGTCTTCCAAGATCACCTAGTAATTTCACTAGGTCACGGGTAATGAATTTTAGAGAAAAGAACAAAATGAAAAATAGACACACGTTTATTTTAAAAATTGTATGTTGGCTATTACCCAACGTGTAACTGCCAAAGACTCATATATTCCTAAAAACCCATCAAATCAGATTAAAAGTCAGACCTCTTATTACCTCAGAACAAGTATGAGAAATTCCTATCATGTAGCCTTTCATAACATTATTCCTTTCATGACTTGCTTCCAGCAACTCTTAGATGTCGGGTAACCTAGTTACACAACATGACATCCTCCTGTAACTTGCAGAAAAATCCAGTTAAAGATGAGAGTCCAAAAATCATTGACTTCAGCCTTATAGGTATCCTCCCAATTCATTATCAGCCCTATACAGACAATGAAAAAGGGAAAAATTCAATATGGTTACAGACATACATGATAGATCGGTAATGGGATGCTACAAAATCCCCACCATAAAAGACTTTATATCTATGGGTAGACATGTGGAAGATCAAATCCATGAAAAAAGATGAGGCCACTACCCCCTCATCAATGAATGGAATTCCCATGTCCAGAGAATCTGATCTGTGCTTCTATAGTACTCCGACCAATGGAATTGACCTCCCATTCAAGACATTCAATTGAGAGTCAATTATATCAAATAGTTTCTCATAAACATAAACATGTGACTCTAACTCAATTTCATCCCAACTCAGAATGTTAGCTGGACTAGGATGATACACCCTGAGATGAGATATGTGGAAAAAATCATGAATACCTATCAACTGAACCAGAAATGATAACAAATAAGAAACCTACCTAATCATATTAGTATAATCAAATGGTATAACATATATTAGATCCAAATTTCCTTATTTTCCATGTCGACAATGATAGAAAAGTGGAGAAATTTTGATGGAAAACTACTCACCAATGTAAAACTCCAAAGGACACTGTCGCCGATCTTCATACAATTTTTGTTGAATTTTGGATGTAACGAGGTGTCGATGCACATTCTGAATCATCACTAACATCTCTAGTACCAAACATTATCCAACTAATGATACTTCACCCACCTTCTCCAAACAAAGAGGTGATCTGAAAGGTTGATTGTACAATACCTTAGAGGGATCCATTATTATTTACAACTAATAACTACTATTGTAAACAAACTCAACCCATCCTAGATGGCTATCCGATGGTCTTCCAAAATCAAAGACAGTGGAAGGAAGCATATTATCCTAGATCTTAATCACACACTCTATCTAACCATCTATCTATGGACAGTAAGTAGTGTTCGACTTGACCTGAGTTCCCATTTCATCTTGGAAACTTATCCAGAACCTTAAGTTAAACCTAGGATTCCTAACCGAAACAATGGTTGAAAGACTCCAATGTAACCTTACAATATCTAGCACATAAATCATACCTAGATCATCAACCTTAGTCACATCCTTGATTAGAATGAAATTAGTATACTTCGTTATTCGATCAACTATTACCCAGATATAATTTTTCCCTTAGAGAGTCAATGGTAATCCAATAGCAATATCCATCGATACCTCATTCCATTTCTAGACCGATACCAGAAGAGGATGAAGCAAACCAGAGGTTTTCATGTGCATTACCTTTTTCCATTGGAAGGTGTAATTGTGAGACACATAATCTGCAATGTCATGCTTCAAACTCAGCCACCAGAATCATCATCTCACGTCATAATACATCTTCATAGTTCCTAGATGGATGGAACACCAATATCCATGACAATTAAACAAGAATAAACTCCACACAGATTATGGGATGACAACCCATGTAACATCCCACACCATCCCATTAGCTTGAGAGAACAGATGAATGCTACTTGACCTTATGCGACATTCCTAAGGTAAAAAGGATGGAAATAAATGCTGAGGTCTTCAAGAATATTTGGGAAATGATTTTACCTCAAAAGGAAACAACCAAATAAAAACTTATAACAACCAAAACAATATGATGCATATCAATAGTGTTTTGAACTCAACCAAACCCAAGGACCAACACAACCACTATAAAAATACATAACCAGGGTACTAAAAGGAAGACTAAAAAACAAAAACCAAGGAGATATGACACAACTACACAGCTCCAAGGAAATCTCTAAGCTCCAAGCACCAAAAAATCATCCAATCATCATGAAGAGATGCTAACAAAATGAGATTTTTTACCCTTATATTTGTCCAAAAAACAATATATGTAATATTCCAAAATTTCCAAATAAGGGGGTGAGTAAAAATACTCAGTAGGTTTTACAAAAATGAATTCCCCACACACACCACTTGGATAAACTGTTATCACATTAATATAAACATTTTATATAAAACAACAAATAGTGAAACAAGTACCAACAAGACAAACAAACCCTTATCAAGCCATATCATCAAATTCCACAAAAATAAAGGAAATCCAACAAAGAAGCTATAATCCATTTTCCCTTTTGAGTTAGCAAAAAAATTTCTATCTTTCTTAATAACACATAGCAATCATAACCATAAAGCCTCACACATCCAAACTGGTACAACCAAAGTTCAACTTCTTGTCCAAACCCATTTAATCCTTTTTCTAATCTAGTGGTACTTCCCATCCACTAGACCTTGATGGTGGTCCTTCCACCCACTACCCATCCCCTTTTTGTAGTGTTACTTCCCACAACATTTCATTATTCCAACATAATCCCATCAAATTTAATCCATGTACCATGCATGCACAGCCATTAATGCCACAACAATATGAAAACAACTATTTCATGACCAAACAACCCTTTAGGAAAATCAATAATTCCAACACAAGCCAAACCACTTCAATAAATCACCAATTTATTAAAAACTCCATTGGGCCATATTTTCTTGCCAAGGTACGTTCAATAAAACATCATTATTATGGGAAACCATTTTTTACAAACTATTTTTGATAAACCATCGAAGACATGATTTTAAAAGACACATTTTAAGATCTAACATCACAATGAAATTCCCCGTAATACCCATTTCCACCAAATACCCCAAATCATCACCAAAAATGGATTCCAACAAGTTTCACAAATCAATATACCAATTAATTTCAATATAAATCAATTAATTTAACACAATGCTTCTAATTTTAGAAAATTGGAGTCGAGAGAGAAGCCACCTAACTTTACGGTTCCGGAGAAATCGTCCCACAAGAGACAACACAAAAAATCCAGGAAAATGCTCCACAAAACCACTCTAGATCACCTTACCTAACATCAAATGGCCCTAAAATAAAAACTTTGGGAACAATAACCTTATATCTACATGAAACCAATCTAGATCTAGAAAATCGGGTTTGAGAGGGAAGATTATATCCTGAGAAAACCATGGAGAAACCAAGAGTGAAGACTTACCTAAGAAGAACTGCCTTCAAACCACCAAGAAACCCCTTCTATTGGCTTCTAAAATGGGTGGGAGAGCCTCTCTAACCCCTGAAAACCAAAAATCCCATATAGGGATTGTATGCGAGGAAGAATGAATTAGATAAGGAATATCATGAGTGCTCTTGCATAGAAAGAACCCATTTTTATTTCCACAAATGATTAGCTCACACAGATAAGGAAAACTGTGCGCTAATTGTGCTGATTCTACTACCTCGAAGGTGACCCCACACAAACTCCTCTCACAGTTGGACAAAACATACACAAACCATGAGAAACCCACTATCTCATGTTCCATGGTTACCTGGGAAATATGCATGGTTTCCCCTAACCGTGCTCAAACCGTTCAACCCTTAAAAATGTTCCAAAATTCCTCAAAACCCATACAAATACTCTAAAACACCACTCAAAATCTTTAAAAAAATAAAAATAGATAAACTAGGGTTATATAACTAAAATTAGGGGTGATAAATTCTCACCACCATTTTATGTTATGTCCCTGGAAAGTAATGAACCATCGCTTTTCGGGAAGAGTTCAGACCACTACTCGACCATCTATTTCTGCTGCTCCCAAGTCTCCTCCTGAATCTCACCATGCTACCACAAAACCCAAACTAAACTAATGATTTTACCATGAAATAATTTCTCTTGTCTATCCAAAATCTAAACTGTCATGTTTACTAAGTAAGTATCCGGTTCTAACTCAACATGGTCCCAACGAATCACATGTTCATGATCCAGATGATACTTTTTCATCTGCCATACATGAAAAACATTGTGCACTGTACTAAACCATGGTGTAAAATCCAACCAATAATCCACCTCTCCAACCCGCTCAAGTATCTCAAAAAGAATAATATACCTCAAAGCTAACTTTACATGTTTTCCAAACTGAAGATGTCTATGTCTAGGAGAGGTTTTAAAAAACATGTAATCCCCCACCTCGTATGAAAACGCCATCAACGATGGTCCACATAAAATTTCTGACAAATCTGACCCATATCCATTCATTTCCTGATTAACTTGATCTTGTCCATAGTCTCTTGGACAAGACTCAATACCAGCATAAAAGTCTCACCCATTTCTACCCAAACATAGTGGAGAATAACACAGACAACTATACAATGCTTCAAATAGATCCATATGTATCAAGGCCTGATAACAGTTATTCTACAAAAACTATAATAATAGTAAGAGACACTCTCATGAGCCACCAAAATCCATCACACAAGCCTGAAAAAATATCTTCCATAGTTTTAATCATTCTCTCTGATTTTTTATCCATCTGAGGATGATACACCATACTCTTGGTCAGTTGAGTCTCAAGGGATTGTTGTAATGATTTCAAGAAATGATATGTGAACCTCGGATCCCTATCTGATACAATCAAAATTGGAACACCGTACATCATCACCATCTCTCAGATATAAATTTTGAACAGATCCTCCACAGTATGAGATCCACAAATAGGGATAAAATGGGATGACTTTGTGAGCCTATCCACTATCAACCAATTGTCATCGTTCATTATAACCATTCTTTGGAGACCTGTAACAAAATCCATCACTATATCCTACCATTAATATACTGGGATAGGGAAAGACAGTATCATAACTGTTAGCCACTGATGCTCTACCTAGACTTGCCTATTAGTTAAGCATCTCGATACAAACTCAGCCGCTTTCCTTTTCATACCGGCCCACCAAAACTACACTTTTATCAATTTATAAATATTTCAAATTCCAATTTAGAAAACCAATATGGAATGATGATGAACCCCTAATAATTTCTTTATAATAAGCTACTGGTATAACCATCGAATTCTGAAAACACAAAACTGAATGCCCATTCAGTTCCCAGCTCTCAATGGTCTCCCAAACATTGAGTTTGATCCTCATCACCATACACTCAGAATCTGACACATGTGCCTCTTTATCCAAACCCACCAATTTAGGAATCAATGATAATGGAAATAAAACGATTATGTCCCCTTGGTCCTCATATTCCAACCACATGTCGGTTATGACAAACATCAACTGCCACTGAACTGAAGCCTATTTCACCACTTGAGCATACAAATTGAAACATAATGCATCATCTGCTGAATTTATTTTACCCACTGTGTACATCAAGTCGAAATCAAACCTTTTTAGATACTATATCCATCGCCTTTTCCTCATGTTCAAATCTCTTTGTGATAAAATATGCTTCAAACTCTTATGATCAGTTAACACTGTGAATTTATCACTGAAGAGATTATGACGCCACATTTTCAAAGCATGAACCACAACCTCTAACTCCAAATCATGTGGTGGGTAGTTCTAATCATTAATCCTAAACTTCCATGAGCTATAAAAAACCACATGGACCCATTGCATGAGAACACACCCCAACCCTAATCCTGATGCATCATAGTACACCACGTACCCTTTCCCTGGTTATGAAAAAACAAATATTGGTGCTGATGTACGGCGACACTTGAGATCTTCAAAATATTTTTGACACTTCCCATCTAATAAAAATGGAATAATATTCCTTGTCAAAGCTAATATTGTTGAGTCCAGTCATGAAAAATTACAAAAAAAACATCGGTAATAGCCTGTAAACCAAGGAACATCTGTATATCGAAAACATTCTATGGAAGTTTCCATGAGACAAAAAACTCTATCTTTTATGTGTCAGCTGAAACATCATTCATATAAATATCATGGCCCATAAAATGTACCTCTTATATCCAGAAGTCACACTTTGACAATTTTACATACAACTGGTGATCTCTCATGATCCCCAGTACCATCACCATGTATTTCTCATGCTCTCCCCTTATTCTGGAATACACTAACATATCATCCATGAATACCACCACAAATGAATCTAGATATCTCTGAAATATCTGATTAATAAACTCCATAAACAGTATCAGTGAATTAATCAAACCAAAGGGCATAACCACATTATCATAATGGCTATATCAACTTCTGAATGATGTTTTCCGAATATCCTTCTTTTGCACCATCAACTGATGATATCCCAAATGTTATTCAATCTTAAAGAACCATTGATCTACCCTCAACTATTTTAATCAATCATCAATGCCTGGGAGTGGATATTGTTTCTTAATCATCACTTGATTAATATTACAATAATCCATACATACCCGAAGTGTTACATCTGTCTTTTTAACAAAAAATACTAGCACTGCCCTTGTAGTTGTGCTACGTTGGATGAATCCTTTATTTTATAACTCTTCCAGATGTACTTTCAATTACCTACATTCGTCTGGTGCCATTCGGTAAGATGAGAGTGAGATAGGGCTGGTCCCTAGAAAGGGATCAATCATAAACTCCACTTATCTCACTAGTGGCATCCCTGAGAATTCTTTGGGGCAGTCATCCAGAAACTAATCAACAACTGTTGAAAATATTTTTTTCTCACCTCCTTCCATTGATTCCAATGACAATGCGTCCAACTGATACAATACAGTGCCAACAGCTGGTGCCGATAAAACCGCAGTACCCATTCTATCATTCTTATCCCCTCTAAAGAGATGTTCAACACCATCATCCATTATAAAACCAACCATTCAGGCATAATAGTCGATGTGGGACATAAAAATTTCCAACCAATCCATTCCTAAGATTATATCATAAACATCCATCTCAAGAACTAAGAAATAATACATCAACTCAACCCTGTCCACCACTCTACAAAATTCCCTACACATGAAGGCTCAACACTCTCTTTGACCCATGGGAGTTTGATGTTTTAAAATAGAAGGCATCATTTATACACATAAACCCAACAAACCAACAACAAGAGAAGAAATAAAAGTTTGAGAAACACTCATATCAAACAATTCTTGCATCATGGTATAATTTAAAAGAATCATACCTTGTACCATGGATGGCCTCGAATGATTATACACCACAACCTATTTGGATCTAATAGATGCTTACATGCCACACTCTGCTCTTTGTTACTCTGATAAAACTACCCCTGCTGAGGAGTCATGGTATTCTCAGAATCACCTGACTAACTTGGCTCTATTGATGGGGAGTGTTCTTCTTCCCCTGACCTATTGAGGCATAAAATCCCTATGATCCCCACGGAGTGTCACAAACACCTGATCTCATAGGATTATAACAATACCGCGGAAGATTCCCCATATGCTCACAATTATTTCATGCTCAAGGTTTTTTCATACAATCCCACTTGATGTGGCCTATATAGCCACACAAAAAACATCCCACCTTACTCAAAGTCTTCAGAGGAACGTTCACTGATCCTGCTATCAGAATATGAGCCATTCTCCCACCCTGGAAATGAGTGTTCCTATTCCACTTGAATCCCATGTTAGAGTTCCCACTATTTTCAATGGGTACCACCATGCTTCCCAAGCCCATATCCCCAAAGTGACCCCTTTTAGCCACTAATGATCTATTAACCATATCTATATAGTCACTTATACATAGCACCATAATTTTCAAATGAATATCTTTCCTCAATTCTACTTCAAATATTCAAGCCTTTAAAGAAGCAGTAGCTGCCTCCTCGGGTGGAAATCAAACTGTGTTCACGAACGTCGCTTCATATTCCATCACCGACATGTTACCTTGCTTCATGCTAAATAAATCCATTGTGCACTGAATTTTAAATGTATGAGGGAAGATTTGATTACTAAAAAATCTCTCCACACCCTCCCATGTCACTTCTTGGTCCGTTCTAGATTATACATCCAATCCCAACCACTTAAGGGTAATATATTCAAGAATATACATGGATAACATAACATTCAGCTCTACAGGTGTTACCAAGAATTTGAAAATCCTGTTTATCATGTTCAACCATGCTTCTGCCCTTTCAGGCTCCAAATCACCCCTAAATATGGGTGGATCCTACTTTTGAAACTGAACTGCCCGATTCACATGATTTGGATTGACTTCTCTATTCCCACATTCCACATCTTGAAAAACATGAACTATACTCTGTAATAGCTTCTGGTTTACATAAGGTTCAGGTGCAACCGCATTTTCTACAGCCTCCTCTGGTTGGTCTCTACGATGCCTAACCAGTTCCATTTTTATCAATACAAAAACAAAAATAAGTTTTATCCCTTTGAAAGAGAAGTCTTACAATTCCAAATTTAATTACATTATAACAATCACAACTAGGATTTCCACAAGTTCAGATTTTGCATGTTGCACTATTATTTAAAATCCAGCATGTTTTGGAAAATGAACCCATTTTCAAAATACCGCAACCATCCATGTTTCAAATCTATCCATTTTGAAACCTAATTAAAAAATTTCAAGCCCTACACATTCATATCACACTATAAATCATTATACACTAATGGAATATGCATCCTTGTGGGAAGTCATTTATACCATGCATGCCATGATTATTTCATTGGCTACACCCACAATAATGATATTTCCAATGACTATAAGTGTCTCCAAAACAATTATGTAACCAACTACCTAGTAAATTAATGTTTAGTATAAAAGGTTTTTCTACATCCTTTTATTCTATACATTTCATGTTCTGACTATATTACTCCATTCTACCATTTTGACTCAAGGAATATACCAAGAACAAATGTCAATTCCCAGACGAAAAAAATTCCAGGACCCTAGAAGATTGAATTTACATGTTCATCAAGGACCGAACAAGATGATACCACTTGTAACATCCCGCCCCACCCTATTGACTTGAGAGGGTAGAGGAATGATACTTGGCCTTAGATGAAATTCCCATGGAGACAAAGGATGGAAATAAATTCCTAGGGCTTCAAGAAATGTAGGGGAAATATATTCCCCTTAAAAGAAACAACCAACCTAGAAAATCATAACAACCAACACAATATGATGCAAGTCAACAGTGTTTCCAACTAAACAAAACAAAAGGACTAACACAACCACCATAAGAATCCATATTAAATGTACTAAGAATGGAATAAAAAACATAACAAAAGAATCTATGACACAAATCCACATCTCTAAGACAAGATCCATGTTCCATGCACAACAAAACCATCCATGCATCCTGAAGAGCTGCTAGAAAAATGAGATTCTTCACCCTTACCCGTTTCCCAGAAAACAACATCTACAAAAGCAAAAAAGTGCCAAAGAACTGGGTGAGTATAAATACTCAGCAGTCTTTCCCCAAATTAATTCCCTACACAAGGCACTATGATAAACTGTTATCAAATTAATATAAACATTTTATATAAAAAAATAAATAATCATACAATTACTAACATGGAAAACGCACTGATACCAAGACATTTCTCAAAATTCCGCACAAACATGGGAATGAAAAAAAAATCTATAATCCATTTTCCCTTCACGTTAGTAGAAAAATTATATCATGTATAATAACATAGAATAAGAATAACCGTAGAGGCTCAAACAGAAAAACTAGAATCTACCATGGTGGAACATCCCTCCCAAACATGTTTCCTCAATTTTCTAATCTAGTGGTGCTTCCCATCCACTATACCTTGATGGTGGTCCTTCTTCCCACTAACCATCCCCTTTTTATAGTGGTACTTTCCACCACTTCTCATTATTCCAACATAGGCACAAAAATCTTAAGCCAAGTACCTTTCACTCACAACCATTAAAGCCACAAAAATATAAAAACAACTATTTCATGACCAAAAAACCCTTTAGGAATATCATCAATTCCAAAAGAATCCAAACCAATTCAATAAATCACCCATTTATTAAAAACAACACTGGACCATCTTTTCATGCCAAGGCACTTTTAATAAAACATAATTCTATTTAAAAACCATTTTATTCATAAACCATTTTCACTAAACCACCAAGTCATTATTTTAAAAGCCACATTTTATGATCAAACAACATGATAAAATTCCATGAGAATACCCATTTTCCCCCAAATCCCCAAATCATCACCAAAAAGCGTTTACAACAAGATTTACACACCAAAATACCAATTAATTTCAAGAAAAAATAGTTAATTTAACATAATAAATCTAATTTTAGCCATGTGGAGTTGAGAGAGAGTCCACATACCTTTAGGGTTCGGGAAAGATCAACCAACAAGAGACCACACAACAAATCTGGCCAAATGCTACACAGAAACCACTCTAGATCCCATTCCCAGACATAAAAAATCAATAAAATCAACACTTTCTATAGAAACAACCCTAGAACAACATGTAATATGAGATGATCTAGAAAACCAGGAGATAAGGAAGATTTTATCTAGAGAAAATCATGGAGAAACCAAGAGATGACACTTAACTAAGAAGAACTACCTCCAAACAACCAAGAAACCCCATCGATTTTCTTCCAAAATGGGTGGGAGAGAATCTTTAACCGTTAAGAACCAAAAATATTAAGTAGGGTTCTTATGGTAGGAATAATGAGTGAGATAAGGTAAATCTCAAGTGACCACGCATAAAAAAATCCCATTTTTATTTCCACAAGCAGTTAGCTCACATAGTTAGGGAAAACCGTGTGATAACCGTGCATATGCTACTACCTCGAAGGGAACCTCGTATGACCTCATCACATGGTTATAAAAAATTTATGAAAACTATATGAATCCTAATTTCACATGTTGCATGGTCACATAAGAAATCCGTACGGTTTCCCCTAACCGTGCTCAAACCGTGCAACCCTTAAAAATCCTTTAAACATTCTCAAAACCCATCCAAACTCTATAAAACTTCACCCAAAAACTATAAAAACATAAAAATACATAAAAAAGTGTTAAACATCTCAAATTGGGAGTGCTAAAACCCTCATCCCGAAATGGATCATACCATCAAACGTGAGAGACTAACTAGAAATGGTCTCCCCACCTTAATGGCCTTCCTGATTTTTTCTAAACCCATTATCATACTGCTGACTCTACAAAATACACTCTGGATGAGATGATGATAACTAATAACTATTCTGAACCATACCTGAAGCATCATCCTGAGCATCCAGGTGAAAATGAGTTAAAATCCTTTAAAGGATCCCCTCCTCCTTTGAATACATAACAGCCTGCGATGGTACATTCCTACTAAGATTCTCTGCAATGACTTTTCCCTTCCCCATAGTGTAGGCGATATCGAAGTCAAATGTCTGAAATAATTATACACATCATCTATATTATAGATTCAAATATTTATAAGAAAATATATATCTCATACTTTTATTATTAGTAATTATCTTGAACCTCTCTTCAAAAAATAAGTGACACCAACATTTAAGATCATGAAAAACTGATGCTAGTTCTAAATCAGGAGTGGGGTCATTATTATCCTATGGTAAAAGATGGAGAAAGACTTAAGATACTACGCAGTCATCTTTTGTATGCACACATCCCAAACATTCACCAGAATCATCACAAAACCCTACATACCCCTTACCAGTCTTAGGTAAGATTATAGTAGAAGTTGATTTTTGAAGTCATTTTAGTACATCAAAAGAAGAATGAAACTTCACATGTCATGTGAATTTCACTGATTTACTGGTAAGAGTAGTCAAAGGTGATTCCAACTTAGATAAATACTTAACAAACTGTCATTAGTATCTGGAAAGGCCAAGGAAGCTTCGTATCCCAAAGACATTTGGTGGTTCCTTCTTTGACAGGAAAACCTTCATCTTCTATGGATCAACTTATAATTCATATTCATAAATTTCATGTCCTAAAAAATACACATCTTGAATCGATATACTACATTTTCAATGTTTTCTATATAAATGTTGACCTCTTAGAATTTTCAAAACCAAACTCATATGGTTCTCGTGAAAATGCTCATATTTTGAACAGATCAAAATATCATCCACGAACACTAACAAAAAAATGAAACGATATTTAAGGAATATATAATTAATCAAATACATATAAAATATATAAAATTTAATTTGAACAAAAGGAATAATGATATATTAATAATGGCCATACCTACTCCTGAAATCTATCTTCGGTATATCAGACTCCAGAACTCTAAGATGATGATAACCTGACCGAATATCGATATTTGAAAACCACTTTTCTCTCTTTAACTGAAAAAATAATATCATCAACTCAGGGAAAAGGATATTTATTTTTAACTGTTACTTGATTTAATGTTTGATAGTTTGTAAACAACTTAAGTGAACCATATGCTTTCGAGGAAAAGAGAATAGGGGCTACTCAAGGAGAAACACTAGGGATAACAAAACCTTTTTTCAATAGGTCATCAAACAAAATAATGACCTATTTCAACTCCAATGATTCCATATGATAATAAGGTATCGATATTGGCTATGTACTTGGAACCAGGGCTATTGTAAACTCCATCTCTCTCTCTCTCTGGAGGAAGACCATAGAAGTTTTCTGAAAAAACATCAATAAAGTATACAAACACAAATGTGAAGATAAAAAACAGAAGAAAATTCATTGGGATAAATAGAAACAACATACAAAAAAATATTGAGCTCTGGGCTAGAAGGCCCAGATGCCCTAATCTCAGGTCCCACTCCCCCTGAAACACATGAGATCTCCCACAATCAGAAAGAAATTAGACATGATGATGATAAAAATAAACCATATCTTGATGAGTGACTAGCCAATCCATACCCATAATGATGTAAACAATATCCAAATAAATAATAATAAAACCCCAGACCAACTCCGTATCAGAGATTTTTAATGAACAAGAAGGACACCAAAACCCTTGCTCTCTCCTCTTTCCATGAAGTGTCACTAACTACATTACAATGGAAAAATGTTTTGTTGGAATCTTAAGCATATGAACAAAATTTGTAGATATAACCGAGTGGGAGGAACCATAATCAAATAAATAAATCTATAATGAAGATAAAATAATGATAGTACCTCTCACTATTGCGGAACATGCATCGACTTCTGCTAGACACTCATTTACTATGTGGAAGTGATTCACTCTTAAGGTTGTGGCTGGACCCCTATAGTATTTGAATATTTTGACTACATCACATTAGTATTTGGAGACAAAAAACCCTAACCACAATGAGACATAATTATATCCTAAAAATGTTTTATAAATGATTAGTTTGTTCATAGAAATTACACATCTTTTCGAGAATAGGACATGAACATCTTGTGTGTATGACCATGACACACCGATACAAAGTAAGATGTACACTGGTAGCTATACAATACGGTGCAGAGGAGGCTCACTGCTAAGACCCACATCTACCAATCACATAATCATCCTTCAACTTCCTCTTCTTCTCATATGCACCACTGAAGCTTCCACTGGATGGAAGAGAAGAGGTGTAAAAAACAACATTTCATTCCAAATTAATCTCTAACATCATGTCTTTGTCTTCCATATTCCCATAGCTATAATTCTTTATCATAAACACTTATGATCTGATATCCATTCGCAAACCCTTAATGTACTTTTGTTCCATAAACATTTCATTTTTCACCATGTTTAGAGGTAAGTGGAAAAGCATAGAAAATTGATTGGTGTATGGAGACATTGAAGGCTCTCCCTAATTAAATGATAGAAACTCCAGGGACATATCCATCATCAGGGACTCTGGGAAAAATTTCTAGAATAATAGTGTTTTGAAACCCTTCCAACTCTGGTCCATGTGTCTATCATTTTAGACTATCGAATCCCAAAATTTATTACCATAATCCCAGAGCTTTAATGATCCAAAATTCAACTTAATAATATATGGAGTCTCTAGGAATTCAATGATTTGATCAATATTGTCCATATAGTCCTCTTATTCTTGAGGATCATTTATTCCTTTAATGGATGGTAGATTCTTACATAAGAATTCTCGGGACCAATCTCTCTCTCCTCTAGCTCCTGGATGTACCTCAAAAACCGTATTATGAAATTGTGGCACATCCCGATCAAAAGAAAAACTTCATGTATGACAATATTTATGAGATTATGATCTACTAGTAGATTTCCTTGTTGATAATTAGCTACACCATCCTGATAAAATCATGGAAGATGTCTCGGATGCATACTTCTGCACAAAAAAAATAGAAGGGACGATTAGACAACAAGGTAAATATTACTTTAAACCAGAAAAATTATAAGAAGAAACTGATATTAAAAACAAAAACCCAAAAATAGAGACACATATAACAAAATACCATGGAATCTTGAGTCTCTACAAGACAAGATCGATATAGGAACTTTACGCAACATACCTCTCATGTCTTGACAATCATATCCCCATTCTAACAGATGTCCCCAGACAATAAATATTTGGTAATACCTCCTTTGATATCACTTTATAATGAAATAACCTGGGTTACCCTCAAAACTGATAGTAGACCTGATCTGCTACATACCCGAAGGGTGTTCCAGATCCCCACAGGTTGGCGATAAGAACCCAATCACAAAACAACAATCTAGAGGGAACTACTTCACCCAATCTGTACAGAAACATGAAATATATACACACAAAAGAGAAAGGGACATCAAATTTTTAAGAAATATATTAAACAATCATAATTAGCAAAAAGAAATGAAACAATTGTAAAAGAAGTAAAAACTTGATGGGACATGCCCAATAGAAAAGGACAAAAATCAAACATCTACTCCATGTGATGATGTGGATGAAATCCCATAATCTCACCACCATCTACTGAACCCACCTGACACAAAACCTCACCACCTCACTATGGCGCCTTTCATTTTCTTACAATGGATGAAATAAAAAGGTCTACACACAACTGAAGAGGAGCGCATGGTATGATCGAAGAAGATCAATAGGATCCCTCCCATGTGTTCCATAAAAAGACTCTGTATAAAAATTCTTGTATGTTAATTTTTAATAAAACATAGAATGATAAGCAGTATAGTAGTTTTATAGAAATCATGGAAAAAATTTACATTTTATCACAATTCTAAAAAAAAGTATGTCAATTTTAAAGAAAATTTTCCATATAATTTTTTACAAGGATAAACCTGAATATCAAGGCTAATACAAAAATCCAAGAAAAACAATATAGAAGAACACATATTAGAACCAAGGATCACTATAGGCCAAACTAGCTCACTACTCACACCATAATCAATCATCTAAAAAATCGGGTTCCTAGAAAATAGGCCTAGGAAGTAGAGGAATACCCTATAAGTAACCCCCCCAAATGTAAATACTAGTATCCTAGAACAATGGCCTTATAAAAAAGAGGAACGCCCCATGAGAAAACCTAAAAATAATCACAAACAAATGGATGATGACTTCAAGCTAAACCTTCCACCTCAGTACCAAAGGTAACCCTTGTGGTCATTTTATTAATTCTTTCCAATGCTTGGAAAAAAAATTCAATACCATTTTAGAAATAAATTTCAATTCTTTGAAAATACCCCTTTTCATTCCATTGAATAACAACCAGGGAAAAATTGTTTTTCATTGAAAACTATTTTCATCACACACAAAAAAATAATGCAATTTCTTTTTATAAATCAATTTATAAAACAAGAACAATAATGTTCATCGACATAGGCTATAGACAGAACAACCTACCTCAAAACATAGGTCACACATGCTCACAATAGGATCCACCAACAACAAAAATCCAACAACGACAAAAAAGCCCCTTGAATCCAATCCACAATTCTCAAAATTGTTCCAATTGGGAAAGAGGGTCGGCAGAGAAGAGGAAATGCCACATACCTAAAGAATTAACACTTGTCGCACAACAAAAAACAAAGGAACGACCTTTAAAATGATATCACACTATGTATCTATAAGAATACTTGATGAAGAACCAATTTGGTCCAATAAATTTGAAAACACAATCCTAAGGGGGCTACCATGATCAATGGCAGAGAAGAAGCAGAAAGGTCGCTTACCCAGAGAGATGTACCACAATTGCGATGAAGATCCAATGCTGAATAGATTAACCTAGAAGAAGAAGAGTCTCTCAAAATCACCTGGTAATTACCTTGGGCCAAGGGAAATGATTTCTACAGAAAATAAATGAAATAAAAATAGTCGCACAACTTTTTAAAAGCTGAAGATGGACCATTACATGATTTTTAACTTGATTACGTGATTTATAACTTCCAAAGTCTCATATACTACAGAAAACCCATCACCTCAGATAAAAAAGATTACCTTTTATTACCTAAGGATGTGTAAGATCACTTGATAATGTGTAACCATTCACAACGTGATGCATTTCACGACTTTCATCCAATAACTCTTATAATTCATGTAACCTAGTTACAGGACATAACATCCTCTTATAGCCTATAGATAAAGCTGGATAAAGCCGATCGTATAAAAAATATATGACTTTTCTAGTATAGGTATCTTCCCAATTCATTCACAGCCCTATAAAAACAACAGAAAAGGGAAAACCATGATGAATTTAAGTACATACCTGACAGATTGGTAATGAGATATTACATATGATCTATGAGAACCATAATGTTTTCACAAAGAAAATAATTCCACCAGAAGTTATGCATAACCACTACCACCACAAAATCTAATTCATAATTTTTGTAGCTATGTTTATGATAACATAGCTACATTAACAAATATGTAATGTATTTTTTCTTCTTTATTAAGATATATCCAAACCACAAGTTAAATTTTTTACAATATTACTCATAAGGAAAACACTTATTGGGTAATTGAAGAACTAGATCACTAATAAACATCCCAATAATACATTTAAAATAGTTTTTATGTTCCTCCATCTTAAGAAAAACATTATATTTTTTAGTTAAAGCCTATTATGGAATCACAATTCAAGAAAAACATGGTACAAACATCCTATAATAACCATCCAATCCTAGGAAACTCCTTACATCATAATCATTTAATGGGTTCCATTCAATAATTTCTTCAATCTTCTCTAGATCCACCACTACACCTTACTCCAAAATAAGATGAAAAAACCCTAACATGTATATAATTAACATTTAGACATCTTCCCTATTACTGATATTCTATAAGAAACTTAAACACCATTGGATTATTCCCTTCATGATCCTCTATCTTTGAATAAACTATGATATGATCATTTAACACTATAAAAAATAATATATATAAGGTTAAAACAGCTGATTCATAAGTAAGATTAACATAGTAAATGAATTTGTAACACCAAATGACATTGCTAAAAACTCAAAATTCCTATAACGACATTGTAAATCTTTTTTAGGGTTGTATTCAAATTTAACCGTCATTTTGTGATGTATATATTGTAAATAAAACTGAAAAAACCAAGTTTACTTATTTAAATAATAAAAAAATATTTTTTCATAGGAAGAGGATAATGATTGTTCACCATTACTTGCATCAACCACTGATAATCTATATATGGTATCAAGCTTCCATCTATCTTCTTTGTGAATAATACCAGAGTGGCCGATGGTGTTGAACTATACCAAATAAATACACTATATAACAATTTATCAATCTAAATAAAAAACATTTAATTCTCTATAAATTCCATATGATATGATGTCATAACCATAAGTGAAAATCCAAGATAGAACCCTGTCAAAAACTAAATATTTTGATTCAATGGTAAACAAATAACTTTAATTAATAAAACAATGAAATAATATATTAAGACTCTAAGAAGTTACTCTTTATTCACTTAAAATTCAAGTAATGTCATTTTTTTCAATTGATATTTATTCAAAATCCATCTCCATCCTAAATGAAAATACATTTCCCTTAAAAAACCATATGGTATTTATCAAAGTTAAATAAAATCACCATCCACTAATAGAAATAAATAAAAACTTATAAAGATACAAACAATCTATTATGATTATAACATATATTTATTTCCATAGAAGACTCGGTTCTATAAAAATCAATCTCAACCCGCGATCAGCTCACAAAAACACACCTCAAATAACCTTGTTCATCCTCCCACTAGAGTAGTAAACTCTAGAGACTTTTATATATTCTCTACTGCATGTTCTAACCCATAAACTAGGAAATGGGTGATAAATTAAAATGAAGTATTGGTATTAATAAAAATAGAATAAATAGTTAAGATAATTCAAATCATAACATGAACCAATTATTAAACTTTTAAATACCACTGTTATCTAATACCAAATCTTCCTAATTGTACCCCCTACCCACCCCTACCACCTCTCTGGTCAAATCTCCAATCTTATGGACACTGAGATCCTCCATGATATTTTCTCCTAGAACCAAAATTTTTTGGTGGTTCAAACAATTATCTATCATACTACTATCAATATAGAAAGTACTACTGAAGAGGATGACAAAATTGATTTGGTGGCCAGTAAAAAGTCACACTCTACTCGAGCCTCCTATGTCTGAACTGAAAATAAAGGAATACAAATTGATTTTGAACTATACCAAAACTAGATAAACATATAATGCTCTCATGTCCACTAAATAGTTAATTTAAACCCATATTATATAAATAATATCACATTGAAATTTGATTCACATTAATACACAAAACCTATAATTTCCTTGAAAATTGAGAAATTCCATATCTATCCCCACTTCAAGCATGGACCTATTGATAAATCTACAAAATGATTCTTTCTTGGTTGAAAAATTCCAGGTCATCTGAGCCTTCTTCAACATTATCACGAAAGAACAATGTGAAAAGATCGCGAACTGTCTATAGATCTATGATCATAATTATCTATGAAAATAATGAGCTCTTATCTTCCCATTAATCATAAAATCAAGATAATAAAACTATAATGTCCTTGTACTAGTTTTATTGAACAGTGGTTGAGTAAATCCACCATGCCATCAAAGGTATGCCTCCTCATATTCTAGAGCCCGTCGTCTAGAATTTTTTTTTAATTCATAAAATGGGGAGAATTTTCCCTTTGTATCATAACCATATAATCATAATAAAAAATCATAAAACATAAAACATCTATCACAGAAAAATATTAAAGTATAATGGAATGTTTTCCATATTAACAGCATAACCCATTATATATTAAAATGAAACTGATGCTACTCATAAATCATTCATACATCATAGTATTAATCTCTATAGGTTAATCATACACTTTTCAAATATAATGATAAATAAATTTAAAAAGGAGGAATTTTTTCAAAGATCCCTATGTCCCTCTATAGACCCCTACATTATTCGGGTCATGTAGGATTGTCTCTAATTCCTATCATTGAACCCTTTCCAAGACCTATATTCGAAACACATGGGTTGCACATTCATTCAGGTGCTTGTGCATGGTGTTCATACAAAGCTTCAGAGGTCACTAATAATGAGGCCCCTAAAATATACCATTATGTATTTACATGAGTGAATGTACAAAGTAATAAACATTCCATAGCTCACTATTTAACACACAAATTGAGTTATCATATGCTAACTAGTCCACCACAATTATTAATATTATATGTTTCATGTAGTTATTATGAATTGTATTTATCATAATGAAACCATATAATGGTAATGCCTTAGTATCCAAATTGGACTGACCTAACATGAATTAGCTTCTCAATCATGGAAGAGGTGTAATATAGCCAATACCTTGAGAACAAACCATAGTATGGAGTACCATGACTCAATATAGGTCCCCTAGCATTTAGAGAGAGTTGAGAAGTGTATTTGAATCATGAAAGGGGTGTATAATTACATACCCCTTTAGTAAATAACTACATCATGAAGAATTATAAGAATGGTCTTCAGGTACCCTGTAATGAATGCACCCAGGATGACCAAGCCAGTCTCCCGAGCTAGCCCACAATATGGCTCGAAAGACATTCCTAATTTCCACAGTCCAACAACTGGAACTAGAAATTACCAACTATTAATAGGGAATGATTCCTCCATAGGTAAACCAACATGAGCTATCCATAAAAAGGGATTGAAAACCAATATCCTTAGAGTAAACAAAAAAACAAAATAAGATACCATAAAAACCACATATATCAATTACAATCATTCCACAATAATACATACAACTGATATCTCAAAATAAACAACCCAAACATAAGGATTGGGGAGAAATTCCAAACAAGGCCCCAATATAACCCAATAGGTACAAAATACAAAAAATAACTCAATATGAATCTATCCCTATGAGTCCAAATCTCCTCCAAAATACATTAGACCAAGGTAATCATGAAGATCTAACATGAAACATGGTTCCATTGACTTTACATGTGTCCTACAAAACCAAATCTGCAAATTCACAAAAAAGGGACCAAACAGGGTGTGAGGCACAAATCCCAGTGGGATACCACTAAGAATCTATTTAAGTATTTTACCAATGAAACTAAAAAATTATTTTGAGAAAATATTCAAAAATAAATACCATTTAAAATACAATTTTTCCACATAAACTTTCAAAATCTCTTTAGATTTCCTTTTTAATGAAAAAATGGTTTTCTAAAAAAATCAAACATGGATGAAATAAATAATCAAGGCTATAAGGAGAAAAATTCTCAAATTTAACCCAATAATCTTAAGTAAGGAGATTATATTATCAAAATAAATTAACTATATAAATTGGAAGTGAACAAATTGGAAGAACACATGTAATCATATCAATTGGAACTCATCAAATGCAATAATCATATAATCCAAACTAGCATGAGTAAGTGCACCTAGGGGGTCAAACTATAAATCTATAATGTGAGTGTGAAACAAATTAAGCTATCTAGATATGCCAGAGAAGCACACACAATATTCTCTAGTCTCACTTCTAAGAGATGACATGGTATCTTGAAAAATAACATGGAAGCTGAAACAATATTCCTACCCAAAGGCTCACTTGGTGCCATGGAAATAAATGAAGTCTCACGGAGTCCTCCCACTGAGGCTCACATAGTCAATCGAACAAATATGTCTCTCATGCCTTGATCAACCTATTAACTACTCCTTGAAAACACATTACAAGTATGTTCCCATGTCAATCAAGCTATAAGATAACCCAATTCATCACAAAACATGACCATTTTGTCAAAACACCCTTTCCAAGGAAAAATAATTTCTAAAACCATTTTATAAATTCATTTAATCACATAAATCCTCTCTGATCCATTTTATTGAAAATTTGGTGGGCATACAATACACACCCATTTGGAAAACCCCTTTTTAAATTTAAAATTGCCAAACAAAACCATAAAACACATCCAAAATGGACCAAACACAAATAACAAATCACTCTAATAGAAATTGAAACAATAAAAACCAAATATGATTAGAAATTTAATGGTATTCCAGGGAAAAAATCTTCAAATAGAGACACCTACCTTATATTCAGTCCAAAGTTCATCGACCTCACTGAAGACCACTCAGAATAAGATTAACTAACCATAACACTCCTAAGTCACAATAAATCAAACTACTACCCCCATAAACAACCCTAGATTCTTCTAAAACCACCCCTAGAGTTCCACATCTCAAATAAAAGGGAAGAGCAAGGCTTGAGGAGAGGAAAGGAGGAAGAAATCATGAAAAACCCACCTTACCCCAAGCATAAAATCCTAGAATCTAAGAGAAATACACCAAGGAAGGATGGGAGAGCTCCAAAAATAAGGGAGGATGGTTTCACACAGTGAAGGAAGAAAAAGGACCCAAAAACATAAAAACCTGATAGGGTAAAATGTTATTTTTCCAATTTTTAATGCCCTTGAAAGGGTTTCAAATTTTGGATGCACAGTTAGGAAAACCATGTTTCAACCATGCGGGTGCAACTATCCATCGAATATAGGCCCCATGGTTTAGTCTCATGGGTAGGAAAACTATGAACCAACTCTGTGGGTTCCATTTTCTACAAAAAAATCAATAAAGATTCACCTAGGGTTCCACATGATTTGGAAACCCATTCCCAATCCATATAGATAGCTCATCCTACCCTAAAAACCCCGTTCATGGTTATCCATTATAGGACTCATGGTTTGGGAAAAGCATGATAAAACCATGAATATAAGCCTTAATCCTCCAAAAGATCCCAGATCTAACTCCGGGAACCCATGAACTCTAATGAAAAGTAGGAAATTAAAAAAAACGAGTGACCTAGTGGGTGTCAATAACTCCCCACCATGACACATTTTACACCTAGAAAGTCCTTAGGATCAACTAAAATATAATAGGTGAGTCCACTACTCCCTCACCTAATATTCTTACGACCATGTCTCATGTATATATCCACGACACTTCAAGATAATATAGACTAATGATGTCACCTTCGCATGTAGTACCTCATTCAGAACATCCATGATATTAATAGACCGCTCCACCATAGTGGCATCATGATCTAACTCCAAATATTCCCATTCCAACACACGAGATGGGTTCATATGGTATCTCTTCAACTAGGAGATATTGAAAACATCATGAATCAAATTTAACAGAAGAGGAAGATCCAACTAGTAAGACCCCTTCCCAAGATTCCTTATTACATGGAATGGCCCCGACATAACATTGTGCCAACTACCTCTTCATTCCCTAATGATAATGACCGAATTGAATTGATACCCAAAGAAAAAATTGATCACTAACCTGAAACTCCAATAGATGATGACGACAATTGGCATATGAAATTTGGTGACTTTGACCTATCACTAACGATTTTTTAATAAGTAGAAATATATCAGTCATATCCTGAATGAGGCTTGGTCAAATCATGAAAGACCCTCCGACCACGACCTAGAAATATGGAGATTGGAATGACCAATCATATTATGCCTCAAATAAGGCTATCCTGGTCGAGGATAGATATCTAAAATTATATTGAAACTTGGCCTACAATAGGTGACTTTCCTATAAACCACCAAAATCGATCACACATGATGGTAAAATATCCAAAAGATTCTAGATGTTCGACTCTGGATGGTAATATTTTTTCAGGTGATATGTGATTCTCAAACTCAACTAGGTTACCAAAGCCTCCTTGAGTCCCTTCCAAAAGAGATATGTGAAATTATAATCCCAGTTTGACACTATTTACAGGTGCACTCCATGAATATGAACAAACTCTCAAACATATAGGAATTCAAGGTCCTCTACCACCATCAAATCCTTGATTGGTAGACAATGGGATAGATTCTTCATACAATCGAAACTGACCCATATGAAATATTTACCAATCAAAGTATGAGGTATTATATTCATTAAATCCATAGAGATATTGTCCCACTTCGTTAATATCTTGGGGAGTGGATACAACAACACCCCTAATCTCTGATGTTTATCTTTGATCCTTGGAAGGTCAAGAATTTGTAAATAAATTATTCTACAACACATCTTATACAGAGACACCAATACCAGCCTCTCAAGGTATAAAACATCATGACCACCATGGGTGAAAAAAGTAATTAAAATGAAGCACCTCATGCATCACCTCCATCGAGAGTCTCAGAGGAAAAACTAGTTTCTTCCAAAAATGATGTGATCCATCGGGAGATAGATACTAAAAAACCAAGGTCTCCCCACTATTTAATGCACTTATAATTTTCTATCACTTAGGGCCAGACACATACTCACTCCAAACTCTATCTATGAGAGGAGGAGTAAAATGAACATTAGACAAGAATATCTTTCCACCATCCTCCTACATGTCTGGTCTTAGATCAGAAAATAGGCTCATCAGACCTCACTTGTCGATTGATTATAAAACGACCTGAACTACAATCTGTTTCTCAATGTGTTGGAAACCAATGTTCCCTTCATGGGAATATATGAAATAAACAAATATAAAGTCTAAAGGTACTCTACCTGGTGCCTCTTCTTGATATTTAGGTCCCTTTTAGTGAAAATGTACATGAGGATCTTATGATACAAATACACTATAAATCGTTCCCCAAATAGTTAATATCTGTAATTCATTAGTGATTGCATGACAACAACCAATTCTAATTCATGGGTTGGAAAATTCCATTCATGTGGGCATAAATGTCCTGAAACATAATCAACCACATAGTTATCCTACACCAACACACACCCCAAACCCACATTAGATTCATTACAATACATTAAATAAACTCTCCCAGGATTAAGTAGAATCAAAACAAAAGAATATGTCATGTAGGTCTACAACTGCTCAAAAGCACTCTGAAACTTCTTATCCCGCTGAAACTTCCCCCCTTCCTTGGTAAACTTTTTCAAGAGATAAGTTATCCTAGAGATTTCCTAGACAAAAAACCTATAATACATAACCAGTACCAAACATTTTGGATCTCGAACACATTATTGGGAAGCTCCCAAGACATGACTTCTCAAACCATATCTCGATACATTGAAAATCCTAACTCATAAATCACATGACCTGAAAACATCATTCTTATATCAAAAAATAGAACTTCGGGAACTTTTCTTATCCACGATGCCCTCTAAAAATGTACAGAAAAACTTCTAATATGGTCCACATGATCCTCCTCTTTGTTATAATACACCATTATGTTAACAAAAAACCTAACCATGCAGGATTCCAAAAATTGATGGAAGATCCAATTCATTAGTACCATAAAAATTGTTGGAGCATTGGTTATCCTAAATGACATAACTTGTAATCAAAATGTCTATACTGACATCGTAAATCGGTTTTTTCAATATCCTCTTCTTGGATCTTCAATAGATGGTACCTATAACTCATGTCGATCTTTAAAAACCAATGGGCCCCTCTGATATGGTCAAATTGATCATTAATTATTGGAAACTGATATTTTTTCTTCACTATCACTAAGTTTAGCTTATGGTATTATATGAAAATTTGGAGGCTACCATCCACCTTCTTTGAAAATAGAAACATAAAATCCCATGGTGATATACTGGGGAAAATAAAACAATTACCCTAAATATCCAAAAGGTGATCTTTTATCTTCTTTAACTGGTTGGATATATCTGATAATATGGAAAGGAAATCTTTCTCATACCGGGGAGTAGATCAATAGAAAACATGAGCTCTCACTGAGGCATAAATCTTGATAAATACTATGGAAACATGTTTGGGTACCTATCCACAACCACTGGAGGTTCACTGGAAGAATGGTTCTCAACATACTCAAGGAAAAACCTAGAAAACTAGAAAGAGACAAACCCAAACTCAAAAATAACTAGCAATGTCCCCCCTGATCATGAATAACACTCTCCCTATAAGGCATGGGTTATCCTATTAGGATTAAGGAATTTGACTCTAAAATGATAATTGTTTACCATTTCCTTGAATCTAATAATCCAATCTATGACAATAATGAGGTTGAACACATCTAGGACCAAAACAGAGAAGTCCCAAATGACCTCCACACCAGCTACCAAAATATGACAATATTGGTACTTAAAAACCTTTCTCATTTTCCTACCCGATGGGGTTAAAAAAATCAATGACATAGGGAATCAATAATCCATCATATCCATAACATTAGTTAACTTAATTTAAATGTAAAATGGGAATCACCTATGTCAAATAAAACCAATTTCATAGAAGAAGAAATAAACACCATACCATGAATGGTGGATGGCCCTAAATTAGAGTCCTCTGGGATGACCTATGCTATATTGTGTAACCTTGGATCAGAATCACTTTGAGCCTTCATCACATGGTGTGGGTCCTTTAGCCATAAGGATTATATCCTTCACCCTTATAAGCCTATTTCTACAATCAGGATCCCATAAAAAATATGAAACCTACACCGTACCCACACGAATCCAATGGAAGAAAGTGTTGAAGATGGAATCACTATATACATCAATGTCATGTCTTTAGAGTATCTGAGAAATTCAGACTGGTGTGTCTAGTCATCCAACACTAATAATAGATAACTGGTCTACACCCTAATGAAACCATAAGAAATGATCCAAAATACTATTTTACACTCTTTTAACTACCTCTCTGAGACTTATTCCACTTCTGATTCTGTCCTGAAGAAGAACTCTAGCTACCACCAATAAATGAAAGACCACTGAGACCCATCTTACCAGTCAAATATATCTCTTCAATTGATTTGTTTTCAAAAACCATTTAATAGGTCGGTTGGCATAGAAAAATCGATATAGATATAATCTCTGTCCTCAAGACCACTCAAAATACTGAGCATTTAGTTAATCATTTTCGAGGAGATCTGGAGATACATGAACCAACTCAATAAATCTAGAAGCATTCTCCATCACTGAATAATCAACCTGCTTTGGTTTCAGAAACTCATGGGACTTATCCAATGTCAAGGTATCCTGGTAGAACGTCCAATTAAACACCACTTTGAAAGCGATCCACATGAGATATTCATGCTTTCTCGAAATCACGATCGAATACCACCACTTCCTACACCAACACCTCTAGAACATACAAAACAAATCCCACTCTAGACGTCTTAGGTGTCTTCATGAACTTGAATATTCACTCGATATGGTCCAACCATTCCTTGGCCTCATTGGGTCCCATATCACTATGAAAAACTATTGGATTCTACCTCGAAAACTTCTGGGCATGGTCCACGGTTTATGTCTTCTCATGACTAACCATATGTCCCATGGTTTAGATTATTCAATTCCCTAGCTCTCTCAAATTTTAACCAATGAGAAGATTCTCCACTGAGGTAATCTTCATAACACCCTCTCTACACCTAGATGAGTTCCTTCTAGGAGGAATTTTCTATAAGAAACAAAAGAATGAAGTTTCATCAAACACTATCTAACACCAAATCGCGACCAGGCACCAAAAGGAAACCCCCACATGGGCATCATTAGAAACATAAAAAATAAGGGTAAAAACAACATAAAAACCACATAACTAGGCTCAAATCATAATCCCAATACCTATCCACCGATGGAAACTTGAGGTTTGATAAAAATAAGTTATGGACAGGCACTGCCCCATTCCTACCTATCGAGTCTGGATGGTCCTAGATCTAAAATACAACTAAATACAAAATAAAAAACCTCCAATTATACCAGTTTTCAAAAAACCAACCCAATTCGACCTAACCCGTCACTCAAGTCGGCCCACCACATGACCTAATGCTCATTCTCGATCACGACGAGCAGAAACAAGCACCTGGAAAAACCAACTATCACATGGGAATAATTTCACCATAGGTAAGCTGACATGACCCATCAATAAAAGTGGATATCCAAACCTATATCTCCAGAGTCAACATAAAAAAGGAATGAAGATACCATAAATTAAAACACACATTAAGTAAAATCATGCCACAATAAGACCTACACATGTTATCTCAAAATAAACAACTCAAATTCATGAAGTGGGGTGGAATTTCAAAAAAGGCCCCAATATAATCAAATGGATACAAAATATAAAAAATGAATCCATATGAGTACATACCTATGAGAACATGTCTCCTCCACAAAATAAAATAATATGATAATCAAGAATAGCCACCTTGAAACATGGTGGCCTCAACTTTACCCATTTCATTTAAAAATAAATCTAAAAATTCCCAAAAAAGGGCCCAAGGCAGGGTGTGAGGCATGAAGGAAAGTAAGATACCACTATGAATCTGTTTAAGTATTTTACCCATGAAACCAATAAAATAGTTTGAAAACCATTTAAAAACTAAACCACTTTAAAAATAAAATATTTCCACACAAACCTACAAAAATCCATTGGATTCCCGTTTTAAAGAATTTTTTTTCAAAAAACAATTTTAAAAAATCATCCATGTAAATAAACAAGACTACAAGGAACAAAATTCTCAAACATGGCCCAAAAATAATAAACAGGGAGAGAATAGAATCAAAATCAATTAATCATATAAATGGGAAATGAACAAATGGGAATTACACATGTCATCACATCAAATGGAACTAATCAAATGAAATAAGTATACAACCCAAATTTACATGAGTAATTTCACCTATGGTCTCTAACCATAAGGTATAACATGATTGTGTAAACAAGTATTCTATGTATCAATGGAATGGAAGCTCACACAGTCTTCCCAAAGCTCAATTACAATAGCTCACTTGGTCTCTTGACAAAAAAAATGGAAGATCACGTGGACTTACTACCCAAAGGCTCACATAGTCCTCTGGAAACAAATGAAGGCTCACACAGTCCCCCCCCAGTGTGGCTCAAATGGTCACTTGAAGAACCACATTTCTCACACCCTGGTCAAACCATGAGCTACTCTATTCCAACACATCATTAGTAAGTTCCCATGTCAATAAATCTATAACATAATCCAATTCAATACTGAAACATGCCCATTTTATCCAAACTCCCTTCCCAAGGAAAAACCATTTTTAAAACCATTTTATAAATCCCTTTAACCCTGTAAATCCTCTTTGATACATTTTATCAAACACATGATGGGAATACCAGAAACACCTATATGGAAAACCTCTCTATAAATTCCAAATGGTCAAACTAAACCATATAACACATTATACATAACATACCCAAAAATCATAAATCATTATAATGTAAATTTAAATAATACAAAAAAGAATATTATAAATTTAAAGGGATGCCTTAGAAAACACCTATAAAAAGAGAAACCTACCTTAGATTTAGTCCAATGATCATCACCCTCAATGAAGACCACCTGAAAGATGTTGAACTATTCCTCACACACCTAATCCCTAATAAATAAAACCAAAACCACCATAAACAACCCTAGATTCATCCAACCCCACGCTTAGGGTTCCACATCTCTAGTAAAAGGGAAGATGAAGGCTTGAGAAGGGGGAAACTGGATGAAATTAAGAAGAAACCACCTTACCTAGAACATAATCTCCATGAATCCCAGATAAATCAACTAATGAAGGAGCGGTAGATCTCTATGTCTAGGGAAGGAATGTTTTACATGATTGAGGAGGAAAAAAGACCCCAAAACATAAAAACCCAATAGGGAAAAATGGTAATTTTATGATTTTTAAGGAGCTAGACTAGGTTACAAGGTTTGTCTACATGTTTTTGCAAACCACACACCAATCATGCAGGTGACACCGTCCACCCATAATAGTCTGCATGGTATCTACACACAATTAGGATAACCATGAACAAACCGAGAAGGTACCACTGTCTACCCAAAAACAAGCTGCACAAATTCACTTCGGGTACCACACATTTTGGAAAACTATTCCCAAGTCAGGTGGATCCCTCTATATACCCTTGTACACCCTTTCACGGTAATCCATCAGAGTCCGCGCGGTTTTGGGAAAACCGTTCTCAAATAATTCACCTAGGCCTACCAACTCAAAAAAAGCTCTTCTCAAACTCCCGACACCCGAGAACTCTAAAGACAGAACGAAAAATAAAATAATCTCAAAAGAAGACATACTAGTGACCTGGAAGACATCACATACCCATAAATCCAAATATATAAAGATTAATCCACACCATGTGAACCACAAGACTCACCGTCCACCCCTATAAATCACGTAAACATAGGAGAGAAACACTAGAGGACACCACTAAATCCTAATTAGATTCTTAACACCCGAAACCCATCGAGAGAAGTGATTACAGACTAGGAATAACACTACCCATTCTTAGTTCTTGATTATTCCCAAAAACATTATTACATCTCATAAATAATGTGAATACTAGAGCTTAGCTAAAATAAATCATTTACCAACACCCCTTAGCCCGACCAATCTAGGCATTTCTAGTACTACATAAATATCATCTCCCAACACATTTGAAATAACCCTTCATTCCAATACATTAATCTTAGTTGAATAATCAAACTATAAATAATACTCTTGGTAGGATCTCACCAGACTATAAATAACCCACCGAGTTTTCATGCCTTCTATTTTTTACCACCTAGGTGAGAATCCATTCTATAGGAGTCCATTATACACATAGGTCATCCTGATCCCCATAGGAAAACCATCATCCAAGAATCAAACACATGTTCTACACTATGTAAATAGTCCTATCAGTCAAATCAAATTCTATTATAACTATTGGACTATTTTACAACTACAATCAGACCTATTTGGCCTTCCAATGTTTTACTTATACTACACTAACAAAACAATTCAATGGTGACCCCTATGGTCATAAGACTATCACATATCTCTTATATAATTATCTCATCACCAAAACCATGATCATATAACCCATTCCTAGTGGAAACCCATTATAAGACCATAATATATCATCCTAGGTCCCTTATACTCATATTCTTACTTAGACACCAATATTATGTCTTAGCCCACATCCAACCCGGGCATTGTAAGGTAGCACAATCACCAAGAGATTTCATGATCATTTTATTATGAGTAGAATATTAATTTCAATCTTAATAGGTTTTACTAATTTATCTTATATGCCCAAAACATCTCATTTCCCTTTTTATTCATCGTAACTCAAGTACCTATGCCCATATATCACACTACACATACATAGATTCATGAATTTATATTTTTTAGACCACCTACCTCATTCTTGAAGTTTACCATCAATCAATGATCATTCCATTCTATTCATTATTTAAACAGCGATCATCCATGTCCATGATACCCTATATCAATCTAAATGACTCAATTAATTAATTATTAATATTTATAATTAATTTCACATTACTAACTCAATGAACATATAAACAAAAAATCACCAACAATTCAATGAAACTTAAACCACAACCAATAACAAGTGAATGGTCTACATCATGATCCATGTAACTATAAAATAAAACCCCCCATTATCGTAACCCAATTCATCAGTCAATTTCCATAAATTTAATAAACAAAATATTAATTAACTGAGCACTCTAACATAACTGTAACAATGAGTAATTACATGTGTTTATCGCTCTGTGGAATCCGTTATCCACCATATGAAAACTCCCTTGAATACATACATATTTAGAAATTATTTAGTAAAATATACCTTCCAATCATTAGGTGGTACCATCCAAAATTAGAGGTATTAAGAGAGAAGTTAAAAAGAATAAGAAGGAGAGAGATCATTACCTCAGAAAAGTGAAGTATCTCTCCTAAAGTATCTCTGGGAAAGGGATAAAACAATGAAAAAATAAATAATGAGAGGGTAGAATCTCTTGGCCCTTGTAGATCTCATATAGGAAAAACCAGTGGGGGTGGAGTTATTTTAATAATCTATAAATGCACCTATTAAAAAAATAACTATCACTACTGGGTACCTTGTAGATGGATACTGAGTATTTAGTAGCCAACTAGTGGATTTCCACACTTATTCATACTAAGGGATACACGGTGAACCTACACTAGATATTTCGGGGTATTTTCTATAATTATTATCAAACCATAGAGAAAATCTGGTGGAAGATACTTATTAATTGGGTACTTGATACAAATGAATTGGGTACCCAATAATGTATTCAACATTAAACAATAATAAAAACCCTTCCATTTCACAGAAGAAACCTCCATGATTTCTCCAAAACCTCTAAACACATAAAAATAATACACCATTCGATAAAAAATTACATTAATTTTGATAGAATCCTAAATATTAGAATACACTCGGCTCAATTCCCACTATATCATGAATTATATTTGGTTTCATGGACATAAAATGTCCTGGGTCAATATGAAATCTCCTATACTTATCTTCTTGTACCTGATTTCCATTTAGATGCATCTCTAGTGAACTACTGCATCCACTAAGAACGATGTCTACATCTCACCTCTGTGTTCCTTTTAGATATCAGTGCTTCATCACTTCACTCAATCAAGAAGAACTATCTATTTTATAGTATCCTCTCATTGGTACTTTTTAGATATTCTAGTAATTCCAAAAAATATGTGCACGAATCTAATTCCGTCATAGTATACCTGATCCCGTACAGAAAATACCATTTGGTACCCCACTACAATGACTTACACCAAAAATCCTCTCAAACCATGAATAATGGATCCAATCACAAAAGAATCATAAATTGATTACATTCCCACCATGATGACATCTTGATAATAATGGTTTCACTAAATCTTAACTCAATCAATCATTGTTTTTAGTTTATATAATGATGTTACCCGATATGAGCATCCTAGTTCATGCCTGCCAATACTTTTCACCATACCTATAGTCCGTCAGTTGAGACATGTTCTACCTTAGACAGTCCCTATTCAATAATCCAAACAACATACTCTCATCAATAGTGTTTACATAATCTAGTCGAGTTTTGAATTCAAACAATTCATCGAAACTAAAATCCCATTAATTTTCACATACATAGACTCTTGAAATCACTATAGAAGAAATTTAAATATGGAATTTCTTCAATAATTAGATACAATTTATCTATTTAGATTTGGGTATACCAAGAGACGATTCATGAAATATCATCTAATTTGATTACATGATCAACCACATCACTCACAGTGGATCATTGAAAAAATTATTTCACCACTAGGTCCCCGATAAGATTCTCCTCGCTATTGGATTATTCATATCATAATCATGTAAACACTATCTTGAAATCATTACAACATCTCGTGAGGATTACTACTTTTTATTTGAGCTCATCAAAACTCTATAGACTCATCCACTGAGCTAAACTCCATATCCTTACAATATAAGTGTTCTCCACACCACCCATTCCCTCCATCATTGACCCAATCCCCTTGTAATCAAAACTCATACAAATTTAATAAACGTCGATATAAATACTATTCAAGACATATTAAATAATTACCTCATCAACATGATCATATACATGAGTGCATATAAAATGAAATAAATATGTTTTAACTCAGTATTTAACAAATAACTTGAGTTATCATGAGATAAATAGGACACCATGAATCTTGAATCTACCTGCTTCAACTAGTGATAGTGAATCATACATTCCATAACAACACCATACAAATTTGTTGGCCTATTTTCAGAACCACTATATCCAACCATTTATTAGCATCTTGATCATGGGATATTCATAAAATGGTAAATACCTTATGAATAAACCCCTTAGTAGGGTACCATGACTCAAGATGATGACTGTATCATGAAGACATATCCTCTATGGAAATGGTGATGACTAGATCACATGATGAAAGATGAATCACCCCCCCCAATGAAGGGTAGAGAATACAAGAAGGAGGAATTTTTACCATTCTCGATTTTTTTGGAATTTTGATCAGTCCTCAAGCATGTCCTCTGATAGAGGGTGAACCAGTAGTATAGATCTCCCCATATGAGTTTGTTGAATCTTTGATGTTACTTTATTTTTATATGGTGTCCATGTTTAGTCATCATTAACCTTCATTGATGGATTTGTATCATCATTTAAACTCCAATTTGGGACTATATAGTCATGTGGTGGTATGACTTTTTGATGCTCGACACATGATCATTCAACTCTCCCGCATGGATGATTTTTCATTAGCCCAGTCCTGAGTTTCACATACCTTATTCTAGAACCGGTTCACTTTTTTGAGTTGGTTTTTAAGTTTTTATTTTTATATGGATCCTATGATGTCTATGGAATGAGTTTATTTTATAAATATTTTATCACCTTTCTAGAATCCCTTGGTTTTAAAATTTCTAGGTAATTCATTGGGGGTGTTTTTTATGATTTTATTTTCATACTCTGTATCTTTATCATTCAATGATTTCTCAAATATACGTCGAGGATTATATATCCAAACCTTCCCTTGATTTCATCTTTATTTATATCTCAAGGGAGTGTTAATTTAAACAACATATTATCAACGAACATTTTATTGTATATTATAACTTTTTTTTTTCCAAGGACATGTATGAAAAAATTTTTACAGGGGAGAAGTTTCAAGAGCACAACTTATGGAAGTGTCTGGAAAATATTTTTTTTCCTATACTGATGTTATTATATATGGATTCACTCAAGAGGCTTCTGATCGCAAAGTAAATTAAGTATTAGTAGATGATTATTATGATGGGTTTGGTTTAATTGGATGAAGAAATAAAGTTCTCGTTCTTGATTTAGAAGAATATACTCATCAGGAATCACAATCCATTGGAGGTGCCTATAGATCACTAAAAGAACCTATTTTTGGGGTTTCACCAGAAGTGGTAGTCAATACAAGTAGATTAGACTAGTTGGATCATTCAACAATTCATGAAGGTGATATAGATCCCCAAATTGTGGAAAGATTCAAACATTCTATTGATAATCTGTTTCAGTCATATATTGACGAGGATTTTGTGGAAAAAATATAAATAGGGTATAGTGGGGATACAATAAATTAGGAGTTAATAGTGGTGAGAACACAATAGAAGTATATCGATCCAGTGTAGGGTATTTCAGTCGTAAAGGTAGGTTCTATTGATGTAAGCCACTCCACTAGTATTTCTCTAAAAAATTAGTTTGAATATCTAAGAATCACCATTATAAAAAATGTAGGATGAAGGTTGGATGCTAGTATGGTTAATGAATAAGAAGAAACTATCAATAGAAATCACCCCGATTAGCGTGGATTCTCTTGTGTCCCTTACATAAGACAAAGACTCTAAAAATATACTGGAAGAGAGCTTTGAATGTCTATCTAAATCTATTAAGTATGAGGAATAGTTCTAGGATTCAACTACATATGTTGAAATTCTCAAAGGTGTTGAGTTATTACAATAAAGTCTATGAAATGGGAAAAGGGTGTTACAACACTAGAGGGATTCTCTTTGTCTTCTAGCAATAAATTTATACATTGTAAAGACTATTCCAAACTTACAAAGCCATATATGACCAAGTAAGCCGCAAAACTAGAATGGCTATAGTCATTGGATTTATGGAGTCTGATAAAAAATATAAATTACCTGATCTTGAGAAATATTTGGGATACCATTCTCTAAATAATGATCCTTTGGAATTCTACGAGGTTACTAATCTTTAGTATAGATCCAAGGGATATGGATTCAGAGAACATGTTCTTGGGGACTTTATTTTCCTTGAGATATTTTCTAAAATGATAAAATATATCTATATTATGTTTGGAATTGATTTGACAAAATATATAAATAAATCCAAGAGATTAATTATTGATCTAAAACTATAAAAGGAATGAAAACTAAAGAGAGAAAGTTTCACCTAATGCCTTATTCTCAAATTAAAGTAATTGTTTGATTCACATCTTGATGTAATTTTTTTGGATTCGGAGTGGGACTGTTTATCTATGGATAGATATCTCATGGTTTCAAACTTTATAACATTTATGATTTAATAAAACCTAAGGATTATCCCTAAATTCGATTTAAATGATTTATCCTAGAAATATCAGAGTGTCTCATTTTGTCATTATAATTTCAATGTGTGGTGATTATTTTTTGTATGATTTATTTTATTATGTATTGGTTTTTGTTTAATTTTATATCATTGTTCAATGAAACATACATTATGATATAATAAGGTTGTAGTGGTTTCAATTATGTTTTAGTCTAAAGATTTTGTTTGATTCATTTGGGTGATCATTTTGGTTCTTGATGTTTTGAGTTATGGGTGGTTTTCATAATTTATCACCAGTATGATGGATCAAATTTGTAATTACATGACTAAATTTATATAGTCCATATTTGGTTATTATTTAATTTTCTAGTTTTTATATATACTAGGAATTTATAAGTGTCTTTAAGGACTAAAATTCGAGCTTTAGTGCTAGTCATTTTAGCCAATCTTTATGATGAAGTTATGGTATTATTGAAAATGATGGGTAGTTTTGGTTTGATGATTGATGTTTTTTTTCTTTTCATAGTTTTGGTAAACTTATTCTAATGTAACCCCCATGTTATTTCATTTCCACCAGTGCATGGATCTAATTTTTTGGTTTTGTGTTTGTGATGTTTTGTTGGTGTGATTTATAGTAAGAATATTATAAAGTTACTACATAACCATAAAGTTGTTTTATTCAAAAAAAAAAATTAATTGAGAGAGAGATTATACCATAACTCAATCCTTGTCCCTTTGTATTCAAATATAGTTCTGAAGTATATTTGGATAATTGAATGGGTGTATAGAGACACAATCCCTCTAGAATGAACCACACAATAGTATATAATGAGAATGTACTTCAGATTCCCTAATATCAAAATCAATCAAGTGTATTCCACAAAATTGGAACCTCAAGGATCTCCTTTATCCCTTATCATTAAAGGGTACTTATTAGGGAAACATCTAGTAGGCTCCATAATATCCTAGTCAGGTCCATAGAATTCAACAATCTTTTAGAGAGAGGAAAAAACTACCCAGAAATCATGCCACTTAAGTCTAACCTTTGGATAAACCCAAATGCATTACCTGTATCTCATAACATATGTCAATAATATACATATACTAATACAAATTTCTTAAAAACACCATATACCTTGAGATTGACCAAAAAAAGCACCACTCTTCTTTCTCCAAGAACACTACCTAGATGATCACCTAACCAGAATGCCATAATCCTTCATTAACATACATCAACTCCCAACTCTAGATAACCTAAACAACCAAATAAACCATCCTACCCTTGGCATGTCATATCACCAAGACATGAGCAAACTCCTTGTTACTCGTACCACCCATCATTGACAGCTAATTCAATTTTATAGTACATAGGCTTCCTTTATAAACATTCCTCCTCCATCGCCACTTAGGAAAATCATTCATCCTAAAATACCTTCTGGTTAACTGCATGTGGAAAATTTTAATTACTCAAATCACTCTATAGAACATCCATTTTTTCATTTTCCAACTACACATTGGAATATTAGGCCTTATCATGTTTAAAACATACTACACTAACCAAACACCTTCAAGGTGATCCCAAGGTCCAAAGTCCATGACATAACACTTACATGATATTCTCAACATTGGAACCTAGATAACATAGCTTGAAACTATTGGATACCCTTGAATGACCCCAAGAGACCAACCCATCCCCCTCGTAATCATATTTCAACTCATAAACCCATTAGATGTCTTCGACCAAATCTAACATGAGCATCCCAAGGTGAAATGATTAATAAAAATTCCCTGATCATTCGTGAACAAAATATTTATCCCATGCTTAAAAGGTTCTACATATTTATATTATATGACTTATCCCATGTGGTTCCCACTTGAGTAGCCTTGACTTTAGTATCCATCATTTCATATCACACTATAAAGAACACATAGATTCATGAAATTATTGTTTAGGGAATACCTACCTCATTCACAAAGTTAATCCTAAATTACTGTTTTTTTACATCTACACATGCACCATCCAACATCCATGTCTAAGGTCCCCTATCTCAATGAATTAGGAATAGTTAATTAATTGTAAAAATTAATAATTAATTTTACACAATTAACTAAATGGACATAATAAAAAAATCAGTAAAATTGTGGAAATAAGTAAACTACAACTAACAATACATGAATTTTTCAAGGCATCATTTTAGTACCTTTAAAACAAATATTCGCATAATTTTATCCTAATATATATATTTATTTTTCCCTATGTTAATGTAAACTATAAGATAATAAACTAAATAATTTACCTTAATTACAGTATTGAGAAATGTTAGGCATTCATCCTTCCTTAGTGTCCCATCTTTTCAAACATCGGAGGCTTCTTTCTCCAGGCATGGCGATGTTGGTGATGGGTGTTCTTTTGCTTCACGCGAGCTGATTTCTATCAATCATGGAAGGGCCAAGGGCTCTGGGGTCCTGATACCATTCAAGGATCACTCTGGCGGCAAGGTGCCCAGATATTCCTCTGCTTTGTGTTCGGTTCTAGGGGATTGGATCCCTTTTCGAAGCTGCATTTCAGAGATCACTATGGTGGAGTTTGATTCGTCTAATCACGAAGTAGAGTCCGCTCCTGGTATTAGGAAGCAGCCTCACCTGTCAGTGGTTTCTCCTTCAGTGGCACCATCTTCTCCACTTGTGGCATCATTGGCTTCTCCCACTGCCCCTCCGCGGTCAACTTCTTCACCCTCTATGGGGGTTTCTATTTTGAAAGATGGGAAGAGTTTTGTGTCTCCATAGCCCTGTATATAGAGGTATGCTAGTTGCTGCTTTTCTACATGGGAATGGGGCTCGAAGGTGCATTATGGTGTTAAAACAAGATCACAATCAAAAGCGGATGTGATGGGTTCTTCCAAATTGTCTCAGAGTACAGAGGACTAGGAGTCTGGGTGCAAAGCCAAACGAGTTCACATTAATGTATTGGTTTTTAATCTGGAATTCCCATGGTCTTGGGGCTAGAGAAATGGCTGACTTCAAAAATAATGAGTGCATCAATAATAAAGTTCTAGTAGTTTCTATATTGGAACCTAAACAAGCATCCAATAAGATCAATTAATATGAAAGAAAACTCAAGGTTCATGGATTTTTGCATGGAGATCATCCGAACTCTCATATCTGGCTTTTTTGGAAGGATCATGTGTTGATTTATTTTATGTGTGCTTCGGATCAGTCTCTAACTACCAGGATTTCAGTTTTGGATTAGAGATTTATTTTTTCCTTCATTTATGCCATGTGTGATGCGCATGTCAGAGAGTCATTGTGTCGTGATCATGATGATTTTAATCCGGGGGATTCTCCTTGGATTGTTGGAGGCGACTTCAATATTATTGTAGGTCTATAGGAGAAGATAGGGGAGGTGATTTCCCTATGAATTCCAGTCATGCTTTTGTGTCTAGCATGACTACAAATGGTCTTATAGATGCGGGTTTTGAGGGTATCACTTTCACCTGGTGCAACAATCAACGTGGAGGGAGAATAAATTATTTTCGTCTTGATACATGTTAGAAGAATGTTTCTACCATTTAAATGTTTCAGGATTCTAAAGATGTTCATCTGGTCCGGTGATTATCTTATCATTCCCCCCTCCGTATTTCTTTAGGTGCAGGGGCTGGTAGGGAGGACTATGGTGTTTTTTCAAAGCTATGGATGGAGGAACTGGGCTTCTCAGATGTTGTTAGGGATGCTTGGGATCTTAAATTTTTGGTGAACCCATGGAGAATTCTCCATGGAATGATGAGGTGCCTTAATAATCTTCTATCTACCTTGAAGAAAAAGATTCATGGACTGGATCAGAGGCTGGTTGAAATTAGTAAGGAAGTGGAATTGTTGGAGACTTGTTTGGAACAGGTTTGGGATGAGTCTTTATTTTTTGAATTAAGAAATAAAAAAGACCAGATTACTGATTTACTTCTAAGATAGGAGTGGTTGGCCATAGAGGGGGCTAGAGTCAGATGGCTTCTGGAGGGAGATAAAAATTATGGATATTTGCATGGTTATATCAGAGAATGTCGTCGTGTTCAGAGGCCCAATATTTGTAGAGAAGATGGATCTTTTACCTGTGGTCGTGATGAGGATGGGGGGATGGTGAATGGGGCTCTTAAATCCCTATTGGTTGCACCCATCCCAGGTTTGGGAGGAGGGTATCCAAGAGGTGATGCTGAAATATTTGAGGGAATTCCAAGATATGTCTCGGCGGAGGTTGATGAGGGCCTTAAGAGGTATCCGTATGAGGAGGAAGCTCGTGAGGCAGTTTGGTCTTTGAATCTGGATATGCTCTGGGGATGGATGGTTCCCCTGGATCTTTTTATAGAGGGATGTGGGAAATGGTTAAAGGGGTGGTGGTGAGAGCTATCCAGTATTTTTTTCAGGGTGGGAACTTGCCCCGTATTGCTTATGCAGCCAAGGTTGTTCTTATTCCTAAGGTGAGTACTCCCAAGTCTATTGATCAGTACCATCCTATTAGTATGTGCAATGTACCTTATAAGATATTATCCAGCATTCTTAATAAAATATTGTCTACTCACTTGGACTCTTGGATGGATCTAGAGCAACATGGGTTTAATAAAGGGAGATCAATTAAGGGCGCAATTGGAGTGGTTCATGAAATGGTTAGTGGCATTAATAATAGGTCCTTTGGGGGAAATATGGTGGTTAATATTGACATGATCAAGGCTTATGACAGGGTGGAATGTAGTTTTGATCTTAGAGTCCTCACTTGTATGTGATTTTCGAGGCGGACTAGGGACCCTCTTTTCGGTTGTTTCAGCTCTGCCTGGATTGCTACCTCTTTTATGGGTAAGCAATTTGATTTTTTCAAGGATTTTTGTGGACTTAGACAAGGTGATCCCATGTCCCCCACTATTTTCATTCTCTCTCAAAATGTTTTCATCTGTTTTATTAATCAAAGAATCAATTTGGGTAAAGTACTTCCTTACCAGAATAGGAATTCTACAAGGGGTGTATCTCACTTAATGTTTGCTATTGACACCATGTTTTTTATCAATGGTAGTAAACGCTTTGTCCTGGGGTTGGTCAGCCTTAACGGGGATTATTGCAAATGGAGTGGTCAGGTGGTGACCAGCAGAAAAGTTCTTTTTACATAATAATGAAGTTGTCTGATTCAAGGGTTAGGGATGTGGGGGCTATATTGTGTATGGAGAAGGGATCCTTTCCCATGTAGTATCTTGGGGCCCCGATGATTCCCTCATATCTTAGGGTACATCACTTTGATAAACTCATAGGCAAGATTTCTGGGTGAATTTTGAACTGGAAAAATAGGTTTCTATCCTTTGGTGGTCATATCACTTTCATGAATAGTGTATTGGTCTCCTTTACCATGCACATCCTTTCTACTCTTAATATTCCTAAATGTGTTATTTTCAAATTGGACAATATTATGGTGTCCTTCATTTGGGATGGGTAGATGGAAGACAGGAATCATTGGGTTTTGGGGAAACGGCTTGCAAGACCTCTTTCTAAAGGGGGTATTAACCTGAGGAGTGTTTCAACAACAATGCAAGGGATCCATGCAAAGTTGGCATGGGAAGGATTGGAAGGTAAGTCTCCTTGGAGCAGGACTATTTAAGACATTTATGGTAAATATCTGTGTGATCAGAGGTCCATCTTTTCCAAGATTTGGAATCAGATTCAGCCTCTAATGGAGATTTTAAATCAACACTTTCGGTGGTTAGTGGGAAAAGGGAATATTAATTTCTAGCATCATGATTGGGGGTTGGTAGAATGTATTTTCTTGGATGTCCTACTCTGAGCATGTCTTTCAGTGAATCTAGTGGATATCCCTGTATTTTTTAGGCTGTTCTAGATGAGACCCAGCTTTATATTTTCAGCAATATTGTCACTAGTGATGATCTTGATAAACTTGTTTTTATAGGTGAATCTTCGGGCACTTTTACTATTAAGGAGTTCATTCATGTGACAATTGTTGCAACAGACAATGATCCATGGGGAGTTACTCTATGGTCCAAAGAGATTCCTTCTAAATTTAATTTTATTTTGTGGCGTGTAAGAAACAAAGAACAATCTACTGATGAAAACATGCAACATATGGGTGTTAATATTCTGTCCAGATGCTAGTGTTGTAGGTCACCTCATTCTAAATCAGTGGGTCAATTTTTTTTGGGGGTGAATGGGAAAGAGGAATCTAGAAGTCTTTTGGAATCTTATTTGGTTCGGATGAGTCAGTAGAGGTGTAAGGTGACTTCTTCAATTCCTGGATTAGAGGCACGAACAATCATGGAATAGAGAGGAAGGCCAGGATGATTTTTCTCATGGATGGTTGCTGGATTTTATGGTAGGCTAGGAATGCGATGTGCCATAATCAAATCAGGGTTTCTCAGGTTAGTATTTTATTTAGAATGAATAACACTGTCTTGGATTTTCTCCAGCTGTGTCCAGATTCTAAAGCAGCTCCATCTGTAAACCTATTGTTTCCACACCTTGCACACGGCCAACTCGAGGGGGTACCAATGAAGGGGTCATGGGTTCGGTGGCAGGAACTAAAGTAGGGTTTAAAACAAAATTTTGATGGATCTTTTCTCATGGGGTCGATGCGAGGGGGTGGGTTCGTGCAGGATATGTTTGGCTCGGTGGTTCCTGGGTTTTCAACGGCGTATGTAGATGGTGATACTCTGCAAGCGGAGGCTAGGGAAATGGCTTCTATTTTGGAGATCTGCAATCAGCACAATATTAAACTAAGCATAGGTGAATCTGACTCTTTGGTTTTGTGCAATTCATTAATAGGAAAAGGAAATATTCCTTGGAATATTTCCTATATTATCAGGAGATTTCGAGCAATTATGGGAAGGCACATGGAGGTTTCTCATACTTGGAGGGAGGGGAATATGTTAGTAGATTTTCTGGCTTCTATGGCTACATCTAATCACGATATGTCTTCATTATTTTCCTTGGGGTCTTTTCCAATGGAGGGGAACAGGTTTGTAGTTAATGATGCTCTAGGTTTACATTATTTTCATTCTCCATGAGGTTTTGTTCATGGTGTTTTTGTAAGGGCCTTTTGGAAATCAATAAGGATGCAACCTCTCAGTCAGTCAAATGGTCCTAAAATATCCTCCTTGATGAGACAATTCTCATTTTCCCATGGTTAGGTATTTTGGGGCATCACCGAATCAAGTTTTTCTCAATACCAATTTTAAACCCAATTAACCTAATTTTGAAAATGGTCATTCTTCAATTAGTGTAAATAGTTTTTAAATTGAAATGTTCTTTCAGAATAAAATATCAATGGTTATGATAAGATGAAAATAAAAATATTGGATGTTTATTCAAAATTGTAGAGACCCTCAAACATGAATGAAAATAATGAAATAAAATCCAATGGAACCTTCCCACTTTATCTACATAACCCTATAAAAATGTTTAATTTACCACAACATACTAATATTGGGTGATTAAGAGAGAATAAAAAAACAATACATAAAGAAAGTGGATATGAAGTGTGGTGGAGGACCACCCATAGCATAACTTTTCACAATAATCTTTGGTCTCTATAATCTATCCATGTAAGAATCCTCACAAATCTCTATTAATAGAACTCACTTTAGATCATGTTTCATTTATAAAATCATTAATTTGGATAATAATGGATTCTTGATTCTTTAGATGAATTAAATGGTTATTTTGGGTTATTTAAAAAAAATATCACCATCAAATATCCCATTAAAAGTTTCTTTATTGGGTCTGCCTAAAAACATTCATTCCATGAATAATCGAGCTTCCAATCTTATTTTTTCAGATATTTTATTCTTTTATACCTTGTAATATTTTCACATTCGATAATGTTTCCACATCATGAATATTAATTTTCTAGTTTAGGAAGCTTTGTTTCTCCATAGTACTTCAGTTTTGTGCCCCGGAAGTGTCCCATGGTAATACAACATCCTGGGATTCCATTTTAAGTGAAAATAATGGTTTCTTTTGACGTATTTTTCTTATTTCCAAACAATTGTGTATCCCACCAAATATGAACAATATACTAAGTGTAAAAGAATAAATTAACAATAAAATTAACAAAATCAATGCATTTTAATATTAAATACATTTAAAATAAATTTACATAACATATCCCCCATCTTGAATTCATACTTGTCCTCAAAGATGGAATATCAATATACTAAAAAGGATTCTCAGCATACAATGCTTTAAATACTATTGAAATAGAAACAGTAGATTAAATGGAATAATAAATAATAAATAATTACTTAATAAAATCCATTAACACATTTTTTTTCAAATAAAACACATTAATAATTTATTTTACTCTTATCTATTTTAAATATTCAATTCTTTTTATTCATCCATTTTTATTTGTCAATTTATTATTAATAAGAAATACATTTTCAATTTATCACACAAAAGTTTTTCTTTCATTATCAAGGTATAATTATAAATAATGTTCAGAACATACCTCAAGAACATGTCAATTACCATAGTCTTAAAAGGCTTCTAACATCAGAACCATCAAAAGATAGAGATCAAAATTGATAATGATGGATTCATCATTAGTTTCAAATAACATCGAGGCTTTACAGTAGGTGTATAAATGATTTAAATCAAGAAATTCTAAAAAATTAGGGTTGACTCTAAACCATATTTCATGATATCAAAATATAAGTTCAATAAAAATTTCCCATATCATATTCCATATCTCTCTTTCTCTAAAAATACAAATATAGGATCATGAAAAAAGTAAGCATAATGAATGAATCCTCTACCCTTTCCCTTTTTTGTTCTTTTTAAAAAAAATTAAGATTAATATCGCATATACCACCAGACCACATACGATCAAAAGATCACTGGTCTGGTAATGATGATTTTTTATCCTCCTATGGTGCAACCCATATTTATTTATTTATATATTTATTATTATTAATAATAATATTAGTCAGAGATATGAATAATGAAAAAGTACAGTGATAATTATATGGACTCTACCAAAATCTCATGAAAACCCCAGTATCTCATGAAAGCCCGTGTGATATCTGCTCAATGTAGTATATCCCGGCTAATCCTAGAAAGTCTATGCCTCACACTTATTATTTTAAATATCAGGAAATATACTAGAAGAAGGTAGGAATGCATAAAATAGGCATGTTACACGACTAGTTTCCTAACAAGGATATTTATGGATTATATGAGATTAAAAATGATTAATGTAAGGTGGGTACAAGGATAAAGGGTTATAAAATTGATGCCTTAATCATGTTAAAAGCAAATCTATTCAGTCATATAAATTATACGATGCCAAATAAGTCCTAGATGATAACGTAACTGAGTTTCTCAAGAAATACACTATAACACCCTAACCCCAGTTTACTAGAAATAGTGAATTATTACATTACATTAGCATGATTACAGGGAATTAGGTCCAAAAGGATTGATCAGTTTACCAGTCTTGGAAAATATATTACATATATTAACTTTAAATTAAAATTTCAAATATAAAATAAAACATAGATAATACTTTCATAACACCATTATTCTACTAGATAAAACCTGCATAAAAATCATAATACACTTCTTGGAATCTAGAAAAAATAAACCATAATAAAGGTGTGATCTCAAATGCTCAGTAAGGATAAAACAAATAGAGGAAGCTATCATAAATAAGCATAATCCATTAAGGAAATGTATAAAACTAAAACAGAAGACATTTAAAACATTATATTAAGCATAATATGGAATGAATAAATCATATAATGCCATATAAACATTCTCATTGATATTTTACTATTCAAATAATCACATATAATATCAATAACTAATCTTATAATGAGGGAATTCATAATGCCAGACATCATAACCACTACATCAAGACCTCATGCCAAGACTATACACAAATATTCTATTAAGGCCTTGTTCCAAGACACTAGTGTGTCTCATGAGACCTATCATTGCATTGGGGGTCTATAGAGGGCCCCACCCATCACTTAATAAGTTCAATGCATTCCTCATATGAAATGGTGAAACATAACATAAACATTCGTATTAAAACTCGCATATTAAATGTTAATACTTTTACCATAAACTATGAATGGTATAAAAATAGAACATCCAAAAAAAACATATCATAAAATATTCAATACAATATGGAATATTTCATCATAATAAATCAATCTCAAATAATCATAAAATCCACCAAAGTATGTTGACATAGATGAAAATACACCTAATAAAATCATTGAAAATATCTTAAGACAAATTTCCATTTTTCTTCTAAATAATATATTATAAAGCTGGAAACTGATAAAAGAAGACATTTAAAAAGATATTTTTTAATCAATATGTCCCATAACACATTGAAACTTTTGATATTAATTATGATTTTAAAACATTCATGTCCATATAAATAAATTTGTCAAACCATTTGAAAATATGGACATTAATGAGAAAGATTTAGAAGAATAAATCATTAAAACATTTTGAAATGATGTTTTATTTAATGATTACTTTACACAAAAACTTAAAAATATTACTTTTGAAAACATTTGAATGAAATTCAAAATATATATATAAAATATTATTTATAATCCTTTATATACATATATTATCAATAATATTTAAATAGGGAAATGATTAATTCTTTAAACATTCAATGCATCCCATACCACCTTGATCATTTAATTCATAGGTCTGATATCTTCAAATGATTATTTAAATACCATGAATATAAATGTATTTATGATATAAAATAAAATAGATTATTTACATACACTAGCCGTAATAAATAGGTGGCGAACATGGCTTATATCTCATGAATATTAAAAGTGAGATGAAATTTCCTTACTTTAGGTCTGATACTCTCCGTACGTGTCTGAAACACATGTATAATGGTTTTTAGAATGTTATTAACTTATTAAAGAATCATAATAATATTTATGATATCATATATGATTCATTTATAACTTTATATTACCCATTTTTAATAATTTCCATGTAAAAGAAAATTTTCGGATTTTATCGTATATATTTTGACTTGTTATTCTTAATTATTTTACTTATATTATGATTTAATTACTTCAAAAATATATAACATAATTTATTTATCAATTATATTAATAATATAAATATATATCATTTATAAGTATATGAAAGGGAATACACCGTTCATGGAGACGGCAGATCATACATACGCATGAACGCTGTTTCCGTTTTCTTGTCGTATTGAATGGAAGTAAGTGAATGAAATATGCACACACACACACACACACACATATATATATACTATAACAGTAGCATTATTATTTCATATATTTCATACTAATTCATAATATATATTTTTTATAATCAATCCTGAATGGATAACATGGAGAATGAGTCTTATCGTGTCCTGGAGACGGTAAGTCGTACATATGCACGACCAACAATATCATTTCAAGGATGGTTAAACAAAATTAAATTGGATGGTATATTAATCATAAATAATAATAATAATTTTATATTCATTATTTACATCAATTATACTCATCATTATATCCATTCAAATAAATTATAGTTGAATAATAAATTACACCACGATGTGAAGACGGTAAGTCGTATGCACACACACATGGTGATATTGTTTTTTATAGAATCGATAAAACAAAGTATATGATTGTCCCAAAATTTTAATAACATATTATAATGTATAAGGTACTTTATTTATTATTTTATTATGGAAACAACAGAGAAAGAGGAAGCAGAATAAGAAAAAAACTTTGAAAGAAGTGACAAAACGATTACCACTTTTTCATGTATCTTTTTTTGATTTTTAGAAAAGGACTCCTTAAGTTGGATTAATACCCAATTTAAGTACTATAAGTTTGTTTTAGGGTAATTTTTAGGATATTTGGGTATGTTTTGGCCGATATAAATTGATTTAGAGGAGTAAATTAAAGAGAAGGAGATGTGCCCTTTTATAAGAGAGGTGAGGGGAATTTTAGGAAAATATTGAAAAATTATTTTATTGTAAATTTATTTTCAAATTTTAATAGTACCAAAGTGAAATATTTCGAATATAATATGTGTATGGGTAGAAATAATATCAACCAATAGGTTTTAGACCATTTTAGGTTACAAAATGACCCTTATATTTTGGCTTTGACTCTTAGTTAAATAAATTAACTCTTACCACGTCTTCTTATATTCTTACACTATATGGTTAATAAAGTTACTATAAAAATAAAATAGAACCTCAAGTGGTTCATTAATTACATTTGTAACTATATTTATCTTATTTGGATTAATATTATATTTTTTGGACTATTATATCATCTAATAAAATTGTATTTGTTTTAAAAACTCATTTATGTCAATTTTGACTCTATTTAGAAATTGATTTTTGATAAAGTCATATAAACTTGATTAAATTGAACCAAATGAATAAAATAAAATATAAAATGTCATATTCATCTATAAAATTAGTGTATTAAATAAAATGTTTCAAAATAAATTTATTTTAATATTTATAATGTCATTTATTTAAATATTTCATTAATAAAGAAATCACTGCATCATCATTGAATCAAAAATAAATTTATTTATATAGTATTTAAAATTTATAAATAAAAAACCGTTATGTATGAAATTTTTTTATATTTCGATTAAATTTTTATCATCAAAGATAAAAATTATATAATCCCATATTAAAATTGTTTTAGTAAAATGATACATGATTATGATATTTTAATTTTTACTTTAAATAAAAAGTAATTAATGTAAGTTTCACACCCAAGTGGCTTCCAAAGGCCAAATGTTCTAACAAAGGATTGTATTGGTCATAAATTACTCATCAAATAATATTAGGACAAGTGTTAAGGTAATTTTATATTTTTATAATATTTTGTTACCGTGAATTACCCTATTTACCTTTAACTGCCGTAAATAAAAATCAAAAGTCACTATTCCCCAAGAATTATTTTGATCCTATTAGATATTATTTTCAACCTTATTTAAAGCATGTATTTCATATTTTTTACATTCAATTCATAGAATTGGTAAAATTACATTTAATGCAAATCTATAAATGTGCTTAGAAGCTGGGTAAAAGAGATGTTAAATAGTTTAATGAAATTTTATATATCTAATTCTATTATATAAAAAATTACAATAACATAAATTTTACTAATATATGAATTATATATCTATTTTTACATTAAAATAAATTAATATTAAAAAAAATTAATTAAAATGTCATTTTTTATCTATAATGCAGCGTTTTTCACTATTCCTCAAAAATTGAATGTTTTTAGAAAAATACCAAAAATTCACCCTAAGCTAATTTTGATATTCTAAATCCAAAAATGAAGTTTATTTAGAAAAATAAAGTTTATAAAGTTTCAAAATGTGGTTAACACTGTTCATAATCGCTTTTTAAACTACTAGTTTGATAGGTCATGGTGCGCTGAGACTCAATGTTTCTTGTAGCGCAAGCTATTGAATTATTTAAAAATAAAAGTACAGTGGAATCATGGGGTTCTATATTCTCCCCTCCTTCAATAAATTGTGTCCTCACAATTTAATCTCGAAATCAAAAAATATGGGTTCAAAATTTCAAAACAACTTTGTTGAAATCCCACATGGGAAAAAAAGATTAATGAAACCCCCACATTAAAAATAAATAAAGGGACTTATGAAGGTCACCGAAGATGAAACATACTAGTTTTCCATGTACGAAAATATGAAAATAAATGAAAAATATAACCATCATGTTCTGATGGAGAGTGATAGATAACATGGCCAGAAAAAAGATAACATTCACAAACCTAGAAGTCGGTGATGATCGAAGGGACCATTGGATTTATCCAAAAAGAAAGTACTAGGAAAACATTTTTGGTTTTAAGATGATTTAACTAAATTTTAAGAAATCATTACTTCATATAATAACAACAGAAGGAATAATACTTACATGACAAGTAGTGTTCCATCCTTTAACTAATTTCTACCACAAATTCATTTTTCTCTCCAAAAGATAACAAAACTAAAAAATATTCTATTAATCCTAATCGTATAGGGTTAAAAAATGAACTTATAATTCATCTATTATACCACTTAAATAAAATAAATCTAAATTATACTAACTGTGGACTTCTCGTAGGCCAGTTGTAGGCGATAAAGGCTTGTCGTACATCGATTGTGGGTTCGATTCACATAGCCTTGTCCAACGCAACGAGTTGTCACCCAACTAGTGGGATGTCATTTTTAAAAAACTATAATATTAAAAAATTCCATAAATAATATTATGAGATATTTGAAACCTATATAATAATATATAATGTCAATATTAATCCATTCCAATATTAGTGTCATCTAAAATACTTCTGTCCGAACTCACAGTACAAAAACTTATAAGGAAGGACACATTAAATACATATGAGTACCTGCATCCTGTATTCTTTTAAAATATGGTAATAAACTAAATTACCAAAAAACCTTATTGAATACATTCTTTCTTTCTTATTCCTTATGTAAAACATAGAATACTTGATATACACCTTAAATCCAAAAATGTTGAAAACTCCCAATAATGATGGTATAAATAGCATTTTAAACAAACCATTAATCATTTACATGTATGTTAATAATATCCAATTTAAATTATCCAAATAAATTATCTCATAGTCAAAAATAATTACCTCAGCATAATATCCATATAAAGGGTTATAATACCATCAACCATATATTTTTAAAAAATATTTAACTTTCTACTATGTCAATTTTCTTGGTACCATACAATCTCAAATCCTTCATTAAATATTACTTAATTACAATCCTTTTATACTATATAATTCTTATAACCAATAAATTTCTAATAAAAACTTCAAATGACATAATTCATGAATAGGAATATTAATCATTCTTCTTCATCTGCGGTAATATTATAACTTGATCCTTATCCAATAACATCATCTGATGAAAATTTCTTTGACGATTGGTACATTGATTCTCATAGTGTCCCATATCCTTGTAGCTGAATCATTGTACATTGGGAAAAAAATTTATAACCTTAAAACCATTAAATTTGCTTCCCTTTTCTCCACACTTATAAAAACGTTCACTCCCCTCAAATATTTATGAGGGTGATTCTTTCCACACTTATCACATGTGGGAAAATCCTTCTTTCCCTTATTCCATTTATCCATATTTTTCTCATCCATCCTCTCCTTCTCTTTCTTCCCTTCATATCCATATGACTCAGAGAATTTTTTACTTATCTTATTAAAACATGATACAATTTCCTCATATGATGAGAATACATGGGTGAATATTTTCCTTCGAAATTTTAGATTCAAATCATTAAAGATATGATGTGTCTTACTTTTTGGATCATGCTTATTAGTGGTGTTATCATTATTTATACTAGGCTCCATTTCTAAAAAATGACATATAATGGATTAGAATATATAGTTATGAACTTTGTATAAATCTAATATAGTATAACACATAACATAAATTTATGCATCTTAAATCATAGAATCATAAACTTTGGTTACATTGTGGGAATATTTAATTTTAAATACTTCATAATGGTAGGTATATAAAATGTAAATTATCCAAAGAATATCCCCTAGAGTGTCAAACTAGGTGTGTAGTAAGGTCGGTTGTCATATACCAGGTTACCTTGAGTCAAGTTGGGAACACCTTGATGGTGTTTTCACCCCTACATACATCTGTTCTAGGACCACGTCCACTTGTCTTATCCAGAAATGGATGTATTTCCCGGAATACACACATAATATCTACCTTACCAAAATTCTAGGATGTTCTTCTATACATATCCTCGTTGTCTATCTTAGGGTTATGATCCCTAATCTAGGTTTTCTAAATATATCTCCATGGTTGTTTCTAAACTTCCTCTAATACCAATTGTAACACCCGAAACCTAGTTTCCCAGATTCAGTGAATTATTACATTACATTGTTATGATAAAAGGAATCACATCCTGAAGGACCGATCATGTTAGCAGTCTTAGAAAATGGATTACATGAAATTTACATTAAAATTGCAAACATAAAATACAACATAGATAATCCTTTTATAATTCCATTATTCTCCAAGCTAAAACCTATATAAAAAAGATAATATAATTCATAGAATACTAGGAAAATAAAACATAATAAAGTGGTGATCTTAGATACTAATTAAGGATACACAATATAGAAGAAGCTATCATAAATAATCAAAATCTTTTAATGCACTATATAAAATAAAAACAAAATCCTTAAAAAACATTATATTCAGCATAATATGGCAAGATAATATAATTCCATATAAAAATCCTCATAGATTATCTAATAGTCAAATAATCACATGTAATATCAATAAATAATATCATAATGATGGAATACATAATTTTGGACATCATAACCACTACATCAAGGCCTCGTTCAAAGACCATACACAAATATTCTATAAATGCCTTATGCTAAGACACTTGTTTGTCTCATGAGACCTACTAATTCATCGAGAGGATATAGTAGACCCCACTCATCACTTACTATGTCTAGTGCATTCCTCAAATGAAAGGGTGAAACATAACTTTAACATTTCTATTATAACTAGCATACGAAATGTTAATATTTTAACCATAAACCATGAATGGTATAAAAATAGAACATCCTCAGCCAAACATATCATAAAACATTCAATACCATATGAATGATTGTATCATAATAAATCATCCTCAATTAAGTCTAAAATACAACAAAGGATTTTTACATAGATGAAAATACTCTTAATAAAATCATTGAAAATCTCATGAGGCAAATATCCCTTTTTCTTTTAAATCATTCTTTTAAAAGTGGGACTTTTATAAAACATAATATTTAAAAATATATTTTTGAATAAATGTGTCTCATAACACTTTGAAACTTTTGAAAGGAATTATTATTTTAAAACATTCATGTCTATATAAATAAATCTAAAAAACCATTAGAAAATATGGACATTAATGAGAAAGATTTAGAAGAATAAATATTTAAAACATTTAAAATGATGTTTTATTTAAAGTGTACTTTACAAAAAAACCATAAAAATATTCCTTTTGAAAAAATTTGATTGACATTCAACATAGACATAATATATTCTTTATAATCCTTTATATATACATATGTTATCAAGAATATTGAAATGAGGGAAATAATTTATTCTTTAAACATTCAAATCATCTCATACCACTTTGAACATTTATATCTTTTGACTGATATCTTCAAATGAATATTTAAATACCATGAACATATATGTATTAATGATATTAAATACAATAGAGGTCTTATATACACTACACACAATATATAGGTGTTGAGCATGGATTATATATCATGAATATTAAAAGTGAGACAGAATTCCCTTACCTTAGGTCTGATACTCATCGTACGTGTCTGAAACTCTTTTATAATGGTTTTAAGAATATTTTTTACTTCTAACAAAATAATAATAATATTTTTGATATCATATATTATACATTTATAACATTATATTACCCATTTATTAATAATTTTCATGTTAAAGAAATTTTTCAGATTATAATTGCTTTCTTTATCGTATGTGTTTTGACTTGTTATTCTTGATCGTTCTACATATATCATGATTTCTGTACTTAAAGAATGTATAAAATGATTTATTTATCATATATATTCATAATATAATTAAATATATATATATATATCATGGATAGGTATATGAAACAGAAAACACTGTTCCTGGAGACTGTAGACCGTACATCCGCATGAATGTTGTGTTTGTTTTCTTATCGTATTGAATGGAAGTAAGTGGATATAATATGTACCCACATAGACACACACAAACACAAACACATATATATAAAAAATTAAATTTTTATTATTATTTATTATATTTAATACTTATTAATAATATATATATATATATATATATTTGATAATCAATCTTTAATGGATAACATGGAGAATGGGTCTTATCACGCTGTGGATATGGTAAGTCGTAAGCACGCACGAGCGACAATATCATTTCCATAATTGTTAAATGATATATAATTGGATGGTATATTAATAATACATAATCATAATAATTTTATATTTATTATTTACATTAATTATACTCATCATTATACCCATCTAAATAAAGTAGTGTGGAATAACAAATTACACCACGACATTGACACGATAAGCCGTACGCATGCACACGTGGTGATATTTTTATTTATATGATGGATAATATAATGAATATGGTTGTCCCATAATTATATTAATTAATAATCATGTAGAAGGTACTGTATTTATTATTTTTGAATGAATAAAATAGACAAATAGGAATTGTAAGAATAAAAGATCTTTGAAAGAAGGGTTAAAACAATTACCTCTTTTTCGGGTATCTCCTTTTGATTAGCACAAAAGGACTCGTTATGTTGGATTTATGACAAAATTAAGGCAAATAGGTTGATTCAAGGGTAGTTTGTAGGCTATTTGGGTAGGGTTGTTTTTGAACCAAAGGGATTCAAATGAGTGAATTAAAGAGAAGGAGAAGTTCTCTTTTATAAGATTGGTGACAGGAACATTAGAAAATGTTTGAAATATTATTTTATTATAAAATTATATTTGTATTATAATAGAGAAAAAGTTATATTTTTCTTATATAACATAATTATGGGTAGAAATACTCTCAAAAAATAGGTTTTATACAATTTTATGTTACAAAATTAACCATATCCTTTGGCTTTAAACCTTAGTTAAATAAATTAACTCTCACCATGTTTTATTATATTCTTACACTATATGGCTAATAATCATACTATAAATTGCCAATAAAACCTCAAGTGGTTTATTAATAAACATTTTAACATTATATAAGTCAGTTTTCGGAATTTTAGATTTTGAAGACTATAATATCATTTAATAAAATACTATATGTTTTAAAAACTCATTTATGTCCATTTGGACACTATTTTTAGTAACTGATTTTGGTTAAAGTCATATAAACATGATTACATTGAAAAAATGAATAAAATCAAATATAAATATTCATATTCATCCATAAAATTCGTTTATGGCATCAAAGGTTTCAAAATAAATTTATTTTATTTTTTATAATATCATTTATTCAAATATTTTATTAATTTGGTAATCACTGCATCATCATTGTGACATAAATAAGTTCATTTATTTAATGTCTAAATATTATAATGAAAATACCATAATGTAGGAAATCATTTCATATTTCTAATTAATATTTATTGTAAAATATAAAAATTATATAACACCACCTTAATATTGTTTTATTAAAACGATATATGTTTATGATATTTTTATTTTTACTTTAAATAAAAAGTTATTAATGTCAATTTCACACCCAAGTGGCTTCTTAAGGCCAACGATTTTCCCCATGTATTTTTTTGGTCGTCCATAAATCATCAAAAAAAGGTTAGGACAAGTTTTAATGTAATTTATTATTATTATACTATATTTTTCTCCGTTAAATTAAACTATTTACCTTTAACCATAGTAAATAAAATTCATAAGCTACTATTCATAAAAAATTTTTTTGATCCCATTAGATCAAATTGTTCACCCAGTTTACAACCATGTATGTCATATATTTGAAATATAATTAAAATAAGTGGTAAAATTACGTTTAATGCTAATTTACAAATGTGCCTATAAGGTGGGTAAAAGAGACATTCCATAGTTCAACAAAATTTTATATATCTTATTATATTATAAAAAAATTACAATGACTTACATTAGACTAAAAAATATATTATGAATCTATTTTTACATTAAAATAAATTTAAATTAAAATATTTATTTAAATGAAAAAGTCATTGTTTATCTACAACACAATGTTTTCAATATTAATCAAATATTGAAAGTTTTAATAAAAATACCAAAAATTCACTCTAAGATAATTTTGATATTATTAATCTAAAAATGATGTCTATTTTGAAAAATAAATTTTATAAATTTCAAAATGTGGTTAATATTTTTCATAAAATCTTTTTAAATAGCTAGTTTGATTGGTTGTGGTGAGCTCAAACTTGTTGTTTCATGTAGCACAAGATATTGAATTATTTTAAAAGAAACATATTGTGGAGGATTAGGGTGTTACGTTATCCCATAATTCAATAAATTACATCATCATAATTTAATCATGAAATTTGAAACTAGGGGTTTGACATTTCAAAACATCTTTGTTACAATCCCACATCGGAAAAAAAATATTAATAAAACCCCCGCCTTAAAAATAAAAAATGGGAAGTATGAAGGTCACCTAAGATAACACAGACTAGTGCTCCATGTAGAAAAATATGGAAATGAAAGAAAAATATAACCAACATGTTCTGATGGAGAGTGATAGAGAACATGGTGAGGAAAAAGTTAACATTCACAAACTTAGAAGTCACTGATGATCTAAGGGACCATTGGAGTTATCAGAAAAGAAAATACTAGGAATTTTTTTGGGTTTTAATATCCTTTAACTAAAGATTAAGAATTAATTACTTCATATAATAATAATAGAAGGAAGAATACTTACATAACAAGTAGTGTTCCATCCTTTAACTAATTTCTACAACAAATTCATCTTTCTCTCCAAAAGATACTAAAACTCAAAAATATTCTATTTATCATAATCGTATATTGTTAAAAAATGACCTTATAATTCATCTATTATACCACTTAAATAAAATAAAACTAATTTATACTAACCAGGTACTTCTCGTAGTCCAGTGGTAGGCAATAATGGCTTGTCTCACTTCGGTTGTGGGTTTGATTCCCACAGCATTATCCAACGCGATGGGTTGTCACCCATCCTGCGGGATGTCATTTTTCTAGAACTATATTATTAAAACATTCCATAAATAATATTATAAAATATTTTAATCTTATAAAATAGTATATTATGCCCAACTTAATTCATTCCAATATTAGACTTATCTATAATATTTTATTCCAAATTCACAGTACAAAAACATAAAAGGATGGTCACATAAAAAACATATGAATACCTTCATCTTTTATTCTTTTAAAATATTGTAATAAACTAAAATTCCAAAAAACCTTATTGAATACATTCATTAATCATTATTCCTTATATAAAACATAGAATTCCTTATAAACACCATAAATCCAAAAATGTTGAAAACTCCTAACAATGATGGTATAAACCGCTTTTTAAACAAACCATTAACGAGTTCGAAGGATGTCAATAATATCCAATTTACTTTATAAAAATCAATTATCTCTTATTCAGAAATCATTATCTTTGTATCAGAGAAATATTGAGGGTTATGATCCCCTCAACCATATATTTTCCAAAAAGATTAACTTTCTGGTGAGTCACTTTTCATGGTACCAAACAATCTCAAATCCTTAATGAAATAGTACTACAGTAAAATCCTTATATACTCTATAATTCTTATTACCATTACATTGGTAATAAAATATTCAAATGACATAATACATGAATTTGAATATTAATAATTTCTCTTCATCTTCAGAAATATCATAACATGATCATTATTCAATAACATCATCTAATGCACATTCCTTTGATGATTGGTATATTGATTCAAATAGTGTCTCATATCTTTGATGCTAAAGCATTTTACATTGGAAACCTTTTTCATACCCTTGAAATCAAGAAATTTGTTTCTCTTTTTTCCACACATATAACAAAATCTCATTCCTTTCAAAAATTTACGAGCGTGATTCCTTCCATAGTTATCACATGTGGGAAAATCCTTCTTTACCTTCTTCCCTTCATCCATATTTTTATCTCCCATCCTATCCATATCTTACTTCCCTTCAAAGCCATAGGACTCAGAGAATATTTTACATATCTTATTAACACATGACACTGTTTTTTCATATGATGAGAATACATGGGAGACAATTTACCTTCAAAATTTTGGCTTCAAGCAATGAAAGATATTATCTATCTTACTCTTTGGATCATGTGCATTAGTGGAGTTTTCATTCCTTATAATAGGTTTCATTTATAATCAATTTCATATACTTTATTTGCATATAATTTTATAATCTTTATTTAACTCTAAATATAGTATAGCATATAACATAAATATTTTCATCATAAATACTAGAATCATGAACTTTGGTTACATAGGGAGAATCATTACATTTAAATCCTTCATAATGGTAGGTTAATAAAATTTGAATTTTCTAAAGCATATCCCCTGAGATTGTTAAACCAGGTGTGAAGTATGGCCCATTATTGGGTACCAGGTTCTCCCGAGTCAAGATCAGAATAAATTTTCAGAGTTTTTACCCTAAGGTACATCTGTTCCAAAACAACATTCACTTTTAGTATCCAGACAAGGATGTATTTCCTAGAATACACACATAATCTCTACCTTACATAAATTAGAGTATGTTCTTCAATACTTATCCTCAATGTTTATCTTAGGGTTATAATCACTAATCTAGGTTTTATATATCTATCTCCAAGGTTGTTGATAAAATTACTCTTATACCAACTAAAATTTCCAGATCCCAGTTGCCCTGATTCGGTGCATTATTATATTATATTAGCATGATTACAAGGAATCTGGTCTCGAAGGACCGATCAGTTTAGATATCTTGTAAAATAGATTACATACATGAACATTACATTACAATTTCAAACAATAAATAAAAATTATATAATCCTTTAAAAATTACATTATTATCCTAGATAAACCCTACATGAAAATCTTAATATATTTCTTGGAATCTTGTGAAAATAAACCATATGAAATAAGTGAGCTCAAATGCCTAGTAAGGATAAACAATATAGTAGAAGCTATTATAAATATGCAAAATAATTTAACGAAATGTATAAAACTAACAAACAAGACTTTTGAAACATTATCTTCATCATAATATTGAAATAATAAATCATATAATTACATCTAATCATTCTGATGGATATTATACTAGTCAAATAATCAAATTTAATATCAATAACAAATCTCATAATGAGATACGACATAATGTTGAACATCATAACCACTATGTTAAGGCCTCATGCCAAAACTATACACAAATATTTTATCAAGGCCTTATGTAAAGACACTAGATTTTCTCATGAGACCTACTGATGCAATGAGGAGACATAGTAGGCCCCACCTCTCACTTACTAAGTACAATGAATTCCTCATTTTAAAGGGTGAAACATAACATAAACATTCACTTTAAAACTAGTATACAAAATGTTAATTATTTAACCATAAAACATAAATGGTATAAAAATATCACATCTATAACCAAACCTATCATAAAAAACTCAATATAATGTAGAATATTTTATCATAATAAATCTACCTCAATTAAGCATTATATCCAACAAACGATGTTGACATAGATGAATATACTCTTAATAAAATCATTGACAATTTCTTGAGACAAATATCCCATTTTCTTGTACATCATTTATTTAAAATATGGACACTTATAAAATAAGTCATTTAAAATATATTTTTGAATCAAAGTGTCCCATAACACTTTGAAACCTTTTAAAGGAAATATTATTTTAAAACATTCAAGTCCATATAAATAAATCTATAAAACCATTTGAAAATATGAACATTAATGAGAATTATTTAGAAGAATAAATCTTAGAAACATTTAAAATGATGTTTTATTTAAACAGTCTATTACAAAAAACCATAAAAATATTCTTTTTTAAAACATTTTAATGAAATTAAAAACAGATGTAATATTTTCTTGATAATAATTTATATATATATATTATCACGAATATTGAAATGGGGAAAGGATTAATTTTTTAAACTTTCAAAGTGTCTCTTACCACTTTGAACATTTTTAGAATAGGTCTGATATCTTCAAATGATTATTTAATTTACATGGAAATAAATGTACTCATTATATAAAATACAATATGGGATTTACATACCCAAAACACAAGAAATATGTTGTGAACATGGCTTATATCTCATGAATATTAAAAGTGAGACAAAATTATCTTACCTTAGGTTCGATACTCTCTGTATTTGTACAAAACTCTTGTATAATGGTTTTATGAATATTATTAGCTTCTAAAAGAATCATAATAATATTTATGATATCATATATGATTCATTTATATCATTTTATTACCCATTTATTAATAATTTATGTGTTAAAGTAATATTTCATATTATAATCGCTTTCTTTATTGTATGTGTTTTGACTTGTTATTCCTGATAATTTTACATATATCATGATTTACATAACTCTAGAATGTATAAAATTATATATTTATCATATATAATAGAATATAAATATATAATATCATATATAGTAATATTAAATAGAATACACCGTTCATGGAGATAGTAGACTGTACATAAGTATGAACGATCATTCTGTTTTCATATCACATTGAATAGAAGTAAGTGAATGAAATATGTACATACATATATATATATATATGTTATTAAATTAAGATGATTATGTCTTATATTTAATACTAATTCATAATATATATTTTTTTATAATCAATCTTGAAGGGATAACATGGAGAATAGTCTTATCATGTCGTTGAGACGGTAAGCCGTACGTACGCACGAGCAACATTATAATTATCATGATAGTTAAGTTAAATGGAATATTAATAATAAATAATCATAATCATGTTATATTTATTATTTTCATCAATTATTCTCATAATTATACCCATCCAAATACAGTAGAGTGGTATAACAAATTACACCACAGTGCGAAGACGGTAAGGCGTACACACGTATGCATGATGATATTTCTATTTATAATATAGATATAATAATAAATATGGTGGTCACATAATTATAATAACATCTCATAATGTATAAGGTACTTGATTTATTATTTTAGCATGGAAACAATAGATAAAGATGCTGTATAAGAAGAAAAGAACTTTGAAATAAGTGGTAAAACAATTACCTCTTTTTCGGTTATCTCCTTTTTATTTGAAAAACATGACTTATTAAGTTGGATTTAATATGTAATTAAGGACTATTGGATTTTGGGAGGGTATTTGAGAGGATATTAGGGTAGGTTTTGGCCGTTGCAAAGGGTTTAGAAGAGTTAATTAAAGAGAAGGAGAAGTGCTCATTTATAAGAGAGGTGTGTGGCACTTTAGGAAAAGCTTCAAATATTATTTTATTATAAATTTATTTTAGAATTATTCTTGCAAAAAAGTAATATTTTAGAATATAAGATGATTATGGGTCTAAATAAACTCAACCAATATTTTTTAGACAATTCATGTTACAAAAATAACCTTATCTTATGGATTTATCCCTTAGTAAAATAAATTAACTCTTACTATGTCTTTTTTTATTCTTACACTATATGGTTAATAAACTGACTATAAAATTCCAATAGAACATAAAGTGATTCATTAATTAAATATGTAAGATTATCTAAGTCATCAGGATGAATATTATATTTTCATGACTATTATATCATTTCATAAAATAGTATTTGTTTTAAAAACTCATTTATGTCAATTTTGACCCTATTTAGTAATAGATTTTTGTTAATATCATAACAAAATGATTCTTTCAAACCAAATGAATTAAATCAAAGATAAAATTTAATATTCATCCATAAAATTTAGTTATAGATTCAAAAGTTTCAAAATAAATTTATTTTAATATTTATAATATCATTTATTTAAATATTTCATTAATAAGGGAATCACAACATCATCATTGTGTCATAAATAAATAAATTTATTTAATGTATAAATATTATAAATGAAATACCATTATTTTGGAAATAGTTTTATCATTATAATTAATATTTACAGTCAAATAGATCAATTATATAACCCCACCTTAAAATTATTCTAGTAAAATGATACATGCTTATGATATTTTTATTTTAACATTAAATAAAAAGTTGATAATGTCAATTTCACACCCAAGTGTCTTCCAAAGTCCAAAGGTTTCACCCAAGTATTTTCTTGGTCGTAAATGAATCATCCAATATGGTTAGGGCAAGTGTAATGGTAATTTCATATTATTATATTATTTTTTTACATTGAATTATCATATTTACCTTTAACCACGGTAAATAAAATTAAAAACTAAATATTCACCAAATATTATTTTGATCATATTAGACCATGAATTTTTCCTTAATTATTGCCATGTATGTCATATTTTTTAAATTCAATTCACAAAAGCGGTAAAAATTTTGTTTAATGCTAATCTACAAATGTGCCTATAAGGTGGGTAAAAGAGACATTCAATAGTTTAATAAAATTTTATAAATCTAAATATATCAAAAATAATAATAATTCCAATGACTTAAATTTGACTAATATATGTATTATGTATTAATTTTTAATTTAAAATAAATTTAATTTAAAATATTTTTTTTAATGAAAAAGTCATTTTTCATCCAGAACACAGTGTTTTTCACTATTCATCAAAAATATAATGAATTCAAAAAAATACCTAAAATTTACCCAAAGCTAATTTTGATATTCTATATCAAAACATAATGTCTATTTTGAAAAATAAAATTTATATAATTCCAAAATGTGGTTAATACAACTCATAACGACTTTTTAGACAGCTAGTTTGATAGGTCATAGTGTGCTCAAACTCGATGTTGCGTGTAGCACAAGTTATTTAATTATTTAAAAATAAACGTGTAATAGAAGCTTGGGGTGTTAAATATTCTTACGAAATAATGGTAATTATTAGGCTCAAAGGATTTCTTGAGAACGAGATTGAAATTTTTGGACAACTACTCATGCTAAGGCATATGGTTAATTAAATCAGTTATTGTAAATATCTAAAATCCAAAGCATGAAAAAATCTCATAAAAATATCTTTTATTAAGACTAACATACTCCCCTAAATAATTATTTCCCAATTCTAAATCAATATGACTATCTTTTTTAATGATTCTACCCATTTTCATTATTCAAATCTATTGACAAAGAAATTTAAATTCAGGGAATGATATGTTTCCTAACTAGTTTATGTCAAATATTTGAGTTGATTAAAGAAGGAATAAAATGTGGGCATGAATTTAAATTTTAGATCATTAAAATTAAATGTGGGGAAAATAAGTATAAAATTAAAAAATTGAAACACATACTTCCCTTTTTAATTATTATTCAAATTTAGTTGTGTTGGTTCTTCCTACAGCAAATTCGTTATTAGAATGGGTTTCATGATAAGTAATATCAGGATTTCATGACACAAATGTGGTTCATGATGTGAATTTGTCATGTAGCTTATTTTCATGACTCTTGCTGCTTGCTATCATTCAATGAATTGATGTTCCAGAAAAATAAATATAAAATGGTGAAATAAATTTTCATAATCAATGAAATTTGATATATTTGGGGGATAGTGCATGTGTGCCTCTATAAATAGAAAATAAATAAAGAAAAACACTAAAACATGGGTTGCCTCCTAGAAGTGAATTTATTTAACTTCATTGGCTTGCCCTATCCTCCTTTAACTTTGATTCAGGTGAATGGTGATTGGAAATATTTTACCTAGTCAAGGTCCATAAATGGTCCTAGTTGTGTCAAGTCCACATAAATTGATCCTTATCCTCCCTCTTTAAATATATAACTATTCATGATAAACAAACATTATTTATTTCAATTGGGATGATCCACCATTTCATAATTAATCCTAAAGAGCTAAATAAAATGTAATTTAATGTCCATACCTGTTGTCCTTTTCCAAACTAGGTATATTCAATCGCTTTTCCCATGTCAATAAACTGACTTCTCTGTTTCTCTTTCTTATTCTCAGTACAATTATTTGGAGTATAATTTTCCACAAAAAAACAACCTCATTTACATATTACACTTCGATGATATCTTTAGCATTAGTTATTTTTTATTATCTAAAGTCATTTTCGTCTCTCACATCACAATTCTTCATTTCCTAGTATATATTATAACTTACATGTTCATAGACAACTCGTAGACAGAGTTCTCTAATTTTTAAATAAATTAGTGCGCTTCAAGTTTCTAAAAATGGCCTTCCTGGAATCAAAGGTGTACACCCCCTTCTTTATCCAACACTAAGAAGTCTATGGGTAAGTATTTTTTTTCAAATTTGATCAAAATGTATTCAATGAACCCTGAGGGGAACTTCACTATTGAATTATCTAAAAGATGTGCGTCTCTAGTGGCCTATACGACTTTCGATCCTAGTATTTTGAAAGTGGTGTATGATATGATATTGAGAGTCTAACCTAAATAGCATAAATATTTTCTAAATAATTTATCTCTGATAAAAATAGGTTTGAAAAACTACATATATCTTTTTTCTTCTTAGGTAAGTCCTTTGATACTGCTTCTAAATACACCTGTGATAGTGGGATGGTGCCAATATCCTCTAGCTTCTTCTTGTTGTTCACTATAACTTTCATAAATTTTGTGTAGGTTTTCATGTTTGTGAGATCCACTTCAAAAGAAATGTTAATATGAAACCTCTTAATGTTTTTTAAAAATTTACCTTTCTATGCATCGATCTTCACATATACTAGTTTATCTAGAAATGGTAATCTTGGATTTTAGTATGGTGGTTCTTATTCAGATTTTTTTCACTCTCTCAATTACAAATCTACATTATTTTGTTCTTATTCTATGCTTCGGATAGGATTATCCTATGTGATATTTCCACTCCATAGAGTAATTAATTTCAAATATTCATGTTGATGCTTATCTAGGCATCATGGATGTACTCGTATGGTTCAATCTCTGAGTTGCTCAACAATTTTTCCTACCTAACAATAGAGGTTCTGAAGTGCATCCATCTAATCAGTGATTCATCCTTATTCTTCTTATGGAATCAAATTTATAATTTTAATAGGTTATTAATTATTTTCTGACAGATCTATTGGAATTCACAAAAGAGACAAAGAATCATCTATTAATTGGAATTTGTTCAGAAATTATGGTCCTTTATACACTAGAAAACATAGTTCTTTATTCTAGTCTCCTTGACCTCGTTGTTGCAGATTCTAACCCTAAAAAGTATTCACACAAACATAATCAACATAATTTAAATACTCTATATTCATAAAATGGGGTTTATGTTTTTGGCCTATCATTGTGTCCATCTTTTTTCATTAGAAATTCCATTTGAGTCACCATCTAATCATTATTGTTAATCACATGGATTCCTCTTCATTGTGTATCTTCAATATACCATTGGAAGACGATTTTTCCACATCATCTAATAGTATATATCTCTCCTCCAATGATTTCTTCATTAGTGACCCACAAATTACAACATCTAAAATTGACCTATTTCTCTATGTAATTCCTTTATAAAAAGTTTAGATTTAAAGACACAGTTCAATACCATGATGGGGTTATTTTCGAGTCATATCCTTGTAATGTTCAAAATTAGTGTAAAGTGATCCATCCTAAAGTTGATAATATTCTAGATATTTACCCATATTACAATCAACATAGATGGTGGGAAGAAGTGAGAGAGAACGTTCCATGACAGATTATCCCATGTAATGATGGAATGTGTTGGTAGGTTTTTGATCTACTCACAAGATCACTTTTGTAAAGAGTAATAGAAGATATGGAGTCCTACCAAATCACTTGAAACATTCAAGAATTTAATGGTATCACAAAGCTCTATAAAAATTCCAATATATATGTTCAGATCATTATGCGATAGTCTATTTAGTTTCTTGCTATTCGAGATCGTCTAGATGATTGCAAGTTTGATCATGAAATGATTCATTATAACAAGAGGTTCTGGGATGATCAGTTGTAATCTATTGTTTGATGGCTTCCCATAATCTATGAGCATACACAACCCTAAATCTATTTGAATAACTCCTCCAACTGAAAGATGATTCTCCATGCCCACTATGGATGGAAAAACAATTCACATTGGTTTTGTCTCAAAATCGGGATAAAGATTATTAATGTCTTTACCTTTTTCCTGAGTGTTTTAGTTAGACATTTAATGATTTAAAATATTAAATTTCTGAAAAAAATACCCCAACATAAAATAGATAAAATTAAATAAAAGAAATAAAAATAAAATTAAAATAAAATACCTAAAAACAACTTTGCAACCATCCCCGGTAATGATGAATGTTTTGATAGGACCAAAAGGACTCGTTATTTCCCAATGGGGTAATCAAAATACCAAATCTATAACACCTTAAACCGTGAAACATAATTACATAAAATTAATATAGTAGTGAGTCAAGGTTGAACTCATAGATAGGATGCAATTAATATTTTTATTCTTTAAAATAAATGATTTATTTAATTTTGAAGATAGATAAAAGACAATAAATTGGTGGATTTTGAAGTCAAGAGAGAAAATTTCTTATTTGGGTTTCAAAAATAATTTGATTAAGATGGGACAGTGTTTTATAGTTTTAGGGTTCAAAAGTAATTTTATTTTAAAATTAAATGATTGTTTAGTATTAGTGTCCGAGTTGGGATGAGTCAGATTCAATGGTCATGAAATCTCCTCATTGATGCATAAATTTCCCTTTTCCTATGGTCAGGTAATTTAGGGCATCATCAAATTGAGTTTGTCTCAATACCAATTTTAAACTAGACTACCCTATATTTGAAAACAATCATTCCTTAATTAGGATAATCAGTTGTGAAATTGAAAGGTTCTTTATATTTAAATATCAATGATAATAATATAAAAATGAACGATATTGGAAGTTTATTCCAAATTTCTACAACCCTAATACATGAAGGAATATAAAAAAATAAAATCCAATGACACCTTCCCCCTTCGACTACATAAACCCAGCATAAGGTGGAATTTACCCCATTATCCTAGTGATGAGGGAGTAATAGAGAAGGAACAAAGAAATATAAACATAAATAAAGTGGAGATGCAATGTTGGTGAGGACACTACACTACCCAACTTCTCACCCCACGATTTGGTCACCAGAATCTGTCCTTAGACGAAGCAAAACTACCCTCTATTTATAGAACTCTCTATGAATATTGTTCCATTTAGGTCATCATTAATGTGGCGAATAATTGAGTATTGGGTATTTTCAAGAATTAAATGAATGTTTTGGGTTATTTTAAAAAATGGTATCCATCGATAATATAATTAAAACATTCTTCACTGGGTCTACCTAGAAAATTTGATGATGTGAAAGTTGGTTTCATACCATGAATTAGTTGTATCGAACTCTAATTTAATTCATGTCTTGTATTCATTCATGCCTTGTAATATTTTAATATCCTATAGTGTTTTCACAATATAAATATTCATTTTACAGTTCGAGAAGAACCTTTTCACCTTGGTTATTTAGTTTCATGACCCAGAAGTGTCCCTTTAATATCCATTTTATGGGATTCTATATTTAAGTGTAAATAATTGTGTCTTTTGGCTTAATTTGCTTATTTCACACAAAAAATTGTAACATTAAAAATATGAAAAATATATTAAGTGTAAAATAATTAATTAACAATAATATTATCAAAATAGATGCATTTTAATATAAACAATTTATACAATAAAGTCATGTATCACAATATCATTCCTTAATTTAAAAACAATCTAGGATAACACTGATTAATTAGTGGATTTCTATCCAAGACCTGGTAACGGTATGAACTCGGTTCTTTCTTATGGTACAAAATATTTTACTTTAAATCAATTTAAGGTTAAAATTATTAATTATGGCCTAATGTTATTGACTATTGTGGTCACGGTGATATCGATGGTGTTCGAGGCTTGTTCGGAGCCTAGAACCTATCTTTTGTGAAAATCAACTGGGTCACATGGTTAATAGTAACCATGAGACCCAAGACACATTGTTTGATGAAATCGTGTAGAGATGGATAGTGGGATGGAGGATCCCGAACGGTTTGAGGAAACCGCACGAATGGAGGTACTTGACCGTGCATGAGCTCTATTGTTTTTTAGAGTGTTCTGAGACATGGTCTGTGCATGGCTTGTAAAATCATTCATACTATCCATGTGAGTTTCCCCATCTTATTTCAGATGGCGCACACATGGAAAACGATTTTTGAAACAATACTACCAAACTATGTGACCAATTTAATTGTGGGAAATTTATCATTTTTCCGTAATTTATCTATTAAATAAATTTTCTTTTAGATTTCCTTCACATTGTATAGATTCTTTATTTGGGTTCTCTCCTCTTCAATCCAAAAATACAAATACTGAGATAATCTCTTTACAAGATCAGAATAAAGATCTGTTGAAAGAATCAAATATGCATCGATAGGATATCAATTCCATTTGTGTCATTCTTTAGTTAACGTCGGATCTAAGGAGTTATTTAGGTTCAAGATAATTTTCTATATTCCAGGGTCTTCATCCTTAATTTTCCCCCCGATATGAGTCAAATAAAGATCATATATTAGTTTATCACTCTAATACAATCCTACATTATGTGGTCTCATTCTTTTCCATCAAATTGAATGTGTTTATATATATGCCATTGTGCCACATTCCTGTTTTTCAAAGAGATGCCACTAAAATGGAATTTAATCCGTGTTTGATATGAATAGGTACATCATATGTAATTGATGAGACAATTGATAAATTATTAAAGGTCATAGACCATGAATTGGATCCACCCCTTGGGCGGTATTTGATTTTGAATTCTTTTTAGGTGTTTCATTTACCCTTTTCTATGAGACATTATATGATGAATTATAAATTGTAATTAAATTGATAAAATTAATGGAATGAAAGATCATGTCCCCGGGATTTGGACATGTAATTTCTTGTTTTTTAATAATTTGATTCGTATAATGAAATTCCCATGTATGATAATTAAGAGGTTAAGACTTCCAACCTTATCCCTTTTTGTGCCACCTTCTAAGGCGAAGTTTATATGGAATGATCATGGTGATGACCCTGACATAAATAAATTCTATTAATTGAATGTTTAATCTATTCCTTGGGTGACACATGGGTTATTATAAAAATTTCATGGATGGAATCATTTCTATATTACCTTTATTATGTCTTGGTGACACATGGAGTCCTTAGTGGAATTCCAAGGATGGACTCAGAGGATTAACTGTTATATGCCAAAGTGACACTTGGACTCCTTATATGGACTTACAAGGACCGATTCATAAAGATGTTTCTATATACGGCATGGGTGACACTTAGACTCCCTTAGTGGACCTCCAAGGAAAGATTTACTAAGTAGTGATGTTATACCACACCCAGAGTGATACCTGGATTTCAGTGAGGAATACCTAGAATAGGATCATAAGGTTCTGGGTTCATGATATGCTTAGAGAGATACCCAGATTCCAAATAAGGAATCCCAAAGACAAACTCTGGTTCTGAATTAATTAGTTATTGAATTTATTTACATGATATATCTATTAAGACGAATCACAAGATTGGATTCAATCAGTGTCTTATTGCTTATTGATGTCCGAGTTAGGCATCTGCTGAACACATATTCTTAATGGGGACATTAGGCTACATTACAAGGCATGATTTTTCTATCATATGAGACTAATAAATTAAATAAAACCTGATTATAATTTGATACAGGACTGACTATTTATTGAGAGACATTCTGACTAAGGTCGAAGCAGGTAGCAGTGGACGAGTGTCCATGGGAACCCAAAAATTCATGGGTTCATTACATAAAACTTTTCTTTTACATATTCTTTCACTTTCTGCAAATGGTTATTTTTATATATTCATGGACTAGATGGAATTAAAGAACAATGTATGATGACCTACTAGGATTGTTTCTCACATCCTAATCAAACTGCCTTTGGGTACCCTGATATACAATTTAGATTCAGGTATGGATAAGGGAATGCAACATGCTATAGGTTTTTTATTTCTTCTTAGGAGATGGGTAGAGTAGGACTGAGCTGAGGCTCATGATGCTATTTGGAGATAGAAATTTTGGTGTTTTTGGGATTTTGTTACATATATTATATTGTACTACTATATACGTGTTTTGGGATATTTTATAGATATAGGGCAAGTATCATAATCTTCTGTATATGAGATTCCGTTCTGGTATTATTTATTTATATTTGTCATGGATATTTTCTATCATCTAATTGATTTTCTATGTCCGCTACATATCATTTATTGTTTATCCATTGTGCTAAACTCTAGTGATATGGGAATATTCTCCATTAAGACACACCTTATCTTCTAACTACTAATCAGTAGCCTCTGGTATTTGGGGAGATTCTCTTGAGTCGATGTGGCCAACCAGGATCGGGGAACCATTTAGTGTCACTAGGGTCTGGGATGTTACAAAGTTGTATCTGAGTAGTTTTTATATTTATGAATTACAATTTTGATACAATATGAAGTGATTGGATGTAATTGGAATTTGGTAATGAGTTGTTCAGGGGATTTTCTAACCCATATAAAGGAAAAATCCAAATTCCCTTGAATGAAATTACTGATTTATAGATTATGCCTATTAATGTTGATTTGATTCCACCATTGGATGATGAAATTGAATTGTGATGTTATCATTTATATGATAATGGGATTTATTTTATTTCAACCTAATGAGATGAGGGTATTCAATCTAATGAGTCATTTTAGTCACTTTACAGGATTCCCATACCATACATTATTCCATTTTCATATAGGACGCATTGGTTGATTGTATGATTTTTTTTGATATTTTGATGATTGATATACATGCTATTATGATAGATATTTTCTACAGGGTATTGGGGAAACACAATTGGTACATAGAGTGACTTCTATAATGTGAGCTGTGTTTTCATGATTAGGGTACAACAGACAACCTAAGCATCCAATTGTGGCATGTTGAGTCATAGAACAAGAGTCACATGGACATGAATGTGTTATGGAGTTAATTATACGGACCCCATATTTCAGTTCATTAGAATTATGGGACCTTATGGATAATAATTTTTTGAACCATTTTGTTGAACCATGTAAAATTAATTATGATATAATGGAAATGAAATGAGAAAAAAATAGAAAATGAAATTGTTATTGAAGATAAGATGACCCAGAATCGACCTTATTAGTGGGTAGTATGAAGTATATCTTGATTTTATATGAGCTATACGTCACCTAGACCTCAATCAAGGTGAAAGATGATGGTTGTGTTCTGATATGGGAAGGAATTTAACTATCCAATTATAATGCCTATTCTTTTAGTAGTTGGTGAATCTTGATCAAAGTCATGTGTTTAGAAATACAAGGACATTCCACTATGATGAACTCTATTCTTATGCCATTAAGGAGGCAAAGATCATGCTTCAAAGGTGGTGGGACATGGGATTAAAATAATTCATATATTAGTGACAAATGAGGAACCAGGTATTGTACTAGAGATAGGTGTTGAGGAACAGTTCTGTGATGGATTGTTGGGTTTCATGCAGACTGTTCAGGGAGCAATATGACCTGCCCAAACTATAGAAGAGTTGATATGTGAGTTCTAGTAGTAGAATCCACCCACATTTTCATGTAAAGGTCAACCATGGGCTGATGATTCATGTTCATATGACATGCTATATATCTTCAAGTATCTCGAGACACCTCCTGAGAGGAGGGTCAATCTGTCTTCTTAAATGTTTTGTGATTCCACCAAGAGATGGTGGTATGTCATTACTGATAGGGATCATCATCGGTATATGGATTGGAGGTATTTTCATATGAACTTATATGATTAATTATATATGGATACGTGGAGGTACGATAGAGCCAAAGAGATAATACACTTGGAGTTGGGTGCATTATCAGTCATGGATTATTCGACCCATTTTACAAAGTTCTAGAACATTTCACCTGTTCTGATGGGTGACGAGTTATCTAATGCCAGAAAATTCATTTATGGTCTTAGTCATTAAATCTTATCATAGAATAACATCTTTATGATGACAACAATTTATGGAATAGTAAATCAGGCACTTATCACAGAGCATAACCAGAGAGAGGTTGGGGTGTGGTCTCGGATGGTTCAGCACCTATATCTTGCTCTACATAGACTGATATTACAAAGAATTATATAGAGCTTCCATGTGTTGGTAATAGTATCAAAAAAGGCATTCAGGTGAGGTTCCACCAGTGTAGTAGACCAAGATATACTAGACCTTAGTGCACAATAATCCCAGTGAAGTTCCAATCCTATGGAAAGATTGGTCATCTATAACATTTTCTCATAACATTTCATCTACAATATAATGAGAGAGGGTCTACAAAGACTCCACATTAAAGAGAAGGTTAACCAAATTCACATTAGGCATGGATCTAGAGTACAACTATTTGATCAGGATGAGGTGGTGTTCGTGACCATGGTAGTCAGACTCCAAATTTTTAACGATATTAGATTAGATCTACTTAGGGTAGCTAGGTTGTACCACAAGGTTGCAGATCCGGCCCAATATATGCATTTAAAATGACACATAAGAAGAATAATACCATACCTTCCACTAAGAGAGGTACTATTCTTGTGGCCTCTATATTAAAATATCCCCTTTTCTATATAGGGTATTCTTAGAACTTTATATCTATGCTCATTGTGGAGATACTGAGTCTCGACATTTAGTTTTCTAATGGATTTATTATAGATGACACTCCATTGGGAATTATAATGGAGGATGTACATCAGTTCAAGGAGTTACCTCTTGAGATTGGTGGGTGTCACATTGTATGAACATCTTTATCCTCAAGATGATAGGTTTTGACATCTTTCTTTGGATGGAATAGTTGGTTATCATTCTTTATATCCTTGATTATTATCAATGTTGGTGACTTTCACATCACCATAGGGTGGATAGTTTATTCAAAAGGGTGAATGAGATGTCCATGAGAGCATAGATGGTCCTGAGTAATATGGGATGGGTGGGATGGTAACCCGAATTGTGAGTTTGTATCTGGATAATCAGGGAACACATGAGACATATTTCCCTCCATTGGATGATCACTTCATATATGTTTTCATAGATGAACTTTATGGATTACATCTAGTGATAGAGGTAGAGTTCTATATCGATCCTATTCCTAGAGCTGCACAAGAATCCATTTATCCTTATAGGATGGATACTACTGAGATGAATGTGCTTAAGATCTAGCTAGAGGATTTAGAGGAAAAGGATTTTCTTCGGACTATTACTTCTCCATGGGGTTCTTCAATCCTTTTCCAAAAACGTGAATGATAACCTTAGGCTATGTGTGGATAACTGTAAATTGAACCAACTGACAATTAAGAATCATTGTCTTTTATAGTGGATAGATTTTCTATTTGACCAGCTTCAATAAGCTCATGTATTCTCAAAGATTTATTTGAGATTCAGTTATCATCAAGTGTGTGTTAGAACATAAGATATAGCCTTCACAACCTATAATAGCAGGTATGGTCTATATGAGTATTTAGTTATAGTATTTGGTCTCACGAATGCAGCAACAGTTTTCATATAACTAAGGAATCGTTTTTTTCATTCTGATATGGATTTTTTTCATGGTATTCATGGATTATATCTTAGTATATTCTCATAATCTACATTACCAATCCAAAACACTTGAGACCATATAGGGTACATTAAGAGACCATTAGTTATATACTGAGATCACAAATTGAAACTTCTGGATGGACCAGATTCACTTCCTAGGTCACATTATCTCAGAGCCATGAGTGTTAGTTGACCTAGAGAAGGTAAGAGATGTATTTTCCTGGGATAATTCTATGAACATATTTGAGATATAGAGTTTTTTGGGCCTAGTTGTATATTATAGTCATTTCATACTTGACATCTCACACCTTGAAGCACTGCTCATTGTCTTGAATAAGAAGGGTGTGATGTTTGTATAGTTTGATGCATGAGATTTAACCATACAACAGTTTAAAGGGACATTGAATTCAATGTCAATACTAAATTTTAATTAGACAGATAGGAGTTGCACTATTTACTGTAACGAATTACGTACTGGGATAAGTGCAATTCTTATGCAGAGGGATAGAATAGTAGAATACATGTAACACCATTAGATTTTGTGAATTTTTTTTTAATTGAATTATTCTTTTTGATATTTTTCGTTTCATGCAACATTGAAAATAGTTATTTTATATATATTAAAGCACTATATTTGTCTTGATTTACATGCAATGTCACTAAATAGAATATAAAGTTTAACTTTCTCTACATGGAACACCGAGGTTAGTTACAAACACTGGTTATCACTAAACAGAATATAAATTTTAACATGCATTTTATTAAATATATTGTTAAAAATATTATTTATTACTATAATAATATATACAATAAACTTTAAAAAAGATTTTATGAATATTATTAAATAATTTATGAAAACATCGGTTATCACTAAATATAAAATTAGTTAATTAGTTACAAATTTTTTAGAATCATATATATGAACCAATTGATTATAAACGGTGTATTTTTATAGAAAAATATTCTTATGCTCACAATGTTGTTTTAATCGAAACAAATTAAATTATTTAAAATTAGAATGTAATTTCACAGAAATATATATTTTATATATCCATGGAAATATTTTTTTATAATCATACAATATATTTTATAGGCATAAGATAAGAATAAAACCATTTTAACAACTAAAACTCAATATTTTTATTAATTCAATTTTACTGAATTTTAATGGATAAACAATGTTAACTCTAAATTTTGGAACCATTATAAATAATATATATTACAAATAAACATCATCATTGAAATAAAATCATAACATTTTTGTTATGGGGTAATTTTTGGTATTTTGAAGTGAAGTTTTATTTTTTTAATGAATAGTTAAAAATACTGAATTTTAATTCAAAACATCATTTCCATCTAATTTATTTATATAGATAAATTATATTTCAATTTAGTTGTAAATTTTATATAGTTTATTTTTTTATAAATCAATCCAATTGGTTTAATTAGAATTAATATCACTTTGAAATAGTCTATAATAATATAGAAAACATTTGAACGTTTTTACTTAAAACAACTGCATTGTCATTCAATCTGCTGGATTAAATTTAGATTAGTTTCTACCAATTTTACGGTTGGAATTTGGAAAATTTTATTACAAATTTGGAAACAAAATAATTTATAATTTATAATAATATCAACTTAGTTTTTTACCAAAAATATCATCAAAGGTAATTACAATTAATTACAACAATTAAGATTAAATTAAGCTTAACGAGAATATATACACTAATCTTAAGGACTAATATGACCTATAAAATTTACTAAATTCCATTTGATGGATATATATATATACCATATAATGCCTTTTATCTAATTTTTACAATTATTAGATCCACTTCCAATACAAAAACGTGGGTGAGGTTTCCCTTTTACAAAATATTACAAGAGTGCCACTCCTCCTCCATTATGGAAGGCATCCACTCCTCATACTTTCTCAGACCTCTAAAGCCACTTTTTATTGACAAACATCTTCCGAAATAGCTCCAAAACATCCATAACTTTATACTTTTACCCTTACATGGAAATAAATAATTCTAATGAATCCCTTTGGTATAAACCAAAAGGATTAAAGTGATTAAGAGGTAACACCCTCCCTCAAACATGTTTCCTTTATTTTCTTTCTTCACACCATAAAATCTTATTATTACTTTATTATATAGAAAAACATGTATTATAAATTTACTAGGGTGTTTTTATTCTATGTGTTTTACCTACACTTACACACAATTCTACCTAATGGGTAAGGAACATACAATTAATATGTACGATGAACTACCACCTCACTAAATGATGATTGTTAATTTTTCATTAACCACCTATCATGGGGGAAATTATAATAAAAAATATATTTATATATTTAATAAATTATATTTATTATATCATTAATCTTAGAAAATAATTTTAAAAGCATAACTTTATAATTTCTATTTTGTGTTAATACGATAATTTTATTTGACGACGTGTGGACTACGCCCCCTCAAAGTGGGTGTGAGTTGTTCATGCACTATGACAAATGTATAAAGGATGGGTTTAGTGAATATATATGATATATGTGATATAATAAATATAATTTAATAATGATATGTATACATATATATACATGTATATATATGTATATACATATATGTTGTTTACTTTCATTCTTTCAACATGAAAATTAAATGGAAATAGCACTCACACGTATATATGGCTTAACATCTCCATGATTGGTGTATTCCATTTAAAAATTTTATATTATATTGATTATTATAATACAAATATAATGAATATAAATTATATTTAAATATTTTTTTACATTTTAGAAATCATGATATAAGTATAAGGACCAAAGATATAACAAATTAAAACACATGTGAAAACAAAGATGATATTACCTGAAGTTAAGCCTTAACATATAATTATTAACAAGAGGTTAATATTAATCAATAACAAAACCATATATTGTATTATATTTAAGAATATGTTTCCATGATATATTTATAATAAATTTATATTTATTATATAGGAGGTTTGAATGAGTACGATGAGAGTCAAGACACAAAGTAATGGAATTTCATCTCACTCTTTATGTTTGTGAGATACATGCCTTATTCACTACTAACTTATTTTTTGTGGTTTATATAGTAAACAAAAATTAATTATATGAATTTTATAATTAAATCTATGGATATTTACATAACCATTTTTTTATCTTTTTTTCATGGTGTTTATGTTTCCAAAGTTATAGAATCAGAAAAGTAATTATGTCTCAATTTTTTTCTTTGAGAAACATTCCATGTTATACACCTATATTTTTTTATTAGTTATATAGAATATATTTTATATGTTATAAATATTTGGCTATAATAATACCAAGTAACACACTAGGGGGTGAATTGTGTATTTTCAATAATCTCACTAATTATTTCTTTTGACAACCTATGAGATTTATACAGATATGGAATGTTTTCTTCTATGTAAAAGATGATAAACAGACAAACAGAAAGAATGAACACATCAAATTTATATGGGTTTGGGGAAAAAGATCCCCTGGTCTACTCCACCGATGATATCTCTGTGATCTTGGTGAATTTAACTAGAAAGGTCCTCTTATGACAAGACCTTAAAATCTATAACTAAGTGCTATTAGTTAACAACTTTAAAGTACTGATAAAATGGATCCTTAAAATTTTTTAACAAGAAACTAGTTGTCCATAGCTTAGTAAAAGAATCTCAAACTTCACCACAACTGATTACAGGTGGTTTATAATCTTAATAAATCTAAATAGTTTTATTTGATGATGGGTTAATCTTCACAATTGCAGCAGTAGCAACTGATAGTAGTTGAATCGTCTTGTTCAGAAATGAAAGTATTCATGAAAGTATAATTATGAAGAAACCCTAGTTGAAAAAGAACATAAATTACAATTATAAAAAAAATTAATCAAAAATATTACAACAACACGAGGTACAACATGTATATATCTAAATTGAATCCTAATTTAGATTCAATAGTTCATTACAGCAGAACTGTAAATGATTTTTACCAGAATTCTATCGTATATGAAAATATGAGACCTATATATTTCATATATATTAAACAGATACACTAGTGTAATATATAGAGTAGAAAGTTTTTTTTGATATTCTTGATCTAAAAAGTCTCTTGATAGAACAAATAAATTTAAAATCTAAATTTTAAAAGGGGGTAACATCCCTTAAGAAGAGGGGTGATTTCCTCAGATGAGAAAAGTTCCTTGAATTGATCATAAAAAGCCTTGAATTAGTCAATGTGAGGCTTTCAATCAACCTATAATACTTTCATGATCCTTTCAAGAATCTTGGATAAAATATTAGTTTTAAAACACTTTTGTTGAATAGTTAAATGTTGGTTTTAGCTAATTATCATAGGGTTCCTACAAACACATGGTTCGTTTACCATAAATTTATTTACACATAGTACAAGGATCAATGTAATGTTGGGACGATGATCCATATTGTCATCCTTATTATCATAAGATTCCAAATTTTACATTGATTAACAATACATTCAATCTCCCGAACATAGGGTATGAACATTAATTACAAACTCCTTTGTAGGGATGATATTCTATATTCCTTTTGTTTCTCTAAAAGTAAGTTTTTTTTACCCATACGCTTATTATCCAACGTATGGTGGCTGATGCATACATTCATTTCCCAAATTTTGGGTATGAATAGTATTTTTATAATATATCCTGCATCTTTTTATTTCATACAAGATATAAAAAACATGATATAAATTCCTGAAAAATAATTAACACAACTTCATCAATAAAATAAAATGTTATTAGTGAGCATCAAAATCATCATATATTATAGATTATTTTTTATACAGTACATTCCCAACAATCTAACCCTTTTTAATGAACAAAAGACCCAAAAATAATTAATAGAAAGTATATGATTTGTAAAAATTAATAAAATATTTTGATTTTGCTGTACTATGTTGATTAAACAATTTGCCTACCAAAAATAGGTATGGTAAAAAAATATTCTCCCCCTTCTTGGTATATCAAAAAGAATTTTTTGAATTAATAAATGACATAAACCACTTTTAATAATGCACTAGATTGGAAATGAATTTTATAGTCTATTATGTAGAAAAATAAGATATGTGATATGTTAGTGTAAGTTTGAACACAAATAAAACAATAAAGAAAGTAATATAAAAGGAACAAAATATAAATGGTATTGTAAAGTAATGTAAGGTATATTTAAATGTAGATCAAATGTTTTGAAAAATTATGAGTGCATCCCAACATCAACTTAAGTGGTCTTCAAAATTAGGTACTCTAATTTGATTGGTTTCTATGTTCAAACTCTATATGGGTAGCCGTTTCTACAACCAGATGGGGAATGATCTTAAAAAACTATGAATTTCAAGAATCTCCACCAAAAACACTAAAATTGGTTTTTGAAAACATCCATCCATTGTTGTAGTAGCTTCCATGAATCATGTCCAACCTTTATAATTTCCACCAGATTCACCTTAATGAATTAATTCACAATTTTTTTAAATTGAACAAAGGCTTTCAACTTATCTCTGAAGTGATGAATAATTGGTCCCAACCAGGATAAATTAGTGGTTAGATGACTGATTAAATATCTCTGATTATCTAGAAGCACGTTTAGAGGTTTATTGTCACACTGAAGAGTGTGCATCCAGTTGTTTAATTTATTCAAAATAGTAGTGACTACTTCAAATCATCTTATCTTGTCAAGAGATGTGGGATGAGGTGCATAGGTTGTAGCTTGATGATTATCCTTGATTTATTGAAATTATCTTCCCAAAATAATCTTTATCTCATCTAAATAAGTCTTTTTCACAGATTCAACTTTCAACAATCAGGAAACTCTACCTAAAGATGTGATAAACTCTTCAAGATCTTACACTGAAATAAAATTTTCTTGATCTTTTATTAATTGAGTTTGAAGGGATTTAAACTCAACTCCTGTAAAAGATGAACTTACATGATCCACAAATTTCTTCTTCTTATCTTCTAAATATTCTCTTGAAGGCAATGTTCAAGCACTCTTAATTCATAAACTTTTTAATCAAAAATTCATTATAAGAGTCGGAAGACTTAGGATTAATATGTCTTCAAAGGCATACACCCTCTACAATATCCAAACTTGCCTCTCCATGATCTTCTGATCTATCTCCCAATACAGATCCTTCAGAAGAAATATAATCAAGAGAAATGAGTGAAATATTATCATAGGAAAGAACATATTCCCTATGATGTTCTTCTCTGGGATACTCTTGCTCAATATTCTCAGAAACATGAGCCTTATGTTCAAATACATCTTTAGCTTCATCCACATAATAAAAAATGTTGATTATAATTATTATTTATTGAAAAATTACCCTCTTTAGTTATTTATTATGCTTATTCATCAGGCCTAGGCCTTATAGAACCAACATATGGAATTATCCTCTTCTCTCCTAAGCATCTGCCATCATCTTTTATTTTTGTTTAGCTCCAATAGTAAAATAATTTTGCAGAAGTTGCTTTGAATATATCATAATTTCTTAATAGTCCCAACATTTAGAATATTGGCATGAATAAATCTATATCTAAGAATCATATTTTCAATTCTTCCTTTTATGAGAAACAAATACGAAATGATTTTTCCAGAGGTATAGAAGCCAATATTTGCTTCATTGTGAGAATAGTGACTTATATACCGTATCAGAAACCGATAGAAATTTTAATTTATTTGGTTCAAAAATAGAAATAGAACATACATGTCTAGGTATATAACTTTATCTATATTTGCTATTAATAAAAAAAATTCTAATTTGATTAAACTTCATAATGGATTTTCTATCAGGATTATGGTCCTTGGTTATTTCATTCTTAATGGTTATTTTTTCAAACAATGAAAACATAATGTCCTTTAACTTCTATTTTTAATCACCAATATTCCTCAAGTTGAAATGAAAATAACTCTCATGGGGACAACTCAACAGTTAAGCCATGTCCACCCTAAAAAGGGGAAATTATATATATTGAATCTTACAGACAGTAGAGTCTTCATAGATTCCAAAAATAAACATGGAATTTCTAAAAAACAATTTTATTTCTACATCAAACATCTGAGGATTATTTCCATATCCAAAAGAAAAATAAAGCCCTTTAAAACTAATGATTTCTTTTAATGGCAGATTTGTTGAATTTAAATACACAAAATCTATCACCTTACCGTGAAGAACTTTGTGATAATTCACTATAGTGTAGGTTGGGACACCCAAATCAACATCTTCTGGTCTTAATGATGTTTCCATTTATGAATGTTTCTAGATTTAAGAGTTCATTGATTTATGGTTTCGGTAAATTGAATGAGAGGGGCTCTATAATCTAAATGTACGTGAAGGTGATGTGCGGGAGAAGGCTAATGGTTTTCTCGCACCAATTGAGAGGGTACTCATTAATTTTTAATTTTAAAATACATATAAAAAGAAATTGAAATGAAATTATTTTTAAAAATAATCAATATGTAACTAATCAACATAAAGATTAATAAATAAATAAATAAAATATACACATATCTTAAAATTAACATAGAGAAAATAAGAATTAAAATAAATTATTTAAAAAACTATTTTAAAATTAAGCATTCCTAACTCTCCATTAATAAAATAAAAACTTGCATTGGGGATTGGTTTAGAAAAAATATCAACTAATTGATATTTGATATTCAATATTCTAAAGATATATCCTTTTTAAGAATATGATCTCTCAAAAAAATTGCCTTATATTAATACTCTTAGTCTTAAAATGACATATAGTATTTTTAGAAATATTTATAGAAAAATTATTATCAAATAAAATTGGTAAAGTATTAAAACTTAATCAAAATTCTAGTAATGTGTTTTTACCCAAAACACTTTTGAACTACAAATACATGAAATCAAATATTCAACCTCAGATGTTTATAGGGAAACTGAGTGTTGTTTCTTACATAAACATGCTACTGAATATTTTATTAAAAGTGATAGGTTCTAGAGGTTATTTTTCTATCCAATCTACAACCTCCAAATTTGGAATCTGAATATGAAATTGAATTAAAACCATATGTTTTAGGGTATAGAAGAGATTGAAAAAAAATTCCATTTAAATATCATTAAATTCTTTTAATATAATTAAGATTGGATTATTTAGGATTGGATTGAAATATATCACATAAATAAATAGGAAAGTTAATTTCTGGTCTGCTAGAAAGTAGATATAATAAACTAAAATCATAACTCTCTATAACTTTTTTTAATTAGTTTTCTAGCTTAATCAAAATCAATTTTTTCATTATTACACATTAGAGTTTTGTAATTATTTCTGTTATCAAGTCCAAACATTTTCAATAAATCTAAAATATATATTCTTTGATTTATAACATTTCCATGATATTTTTGATAAATTTGAATTCATAAAAAGAAATTCAATTCTCCCATCATACTCATTTCAAATTCATTTTGTATTAGTTTTGATAAATCTTAAAAACCTTTTTATTTCTTGAACTGAAATTAACATAATTAACCTAAATTTTCCCTAATAAAATATTAGAAAAAGTGGATTCATTAAAAAGTGTTAGATCTTCCAATCCAACAGTAAATCGATTTTTAAAATGAAAGGAACTTAATCTTTTATAACATGATCTAGGTTATTGTTTAAGTTCATATAGATCTTTAGTGTGTTTATAAAAATAATTTGGTTTTTGAGGGTTTTCAAAACCAAGTGGTTGTTTAACATAAACTTCCTCCATTAAATATCCATTTTAAAAGGAAGATTTAATAACCAAATTATATAATATAAAATTCATATTAGATTAATATACTGAAAGAATTCTAATGGATTCTAATATGGATATAGGGGAAAAGGTCTCATCATATTCTATACCTTCTTCATAATTATATCCTTTAGCAACTAATGTAGCTTTATTTTTGTTTATGATCCCTTGATCATCCTATTTATTTATAAAGACCCATTTGGTTCTTATTACTAGATAGTTGGTTGGTCTTTCTAATAATTCTCAAACATCATTCCTTCTAAATTGGTTTAGTTCTTCCTTCATTTCAAACATTAAACCCTCATTGTCTAAGGCATCTTCAATATATTTAGGTTCTACCAAAGATATTAATTGAGATAATTCGGCTAGGATTTCAACATTTTTTATAGTTATAATTCCTATGTCTAAGTCTCTAATAAGTTTTTATAAAGGATGGATCTTTAAGGTTCTATAATTTCTAGGAAAGACACTTTCATTTTCATTATTATAATTTTCTGATGAGTTTGATTTAATTTTATTAATATAATTTTCAAAATAAATGTTAGGGGTTTTATATCTCATGTTCTCAAACATATTAGTAAAATAATCAGTTTGATCTTTCTATTTAATTAAAGGGTTGACATCATCAAACTTAACATAAACTCATTCTTCAACAATCCTTCGTTTTTTATTAAACACACTATAGGATTTAGAAGTAGTAGAATATCTTAAAAATATTTCGTCATTAGCTTTCATATCTAACTTACTAAATTTTTCCTTAGTATTCAAGATATAAACCTTGAATCCAGAAGCATTAGAGTACTTTACTTCAGGTTTTCTATTATTATAATGTTCAAAGTATGCCTTTTTGAAAATAGGTCTTATTGAAAATATTTTCCGAATATAGTAGGATGTACTTAGAGATTCTACCCAAAAATAGGTAGGAAGACTGTATTCCTTTAGCATAGTCCTTTCTATTTATGAATAGTTCTATTAATTCTTTCAAAAATTCCATTTTTCTGCTTTTTTCTTAGTGCAGATAAGGTGTTTTTGACACCTATATTTGAGAAAAAATAATTCAAATCTTGATTATCAAACTCTACACCATGATCAATTCTCAATAAAATTATTATAATACCTTTTTCATTTTGAGAAAATATTTAAAAGATTTCAAAAATAGAGAATACATCAATTTTGAAATTTATAGAACAAACACAAGTAAAATGAAAATAATCATCAATGAAAATATAGACATATAATTTACCATCCATACATGATACTCTAGATGGTCCAAAATATATATATATATATAGATTATTTCTAATGGTTTACATGTAGAAATTTTGTTATTATATTTTAAAGAATATTTGTGTTTTTTTCCAATTTGGTATGCATTATACAATCTTCATTATCAAATTTTAGACTAGGAAAATTAGAAACTAAATGTTTCTTAGGTAATTTATGTAAATCATATATATTGAAATGTAAATGTATTATATTACAAATCCATTACCCATTTTTTATATCAGTTAAACAATTCACTTTTTGTTTACTAAAAGAATTTAAATATAATGTATAAAAATTATCAGTTCTAGGTTCTCTATATTTAAGCAGTTTATCTTCAAAAAACTGAGATGGAATTGTTAGAAAAATCAACATAAAAACCCTCATCATAATGTCGAGAAATAACTATCAGGTTGTGCTTTATCCATTGCACATACAATAATTTTTTGATTGAGATATTATTTCGATATCCAACAGTTCCAACTATAATATTATTCCTTTTTCATTATCACTATATGTGACTAGAAATCCATTCATTTCAGTTAATTAATGAAAATTTGATGAGCCTCCACTCATGTTTCTAGATTAGAAACTATATATATACTGTATTTATTTTCTATTCCATTTGCATATTTCCTACAAAAGGAAATAAACATGTGTTTTTTTTGTACCCATATTTTCATGGGTCTTGCAGTGTAAGAGAGAAATGATCTGGGAATCCAGAATTGCATTATTTTTCTATAGATTATGTCAATTTATTCAGTAAAATTTTTAAAAATAAAACCTATTTTAATACCACTAATTAATGAGATTTTGAAATAATAATTATTAGTTAAATTTCCTTTTCTTCCAAAGTAATAACTGGTAGTATTTATTTTAATTGGGCACAAAATAATTTTTATATAATTTTTTTTCGCGCCCTTACTTCCTATCCCAAATCAATACCTTTTAAATAAATTATTTTAATGAATCTCTTTTAAAACTTTTTCTACTTTGGTAAAATTAATTGAAGTAATTTTATAAGATTCTATTTCATAATTCATTTCCTTATTCCTTTATTCATGATTAATATAGTTTGTTGTAGATGAGTTGAATTTTAAACTTGTTTTTGGTGTTTTTTATGAGAGTGTCTCTTTCACACAAAAAAAAAATTGTTAATATTTTTCAATGAATTCTGATTATTTAACAAGTAATAATATTTTTCTTATAGAATTGATTAGGAGGTAGCTAATTTAACATTTTAGAAACTACCAAAATTATATGTAGAAGAGTAATAGGATTGTACATATTCTTCTTCAGCCATAAAGCACAAGTTTTCTTTTAGATTTTTTATCTCTTTCTCTGAATCATATTTTAGAGAGATGTTGGAGTCTTTAGATATACTCCATGTAGATATCATTTCTATTTTTTTCTTTAGAATCCTAATTATAATTCTTCTGATATTTTTTTCTAACCGTTTTCTTTAATCTTTAAATTGAGGGCAATCAGGTCTGATGTGACCTAACTTTTTTATTCATAACATCAAAATTATCTTGGTTCTTTTTCAACCTTCATGAAGGATTTTCTAAAGCCTATTTTATTTTTATAAAATTTGAAAAACTATCTAGATAGATGGGCTAGGTCCATTCTAAAGTCTGAGGAATATAATTATTTTATCCTTTAGCTTAATGTTTTATTTTTTTGGTCATGCTTCTGAGGTGTCACATTAAGAGCAATATTTTCTATTTTCACTATAATATTATGATCTTCAATTTCATCTTACATTTATAATTCGTACACCCTCAGAGTTCAAATCAATTATTTCATAGGAAAAATCTTTATAGGTGATGATTGATTAATAGTTGTAGATATGCCATTCTATTTTGAGGGGATTACTCTAAGTACATTCAAGGTTTGATCGGATTGACCGATGGGATCTCCCAAGTTGGTAATATTGTTGACAAAATATGATAAACATCTATTAAATTGGGTGATACATTCACCATCAAACCTTCAAATGGTGTAAAATTTTAGATTTTCAGTATCATATCTCATCTGCCTAATATTTTATATTCCTTTATAATAAACTATAATAGTTTGAAATATCTCATAAGAATTAGGATATTGTGATACACGATTAAACTCATTTGGTCTATGTAGAAAGATAATTGCATTCATAGATTTTTTATTGAGGTCATATTCACCTTTTTTTAGTAGTAAAAGTCTCTAGTTCTGCAGGAATCACATAAAGAGTAACGATATTCAAATAAACTTTAAATCCAAGATTTTTCAGATATATGATCTTACGTGATTTACAAAATCCATAGTTTTCACCATTTAAGTATGGAGCACGTACCATAGATCATACTTTTTTTGGATCATCCATTTCCATTGGCTCTGTATTGTTTTTATACTTTTTAGTTTTATATAAATTTTTCAAAAAATCTCTCCATTGATACCCATTTTTATGTTGGAATAATTCAAAGTAACATATGATGGTGTTGAATTGTGTATTTTAGTTAATAATTACTAATTATTAATTTTGATAGCCTCTGTGATTTATAAAAATATACAGTGATTTATTCTATATGAAATATGAAAAGTGGACAAAGAAAATAATGAACATGGAAAATTTATTGTTGTTCGGGGTATAAATATCCCCTACACTGCACCACTGATGCACTCTTTGTGAGGTTGGTGAATTTCACTTGAAAGCTCCTCTTACCATAAGACCTTTAAATCTGAAACTGAGTTTAGGCAGTTGAAACCTAAAAAAAAGGCTAAAATAGATACTTATGGTTCTTTATCAAGGATCAATTTATCTACATCTTAGTTCTTAAAGCTGACACTCCACCAAAAATGATTATGGGAAGTTGATACTATTAATATATTAAAAGAGTTTTATTTGATGATTAAGGTTGATCTTCATAGTTGCAGCAACAGAAACTGACAGTAGATGTATCTTCGTCTTCAAAAATGAAATTCTTCAAGAATGAATAATTGTGAATCAATATTTGTTTCAGAAGATATTCAATTAAATGTAGCATCAAATATAATCAACAATATTACATTAGTATGAGGTACAACATGTATGTCTCTAATGTGTAACCTCTTTCTGAGTCGATCATTCATTACAGTAGAAGTGTAATTGATTTTTACCAGAATGCAATTGTATATGAAAATATAGGACTGGTATATCCCATATATTGAAAAGATACACCAGTAGAATATATAGAACCTAATTTTTATTTCGATATTCTAGATCCAACAAAGTCTCCTGATAGAATGTAGAAATTCCAAATCTTAATTGACTAGTATAATTGTATCTTACGTTAAGAATAGATGTGATTTCTTATGTTGAAAACAGTTCATTGAATTGATCATAATGAGAATTGAATCAATAGAATAGAAGCTCTCAATCAGTATGTAATACTATTAATATCACTGTAATAATCTCAGATAAAATATTAGTTTTAAAACACTACTGTTGAGTAGTCAAATGTCAGGTTTAGCTACGTAGCGTAGGGTTCCTACCAATGTACGATTACATAACCATACATTCATATTCATCTAACATAAGAATCAAACTAACATAGGGATGATGATCCATATGTTCATCCTTATCAGCATAATATTCTAAACATCACATTTATTAAACATATGTTCAATATCCAAAACATAGGGTATGGACAGTAGTTCTAGAGTCCCAAAAAGGGTTGATATTCCATAAATTTGTCGTTTCTCAAAAAATAATGTTTCTAATCCATGTGCTTAATATCCAGCATAGGGTTGGACATCTATACATTCATTTAAAAAACATAGGGTATGAACAGTGTTTCTATAACACATCCCATAGATTTGTATTTCATAAATTATATGAACAAAAACATGATATATATTCATGAAGCATACTTAACACAACTTCATTGGTAATCAAACAAGGGTATGTTTTATTATAATAAACATCATATATTATAGAGTATTGTAGAGAAAATTCATTCCCAATAATAAAACTAATAACCTTATTTTCATGATATTTTAAATCTCCATGTAATTACATTTCTCCTACATGGAGAGTATGATTCAAATATACCATGTGGTAATAATTTATTCAAATAGTCTCACCGTTTATTGAGATTGTTTAGTATCACCTATTCATCAATTAAATCTCATGATACATCTTTCAAGAAAACTCACAATTTTTCTTCACCTACGTTTAGTCTTGATGTTTTCATGTATTAGTACCATTTTCCACTCTTTGGAAAAAAAGATTATTAAGAAAATGTTTTAAAGAAAATATAAACTTACCTCTCTCTTTGGCATGAAATTTGTGTTTCTTCAAACCTATATTTTTTAAAAATGTTTCCAATAATATTATACCATACTCTTATAATCATTAATTGACATTTTTAACCTTGTTTTGCTTTAAAAAATGGAATCTTCTTATCATTTTCTAGTCGAGGTAGTTTTCTAAACTTTTTGTGGAGAAAGAGGAATGATGGACATTTATTGATTTAACCTCCATAATTTATTTGAAGATTACATTTCTTGTTTAAATGGATAATTTTTAGTAAAATATTTTCAAAATCTAATTTGAAGGAAATGGTTTTAAAAAGGTTTTTTTCATCATGATAAGTTTCATGAAAAAATGTTTTCAAAATATTTTCAAGATTCTATTTTAATTTTGCAGGATTCATTTCAACGAAAACATTTTTCCAATGGTTACATGTTTTAAAAATAAATTTTCAAATAAGGAGGTTATTTTCCTTAATAATTTTTTTAAAAAATTATTTTAAAATTATTTCCCATATAAGATAATATTTTTTGGTGTTATTCATGACTTTTTAGTAAATTATTAATTTTTCCATACATATTATTTTACTGATTGGTTTTGTTTTTGATTGAAGGATGTATATCTAATCCATTTCTCTTTCATGGGTTATATGATTTAAAAAACCACTTCTTTCTATGATTTCTTCGTTTTATGAAATGATTATGAAGCTTATATATTTTTCTATAGGATATGATATGATTAACGTTTTATGAAACTTATTTCATTTTATTGGTTAAGATATTTTTTTTATGATTTTTTGGCACACGTATATATGATTTCATTATGAGAAGGGTGAGACCTATATATCCCACCAATGAATTCGGTAAATATTTGTATCTCCAGAGATTGTCAGGGATAGTATGAGGTGTGAACTCAGTTTAGTATTAGATGGATTGAATGTGGAGTGTACTCAGTGTAGTAATATAGGGCTGGACTAGGGAGTGAACCCAATTCAGTAAATGACATTTTCCACTATGATAGCCTTGAAAATGAGGCCTTGACTACTATGGAAGTCATATTATATGATTATGCTTTTTCCAAAATTCCTTGTATTATTTTTATGTTATACATTCATTGATTATGTTCTTTATTTCCTTATGATTCATGTATTATGAGCTAAATGATTTATGATATGATTCATGTTTATGATATTTGAAAGGCAGGGTATGGTCTTTTTATTTTAATGAGCATGTTCTCAAACACTTATGCTCAAGATTATGTTTTCATATATCCTTTGTTGAAAATATGAGCTCACTCATTTTTATGTTTCCTTTCCCCCATTTTATGAAGATATATATTCTGATTGATCTATCTAAGACGGTTTCTAGTCAAGATGAACATAGTGGGAGATAATGTAGCTCATTTATTCACTAGTGTTTATCTTTCTATATTTCCTAATTCACTAAACTAATATAGTCTTTGGGTGTCTATTTGTATAATATTTTAAGTATTATTAAAATGTGATGTAATATTATTGTATATCAACACCGGTTCGTTATAGTATGGGTATCGATAGTCGATGCTACATAAGTGGAATTACCCAACACATGATATTGAGTTAGTTGTAGTTTTTCATGCATTTCACTATTGGAGTCATTAATTAAATGAAAAGATTTTAGTGGTGTAAATGGACCACAAAATACTCAAGTACAAATTTAAACAACATGATCTTAATATTAGGTTGAAACGGTGGGTTGAATACCTACATATTAAAAAATTTAGCTTCCCTACACACCGAGGAAGGGCTATGTAGTGGCCAATAGACTGAGTAGAAGAACCCAGATACAAAAAGTTTAGCAGGCCATTAGATAGTAGAAACATATGGATTTGTTCATTTAGATACACATATAGGTGCATGATAGTTAGGGGAATACATTTATTTCATCCTTAGTTGTGACCTCTACCCTTATGGATTGGGTGACGATGAGGCAGCTATCCAATTTTAAAGTCCTATTCCAATAGAAGTGTGTGGAAGGTGATGACCCAAACCACAACAAAAGAGTCCCTTAAAAACCATATAATAGACTATTATCAATGTTAAAAAGGTGTTGATAATCAGAGGGAGGTTAAAAGACCAAATCTATTATCAGTGCTAAAAAATAATGGTTTAAGGCCCCTTATATCATTGAAAAAAAGAGCTGTTGAAGGGACCCTTTAACATCAATTTTTTTACGCTGATAATGATAGTGCTATTAAACATGGTACAGTTTTGTTTTCTGGAGGTCTATGAGCCAAACCCCTTCATTAGAAAATCCAAAACACCATTAACATCCCACCCCCAACTTTATCAGCTCTTTTCTCCCCACCACCACATTTATCAGTGCAATTTGAATTTCAAGCCTCATACATGCCCACCTAGATTCAAACACTACACCTCTCCTTCAAAGATGGAACACATTTACCACTACACCATGTTGTTTTTTTGTCTGTTTAATGATATTCCTATATATATATATGTATATTTACATATATTTTTACATATATTTTTTATTCATATATTTATATAATTATATTTATATACATTTATACAATATACATGTGTGTGTGATATATTTATACATATATTTATTTAAATATATTATATATTATATCATTTACACATACATGAATATATTGTAAATATATATTTATTTATTAATACACACTTATATCTATATATAAATATTATAAATATATATTTTAATTGTAAAAAATGATTAGATATTGTTTTAAATACATTTTTAGAATATATATTGATTTACATATATTAGAATGTACATTTTTATCTAAATATGTTTACATATGTATTTATATGAGGAATTTATAATAAGTAAATATAACAAAACATGAATATATTTAATTATAAATAAATTTATGTTGAGAAAAAATGGTAACATTTTAAATCCATAATATCAATAAGAATGTTATCCCATGGAATAAATTGAGACTCCACCAAAAAAGTTCCATAAGACCCCCTTAAACGAGCCTTAAAATCCATGGAATGTTAAGAAATTGGGGTAGCCTAACTAAAAACTCAATTTTGGAGGCCTTATAGGCATGATTTGGCCTCCAAAAATATGATATAGGTTTACATGTGTCACCAAGGGCATAGATCTCATCACAGGCATCGATTGGTTATTTGGAGAAGCCCAAAAAGGCACCTGGATCAAAAGTATGGACATTTGAATTTCGAGTTATGTATTCAAATTATTTCTGATATTTTATAATTTTTTTGATTTTTTTATCTTCAAATTTAAATTAAATTACTATTACTCAAAAATAATAAGTAAATTATTAATTACAGATATTTTTTAATTATTTTATAATCTATTTTCACTATATATATTATATATTAAGTGGAAATTCCTATTTACCTTATCTAAACATATTTTTAAAAATATATATTATTTTTTTATTAATATAAATATATTCATATATTAATATATTATTTTAAATGAAATATTCTTTTTAAGTTTACCATAATTAGCGCTACTAAAAAAGCACTAATAAAATGGGACTTTATCTGCACTTCAAATAAAGCGCCGTTAAAGACCCCCCCTAATCAGTGCTTTTTGATAAGCACTAATATAATACCCCATTAATCAGCATTTTTTTAAAAGTGTTGATAAAGGGTGGCCCTTTATCATCTCTTACACATAAAAATCACAAATAAAGGTCACCATTTTATTGCACTTTTTTAGAACCTTTAATGACCAAATTTAATAGAGCTATAAAAAAAGATATTAAAGAACCCATGTAACAACGCTTTTTTAGTGATGATAAAGGGGTTCATTAATAGTGATTTTAGATTGCACTATTAAAGACATATCACTGGATAAACCCATTTTTTAGCAGTGCTTCCTTATGGTTAGAGCGTCGGTGAGGATGAAATTCTACGTATACAAGTTCATGTCTGAGTTTCAGAAGACATTCATGTGGAGCTGACGCGAGACACTCATGCTTCAGCTTGGGTATTAAATCTATGAATCACCCAGATGTATCAAGATTTACATCACCAATAATAGTGGTGAGGTATGAAAAGTGATGCAGTTGGTTTTTTTATCAGATGTTCCACCTATTAGTAGGTGAATGCAGAACACCAGCACCCAGCCAGACTTTTATAGTATCTTTCCATTCCCAAGTGAAAATAGGATAACGTTATGATGGAATTCATAACAGGTTTACCCAGATCAACTCGTGGTAGTGATTTTTTTGGTTATTGTTAACAGAATTACAATGTTTGATCATTTCCTAACTATTAAGGGGACTTTTTTAGTAAATTAGGTTGGGGGTTTATATCTATGAGATAGTAGGACTTCATGGTGTCATGCGCACTATGATTTTAGATATAGATTCCTGGTTTATTTATTGTTTGTGGAAGAGTTTGTAGAGGGAAATGGGTGAGAATGTGAATCTGAGCACAACATAACACCCCCAGACTTATGTCTAGTTAGAGTGGATGATACAAGTGCTTGACGACATGCTGCGGGTATGCATCTTGGATTTATAGGGCTCTTGGGAGAGGCATATACCCCTAGTTGAATTCACATAATAATAACTTTTATGCTATTATACATATGGAACCTTATGAGGCTTTATACAGTTGGCCATGCTGATCACCCCAGTGATGGTTAGAGGTGGGTGATGCAATTATGCATGGACCTCATCTCATACAAGAGACTAGGGTTCATGTTCAATTAATTCAGAAGTAGATAGCCATTTAAAAGTCTCAATAGAAATCTTATGCTGATCATGATCAAGGACATATGGGGTTCGAGGTTAGGGATCAGGTATTTTTATGTGTTTCACTAAGGTTGGGAAACAAGAGTATGATGAGATAGGGTAAACATTCACCACAATATGTTAGCCCATTCAAGATTTTGGAGAGAGGAAGGTCGATATCATATCGATTGTAGTTACCTCAGAGGTACCGAGCCATGTATGAAATATTCCACATATCTCAGCTGTTCCATTACCATTCATACCCCTCTCATGCTTTTCATTATTTGGAGGCTAAGTAAAAAAGTATATTTTTCTTTTTTGGAGCATCCTATTCATATTGCAGATCATAGAATGAAGGTTTTCGAAGGCTGATCAGTTCCTCTAGTATGGGTTATCTAGTAGCTTGGCCATGTACATGAAGAGACCTGGGATCGAGAGATAAATGTACATTTAAAATGGCTAGATGTGTTCACATATGATGCTTCACTACCCATGGAAAGGAAATTTGGAGATGAAATGCTTCAAGTGGGGAAGTTTGTAAGTACTCAGTCTTTCACGAGGTATTAAATCTTTTACATTTATATCAATTTATGGTTTAAATATTTAATTATAGCCTAATGTGAATTCCGTTTGAGTTCATGGTGGTATAAGGGGTTTCCAGGGCTTGTTCAGAGCCAGAAACCCGAAGTTCTAAAAAAAAACAGTTGTGTCACATGGTTTGATGAAACAGTGCAGAGCAATATAGTAGCCTGGATGAGCCTGCATGGTTTGAGGAATCCATGCGAATGGAGGCACACACCTGTGCAGAAGTTCTGCAGTTTTTGATAGTTCTATGAGACAATGTTTTCACATTATTTTCAAAATGTACGTACTAACCGTGTAAGGTGACCCTTCTCACAACAGAAGGTGCATAGTTGGTGCATGATTTAGAAAATTGTGCCCTAAAAACGTGTGACCTAGTATTTTGAGGAAAATTTACCATTTTTCCTATATTAATCTTTTGAACCTATTTTTTTTCTTTTCTTCATGTTGGGTCGAATCTTGATTTTGGATCTCTTCTCTCGAATCCTAAACTAGGATTCAAGAGATATTCCCCATCTGATCTCAGAATTAAGATCTATCAGAGGCATTAGATTCATTTTGGTGATATGATAATTATTTTTATTATATTATTTGTTTAACTTTGGACCTATGAAGTAATTTAGGTGCTTGATAATTTTTCATTTTTTTATGTTCTTCATTCATTATTCATTTTTATCTTGATCAATGTCGAATCAAAAGTAGATAATAAACGATAACTCTACTACAGACCAATGGTATGTGGTCTCATACATTTCCCTGAATGTCTATGTGTTTACATATAATCTGCTATTCCATGCACCCATTTTTTCTAAGTCACTCCCTTGAAATGGAATTTAATTCATAGTTAATATGAATTGTTATGACATATGTAATTAATGAGACCATTGATAAACGATTAAATGTTAAGAAACTATAATTGGAACCACCCCTTGAGTGTGTTGAAGAATTAATTGGACTACCATGGGTAGAATATGAATATGAATGCTTTTTAGGTATATTGTTTACCCCTTTCCACGGGACATTAAATGATTAATTATAAATTGTAATTGAATTGATAAATTTTTGGAATGGAAGACCATGTCCCTAGGATTTTGCCATGTGATTTCTTCTTAAAGCACGAGTTTCTTCTAATCATGTTTTTCCGAAGTGAGATAATTATGATTATATTCCTTCTAATATTATCCCTTTCTTGTGCCACCTTAAGTGGTGATGTTTAAATATAATGATCATGGTGATGAACCTAACATAATTAAATGTTATTTATTGAATGTTTAATATACGAGTTGGGTGATATGAGGATTCTTATACTAATACAATGGAAAAAATTATTTGGCTACTATCTTTCTTATACCCAAGTGATACTTATATTCCGTTGTGGACCACCATGGATGGAATCAAAGGCATAATTTTTATACGCCAGAGTGACAATTGGATTGCTTATACGGACCGCAAAGGAAGTACTGAGAGGGAAGATTCTATATATTCCATGGGTGAATCATGGAATCCCTTAGGAGACCTCCGAGGACATACTCACTAAGATGTAATGTTATACCACCCCCAATGAAATACTAGGATTCCAATAAGGAATTCCTAGTATAGTCTTGTAAGGTGCTTGGTTCATGATATTACTGGAGCGATACTTAGATTCCAAATAAGGAATCTGAACTACAGGATCAAGTTAATTGGTTAATGAAATGATTTATATGCTGTATCTACCAAGTAAAAGAACAATATTGGATTCAGTTAGTGTCTAAAACTTTATTTATGTCTTAGTTTAGAATATGCGAATAACATTTCCTTATGGGAGACATTGGGATACATTCTAGGTCTTGAGATTTATTTATCAAATGAGATTTATTAATTAAAAAGAAGTTGATTATAATTTGATATAAGAATGATTGTTTGTTCAGAGACATTATGGCTAAGTCCAAATCACATAGCATAAGATGAGTTTCCAGGGGAACTCAAATATTTATGGGTTGTTTACATTCAATACTTATTTTATATATTCTAACATTCCATGCACACAATTATTATTATATATTCATCGAATGGATGGAATTATAGACCTTTGGGATATGACCTATGGGGATTGTATATCACACCCTTTTTGAGCAGCCTTTGGTACCCATATAGATTATTTGGATGTAGGTATTTATAAGGGCCTGTTCCTGCTATAGGTTTTTGATTATTGCTGAAGAAGTGGGGAGCACAAGATGAAGCTAAGACTGGTGATTCATTCTTGAGATAGTGCTTTTAGTATTTTTAGTATTTTTTACATGTATTATATTTTACAATTCTATACCCATTTTTGGATATTTTTAGAGACTTTACATGTATCATCATTTTCTCTATATGAGATTCTGTTATAGTATTCTTTATTTATATCTGTCTTGGATGTTGTCTATAGTCTAATTTATTTTCTACATCTACGAATTACCTATTATGTTTTATCTAATATGCTAAACTATAGTGATGAGGGTATAGTCTCCGCATACATATACCCTAGTCCATCATTGCTAGTTGACAACATTTATCATTTGGGGAGATGTTATTGAGTTCATGCAGCTAATCAGGTTTGGGGCACCGTTCAGTGGAATCTGTGTTTAGGACGGTATATTAACCATATCATAGATTTATATATTTTTTTATACTAATGGGAATCCAGTGATCCTACACCCAGTACCCATTAGTATATTCTACAATTATCATCATAATAAAAAACACATTAGTCACCTATTACATCTCTATAAGGAATCACTGATATCTGTTTCTTAAAAAAATAACACCACCATTTCTATTTTGTATCTAAAACCTTTTATATTAATCTAAAAACTCCATATTTTTGTAAAATTATACTCTATTTGATAACCTACAACAATAATTCATTCTAAGTACTAAAAATAAAGTTACCCATTGCTCCAATCCCATTGGAGTCTGACTTATCATCAGTTCCACTGAAATTTGAAGCTATGAATATGACACCTTCTATGTCACTAGTATATTTAATTTTGAGGTTTATTTATTTATTTATTTCTTCATAGATTTTATGGGGGTTGGTTGATGAAATCCTTAGTTTTTTAGGTAAAAATCTCTTATGTATGGTCAACCAATTTTTTTCTAACCCTGTGGAATAACCATGTAAGATTTATGTTATAGGAAAATTGGGATATTTCTTGGTTTGAACATGGTATTTATACTTTTGTATAATTCTAATGAAAACATATGGATTTATTTTCTGAAGATAGTGGCTCACTCATTGATAGAACATAGATTTCCTGACCATTCTACCAAATCGTTTTGTGTATCCATGTAATTAAAAAGTGGGTTTTGACTATTTTACCCATTCTATTTTTAAGAGTTACACATTTTTTATCTCCCCACTCAAGTGAATCCCTATACCCATGCCTTTAAGTTTAGCTAACTTCCCTTTTTATGGATCTATTTATTAAATTGGTTATTTCTTTCAAGGTATTCTTGACATATTCATGGGTTTTCCTTATCCCCCTTATCTTTCCACATTCCTTAATTTCCATGGAGTATGGAAACCCTAGATTGCGTTTTAACCAAATATATGATTTCTAATAGGTGTTTTAGATTATTTATTTTCTTTATAGGTGTGTGGGAACATATTTTTCCTGATTCAAGTGGTTTTCATCGAAGGAGATAAGTTTTGGATTGGTTTTTAGTAGGTGTTTCTATTTAACGGTGATTTTCATGACATTACATTCAATCTTGATTTCCCTTATTTTTTTAATTTCATATAATTTGAGTTATTAGATATGGTTTATCCATTATTTGTGTAATTATTTAAATGATTTTTAAATTTAATGGTTAAAAGTGGTTCCCCAGAGGGAGATAGATTTGACGCACTCTGTGTGTTTGATAAAAAAGAATCAAAGAGAATTTATGGTTTTAAATTGAAACTAAAGGATTTCTCTTGTAAGGCGATTTAACATGGAGAAGTTGTTTTTTTAATGATAATGTTTTACCTTGAGTAAGGTTTTTTTAATAGGAAAGTTGGTTTATTAAATTGGATTTTTAATGGTATTTTTTTGGAACTTGTGGATATTTTTGTATTGAGTAGCACATGGGGGACCATGGGTGTTTAACTTATATGAAGAGAGTGATATCCAAGGAAATGATGGAGCCTTTTAGAGGAATATTTATGGATTTTATAAGTTCTGTCCATGTTTACTAAGAGTGGTCATGGAATTATGGTTCTTCCCATGGAAGACTGAGAGGGATTCGAAACTTTTATGCTTTCTTAACCAGCTAGAAAAACCTTTTTTTATGAAGTCATAGTAGAACCTACTGGTTAGAGCCCATGGAACATAGTAATTATGTTCAAATGATTTTTATATTATTTATTCTTGGTGTTAGTTCTATGTTTATTTGTGATATATTTTGTGATTACTCCCATTTTCGTTTATTTAGTTATATCATGATGTTTATGTTTCTTATAATGTTATTACTTGTGTGGATGAGTTAATCATTATTATATCAGGTGACATTATTTAAATTATTTTAGACGCGTTTACCCTGATATTCAATGCATTGTTTTTTTTTGAGAAAAAAGCAATGGAATTTCTAAATTTTTGTTTTCAAGTGAACTTGTTTGAAATGGTGAAATTTGTTTTGAAAAAAATGAGTTTTCAATCTAGAATTAATGGTTTTCATGGATAAAGGTATTCCATAGTTTCATTGTGGTATATTACTTGGATTTGTACCTCACACCCTATATTTATTTGGGAATATTTAGACCTTTTTTTGTATGATATATGTAAAGGTAAGGGAACCATCTAATCATGTGGCTCCTCTTGATTACCAATATCCTTGGTTGGTAAGAATGGTGGAGATGTGGTCTCATGGAGTTGGTTCATGTGGATTATTTTTCAAAATTTTAATTTTTTGGGATATTATGTATTGGAATTTTGGTATTTATTTCCTATTTGATCTTTGAGTAAGGATATCCTGTGTATATTTGATGTATATATATGTTGATTGTGATGATTTTTTGATATCTATTTCTAGTCACAAATCCACACACTATTATTATGATATTTATATCCACTGATGATCCTAATTTGGTTAGTGTGGAAGTCTAATTAATGGATGATTCATATAAGATATTAATGTGTGGAAACATTCCCAATGGTTATATATGATTCCAGGGTGCATGTCTCCAGACTGTGGAAAATGAGAACACACTTCAGGCCTTGTGATGAGCTGGATCGAGTGGTGGGTGGGGTAGAATTGGGTCAATTCTTTAAAAAATGGTATCATAGGTCTTTTAATTCTTGGTCTAGTGGAAGATAAAAGATATTCAAATCTAGGATTTATAGCTAGGTGTATAGGAGTCCCTCATAAACTGTTCATCATACCAAACCTCAGGTCTCCATGGGTTTTTGAGAATTATGTTTATAATTTGTACCAATTTTCTGTATTTTTTTATGATATTTGATGTTCTTCATCATTGGTAATGTCTTTCAAAAATAACCCATGAGAGGGTTTATGAATGTTTTGTATTGGGGTGAAATTGGTGTGGATATAAGGGGATAAATGTTTTGGTGCATTGTTAATAATAACTTGTAAAAACCCCTGTGAGTAACTCTATAACCTTTCAATATTGTTTTTCATGGTAGGGACATGATTTTTCTAATAGTGTGGCCAAACCATGAATAGTGGAAAAATAATTACTTTTTTTTACCTCACACCATCATCATTTAATTGTGATGTTTATATTAATGTTGTTTGTTTGAGACTTTTTAGAAGTGTTATTTAAGGTTTACAATATGTTATAAATATTTTTTTAATTGAGTTGGTATCTTGTGTTTTGTAGACAACGTATCCAAGAATGTCAACTTCTATATAAAGGGAGGGTTCTATAGAGCATTTTCCCCGGGTGACTCCTTCAATTGACCCTGATTTAGTGTTGTTAATGATCCATAACATCCAATATTTAGGCCAAGAGAGTGATAAAGGTCAATAAAAGATAGTTGACCATGTTTGGGTATTTACTAATAATAATCCACTATCATTCTATGGTTAAAATGGAATAAATGTGCTCTAGGAATAGCTCAAAATGATTGAGAATACTATCCACTTTCTAAATACCCATAAAACCATGAAATTAGCATTCTCCAATAATATGTTGGAAGGACTGAGTAGGAAATGGTGGGACTTCTTGGTGTTTGAAATGGGGTATGTGGATCTCACATAGGAAATCATCAAAATGGATTTTAATAAATAGTTTTATCCAGAGACACTGAAGGTGGAGAAGGCCCCTTAGTTCATGATGCTTGAGTGTGGAGACCATTCTATAATAGAGTATGTTACCTGGTTTGGGGAATAGGTTAATTTTTCTCTCAAGATCCTCATTAATGACTATCTAAAAGTGAGAAATTTTGAAATATTCATGAAGTAAAATATTTAATATATGATTATCCTCCTTTTCCAACCGACTTATATTGAGGTGGGGGATAAAGAGGCCATGAAAAAGGCGAATTTAGAAAGAAATACATTTATCAGTGGATTTTGAGCAGTGTGTGGTAGCTAGTGCGTGATATGGTCAGAAGAGAAAGTGGAATGAAGCACATTAGAGTAGTGGAAAAGATTATCACTAGTAATTAGGCTTGAAACTAGTGGATTATTTTGGGAATAAGCTAGTGACTTTCTATCAGTTTATAAATTTTTGTTATACTAGACATGAATTCTAGAGGATGTAAGGAAGTTCCACTGATGTGGGTGTTGGGGTCATCTTCATCACATATACAGAGAATTATTTCAGGGGGGTGGTGTTGTTTCTTCTTTTCCAATGGGGTATAAGGTGTGTCTAAATGATTCTAAGGGTGTGGGATATCACCCTTAGTCTAGATAGCATTCTCAATCTCCTAATAATTATTAGGGAACACTTATTTCTATATGTATTTATGCAACAAATGTGGCACCTAAGGGCACTAATTTTGGGATGACCACCATGCATGGTAATATATTAATTTTCTCTACTATGGATTTATCCTTTTTTGATATATGTGTTTCCTACTCATTTATATCATTAAAGTGTCTTGATAATTTGGGTATTGGAGTACATTTTCGTCCATTTTTTGATGGATTTTCTTACCCTGTTGGGAAGGAATAAGGTTTTATGTGCCCAGAGTGTCATGTATTGGTCAGTGACGTAGATGTATTGTGGGACTTCCTCATATTGGATTTGGATGTTTTATATTTAATCCTAAATAAATATTAGATGAACATTTTCAGATCATATATTGATTTCTATTGTCACATGGTCCATTTTTTATATCTTGATGGGCACACTCTCATCTTCTATGGTGACTGGGATCTCAGGTTAGGGAGGAATGGATTTTTAGATCAGGATCATGGATTAATTTTCAGTTATCTATGTTTTGTATGGTTGTGGATCAGGTTTTAGATGGTCATCTCCAAATATTTTTTCATTGGTATCCTGTGGGTTTTTCATGTGATTTTCTAGGATTCTTATCTAGAGATAGGTAGAATTTACTTTTGATATACTTTTTTGGATGATATCCATTTCCTTTACATCACAATTAATGGTTCTTAATGAGTTAAATGAGCTAATGGTTTAGTTGAAGGACCTAGAAAGTAAGGGATTTATTCATCCTAGCATGTCTCTATAGGCATCACCAGTGTTTTTTATAAAGAAGGCATACATGAGTCTCTGAAATTTCATAGGCTCTAATAAACCATATCTATTTATTATTAAGAATAAATACATATTTATTAGGATTGATGATATTTAACATCAATTCAGGGGATCTTTCTGGTTTTTAAATATTGACATGAGGTTGGGGTATCATCAGTTGAGGGTTAAAGGAGTGGATGTTCCTAAAACAAAATTTAGGATCTATTATGGGATTTTTGAGTATCTAGTTATGTCATTTTTCCTTAAAAATTCTCCTATGATCATTATAGAATTGATAAAAAAATATTTTTTCACTTTTTGAATTATTCATAGATATATTAACTGTTGAAATATTGGTGTAATATTAAATGGAGGATGACCATAGAGACCATATGAGTGTTATTTTTAGAACCATGAGAGAGATTATTCCATATTACATGTTGACCAATTTTTAGTTATGGATCTTTTGGTTATGTTTATGGGCCATGTGATATCTAATAAAAAGGTTTATATAGACCATGAAAATATTCAAGTGGTTATGCCATGGGATTATCCCAAGAACATGTTTTCAATCAGGATATTTTTAAGATTGGTTGGGAATTACATGTGATTTTTTTGGTAATTCTTAATGATAGATTCTCCATTGAAAAGTTGGATCAGAATGGGGTGAAATTTGAGTGTAGTGATAAGTTATAATGTTACATTGGGGTGTTGTAGGTTTTTTTGACGTCAACTAAAATCTTGATTCTTCCTGATCATAGGATGGGTTATGTAGTGTATTAAAATTCACCAAGTGTGGGGTTGTGTTGTGTATTTATGATTATGTATAATGTTTTGGATTATGGATCTCATTATCTACAACTACATGAGAGGAATTAACCCACCCATTACATGAATCTTGGAGCTATAATACATGTGTTGAAAACATGGTTCACTTACCATATTGGGGTGTAGTTTATAGTTTATTAACATCATAAGATCATGAGGTGTACTTTCACCTAGAGGGACCTGAACCTCAGCAAATAATGTCAAGTAGAGTATCATCAAAATTTTGATTCCAAAATTTCTTATACATCCAGAAAGGGGAATTTGGTCTCTAATTCCTTGAACATGAATTTAATAATCCATGAATTTAAAGAATCAGTGGATGAGTGAATTTTGATGGATTTGTTCACTGATATGTGTCTGGAGGTTCAAGAAGAGTAGGGTAGGTGTTTTTACATGTGTTTATGTCACACCCTCTATTATAGATTTTGTATGAGAAGTAATATGACAATGACATGATACCTCAAGTGTTTGGTCTCATTATATCAATGGTACCCTCTTTTTTCAGGAAGTGGTTGTCTATTCCCTATACCACGAGGAATGAGTTGATTCATTTGGGGAATTTTTCTACATGGTTTGTTCACACGGGTGATACTAAGATGTTTTATACTCTAAGGGTTCAGTACTGACATCTTAGGATGAGATGATCAGATGTAGATTTTGTCTCCAAATGTTTTCCCTTCCAAATGATCAATGTAGAGAATCTGAGGTTGGACAGGTTTCATCAACCTATTTCTATTTCAGTTTGGATGTGGGATTATATATCTAGAGAAGTTGTGATTAGTAACCTCCGAATCATAGGGGGAAATATTATATTTGTTTGATAATAGTCTAGTTAACTAATTCATTCCATATGTGTCTCATTAGGTATTCTATGCGAGTAAAGAATGTTGGGTACTTTTATTCCCAAGAGATACTTAACATTCGGTGTGTGCCTTTAGTGATAACTTATGACTAGGATATAAATTTTAATTATTGGATATTGAAGAGTCATTATAAGGAAATGAAGATTTAGTTGAATTTGGTCATGACTTATCACCTGTAGGTGGATGTTCAGACTCAGTGGTCCATATATATTCTAGAGAATATACTTTATGCATGTGTTCATGACTTCACTAGTTCGTGGGAAAGGTATCTATCACCGGTTGAGTTTTCATACAACAACATTTTCTAAGTCTAAATTAAGACTAACAATTCTGATGTGTTTTATGGTTGGTCATGTCTGTCCCAATCATGTTGGGCTGAGCTAGGTGAATATTCCTTGTTGGGATATAGCCTCATTCTATAGATTATAGAAAAATTATTGTAGATTCAAAAGAGATTAGAGATAGCTCAGAGTAACCATAAATCATATTTTCATCATCGTTTTCACTCATTGGTATTTTATATTGGTGATCAAGTGTTCCTCTATTTATTTATTCACATAGAAAATCATTACATGGTAAAGTAAGGGAAGTTATAACCAGACTGTGTTGGAACATTTAATGTTGAGGTGCTTCTTGAGAATGTAAAATATCAGTTGGAATTTACACCATGGATGAACTCAATTCATGATGTGTTCCACATTTCCCAGTTTAATATGTACTATACTGACCCATATCATGTGATAAAGAAGGAGTATTTGGAGTAAGATATTTAAAACAATATTGTGGAGTTACATATTTATATATTGTAATATAATATAAATGTTCCCCATGTAATTTAATACAATTAGTCCACATTATTTTGAACTGTGGTAATGAAAAACACAATAATTAGGTGGAGGAATTTATGGTGGGAGAGAAGTTACCTCAACTGTATTCTATAGAGGATCCTTGAGGATATGCTGATGGAATAAAGTGTCATAGTGGGGAGGATTGTGACACCCATTGGGTCATTTTTATGAGTTATTTATTTATTTATTTTTTCTTGGAGTTTCCAGGGGATGGTTGGTGGAACCCTCAGTTTTTTGAGGAAACTGGCCATAGAACATGGTCAACACACAATTTTTCAAATTGTACAACTAACCATCCATGGTTGATGTTATGGGGACAATTAGATTTTTCATGGTTTGAGAAAAATTTGTATTACCATGAAAAATAGTCAATGAAACCTAAAACATGATTTTTGTGAGATAGTGGCTCCCATATGGTTGGCTCATAATCTTTCTGAACATGTTTCCAAACCGTGTGGTGTGTCCTGGGGATTAAGAAATTGGATTTATTACCATTTCACCATTCCATTTTTATGTATTTCACCCTTATTTATCTTCACACTCATCCAAAACCCTCTGCCCATGTCTTAGAGATTCTCCTTCCTTTTTTTGGTTGAACTCTTACTTCCTTTAGTGATTTTATTCATGGAAATATTGATTTCTTCTTGGGTTCTCCTTATTTACCAATTATGATGCATTTTTTCCATTTACATGGAGTTTTGAAACACTTTCGTTCATTATAGATTAATATATGGTTTTAAATGGGTGGTTTGAATTTTTTTATGGATTATATGTGTGAGGAACTCTTTTTCCTGATTCAAGTTCTTATCAATGAAGGTGAAATGTTTCAGTTCAATTTCTAGTAAGTGTGTCTATTTAAGAGAAATATTCCATGTATTTTTATTGAATCTTGATTTACCTTTTATTTTTTTATTATATTTTGTTTAATTCGAGTTATTAGTGATGGTTTATCCATGATTTTTAGGATTCTTGAAATGGGTTTTCAATTTTATGTTTCAAAGCGGATTTTTAAAGGTAGTTTTCTTTAATGATGTCATTTTTTAAAAAAAAAAGTATTATAGAGTATTTATGGGTTTAAATTGACACTAAAAGGAAATTTTTAAAAATATTTTTATCTTGAGGAAGGTGTTTTTTTAAATGATCATGTTTCACCTTGAGGAAGTTTTTTTGTTTAAAATGGAAATATTGGTATATTAAATTGGATATTGTAATGTAATTTAGGATTGGAACTTGTGAATATTTTCATTGAGTAGAACATGGGAGAAATTTTTTTTTACCTAGGAAAATATATTATTATCCAAGGGACCAAGGGAGCATTTGGGAGAAATACTGATAGAGCTTCCAAATTGTTGGAATATGGGCTCAGAGTACTCATGGAATTATTGTTGGTCTTGGGAAGACAAGGAGAGATTCCATACATGTTATACTTTCTTATCCAGTTAGAAAAACCATGTTTTAGAATAATTCTCATTAGAACCTGTTGTTTATAGATCGTGGTGTGTATTACATATATCATGATGATTTTTATATGACTTATTCTTGATGATAGTGCCAATATTTTTGGGATGGATTTCATGTATACACCAATTTTCCATTATTTTTCTTTATTATGGTGTTCATGTTTATTCTCATGTTATTCTATGCATGGTTGAGTTGAACGTGCTGATTCTAGGTGGATTTATTTCCTTTATTTGAGCCTTATTTACCATGATTTTAAAGGATGGATATTTTTTAGAAAAAATAGAGGGGAATGTATTGTTATAAAGTGAAATTATTTTAAATGGTGAACATAGTTTTGAAAAAAACTATTCTTCAAACTACACATAATGGTTTCCAAGAATAAAGGCTTTATATAGATTCCTGGTTGTATCCCAATATGATTTGTGCCACAAACCCTACATATTCCATTGGAGTATATAGACCTTATTTTGCATGAAATGGGTAAAGATAAAGGAACCACATAGTTTAGTGGATCTTTTTTATTACAAATATCCTTTGTTGGTTCGGTTGGTAGAGATTTGTTCTTATGGAGTTGGATCATATGGGCCACTTATTGTATTTTGTATTGTTATGATTCTAAGTACTTGAATTTTGATATTTATTACATGCATTGATTTATGACTATGGATATAATTGTTATATTTCAAGTATATATATGTTGATGTGATTATGTTTATGATTTCTATTTTTAGTAATTATTTTGTAAACATTGATTTGGATATTTATATAATTTGATCTTGCTTATTTGGTTTGTGTGTCTTTCTAATTAATGGAAGGTTCATGAAAAATATTAAAGTGTGAAACCATTGCAAAATGGTTATAAATAATTAACTGGTAATTTCTATCATCCAATGGATACTTATAACACTTTTTGGACCTTACGTCGAGCTAGATTGGGTTACTAGTTGGGTTGACTCAAGCCAGTTCATTACAATGGGTCATTAAAAACACTCCACCATACAACATCTCATCCCAAAGAAATATCATCATGTATCTCAAATGAACTAATTTTTCTACATAAATATTATGTCTACCTCACACCTTAGAGACCCCACATGATATAGTCATGTTATCACTACACTTGATCCTCAAGAACTACTCATTCTCTTGAACTTATAACTGGAGTCTAAAATGAATGATATGAGATTTTAGGCATATTTATAATGTGTAATGATGTAGTTTTCCTTTGTGAATTTACCTTTTTGAATGATTTTTCATGTGATGGATATATTTTTATTTAATTTATGTTTATTTTCAAATATTCTTGTTTTTTTCTCGACTGTATAACATCTTATGTCTTTTAAAATTGAGATGGATTCATATCAGCTTAAGAGTAACCAAATAATATTATGGCCCAAGATAAATCGTTTTAATAATGGTTCCCTATTGAACAAGAGCTAATGGACAATCTTATATATTTTATGGGGTTATTAGTTTATATATGGCTTAGTTTTATGAAAATAAATGGTTTAGAGTTTAAAAAAATTATAAAGGGGTATATATTTGGAAATACAATTTCAAATATAATTTTTTTAGGATAACGGTTTTGAAAAGATATTTAAAATGTTAAAATTTGAATTTCCTTATTGGATGTTCATTGGTTTTGGACATATCCTTTAAGAGACTATAAATTTAATGATATTCTATTTTATAGTATTTTGAAAAGTAATATTTTATAAGTGTGCTAAATTAAGGTTATGATAATAGATTTTGGAGAATATTTTTTTCTTTTATCCTTGTGTGGGAGATTATATTTTCTAAGTCATATATTCATGTGTGTTCTATCTTGTTTGATAATTTCCATGTATGTTTTACCTTGATTCATGATAATTTAGTCTCAGTAGGTCAACCCTTCCTTGTACGATGTAAAGGATAATCTAGGATGAGAAATATAATGAATTACAATTTATCATATTCTAGTCAGACCTTGGGTGGTACCCATTATGCTGTGATAGAATCTAAGACTCTTAGAATATATGATTTCTTAATGATAAGTCATTTGATTTCATGTGACTACTTGAGTAATAATATATGATTTTTGACCAGTTCATCGGATATCTAAGGGATAGTATGAGACACCGTGTTCATATTGATCAATGTTGAGTGAGGTCACCATTGACTGTAAGGGCTATAACATCCTTTGTTTTTTAGTAATAATACTCCATTTAATTCATATGTTTTTTAATTATTTCTTTATGAAATTGAGTCACAATATAAATAAACCATGTGTTTCATATAAAAAAACACAAATAATTTTATTTATTAACATAACATTACATGTGAAGGATAAAAATATTCTATGGGATCACTATAATAATAATGGGGTGATAAAAACATGTAAACAATATTAGTAAAATTTATAAATCCAATGAGTTATGGTCTCTTAGAAATACCACACCTATGAATAGTATTGAAAAAATAAAACAAAATATTATTAAAAATATAGACATTTTATTAATAAAGAATATATTACCTTGAGATAAAACATAATAAATGATGGATAAAGGAAATAAAAGGTATTTATATGAATTATAAGTATTATATGACATTGGAATAGTTACTAACAGTTGTAATATTAATATCCTTATCAGAATAGTAACATAACCCCTAAGAATTGTAAACATTTCAATAAGTAATTTCTAACCTAGAAAAAATAAGTGAATATAAATATTAGAATTTAATAAAATGATTTCTGAAATATATATAACTTAATATATGAATAAGTTTAAATTTATAAGGTAAACTTTAAATTATTTAGGAAAATATTAAATTCTTAATAAATAATGTAATATTATAATTAACTAGTTATAAAATTTATTTATATAAATATTATTTCATTTTTCTAATCATAATATTTAAATTATATATATGTGAGGTTTTTTAATTTTTTTTGACAATGTTGAAATTTTTGTGAATAATAAATTTTTTTCCATATACGTAATGTTTTATGATTTCCAAATTACTCAATAATTTTTTAAAAAAAATTAAATGACATGAAATGAAATTACATAGTAAATTAATTTATATTAAAAAAATAAAATTCTTTTCAAAACCTATAAATCAAATTCAGAAGTCAATATTCTATTTTATTCCAAGAAAAAAATATTTTTGATTATTTACACTGAAATAAATATAGCAATCATAAAACATGGTTTTGGAATTTTTTAAAAGTAATGAAAATATATATTCTCTAATCATAAACTTTTATTAGTCAAAACAATCAAAATTATTTAGATCCTTGAGAATCAATAATAAATAAATCAATATTTTAATCAAAAACACCACCTTAACCTATAAATACTATCATATTCCACTCATTTCTCTTTACATATAAAATTCAACCATAACAATTTTTTTCAAAATACCTCATCAAACTCTATTAAACTTAAATTTCAAGGTCTATTCTAATAAAAACTATTCCTATAATTTTTAATGTTAATACCAAAGGATGCTTCTCAAAGAGCAAAGTATGCCTTCAAAATTCCAATATTTGCATTTTTTTTCTTTCAATTATCACTTAATTAAATATTGGTTTTCTTTATTAAAACATTAAAAGGTATTATAATTATACTATAATATATTTAAGAAAACAAAATATTGATTAGTTGTTATCTTTTTTTAAAGTATCGTAATCAATATTTTCCACCAATGGTATGTTTATACTACCTAAGTTAATGATGACATTTTATTTTCACTCTTTCCTTTCATCGATATTCTTAAAAAATGGTTTTCATGTATTTATATAAAATCATTAATAAAATAATTTAATATTTAGGATTATAATGATAAAATATGTATGATATTATTAACATAATAAATTATAATGGTTGATTTGAATTTCATAAAAACTAGTTTTCCAGGAAACATATTTTAAATTATAACTATTTTAGAGCATATAGTAAATTATCTAAATCCTATAATAATGGAATGAAATTACTATCTACCTTGAATCTAATAGGACTTATGTTACCAAGGGAAGAAAATTTTGGTCTGAACTATTAAACTGATGTGACTTGGAACTCCATATTGAACAACCTCAAACCATCGATGTGAATTAAGTAATTATAAAAAATGAATAATATTTGATAAAAAAATGGTGAAAATAATTTAAAAAAATTAATATGGTTCTTTAATGTTTAATTAATGAATGTAATTCAGCTATTTTTGGATTTTAGACGAATATCTAAAGTGATATGAGACTTGAGGCATGGGGTCTCTCTAACTCATTTCCTTTCTTGTGGTAATGTTATCTATCAATATCTATATTTGTTTCTTCCTATTTAAAAATTTATAATATTTGTATTTAATATTATTTATAATTATTTTACCATTATGTTTAAATGGATATGTATATCTATGATTTCCAAATATTTCATTATGTCAAACCATATAATGTTTACATGGTTAACATTTCCATTTTATTTCTCTTCTCTTTAATTATTATTATGTTTCTTCCTCCACATTTATTCTTACCATAATGGACTATAATATATCATTATTTTTTTATTATGAAATTTTAACATCCAATATGAAATATTCTCCTTATATTTTTCATATCTACATGATTCACTATTTTACTATGCATTGTGACCATATTATATAACCCATTTCTATACCATTTCTTTATTTAATATTTATCCCGAATGTATATTTCTTTTCTATATTGAATATATATAAATGAAATATTACAATGTGATGGATGGTCCTAGATTTATGAAACCCCTAATTGATTTGGAAATTCTTATATATCATGAGATACTATGCATGGTTCATGGGTAGTGAGCCCATCATATTATGTTATATTGTCTTGAAAACAATAAATGACTTATATTTCTGATGAAATATATTATGTTTGTTCCACATTCATATTATTCACTTGATTCTTATATTTATATGAATTTTATTCCTTGTTCCTCCAACATTTAATCAGCGTTTCTATGTGGGTATTCAAGATCTTTTACTTTAATTATTCCATTTTATACTTACCGAAAATTATATCTCAACCTTATGTTTATTATCCCCTCATTGAATTTTTTTAGTTTACCCTATTATTTTATATATACTCCCATGATATCTCATGTAGTGATACATTTATAGTGACATCTTGGATCATATTATGAAGGTGTGAATAAAATATGTAGTTATAATTTTCAGGATGTTATATTATGTAGATAATCTCACAAAGACACTACACCTCTAGATTTATGGGTATGTTTAAGGATATTTATGTTTAAAATGAAAGAATATTATGTTTAATAGATTGGGTCATTATAGTTGTAATAAAATCAATTTCAAATTATTTGTGGGGATCATGTTAGTGAACATCATAGTAAATAGACCATACATAATCTAAACATAAATTTATAAAGCCATAAATATTGATATACTAGTGATTTATGAATCACTCTTTATAAGTTTATAATTTTAATTTTATATTCTTATTAATTAGAGTATTATTGTCACTAAATTTTATTTTTTTAGTTAATTGATGTAAATAAGAAGAACCATATCAACAACTAATATGATTGTAAATGTAATGATTTAAATAATGGGATACATGATATGATGGGAGTGATGGTTCCTTAGGAATCATAAGATATTTTGGTGTATAAAGATTTTTTAGAACTGTTGGAGTTTGGAGAAGCCTCCCATTAAGTGAATTGAAAAGGGGGAGCCATGAGGTTATCTCAACTGGGAAATTGTTAAAATAATTTTTTTTATCTATAGATGGAGTACTCTCATAATAATTATCATATAATATAGTGTGGTTTATAGATACAATTTATCTGAGGCATGTTATGAATAGTTTCTTATGTAAATTCAATAATGATTCATGGTGGTGTTTTCATATTGTATTTATTTATAACATACTCATGTATGAGTTGGACACCTTTTGAAGTAGATTAAAAATGTATAGTAATGGAGTTTTTATAAGGTGCATCATGACCTGACGACTTTTATTTCATTATGATGATATTGAACCAAAGAGATCGAGTTTTAATGTAATACAATACCTCACACTATAGTTGAGTTAGTTTCTCTATGAAAGAAATTGGTTGGAAGAGAATCTCATCGTAGTTCAACATGTTTCATCATGAAGGATTTACATGATGGATTACAATGAGTCAATCATGTGATTAATAATAAACCATGAAAAATCTGGGCTTCTCTTGCAAAAACCTAGACTTTAGAAACACAAAACCACTAGTCATATTACATAATAGGAAGATAATACAAGTGTTCCTGGAGGATATAACAACATTGTAGACTTGTAATACTAGATACATACATGCATTATATTTTGAAACATAAGACACAACATGAAAAAAAATGCGAGAACATTTTTACCCCTTCCCTCATTTTCCTAAAAATTATATATATTTCACCTCTATGTTTCCGGGGGAAAGAAAAAATAATAAGGGTTAGCTTCATAGTAAGGGGTAATATACAGTTGAAGCTATCACAACATAAACATAGATCATATGATCTGAGAAGAATAAACAAACATCATGAAGCCATAATTAACAATAATTGATAGTATAAAATATAAATGGATAAAAATTAAATTGAATAGAGAACATGAACAACAAAAATTGGTTCCTTAGTGTTTAAATTCATAACATTAGAAAAATAATTCCATATAATATGCTAAGACATCATGATCATACTATGACAACTCTGACCCTAGTAGCCCGGAGCTTGTGCCTTACATTAATTCATTGGAATAACATACAAGGATTCACATCACAAGAGAATGAATAGTTTAGTAGTCTTGGTTAACTAGATACATATTTGTAATCCACATTACATTTTGAAACACAAAATAAACAATTAATTTTATTTATTATATGATTATTCCCCCTTTGTGTAACTATGCATATCAGTCATAACATACTTCTCAAAATCATAGGGAAAAAATAAAACATATGAAAGGGGAGATATCAAATGCTCAATAAGTGTAAGAATACAACGGAAACTAGGAAAAAATATGTCATAAACAATATGGAAAGGTAAATAATTCATACACATAACATTTAAATAATCCCTTTATCTAATAAACATTATCATGCATATTCTACGAGTTTAATAATCATATGTAATATCAATAACTATTATCATAATGACAAAATTCATAAGGCCAGACACCTAAAAACATAGAGTTGAGGTATCATTCATGACATCTAAAATAAAATGGCTAAGGCCTTCAAAAAATCAATATTTGGAAATAAATGGGCATGGCCTTGACCGAGTTCATATCATATTTTTCTCATGAGACCTACTTATGCATCAAGGGGGTATAATGGGACCTACCCATAACTTACTAAGTCCAATTCATTCCTCATATGATTGGGGTGAAACAACATATACATATGAAATTTAAATTACTATCCATAATTCGTAAACATAAATTTCAACAAAGGATGTTTACATAGATGAAAATACACTAATAAAATCGTTGATAAATATTTATAGAAAATACCCTTTTTTATTAAAAATATATATTTAGAAGGCCACACAATTTTAAGTGAAAATATTTTCATTTAAAATAATATTGTAAACTTTTAAAGGATGCTTCATGAAATTAATGGGTCATGAGAACAATAAAAAGATGCTCATTCTGTATAAGTTAAAAAAACTCCCTTCCATATTTTTGTAGAAAAAGTTATAACGTGAACCATTTGGAAAATAAAAATAAGATACATTTCAATCTATTTAATAAAATTCAAACATGGGTAAAAAAATTTAAACATAATAGTAAAAATCTTGTTTTAAAAAATGCACATGGATGATAAATACTCATCAGTTGATACATACATATAAAAAATCCTGAATAATAATTAGATTCTAACATTAACCCTTACCTTGTACTTTACATTAATTGAATTTGATTTATCCTCTAGTATAATGGTTTAAAACATATTATCAATTTATACCAGAACCATATGAATTATTGTGATATCATATATAATCTTCTTATATCATTTTGGTAATAATATTCTGATATTACCGTTGTTTATAGCATTAAATACTTCATTTTCCTATGTATTTCTGGTCGTGTAAGTCCAGTTTCTTATGCACAGGACATATATATTTTATCTAAAGAATGAAATTAAGTTCATAGATACTGCATTTACCAATTATATACATGATTATAATCAGTCTTTAATGGTTAACATGGAAAATTAATCTCATCGTGTCGTGGAGATGGTAGGCCATATGTACGCAAAAGCAATGATATATTTCCCTTATGGTGAAAGGGTAAGTAATTGTATGGTATATTAGTTATAAAGAATCAATATCATGCCATATTTATTAGGTATATACATTATATCCATAATTATACCTATCCAAATAAAGAGGTGATGAAAAACAGGTTATACCATGGTGTGGAGATGGTAAGTTGTACGTACGCACACTGGGTGATTTTGTTTTTCATTGGATGGATAAAAAGAGGAAAAAAGTTGTCCCATAACCATAATAACATCTCAGAATATAAGAATTCTGTGAGGAGAAATGGGTAGAACATAGTTGATCTAGAAGGCTCCAAGTAGTGTGAGGAAGTGAGGGAGGTGTTTCCCTTTTGTAATTAAAGTGCGGGAAAGCTCTGGAAACTCTCAAACGATTATATTAATATAAATTATTTTTTTATTCTAAATGCCTCCAAGGTGATTTATTTCAATGATAATACAAGTATGGATCGAAATATTCTCAAAAAATATTTTTTAGACAAGTTTATATCACATTATTGACATTAACCTTTCTATTTAATCCTTAGATAAAACCTTTAACTATTACCATGACAACATGTATTTTTAATATTTAAGGGTTAATATAGTTACTATAAAATGTCAAACAAACCCAAAATGGATCATTGATAGAAAAATTTACCATATCCCAATATGTTGGATGAATTTTATATTTTTATGAATTTTATACCATTTAATAAAATATTATTTATTTTAAAATATCATTAGTGTCAACTTTGACACAATTCATTACTTAACTTTTTATAAAAATCATAAAATCATGATATCATTGAAGAAACTCAATTAAATAAACCATCACATATTGAATAAATCCAAAATTTTTTATGGAATAAATTATATAAAATTGTATTTATTTTATTATTTTTGATGTCATTTATTTGCTTCTCCCATTACTTAAGAAATTACATTATCATCATTGTGTCACCCTTTAATTTAATAAATTTTTTCATAAATTTTATAATTAAATTACCATGGTGTAGAGAAACGTTTTTTATTTCCAAATTCTATTTATAGTCAATGATATTATTTGTATAACCCTTCATTCCAAAATAACTTTTTTATTTTATAACACTTTTAAGAGGGTGGTGAGAACACTACAGAAAAATAGATTGAACATGAAAGGTTACAATTGACCTATTAAACATAAGTCTGATGAAATTAGATTCTCCTTCCCTAAACAGTTTCCAGGGAAGGGAGTTTACCTGGTAGGATGGATCTTCCCCTTTGTTATCTTCATAATTCTTTGCTAGATACTCCCAAGCATTCATGTATTATTTTTTTACTGATCTTCTCCATATTGATGCCTCAGATCAATATGAGATCTATCTTTTTAATCCATTCAACTTGCTTCATATAAACCACCCATGGATCAATATTCCCATCATTTCATAAATGTCTTCCCTCGCTTCCTTGATCACCTAAACATCCTCCTTCATTTCATCAACATAGTGATTGGGTAGTTCCATATAGGTATCCAAATCCACATAATTCATGCCATGAAACCCGTCAAGTGTTCCTACTACACATTCCTATTCAAGAGGAAGAGTATCCTCCCTCTCCATCATCATCTTCTCAGAGTGCAGATGTGTCTCCTACTGGTCATCTACCTTTGAGTCTTCTTCCACATGAACTTGGGACTGGATGAAACCATCCTTCTGAGCCTCCTATACTGCCTCATGTCAGATCTTGTGCTCCTTTAGTTTACCCTCTCTTTTGGTCGACTTAGTCTCCATCGGTTTGGGAAGATAAGAGTAGTATTTATGGCCCATTTATTTCAACTTCTTGGATACAATACAGCTCCCCGGGTCCCTATATTTCTTTATTCCCTTTCTTCCTTCTATGGTTGTGCAAACCTTTACCAGTCCCTTCCAAAACACTATCATTTGAGGGTTTTCCTCCATCATATTCGGCCTCATAGGGACAGTAATAATTGCCTAAAAACTCTCCCTCATTACTTAGACTTTCAAATCATTTGTTTAAGTTGAGGGAGGAAAAAATCATCCCCGAGTTGGTTCCCTGACTGGTGATCAATGGCCTTCCAACTACAAGTGTAAGCTCCTCCCACTCTTTTCCATCCTTGTAAATTCCCTTTCTAGATGAATGTACCCCCATTTTATAATTTTTTCTAGTTCTAGCATGTACAACCATCACATAAGTGAAATGTTTGAGTCTAACCGCACCCTTGGAGGGTGGTTCAACAGCTCCTATAGAGCCCTCTGAAACCTATGAATGAGAAATGTTCACATCAAGAGATTCCTAGACCACCACACTAGGTTGGTCACCCCCTACTAATGTCTTGCTACTAGGAGGGATATCTAAATCTCTCTACAGCCTGTTAAATACCTCTATTACACTGGGCTCTAGATTAGAGCTCCTTACTGGTTTTTGTTTCATTTCCCTAGCCGAACACAATGTAGCCTCTACCATGTCTTCCCCCTACCCAGAACCTTTACAACCATCTCCTGACCCTACTCAATCCCTAGCACAGAGTAAACCAACATCACCTAGAGGTTCACCCAAGACACATTCCACCTAGACCTCTCAATTATCTCCCTATTGCCTCTCCCTTCACCTACATATCTCCATACTATGCCCAAGAATATATGAACACAGAACAGTATCCAAAACATAATTCAAAAACAACGGTATGCTTATACCAAAATTCCTTTCCCCCATCAGAACAGAAGGCTTTAACAGGAGGCCTAAAAACTCCACCCTCGACACACACTCAGGGGGAAATTGGGTGACACAACGCATGAGTCCAATTATCAGTATAAAGGAACCTCCCAACCAGATTTCCATGAAAATGAAGAATCGATGGATTCTGAAATAGAAGAGTAGGTTCTGGAAAACATAACCAATATTATAGCTTTGTAGGGTCTCATTTCATATGGATATCATATGACCATTAAAAGAGGAGAAATTGAGCACCATCCCAAGAGCAAGGCATGCTTGACCAAGTGAGAATCTGGTCATTATCTGAGGCGAGCTGAATCATGAAGCTCTTGCAGTAGAAGAGGCCAACATTAGCTTTCTCATGCAAACCCCATTTATCAAAAATGAAGTGGTCAAAAGCATCCACCAAAGTCCGATGCCTCTTGAATCGCGTGACTGGTGTCAGTTCCAGTAGGGAATATGCGTTTGTGAATTCCAGGTTCGAGATCGGAATAAGCGGAATCCCTTCAAAGCTTTTAGGGACCTTCAGGCTAACAGAAATATGAGGGAAAAATATTATATAGTCAGGGTTTGAAAATGGTATGAAAGGAGTAACCCGAGCATTAAGAAGATGCAGAAAAGGTCCCTTCCCCTCTGAGGGGGGGAGGGGCTGGAGAAGGGATCATCTCCACCTAGGGCATAAAAGATCCACCCAATCTCCGAAGGCATCTCCTTTTCCTAAACTTTTTATTTGTATAAACCCATATTAAAAAATATTTTACATGTTAAAAACTAGAGTGTAATAAATTGAACTTTTTATAAAATAAAATACGTTAAAAGCATTAATGTCATCAAAGAGGATTCACAATGCCATAAAATAATGACAAGGATGATTTTTGTTGAAAATCACTCGTCCAATAAAATTTTCAAAAGTGTTAGTGTAATTTTATATTTCATATAATATTATTATTACCCTTAATTACTTGATTTCCCTTTAACCATGGTAATTAAAATATTAATAAATTTACTATTAATATAAAAATAAAATAAATCTATTTACATAATTTGGACTCACTCATTCCAAATACAGAAAACATTTTTGAAAATTCAAAATATAGAAGTTTCCGAAATTAATTATAATCAAAAATGTTGACACGGTGAGAAAACATGTTTTTAAAGTAAAAAAATGAAAAAGATTGAAACATTTTTATATTCAAATTCAAGGTGAAATTGATTCTAGTGGAATAAGTTGGATTAAATGGTAAAAAAAATATATAATTATAAATTATAACCAATTAAAATTATAATTTATCAATATAAATTATTTGAATGAATAAAATTTCTTTCAATTAAAATTTAGTTTTTTTCAATATTTATCAGAACACGAAACTTTTGAAGAAAAACAAATTCAAAAAAAGTAAATATTTTTATATAAATTTAAAAGATTAAGTTTATTTTTCTAAATATAATATATACAAGTGTCGAAAAGTGGATTTAAAATATCTTTTTTATTAAACAGCGGTAAAAATACCTTTGAATAAATATAAGATGTTTTCATAATATTTGGTTTGTTCATATATTATTCCTATATAATATATTTGATGAATATAAAAAATATTTAATTTCATATATATAAAATATATTTCATTAACATCATTTAATAATTGTAATTAATTTAATTTGTTAAGACAAAATTCCTCTGGGAGTATAAAAGAAAAAATATTTCCTTTAAATTAATTTTGGTTATCTTTTTGTTTCTAATTAATTAGTAACAAATATATTAATATTATTATTTATAAACCTAATATTTTTATAAGTTATTTTATATAATTTATAACTTCTAATTTAATATCTATGTTTGAATGAAAACATTTAAATAATAATATTTAGTTGTTTGTTTAATCTCGTTGTTTCCTACAACATAAGATATCAATAAAATTTAATTAATGGAACAAACATACCATTACAATATTTGGGTGTTAGATTTTCCCCTCTGTCAATAAATTGTCCTCACAATTTTTGAATTTGGGTTCAGAAATGACTGTATAACTATTGAAAATAATTTTATTGAAACCCTACATGAAAAAAAGGGTTGATAAAATATCCAATTTAAAATAAAGAAATGGAAGTACGAAGGTCACCAGAGTTAACACATACAAGGGTTACATATAGGATAACATTGAACTAGAACAGAAATATAACCATTATGTTCTGATGGATATTGATAGAGAATATGATCAATTTAAAGTTAACGATAAAAAAGATATAAATCTGCAATGATCTAAGGCACCATTTGATTCATTAAAAAATAAGGTACTAGGATAATATTTTTGGTTTGAAGATCCATTCACATGAATTTAATAATTAATTAACTTCATAGAATAAAAACATAAGGAAAAATACTTACTTGACAAGTGATGTTTCATCCTTTAATCAATTTCTCCCGCAAACTCATCTTTATCTCCAAAAGATAAAAAATATAAAATATATTCTATTTATATTATTATAATAGTGTTCCAAAAATTGAAATATACTTAATAATTATACAATTTAAATAAAGAAAACTATGTTATACTAACCGTGAAATCACATTGTCCAGTGGAACGTGATGCACCCTTGTTACCCTTCAGTTGCAAGTTCAAGTATTTCGGCCTTTCCAGATGTGAATTGTTGTTTCCCGATCTATAGGTTCTACTTTTTATAAAACTATATTATTATAATATTCTATAAATTAATTTAATAAATTAAACTTTAATGAAAATATTTAACCTCAAACAATAATATCCATTCTTCAACTTAATCTATTCCAACATTGAGGCTAATCCAAAATACATCTATCTAGATTAACAGTCCAAAGAAGTTCTCTAAATTTCCAAAATCAATATTAACATCAAATTCTCCAAATAGTGTGATATAGCTCTTATTGTCACATACTAAATATTTTATCACCTTAAAAAACATAAAAATTTTCATGATTCCAAATCCTTAAAAAAATTATTGCAACACAAACCTTATATATCTCATCATACTTACTATAATATCATAACATAATTAATGAATCCAAAAACAAAAATACTTTAATTATTCAACTTTGACTGTAGTAACAACATAAGGTTTACCTTATTACCTTTGATTCATCTGAGGAATATTCCCTTAACACTTGGGCAATTAATTTTTATAGTGTCCCATATCCTTAAAACTATAGCATTAAACATTTGTAGTATCAATATTTATATTTCAATCATGATAGTGATGTCCATTATCTCCACACATGAAACAAACTCTATTTCCTTTTAAGCCGATTCCAGGGTGTTTACTTTAACAAGTATCACATTATGGAAAATCATTCTTTCCCTTCTTCCCTTTATCAGAGTCATTCTCTACCTTTATATTGTTATCTTTTTTTCATTTAATGTAACAAGACTTAGACACTTGTCTCTCTATCTTGGTAGCACATGAGACTCTCTCTATATATGATGAGAAATTTTGAGAGACTAGTACCCTTAAGAGGAATTCTTTTAACTCATCAAAGAATTGATCAATCATTATATTTGTATTATTTTCATAATCCATGGAATACCATGATATCCTGGTAAATTTGGCTTCATATTTAGCAATATTTTCATCATTCATTTTTCCTTAAACTCAAGAATGGTATCTACATATCCACTCGTTATTTGTGAGGGAAATATTATTCCATGAAATTTTCCTTAAAATAATTCCATTCCATGTCTTAGATTTCTTATTCCTCCTTCGTGTTTTGAATCAATGACCACCATTGAACTAAATCTAATAAGAGAAAATAATATAAAATGAAAACCATATTCATTTTGTTACATCCCATGGCATGATATATCTTCTCTATGGAACTTATCCATCGCTAATCTACAAATGGATTTTTAGCCCCATTTAATGACGTAGGTTGTTGTCACATTAATTGTTCTAACATTATTACTATGTATTATGGATCCTCAGGATCCATATGGGTGAGGTTATTATTAATAACCATAGACATTTTTCCTAGTATGATTCTATTTTTTCAACACCATTTGTAACTTTATCTCCAATATCATTTTCTTTCATAGGAGGAAAACACCTCCATGGATTTCCTATGTTAATATGTTTTCCATTCATTCCACAAGGCTTAATTTCTAAATAATGAAATACATTATATGAGGCTATAAATCATAATTCATAATTTAGAACTACTAAAACACTTTACATTAATTGAAAAATTTATGCTTAGATAATCTCATAGTCATAAAATGGTATCTTTGGGGACATATTTAATTTTTAATCCTTCATAATGGTTTTAAAATAAATTTTTAATTATCCTAAGCATATCCCCTGAGAGAGTAAAAATAGGTGCACAATAAAACTCATTGGCATGTACCAGGTTACACCGAGTCAGGCCTGCCTCACATTGTTCGATTTGTTACCCCTAGGTACATCAATACCAGAACTACATCCACTTGTAGTATATATAAAGAGGTTTATTTATAATAATACCCATATATATCTCCACCATACTAAAATTCTTGGATGTTATTCTATATTTATCCTCAATTTCTCTCTTAGGGTTATGTTCCCTAATCTAAATTTTTTATTTTTAGTTTCCAAGGATTCTATGAAATTTTATCTGATACCAACTATAATAACCGTGACCCCAGTAGTTCAGAGCCATTGCCCTACTTTAATACATTGGAATAAGATACTAGTAACTACGTCTCAAGGGACCAAATGGTTTAGTAGTCTTGGTAACTAGATACATACTTGTAATCCACAATACAATTTAAAAAAAACAAATAATTTCATTGAGTCTTCCATTACTCCCCCTTTACATAACATTGCATATATGTTATAACTTACTACTCAGAATATTGGGGAAAAATAAAACATTTTAAAGGAGTGATCACAAATTCTTATTAAGTGTAATCATATAGTGGATGAAATGAGTAAATATGTAATAAACAATGTGTAAAGGTAAATAACTAATACACATGCCATTTTAATAATCACTTGAGCTAGGAAAATTAACCATAGATATTCTAATAGATGAATAATCACATCGAATATCAATAAATAATCTCATAATGATGAAATGAATAATGCTGGACACATAAAAACATACCATCGAGGCCTCAGCTAGGACTTCTGAACAAGATGGTTCCGGCCTAGGCCAAATTCATATATGAAAATAAATGGGAAAGGCCTCGACTAAGCCTATATCTAAGTTGTCTCATGAGACATACCGATATATCTAGGGGCTATGGCGTGCCCCACCCATAACATACTAATCCCAATGAATTCCACATATGAATGGTGTTAAAAAACATATACATATGAAATGTAAATAACCATCCCAAATTAATAATCAAAATCACAAACTATTCTAAACAATATGGTGAGTTGTATTAAAATAGCACATCCACATTCAAACTGATCATAAAACATTTAATAAAACATTTTAAATGATATAATAAGAGATAATAATCAATGAAACATAAAATTAAACAAATTATTATGATATAGATGAATAAAATATCATAAAATCAATGAAAATAATGAGAGAAAGTAACCCATTTTATTAAAAACATTTATGTTAAAGGCCACAAAATTTAAAAAGAAAATGTTTTCATTTAAAATAATCTTGAAAACATGTAAAGGAAGCTTTAGTTCATTATTGTGTCATGACGATGGAAAAAATCCACTAATGCTATATAAGTTAAAAAACACCCCTTCCGTTTTTTTGTTGAAAAAGTTATAAAGTACCTCATTTGGAAAAAGAAAAAAATATTCCTTTAAAAATACATAATAAAAGTAAAATATCGGTAAAAATACATAAAATATAACAGTAAAAATATTTTTTTTAATCATTGACATGGATTATAAATATTTCCTAGTAGATACTTACTTATAAACAATCCCAAATAATAATGAGATTGTGAGATTAGCCATTGGCTTGTATTTTACTTTAGTTAAATATAATTTATCCTCTTGTATAACGGATTAAAATATGTTATTAATTTATACTATAACAATAACAGTTTTTATGATATCATATATGATATTATTATATGATTTTTTTAAAAATATTATATTATTACCCATATTTCATTTGTTAACTGATTTATTTTCCTATGCATGTTTTTTCATGTAAGTCATTTTTCATATTCATAGGATATATTTTTTTCCTAAGGAATGATATTTTGTTTATAGATATTATATTTACTCATTATATACATTATTATAATCATTCGTAAATGGTTAACATATTAAATTAATATCATCACATCATGGGGACGATAGGCTGTACGTGCGCATGATCGACGATATCATTCCATTAATGGTGAAAGGGTAGAGAATTGGATGAAATATTAATTATAATGAATCAATATCATGTCATATTTAATATTTATATACATTATATCAATCATTATAGCCATCCAAATAAAGTGGTGATGAAAAACATATTACACCATGACGTGGAGACGGTAAGCCGTACGTACGCATGCGTGATGATTTCTTTTTTTATTGGATGAATAAAAGGAGGAAAATAGTTATCTCTTAATCATAATAAAATATTAGCATATATATTATACTAGAGCTGTTACATTATAAGATAAATAATAAATAAATAGGAAGTAGAAGAAGAAATGAACATGGAAGATTTAGTAAAAATGATTAACTCAACTTTGATGGACTTCCTTTAGATATCTTCTTAAGGGATCTAGGGTAGGTAGTTTTGTATGACTAGGCTCTCTATAACTAGGATAAGGATATTAGAGGGATAAATGGGTAAAACATTTTCAGGCTAGAAGGGTCAAAGTATAATGAATCTGTCTTGACATAAATTACCATTACATCACATTTTTGGAGTACGTAAAACATTATACAAACGGATTCCCAAAAAAATATTATTTTAGAGCCATTAGAAACAACGAAACATAAAAACTGGTGTATAAATGAGCTACATTATCTCCCACTAGTTTCTTTTTGACTAAACCCCTCTTAGACACATCAAAAAAATATGTATCTTTATAACCTCGGGGAAAGGAAACACAAAAATGGGTGACCTCAGATTCTCTAAAAAGGATATATGTAAACATAATATTGAGCTTAAGGTCATGGAAACATGATCATGAAAATAGAAGATAATACCATGCATTTCAAATATCATAAACATCAATCATACTATAAATATTGGTAGTTCATAAGACATGATTCATATGGGAATAAAGAACATAAACCATGAAATAATAACATATTAATAATACATGGAATTGTAAAAAACACATAAGAATATTATATTATTTCCATAGTAGTAAATGCATCACTTCCAATGAACGGAAAATGAGACGAAGTCCCCTAGCTCGTGTCTAACATGACATGTTCGTTCTTTAATTTCTTGAATAAAAAACTAATTTTAATTTCTACTTGAATAAGAAATTTTTTTAACTTCATTGTTCATTTTATATTACTTATTACCATTTTATAAACATTATGTAATCATTTATGTTAACAATTGTCATTTTGTCTGTATTTGGTATTTGAGTCAAAAATGAAATTCTTATATTTACAAGTTATGCATGTGGTAAAAAGTTCATTACATACAGAATAATATTCATGATTTATATATCATATTTATATATTATATAAACGTATTTATAATATTACATAACATTTGTACGTAAGAACTGAAGTGCACCGTTCATGGATACAGTATGTCGTATATACGCATGAATGCTACTTTAGTTTCTATTTCGTATTTTGATGGAATCAAAACAAAATGAAACATAGGTATATTCTAATTCTAGTATAATTTCAAATATATATTTTTAGTAACTGCATCCATTATACGTTCCACATATGGAATGAATGAGTCGTATCACTTTGAGGGGGCGGTAGTCCAGACATCCTCAAATGAAATTATCGCATTTACCCATAATTGAAACCATAAAGATATTCTATAAATGAATAAAAAATAATCATAGAATCAATATAAATATAATATATATGACATATAAATAATGTTCCAACATTAATTTCCACTATGAGAGGCAGTAGGAGATAATTGAACAAACATCATTTTTTGAGGTGTTAGTTTTCCATCAAGAGAAAAAGTATGTTCTTTACCCATTAGAATGAGTTTTGTGTAAGTGTAGTATGAAACCTTCTCATAAAAAATCCTATTATATTTTGAATACGTTTTTTGTTTTAAAATAACGAAATAAAAATATTTTAGTGAGTTGAGAAGTAAAATAGAACAAAAGAACTTAAGAGAAGATGTTACCTTTAAATCGAGTAACTCCCTTTGGTTTGAACCAAAAGGGTTTCTTGAAGTGATTTTTACCCAAGGTAAGGATTATATGATGAAGAGAGGGATCTTGTTAGCTTATTGTAGTATATTTTGGATGAGAGAAAGGTCTTGATAATTGAATGGAATGGGTTAGAAGTGAGGGCTTTTTATAAGGGAGAGGAGGGGCTCTTTTGGAATGTTTGAAAATATTATTTTATTCTATAATGCTTTTCGGTTTCTAAAGGTCCCAAAATAATTAAAGTTGAAGATAAGGTGGAACATGTTCCAAATAAAATCATCCAATAATAATTGGACTGGTTTTGGGAATTATTTTAATCATTATATTCATATTTATTTAAATCAATCATTAATGAAATAAACACAACATTATTATTGTGTCATAAATAATTTTATTTATTTGATGTCAAAAAATTATATAAAAAAATAGCATGATGTAGGAAATATTTTTATCTGTATAAGGAATATTTATAGTCAAATATATCAATTATATATACCCACAATAAAATTATTTTACTAAAATAGTACATGTTTATGACATTTTTATTTTTTACTTTAAATTAAACGTTATTAATGTAAATATCTTACCCATGTAGCACCATGGGGTCCCAAAATTTACCCATGGATTGTATTGGTCAGACATGACTCATAAAACTATGTTAGGATGAGTTTCAAGGTAATTTTATATTATTATAACATTATTTTTACCATAAATTAACCAAATTACCTTTATTCGCGGTTAATAAACGTCAAAAGTTACTATTCACCAAAAAGTATTTTCATCCCATTGAACCAAATTTTACTTACTAATGAAAACCATGTATGTCAGATTATTGAAATTCAATTCACAGAAGTGGTAAAATTTCCTTTAAATGAAAACATCGGTTTTTAACTTCTAAGTAGTATATTTCAATATTCATCAAAAATTGAAGGTTTTTGGAAAAATCCCAAAACATTCACCCAAAGATAAATTTGATATTCTGAATTCAAAAATGATGTCTATTTTACCAAATTAATCACATAGATGTTTCATTAATTTATTTTATAATTAATTCTCATTGTCAAAACAAAAAAAACATGTTTTTAAGAAATAATAACTATCAAAAGATTGACACTTTATTAATGTCTAATTTCAAATTGAGATTAATTCCAATAACCAAAATTGGATTAAATGGTAAAAATATATTCTAATTACACATTAAAACAAATATAAAAGATAATATAACAATATAAATATATTATATTAAAAGGTAGTTATGATTTAAAATAATTTATTTTTCCTTATTCATTAAAAAATGAACATTATTATAAAAGTACCAAAAATTTAATCCAAGTAAATTTTGATGTCCCAATTATAAAGAAGGATTTTATTTTGTAAAACATAAAATATAAAAGTTACAAAAACTAGATTTCTAAATTTTTCTCTATCAATAGGCAGTAAATCGTCATTTAAAAAAAATTATTCTTAAAGTTAGATTCATTCACATTTTAAGCCTCTAAATTTTATTGGATAAATTTAAAAATATTTGAAAAAAATAATTAATCATATTTTAGATAGTTCTATTCATTCCCACCAATACAATGGCAAGGTGTTAACTACCATTTAGAATAATATTATTATATTATTAGTGTGCAACATAAGATTTCAAAAAATACTCATTATTGTGTATCAGGTACACCATCAAACATAGAATCCCTTTTAAAGTAAAATTAATATTTAATTAACAAATATTAATAAATATGAAAATGTATTATTTTTTATTTACTGGGGATGTTACCTCTTTTCTCCCTTTTGGGAATTGCACCCTCGCAATTTTATTCCCTTATCAAATAAGTGGGGGTATTTATCCCTCATAGGATTTTCAGATTCCCACATTGCCTCTTAAACCATGTGGGGTTTCCACAAAACCTATACCTGATGATTTACCTTATTCCAAAACACTTTCTCTCTTCGGTTAAGAATATGGACTGGTTGTTCATCATAAGAGAGATTTTCATCCAAATGAACTACCACTTGACATAAAACATGAGATGGATTTGGCATATACATTCTCAACATTGAAACATGAAAAAAATTGTGTACCTGGGTTAAACATGGAGGTAAATCCACTCGATATGCAACAGATCCAACTTTCACCAAGATTTGATAAGGTCCAATAAAGTTGGGACTCAACTTTTCCTTCATTCCAAAACGCATCATAGTTTTCCATGGAGAAACTTTGAGAAAGACATGATCTCCTAAATAAAAAGAAAGATCCTTCCTCTGGTTATCCGCATAACTTTTATGCCTACTCTGAGTTGTTCTCATGTGCTTCTGAATCAATGGATCATTCTATGCCATCTCTTCCACCAATTCCAGTCCCATCATCTTCTTTTCCTGTACTTCATCCCAAAAAGCCAGAGTTCGACACCGCTTTCAATATAATCCCTCAAATGGATCCATCTGTATACTGGAATGAAAACTGTTATTGTAAGAAAATTAATCCAAGTGAAGAAGTTGGTCCAAACTTCCCTGGTAATACATTGAGAAAGCACGTAACATATCATCCAAGGTCTGAATTGTTCATTCTGACTGCTCATCTGATTGAGGATGAACAATTGTACTAAAATTTAATTTAGTACCCTATGTTTTCGGAAGGCCTTTCCAAAAGTTATAAGTAAAAATGGGATCACGATCAGATACAATGGAGAGGGGAACTCCATGCAACCAAGCTGTCTCCTTAACATACAACCGAGAAAGTTGATCTAGAGACAATGTATCTCGAATTGGAAGGAAATGAGAAGATTTAGTCAATCGACCAACAATAACCCAGATTTCATTATTTTCTCGAGATTTCTTTGGTAATCCCATAACAAAGTCCATGGATTTATTTTATCATACTCTCTCTGGAACCGGTAAAGATTGAAGCATCCATTTTGGTAACTACCAGAATGATTTATCCTACTGAAATATCAAACACTTCACAGTAAAATCAACAATATATCTTTTCATTCCATTCCACCAGTAATACTCATGAAGATATCAATACATCTAAGTACTTCCTTGATGAACATAAAATGGTGATCTATGATCTTTACATAACAACTCATTATTCAACTGTGAATCCCAAGGCATGCATAATCTCTTCCCTAACCTCAAAACACAATCATTGTCAATGTTAAATTTAGGCAACATACCCTTCGGAACCAACTCTATGTTTTTCTGCAACTCACTATCTTCCTTCTATGCTTGCTTAATTCTGTCTGAGAGAGATGATTTAACTCACACCAAAAACAAAACAGAATAATTTCCTACACCAACAACTTCTATGCCAAAGTTCATCAAATCAGAAATCAAAGGATCTTATTCAAAACGTAGCATGGTTAATGAAGCATTACTTTTTCGACTCAAAGCATCAACCACTTTATTTGATTTTCCCAGAAGGTAATGGATCGTGCAATAATAATCCTTGATTAATTCCAACCATATCATCTATCACATGTTCAATTCTTTCTGAGTGAATATATACTTCAAAAAAAATTGGTCAGTATATATTTCACATTTTACTCCATATAGATGATACCTCCAAATTTTTAAATCAAATTCAACAACAACTAATTCCAAATCATGTTTAGGGTAATTTTACTCATGAGGTTATAACTGAAGCAAAGCATATGATATTACTGAATCATTCTTCATATGGACACAACCAAGACCTTTCAATGAAGCATCACTTTAGATAAAAAAACTCACCATTTCTGGAAGTCAGTGCCAAAACTGAAACATTCACCAATCTTCTTTTGAATTCCTTAAAACAATAATAACATTCATTTTTCCAGATTAACTAAACACCTTTTAGAGTTAACTTAGTCAATGGACTAGATAACTATGAAAAATTCTCAACAAACCTCTAGTAATAACCTTCCAAACCAAGAAGACTATGAATCTTGGTTATATTTGTAGGTCTTTTCCATTCTTTGATAACTTTTTTTTGCAGGATCAACAATTATGATAGTTTTTGGAACAATGTGACCAAGCAATGAAATTTTTTGTAACCAAAACTCACCCTTGCTGAATTTTCCATACAGTTTCATTTCTTTTAAGGTTTTCAAGACAACCCTTAAATGACATTAATGTTACTCATTAATTTTTATAAAAACCAAAATATCATCAATAAACACAACAACCATTTATCACCTAAGTCAACATAGCTATCACTGTAGTAAACTATTCAATTCTGATTCTGGCCATCTCAATATGCTGATTTGGAAGGTCATTTCCCTCTGTATTTCTTCCATGCACAGATACCATGTTTCTTCTATGAAAAACCATTCTTAACACAGAAATTTCATAGGTGATGATACATGGTAATATGTAAATTCTATATCATTTCAATACTAACATAAATTATTTTATGTACATGAGTTTAACAATATTCTAACTCCTAATGTTATCTAAACAGACCTCTGATACCAACTATAAGGACCCAACCTTAAAACATTAAATAATATTTAATTAAATTAATAATTAACATTGAAGATCTTTTCAGGTATATATTTTTAGAGAATTATTCCGTAACTATTACATTACATCTCAAAAGTTACGAAGTAGACACTTTTACTCACATTACTTTTTATCATAAAATAAAAACTCTTGAAAAACAAACTGATGTCAAGTTAAATGTTTTGGACAGAATGACTTTTCCTTGATCCCATCATTGACCATATTCTATTTGTCTTGTGAAAAACTATTCAAATACTTGTGATAAGAATAAAAAGATCAGTAAGGGATACACAAAGAAAGAAAACTGTTAGTCTGTACAAACAACAAGTAAAACATGAATACTTTATCCTAAGTAATACCTTTCACCTCTATGAAGTAGTAAATACTATTCACTGAATAATAGATCATTTCTTACCCTTTTCTAACCATAATATTCACATAAAACTCATATAAAGAACCCCTAACATATAATTAAAACTTGGGACATAAACATAAATAAATGGTATAACCATATGGCCAACTTCCACACATATCAACAAATTGAATATCCATATATGTAATGACCCAAAGTTTTTAAATGGAAAATTCCCTTCTTATATTTATGTCATAAAATAACATGAAATCAAAAAATAATGAACTACTATGTGATAAGTGACCTTTAAACATAATTTTGTCACCCCTATGTTTGGAATTTTGAAAATCTGATATACATGGTTGTGTTTAGGATGTTTTTTGGAGTCTAATGAAACAAAAATTAATTTTGGTGAATAGTAACGTACCCTTAGGAATAGTAAAATACCCTTATGAATAGTAATATGTCCCTTATGAATATTAAATCATCCAACATAAGAGTAACATTACCTATGAATAATAAAATATAATTTGGACATCTTTGAATGTGACAATTTGACCTTAGTAAACAATTTTTTTGTATTTTATAAGTCATAAATAATTAATAATAATAAATTAATTAATTTAAAAGAAAATTTATTTCCCTAAAATTTATTCATAAATTATTGAATCAATTTATAATATTTTTTTTATAATTTTATAAGACCCTACATAATTATTGATAGAACTATAAAATAAGTTTTAATCTTAAAAACTGTTTTTTTAAGTAAATTATGATTTTAATTAAATATTAAATTAATAATATTTAAAAAATTATTTTTGAAAAATGGACTTCATTTTTGTATTCTACACATATAAAAATGGTTGGGGTAAATTTTTGGGAATTTTCTGAGATACTTGAATTTTTTATGACTAGTAGAATCTGATAATTCACAATAAATGCTAAATAATGTATTTATTGAGTCATCGATGATGTTATACTGATGTAAGCCCATTTGGTTCGGGATTACATTATAAAATTACTATTCTTGGTCATTCAAGACTCACTATTCATTGTCTTTGGTGAAATTAATAAACAAATCAATTTTATATTAATGAAACCCCTCTCCCCTCCACTATAAAATCCACCATTCACTCCCTCTTTTCATCACACCTCTAAACTACAATCCTTCTCTAAACTCTGCCCAAATACCTTCCCTAGCCCCTACCCCACGTCCAAAAGCTTCTGGTATCATCAAAAGGCCAATCCTAGCTTCCATATAGAGGATCTCAAGAGGAAGATTTAAGAGGTAATTTCTCTCCCTCTTCTCCTTTAATTTCCTTCCATGTTCAAGTTCGTTTATTGACCTCTCCACACCTATATTCATCCAAATTATTTTGTAACTCCATTATTATTCATATAATGTTATTATATGATTATAATGGGATATTATATCACCCCACACCCCTTCCCTCTTCCTTTTATTTTATTAAAAAAAACGTTGTTCATGACGTGTTAATTTATCACCTTCAAAAACAACATGCTCTCTTCTTCCATTTCTACCTTCAGATCTGGTCATGAAACCATTTTTATGGATGAACCAGAATATTTTATATGTATTATGTTCTATTTTAAGTTCTGTAAATACACTATGGCTATTTTACTAAGTGATAAGTTAAAACAAGTTCGTTGTGATCCAAAAACCGCTCAAATTAACCCAAATAACCATCATTAAATTCTTACCTAATGATTCATCCACATGGATCTAATATAATTCATTATAAAATAATTCAATATCCTTTAATATCACTAATAACTTGTAATATCATTTCTGGATGTTTACCCATGTTCTACCTGAACATCAATTTAATAATACAAGTGAATCACCCAAGAAAAACAATAAAAACGAACATCCACGAACAATGTTTTTTAAACTCTATAAGTCATCCAATGGAAAATAATATGACATAATCAAACCAGAATGAACCCTATTAATGAAAAAATGGTTCTGGATTTCTAATTAATGAATATAATTTCATTATTCAGGACATTAAAGAGAAGGAGGCATTCGAGTACAAGGTAAGAGGAAATCTCGAACCCAATTTTCTTTCTTCAGGTTCTCCCTCTTTTACTTCATTTTGGATATGGTTTCTCCTCAAAGAAATTTTTTTCATCATTTACTTTAATTTTATGGTATATAAATGTTTTTAAATGGTTTTTATGTCCAACAAAATGTTTTCCAAAAGAACTCTTCTTTTAAGAACACCCCTTTTACTTCTCACTCAAAGTGAATGGTTCCCGTAACATGTATGATATTCCCTCTTTCTTTTGGGAACCCAAATCTTATGAATATGTTATTATGATATGAAACCCATTCCTTTTCATGAGTTCATTATGTTAATTTATGTTTTATTTTCATTTTGGCAAGCTTGATAAATGATAATGTTATGATGTGACGGGTGCGCCCGGAATTATATAGCGCAATATGAATGTTAAATGTGACGGGTGCGCCCAGAATTATACAGCGCTCCAATGCATTGGGTAAAGTAATGAATCTCATGAGTAAATTTGAAATGATGTGTGAACAAGATGCTATCTTGGTTCACTAGTTTGTTTGGTAGTCAACCACAAAGACATGATGTTTCATTTGTATGCATTGCCACATTTCAAGACTATCATTTATGCTCCTCTCATGTTCATGATCTTTTGCCTATGTTAGGATTATTCTCACCCCATGATATATTGTTTTTATCTATCCTCTTACTGGGATTTTATCTCACCCCTTTTGATTTATATCCTCAGGTGGATATATGTACTAAGGAGGGGACATGTTCCAATAAGCAGCTATAGAAGAAGATATTAAATGAATGTTTATGCTTGATGTTGTATTTGTTATGTATGGTCCTAGTTTTCCCAAGACACTAAACCTCTGGATCCTCTATGTGTAATAATATTATTCTTTTTATCTTTGAAATGGTGTAATAGTAATGAAAGAAAATTCTGGGTTGTTATAGTTGGTATCAGAGGCATGGTTTAGTAAATTTGGGAATTAGGATTAGTGAACCCTAGAGAAAACCTACAATATAAGACTAACTACAAATATGCACACAAGAATATTTACCTAGGTATCCCATATGATATGTTTTTGGTATAATTATTTAAATTAATAAGTAATTCATTAATTTTTTACTTATTTTTTGTTCTATCCTTTCTTATTTTAGAAAATGGTGGGAACCAGGAGAAATCATGCCAACAACTCATGTGAGGGACAATGCGACAATTTCCTGAATGACATCCCCAATGATTTAGGAGGTGGATTTCAAAACATCATGGCGATGCTTACCCATTTATCTCATGTTATGAATAATGACCATAATAATGGGGAACGTACTCCTTCACCGAAGTGGGAGCAACTAGCTATCGAATGTTTTATGCGGAAACGACCACCGACATTTAGTGGATCTTCTAATCCACTAGTTGCGGAACAATGGGTCAACTCCATGGAGATGATCTTTTCTGTTCTTCACTGTTCTGAGATGTAGAAGGTGACCCTAGCCGTTTATCATCTAGATGGAGAAGATGATCCATAGTGGTCTTTGATTAAGAACACCAAGCCAAGGGACTAAATTGAAGAGATGGAATGGGAAGACTTTAAGATAATGTTTCATAAAAATTATTTCCCATGAACTCTTCGCACGAAGATGGAGAGAGAATTAATAGAGCTCAAGAAAAAAGAAGGAAAATCTGTCACAATCTATGAAGTGAATTTCACAAGGCTCGCAAGGTATGCTTCGGGTTTTGTTATAAAAAATGATAGAAAAATTGATAGATTCTTTAGTGGATTAAAACCACAACTTTGAAAGGCTCTTGCAATTCAAGATTTTGGGAGTTATGAAGAAGTTGTTCGGTGTGCCCTCAAAGTGGAGATAGAGTTTGGAGAATGGTCCCATGGCTATGGTGATAAGAAAAGAATGATGGAGTTTCAAGCTGGTGGATATAGTGATAAAGGTGGAAAGAAAACACAACGACCCACATGCCAAAAATGTGGGAATTTTCACCATGGGAACTGCCTCAAAGGGACGGGGAATGCTTCATGTGTGGTAAAGAAGGACACCATTTTAAAGAGTGTCGAAAATAACTGAAAATGGATGATAATGTATCCAATGAAGGGAGAGAACCACTCATGGTTCAATGCTACAACTGTAAGGAGAAAGTGCACTATGCAAACCAGTGCAGTAAACCTCGAGTTCTCAAGGGTAATCAATGTCAGCAACCACCAAAGCCAAAGGAACAAGGGAAGGCATATGCCATCACTACTACGGAGGTGGAACATGATAATGAAGTCATACAAGGTACACTTCCTATTCACTCAAGAATGGAAAAAGACTTATTTGATTCTGGTTCTACGCATTCCTTCATATCCTGTAAGTTTTCTAGAACTATAGAATCGAAGCCTCGAAACCTTGAAGTAGAGATATCTATAAAAACACCAAGTGGTGCAATCATTGAAAACCAAGTGTTTAACTCTTATCTTGTTGATGTATGTAGGAAGATTCTTCCGGCAAATCTCATAATACTTCCCTTGGTGGAATTTGACGCTATAATGGGAATGGATTGGTTCTCGTTATATATATCACATATTGACTATCGGGAAAAGGAAATATCTTTTCATATTCTGAACCATCCCATGCTCCTCTACAAATTCAAGGAAGATTATGAATCTCCATTGAAAAATCCTTCAATAGTGTGGGTGTTGATTCCCTATAAAGAAGCATACCTCGCCCAAATGGTTGAGTTGAAGGAAAGTTCCATCCTTGAGGAAATGCCCATCGTGAGGGAATACGACGATGTATTTCCCGAAGACTTACCCGGAATTCCCTCAGATCGTGAGTTAGAGTTCTCAATTGAACTGATAATCGGAGCTACTCCTATCTCAATGCTCCCCTATAGGATGGTTCCTATCGAATTGGAGGAGTTAAAGAAGCAGCTATAAGAGCATCTGGACAAAGGGTTCTTACTCCCTTGTACATCGCCTTGGGGTGCGCCAGAGCTCTTTGTGAAGAAGAAGGATGGAACAATGTGGTTGTGTATAGATTATCGAGAACTCAACAAGATATCCATAAAGAACTAGTATCCTCTCCCAAGGATTGATGACTTGTTAGACCAGTTAAGAGGAGCTCAATACTTTTCAAAGGTGGATCTTCATTCTGGATATCATCAGGTAAAGGTGAAGAAAGAAGATATTCAGAAGACTGCCTTCCGAACAAGTTATGTGCACTATGAGGTTTTGGTGATGCCCTTCAGACTTACTAATTCCTCTGCAATAATTATGGATTTGATGAATAGAGTCTTTATACATTACATTGAAAAATTTGTGAAAGTGCTTATCGATGATATTCTAATCTACTTCAAGAGCACGGAGGAACATGAAGAACATCTAAGACTTGTGTTGGCGACATTGAGAAAGGAGAATTCGTATGCCAAGTTCCGAAAGTGTGACTTTTGGATGAATCAAGTCACGTTCTTGGGACATGTGATCACAAATGAGGGAATTTATGTGGATCCTTCAAAGACAAAGGCAATCGAGGAATGGCCAAGGCCCTCTAGTGTCAGAAAAATCTGTAGTTTTCTTGGATTAGCTGGGAACTACCGACGTTTTGTGAGAATATTCTCACGATTGTCAAGCCCGCTAACTATGTTAACAAGGAAAGGGGTAAAGTACGTCTGGATGGAATAATGTCAGGTAAGCTTCAAGGAGCTAAAGAGAAGGCTGATCACTGCACCTGTACTCACACTACCAAAAAGTGGAGAATGTTTTGTGATTTACAGTGATGCTTCAAAGAAAGGCTTGGGTTGTGTACTCCTGAAAAATGATAATGTGATAGCCTATGCCTCATGACAGTTGAAGATCCGTGAGCAGACCTACCCGGCACATGATCTAGAGCTGGAAGCCGTGATTTTTTCCATGAAAATCAAGTGGGACTACCTTTATGGTGAGAAGTGTGACATATACACCGAACACAATATCATAAAATATATATTCACACAAAAAGATCTCAACATGCATCAAAGGAGATGGTTAGAGCTAATCAAGGATTACGATTGCTCTATTCACTATCATCTTGGAAAGGAGAACAAGGTAGCTGATGCTCTAAGAAGAAAAGAACCTGCTAATCTTTCCAAGCTGCGGATTGAGAAAGACCCTATCTTCTTGGATATGAAAAGAGTGGATTTGGAAATCATAAGGTAGGGGATACATCCTACCTTGCCCAAATGATTGCGCAACCACCCATCCCAGATAAGATTAAGGAAGCACAAAGTGATGATGTGGAGATACAAAAGTGTGTGAAAGCAGTAAAGGAAGGGAAGCTGCAAGAGTTCCATATCGATGATGATCGTGTGATTTGGTTTGGAATGTGTCTTTGGGTACCTTTATCACCCGGGATAAAGAAGGAGCTATTAGATAATGCACATAGCTCAACTTTCTCTATCCATCCTGGGAGTACCAAGATGTATCGTGATCTCCGAGAACACTTATGGTGGGATAACATGAAGAAGGATATTTCAGAATATATATCAAGGGGTTTGGTATGTCAGCAAGTTAAAGCTGAGTAGAAAAAGTCCAAAGGTATGGTGCAACCATTGCCTATACTCATGTGGAAATGGGAAAATGTTACTATGGACTTTGTCAAGGGTCTCCCGAAGACGTCAAAGGGAAATAATGTGATATGGGTTGTGGTTGATCGACTCACCAAGACTGCCCATTTTATCGCTATTCGAGAAGACCTCTTGCTTGAACAACTTGCAATGATATATGTGAAGGAAGTGGTGAGACTACATCATGTTCCACTCTCAATTGTCTTTGACTGTGATCCAAGGTTCACAACTAAGTTCTGTAGGATCCTTCAACATGCATTGAGTACTAAATTAAATTTCGGTATGGCCTATCACCCCCAAACTGATGGCCTGTCTGAAAGGACTATACAGACGCTTGATGACATGCTAAGAGCCTGCTCTCAAGAATTCAAAGGTGGATGGGATCAGCATCTCCCATTGGTTGAGTTCTCATACAAAAATAGCTACCACTCGAGTATTCATATGGCTTCGTACAAAGCTCTTTATGGGAAGCGATGTAGAACTCCAACCTGTTGGGTTGAAGTTGGAGAAATAAATCTACTTGGGCCCGATCATGTTCAAGAGACGACAGAGAAGGTTCAAGTCATCCAGAAACACATCAAAGTTGTTCAGAGTCAGCAAAAGAGCTATGCTGACAACTGTTAAAGGGACTTGGAGTTCAATGTTGGAGATAAAGTCTTCCTTCGAATATCTCCATGGAAGAGAGTCATGAGGTTCGGGAAGAAAGGGAATCTATGCCCAAGGTATATTGGCCCCTTGGAAATCCTTGACCGTATAGGAGCCATGGCCTATCGTCTAGAACTTCCACCAAATATGGCTCATGTTCATGATGTGTTTCATGTATCACTACTGAGGAAGTACATACTAGACCCCTCACATGTACTAAACTCAGAGTTGGTGCCTTTGGAAGATGATCTCTCCTACGAGGAGCAGCCAGTGATGATTCTAGATCGAAGAGATAAAGTTCTAGGCAACAAGACAACCCATCTTGTCAAAGTGTTGTGGAGGAACCATATGTTTGAGGAAGAAACTTGGGAATCAGAAGAGGAAATGAATGAGAATTACCCTCACCTATTTGTGTAAAGTGAAATTTTGAGGGCGAAATTTCATAAGGGGGGAAGAATGTAATGACCCAATGTTTTTCAATGGAAAATTCCCTTCTTATATTTATGTCATAAAATAACCTGAAAACACAAAATAATGAACTACTAAGTGATAAGTGACCTTTAAACATAATTTTATCACCCCTATGTTCGGAATTTTGAAAATCCGACATACATATTTGTGTTCAGGATGATTTTTGGAGTCTAATGAAACAGAAATAATTTTTGGGGAATAGTAATGTACACTTAGGAATAATAACATACCCTTATGAATAGTAATATGACACTTATGAATCGTAAATCATCCAACATAAGAGTAACATTACCTAAGAATAATAAAATAAAATTTAGACATCTTAGAAAGTGACAATTTGACCTTAGTAAATGTGTTTTTTTTGTATTTTATAAGTCACAAATAATTAATTATAATTAATTAATTAATTAAAAAAATATTTAATTCCCTAAAATGTATTCATAGACTATTGATTCAATCTATAATAGCTTTCAGATAATTTTATAAGACCCTACATAATTTTTTAAAGAACTATAAAATCAGTTTTAATCTTAAAAACTGTTTTTTATGTAAATTATGATTTTAATTAAATATTAAATTAATAATATTTAGAAAATTATTTTTGAAAAAATAGACTTCATTTTTGTATTCTAAATGTCGAAAAATGGTTGGGGTAAATTTTTGGGATTTTTCTGAGATACATGAATTTTTGATGAATAGTAGAATCCGATAATTCACAATAAATGCTAAATAATGTATTTATTGAGTCATCAATGATGTTCTACTGATGTAAGCCTAATTGGTTCGGGATTAAATTATAAAATTACTATTCTTGGTCATTCAAGACTCACTATTCCTTGTCTTTGGTGAAATTAATAAACTATTCAATTTTATATTAAGGAAACCCCTCTCCCCTCCACTATAAAAGCCACCCTTCACTCCCTCTTTTCCTCCCACCTCTCATGCTCCAAGCCTTCTATAAACTCTGCCCAAACACCTTCCCAAGAACCTCCCACACGTCCAAACGCTACTGGTCTAATCAAAAGGCAAATCCTAGCTTCCATAAGGTGGATCTCAAGAGGAAGATTTAAGAGGTAATTTCTCTCCCTCTTCTCCTTTAATTTCCTTTCAAGTTCAACTTCCTTTCTTGTTATCTCCCCACCTATATTCATCCAAATTGTTTTTTAACTCATTTATTATACATATACTATAATTTTATGATTCTAATGGGATATTATATCACCCCAAACCCTTTCCCTCTTCCTTTTATTTTATTAAAGAGAACGTTGTTCATGAGGTGTTAATTTATCACCTTCAAAAACGACATGCTCTCTTCTTCCATTTCTACTTTCAGATCTGGTCATGAAACAATTTTTATGGTTGAACCAGAATATGTTATATGTATTATGTTCTATTTTATGTTCTGGAAATAACTGATGTCTATATTACTAAGTGATAAGATAAAACAAGTTCGTTGTGATCCAAAAACCGCTCAAATTAACCCAAATAACCATCATTAAATTCTTACCTAATGATTCGTCCACATGTATCTAATATAATTCATTATAAAATCAATAAATCTCCTTAAATATCACTAATAACTTGTAATATAATTTCTGGATGTTTACCCATGTTCTACCTGAACTTCAATTTAAGAATACAAGTGAATCAACTAAGAAAAACAATAAAAATGAACATCCCCGAACAATGTTTTTTAAACTCTATAAGTCATCAAAAGGAACATAATATGAAATAATGAAACCATAATGAACCATATTAATGCACACATGGTTCTTTATTTCTAATTAATTAATATAATGTCATTATATAGGACATTATAGAGAAGGAGGCATTCGAGTACAAGGTAAGGGGAAATCTCGAACCCAATTTTCTTTCTTCGGGTTCTCCCTCTTTCACTCCATTTTTGATATGGTTACTCCTCAAAGATAATTTTTTTATCATTTCCTTTACTGTTATGGGATATACATGTTTGACACTGGTTTTTATGTCTAAGAAAATGTTTTCCAAAAGAACTCTTCTTTTAAGAACACCCCTTTTACTTCTCAATCAAAGTGAATGGTTCCTGTAACTTGTACGTTTTTTCATCTTTCCTTTGGGAACCCAAAGAATTTGAATATGTTATTATGAGATGAAACCCATTCCATTTCATGTGTTAATTATGTTAATTTATGTTATATGTTCATTTTGGAAAGCATGATAAATGATAATGTTATGATATGATGGGTGCGCCCAGAATTATATAGCGCAATATGAATGTTAAATGTGACAGGTGCGGCCAGAATTATACAGCGCTCCAATGCATTGGGTAAAGTGATGAATCTCATGAGTAAATGTGAAATGATTTGTGAACAAGATGCTATCTTGTTTCACAATTATGTGTGGTAGTTAACCACAAAGACATGATGTTTCATTTTTATGCATTGCCACATTTCAAGTCTATCATTTTTTCTCCTATCATGTTCATGATCTTTTGCCTATGTTATGATTATGCTTACCCCATGATATATTGTTTTTATCTATCCTTTTACTGGGCTTTTAGCTCACCCCTTTTTATGTATATCCTCAGGTGGCTACATATACTAAGGAGGGGACAAGTGCCAATAAGAAGATATAGAAGAATAAATTAAATGACTATTTATGGTTGATGTTGTATTTGTTATGTATGGTCCTAGTTTGCCCAAGACACTAGTCCTCTGGATCCTCTATGTGTAATACTATTATGTTGTTTATCTTTAAAATGGTGTAATAGTAATGAAAGAAAAGGCTGGGTTGTTATAATATTGTGGACTTCCATCCCAAATGCATTGGAGGTTATAATGTAACAATAGTCCTGGTTTATCACAACACCACCAATCATTTGGTTTATCAGGTAACCACCCTTAAAATGTCCAAGTACCATTATAAAATCATAACACATAAAATATTGAAAATATAAATATTTCACTAATAAAATATCATTTGAAATCACAAGAAATAATTTCATGATATTTAAATAATTAATCCATTTCAATAACCATTTTCAATACCAAAACACCCAAAAATAGAATAAGGGGATTCTTTTCCTTTTAAAAACATTAAGGCTTATTGAGGAATCCAACTAACGATTATGACGGCGGAGAGGTCATTATCACCGCAAACATTAAAAACATTCCTTTTTTCGTTTAGTAAAACACTTAGTAGAAAAAATATTCCCATTTATGGAAATGAAAAATCAATGGGTTTTATTATACACCATATAAAATAATAAGTTGTACATTATCAAAATATGCTTCAATGAAATGAGATTGAGACGAAGTCCCTTACCTCGTGTCCGACACGACCTGTTCGTTCTTTAATTTCCTGAATAATAAACTAAAGATAGTTTCTAATTTATGAATAACATTTTTAAAGTTCATTATGCCTTTCAAATCACTTATTACCATGTTATAAACATTATGTAATCATTTATGTTAATAAGGGTTGTTTTGTCGATATTTGGTACTTGAGTAAAAAATGAACCTCTTATATTTACAAGTTGTTCATTTGGTCAAAAGGTTATTATATAAAGAATTATATTCATGATTTATATATCATATATATCATATATATCCATTATATTCATGTATTTATAATAGTACATAAATTTTTTAGGTAAGAACTGAAATGCATCGTTCATGGAGATGGTAAGCCGTACGTACGCATGGACGCTACTTTCATTTCTATTTCGTATTTTGATGTAATGAAAACATAATGATATATATGTATATTATAATTACATTATAATATCATATATATTATTTAAGTAACTCCATCCTTTATACATTCCATGTATGGCATTACAGAGTCATATCACTTTGAGGGGGCGGTAGTCTGTACTTCCTCAAATGAAATTACCACGATTACCAATAATGGAAACCATAATGGTATACTAAAAAATGAAAATATAGATGCATAGAAACATTATATATATAATATATGTCACATATAAATAATGTTATAACAAAATGGCCATGATGAGAGGTAGTAAGAGATAATTGAACAATCATCGTTTCGTGAGGCGTTAGTTTTCCATCCACAGAAACAAAATGTTTTTACCCATTAGATGGAAGTGTGTGTAAGTGTAGTTAAAATACTTCTCATAAAAACATCCTAGTATATTGAGGAAACTATTGTTGTTATAAAATAAAGTAATAAAATGTTTTTAGGTTGTTGGGGAAGTAAAATAAAACAAAAGAACATGAGAGAAGTCGTTACCTTTATATTGAGTAACTCCCTTTGGTTTGAACCAAGAGGGTTTCATGAAGTTATTTCTGACCAAGGTAAGGCTTCTTGGATGAATAGAGGAATCATGGGAGATTATAGAAGTGGAGGTTATATGATCCAATGTATTTTAGAAGTGTTAGGAATGGGTTAGAAGTGAGGGGTTTTAATAAGGGAGGGAAGGGGCTCTTTTGGAATGTTTGAAAATGTTTTTTTATTATATAATGCTTTTTAGTTTCAAAAGGTCCCAATATAATTAATTTAGAATATAAAGTGGAACATGATTGAAATAAAAATAATCCAATAATAATTGGACGGGCTTTTGGGATTATTTTAATCATTATAATCTTATTTATTTAAATCATTCATTAATGACGTAAACACTGCCTCATCACTATGTCATATATAATTTTATTTATTTGTTGTCAAAAAATCATAAAAAATTACCATGATGTAGGAAATTTTTTTATATTTCTAATGAATATTTATAGTCAAATATATCAATTATATAACCCAACATTAATTTTTTTAGTAAAACAATACATGTTTATGACATTTTTATTTTTACATTAAATAAAAAGTTATTAATGTCATTATGTAAACAATGTGGCTCCATGGGGTACCTAAATTCACCATGGTTTGTCTTGGTTGGACATGAGCCATACAATAATGTTAGGACAATTTTCAAGGTAATTTTATATTGTTATAACATTATTTTTATTCTAAATTACTATAATTACCTATAATCGCAGTTAATAAAAGCCAAAGTTACGAATAATCAAAAATTATTTTCATCCCATTGAAATACATTTTACATACTAATGACAACCATGTATGTTGGATTTTTTAAATTCAATTCACAAAAGCGATAAAATTTCATTTAAATGAAAAATTAGGTTATTAACTACTAAGTAGTATATTTCACTATTCATCACAAATTGAAGGTATTCAGAAAAATTCCAAAAATTATCCCTATGAAAAATTTGATATTTCAAATTAAAAAATTATTTATATTTTAAAAAATTAAATATATATAAGTTGAATTAATTAATTTTATAATTAATTCCCATTTTCAAAACCAAAAGCGTGTTTTTAATAAATAATAACTATCAAAAGATTGACACTTGATTATTTCCAATTTTAAAGTGAAATTACTTCCAATGACTAAAATTGGATGAAATGGTAAAAATACATTCTAATTACACTTTGAAACCAATATAAAAGGTAATATAACCATATACATAAATTAGATTAAAAGGAAGTTTTGAATTAAAATACAGTATTTTTCACAATTCATTAAAAAATGAGCATTATTATAAAAATACCAAAAAATTACCCATAGTAAATTTTGATGTCCCAATTCTAAAAAAGGATTTTATTGTTTAAAATATAATATATAAAATTAACAAAAACAAGAATTAAAAAAGGGTTCATCATCAATAGGTGGTAAATCGACCTTTTAAAGTAAATTATGCTTAAAATTAGATTCATTCACATTTTAATCCTGTAACTTTTATTAGATAAATGTAATAAAAAATTAACAAACATATATAATCATATATTAGTTAGTTCTATTAATTCCCACCCATACAATGGCTAGGCGTTAACTACCATTTAAAATAATATTATTATATTATTAGTGTGAAACTTAAGATTTCAATGAAACCCGTTGTTGTGTATTGGGTACGCCATCGAACATAACATCCCCTTTAAAAAATTAATATTTAATTCACAAATATTTAAAAATATGAAAATGTCTTATTTTTTATTTACCCAGGATTTTACATAAATACCCATATATTTAATTACAAAAGGAATATAATACAATCATAGGTATTTTATACACCACACAAATGAATTGACCGATGAATACAGAATGTATCTCCCATAAATAAAGAGTGAGACGAAATTCTAATATCGTGTCTCTTGACTCTCATCATACTCCTTCAAACCTACTATATAATATATATTATTTTATTATACCTCTATAATAAAACCATATTATAACTTCTAATACCATTTATTATTTTATTATGCCTTTATATTACTCGCTTGTTTACAATTATTTGTTAATGATTCACTTTAGGTAATATCCACATTATTTTTTACACGTGCCTTAATTTGTTATATCTTTGGTCTGTATACATATATCAAGATTTCCAGAATATAAACCATGATTTAAATATAATTTAAATTCATTATATGTGTTTTAAAATAATCCATAGAATATAGAATTATGAAATGTAATACAATGTTTATGGAGATAGTAAGTAGTACGTACAGATAAACGCTAATCCTGTTTAATTGTCATGTTCAAATAAGGAAAGTAAAATAAATATATGTGTGTGTGTATATGTATCATTATTATAGTTTATATATTACATAATATATATTATATATATGCACTAAACCCATCCTTAATACATTTCATGTAGTGTATGAATGAATCGTATCTCGTTGAGGGGGCGGTAGTCCACACTTCCTCAAACTAAATTATGGTATTAACATAAAATGGAACGTATAATGATATGTGTTATAAAATAATTAAATAAGATTAAAGAAATAATAAATATAATATATAACATATATAACCATAGTTTTCATCATAATGTTCACCATGAGAGTTGGTAAATGAAAAAATAAACAATCAACATTTACTTAGGCCGTACTTCGTCATACATGTAAACAATTTTTTCATTACCCATTAGATAAAAGTGTGTGTAACTGTAGGTCAAAAAAATTTTCCTAAAAAATCCTAGTATATTTAGGATATTGGTGTTTTTATAGAAACCTGTAATAAGAATATTTGAGGGAGTGGGAAAAAATATATAATAAAGTTCTTGAGGGAGTGGGATACCCCTTAATCGGGTAAATCCATTAGGTATTCATTAAAGGGATTCCCTGGAAGGATTGTTTTCCATGGGATGCTTCAAAGAGGCCGTGAGGGATGTTGGGGAGGTATTTTGGTTGTTTTTAGTTGAGCCAATGCGGTTTTATATGTGTGAGGAAGTTAGAGGATATGAGGAATTTTATAATCGAGTTGGAGTGACACTCTTATAATGTTTGGGAAAAGGGAAACCCCTATAATGTTTCATTATATAAATTCGATCCAATAATGGTCCAATGTCAATAAAAGGGAGAATCCTAATCATTTTAATTAATTCTAATTAACATCACCATTTGTTTTGTACAAAATATACGTTGATATTATAATACATTATAAAATATGGTGATTCCAAATATGTAATCCATTTATAAAAATTTCAATCACATATATGGCATAAATTTATTTAAATTTAATCCTACAGATGGGATGAAAATGTGGGTTTTTAATGTCAAAATTTTCAAATGTTTTCTATGTTTTTATAGTCAATTTTAAAGTGAAATTAATTCCAATTGCATAATTTGGATTGATTTATAAAAAAATTACACTAATTAACCATTAAAACGAACTTAAAATATAATTTAAATATATAAATAAATTAGATGGAAAAAATATGAATTAAAATTCAGTAATTTTAACTATACATTAAAAAAATAAAACACCAGAGAAAAATATCAAAAATTCACTATAACCTAATTTTAAGATTATATTTCAAAGATGATTTTTATTTTGACATATATTATTTATAAAATATAAAAAATTTTGATTTAAAATTGGGTTATCATTAAAATGTGGTAGAATTGCCTTAATAAAAATATTGTGTTTTTCATATAAAATTGGGTTTATTCTTATCTTATGCCTATAAAATCTGTTGGATAAATATAAAAAATATTTACTTGGATAAATAACATATATATTATAGAAAAATTACATTCTAAATGTTATTAATATAATATATTAGGATTAAAACATGTTTGTGATCATAATAATGGTTTTCTATAAAAATACTCCATTTATATCCAATTGGTTCTTATATTCATTTCTGAATAATTTATATGAAATTAATTCATTTTATATTTTTGGAAAAACATTTTATTCATAATTTAGTTATGAATATTCATAAAATAAAATTTAACTGCTATGTGATATATTATATATTTAATTAATACTATTTTTAATAATATATTAGTGTTCGGTAACACTCGGCCTTGCATGTTACACAAGCCATCGAGGAAATTCAGTCTTGCGTGAAACGTACGCTAACCTCGGTATTCCATGTAGGGAAAGATAACCTTTATATTTTGTGTAGTGCATAATTAACTTGGAATTACATATTACACAATACAATCTTAGTGCTTTAATATATATAAAATAACTATGTTTAGTGTTTCATGGAATAAAAAATCTCAAAAATAATAAATTAATTTGAAGAAAATAATGCACAAAATATCAGGGTGTTACATTCTACCCTCCATAAAATGATTTTCACCCTCAAAATTCATCTAGTTTATTAATGTTTTAAAACTTGATTGTTCTTTTCATAGAAACCCACATCGATAAAATGAATACTAAAACATACTTTAAAAAAGGAATGATGGAAACCTAAATATTACACAATGTAACATATAACAAGGTTACCGCATTTGAGAACAATGTTTGGCAGTGAACATTGTATATGGAGAAAATGATAAATATTTAAATTTTCTGATTGAGGTCATCAATCAAAAATTCTTTAATGATCCAACAAAAGATGAGGGTCTCAAAGACATAAATCTATAATGATTTAAAATTCCATCAGTTCAAAAACGAAATTATGTTTGTAGGACAACACATTTTTAAATCATTATCATCTCTTTGAGTAATTATTATATTGACCATGAATATAAGGAAATATACTTACTTGATATGTTTATATAAACAAAATTTCATTCTTTGGTTATTCTTTTATCTGTTTCTAGTTCATCTGTTACTTAATTAAATGGATGTTCAGAAATTTGCATTGACTCCTGAAGCACTAAAATACACTTTTAAGAGATCCTAAGGACCATAAATGAATGAAAAGTATAAATATTTATCTCTAAATATTCTTAAAAATTAATATTGTTAACACATTATTCTCTGAATATAAAAATTAACACTACTGTTTAATCATAAATATTTATTCATCCAAAAAAATAAAACATTAACTAGGACATCGTGTAGGCTAGTGGTAGGTGTAAAACCCTTATCATCTTTTGGCCATGGTTTCATGACCCACATCCTTGCCAGTCATGATTGGTTGTCACCCAACATACATTATTTATTTTTCTAAAACCACATTAATATAATTTCCAAAATAAATTTGATAAATATCCTTGATATAAGGTTAATCACTATGTAGCCTTTTTAAGTAAGTTTTTCAATACAATAAAAATAAATAAATACTTCCTCTGTAGTTTAACATAAAATTTTCCTGAGTTTTTAACCTTATAATCCTTATGAAAGACGAAAAATACAAAACTCTAGAATGATATTTAAAAAAATCAGCTTAACATTGATTCCAAAAAAACCACAATTAAATTCTAGGTTTTTACATTTCAAAAATGTGAATAATTTCATCAAGTATTCTCTCGAAACATGGTAATGATATAAATTTCCATAAATCCATATGGAAAACATTCCTGTTTGATTATTCAAAATTGAATTTTATCTATTCCTTAAATCCAAAACAATGTTGTAATCTTCATCAAAGATAGCATAAACCACCTGTCAACAAGTCTTTTCTTATTTCCAATGTAATAATTACCGTCTAATATAGTAATTCATATCTCACATATCTTTATCCAAAAAAAATTATATTCATATAAAGAACACATTAAGGGTTTTCTTTCATTAGTAAAACTGTCATGTTTTCATTAAATCACTTTTCCAGTCCATTATCAACATTCATTATAATCTTGTAAATACTTAGAGAAAAACATAATCTAAACAATCCTTACATATTTCTCCATTCATAATACATAATTATTGAATCCAAATACATGTAAATTTTTATTATTCCACTTCATCCATAATTCGTAAGAAGGCTAACTCATCTTATAACTTAGTACCCCTTTCCTATTACATTTCCTCTATAGTCTCATCATCGTCAACAATATAACCATTACTCATACCACCTTGGTGATTCTCTTTAGGAGCATTCACCTTGGTACATCTATTTTCATAATGTTCATTCATTACACATGTAAAGAATATAACCTTTGATTATGAATTATGGAAGCCAATATTCACATACATTTGTTTAGTCAAAAAATTTATTTTCCCTTTATAGTTACTTGATTTTTATCCTTCTATTCCATTGTCAAAACACCTTCTTGTTCCTCTAAGACACCCACTTGGGTGATTTTTTCCACATTCATTACACAAAGGAAACTGAATCTTATTTCCTTCATGGTATCCATTAACTGAATCCTTAGTGAACCCCTTCCTTCACTCTATTGGTTATTTTGATTGTTGGTTAAGGTACATGTTGTTGATCATATTCTATAAAAACTTACTATGCATGATCACAAAAACCTTCAATATAGTTGTCATCCCATTTTAATTCTTATTAGTAGATTGTCCATAAAATGAAATGTTAATCATGTTCCTTCTAATTACCTCCATGAGATAAAATCAGAAAGCATTGAATAAGAAATTATTATCATAGTGAGGAACCACATTCTCATGAAAAGTCACTTAGAGGAGGTCTAAATTATGACACCATTCATAATCTATGACTCTATAGATTTATCCTTGGTTATTTATATCCAACTTATATTTAAATCCTACATGATGGTTCATGAAGAGTTTGTGAATTCCCTAAAAATACCCCCATAGGATTGTCAAACCATTTTTTCAACAAATAACATTTTCATGTATTAGATTTCCCAGAGTCATGCCCAGAACATATTATTAGAGTTGTTGCCCCTATGTACATCTATTTGGGAGCCACATCAACATGAAGTATCTAAATTGGGATTTATTTCTAGGAAACCAATCACTCTATCCTTTACCCAAGTTCTAGGATATTTTCAAATGCCTTTCCTTACCCATATACTTATCCTTATACATTTCCTTAGGGTTCTCATGAAGGTATTATCATCCTAGTTTCCAAAGGCTAACTATACCTTTTCTCTAATACTAACTATAACAAGCTAGACTTGACATACATTAAAAATACTTCACCTATACATAATACTTAAAAATTATACAAACAAATTCCTAAAGGTTGTATTAGTTTAGTTCCTTTGGAAGCTTGGAAACATAAACACTTGTGCATAAATGAGATACATTATCGCCTACTAGGTTCTTCTTATCTAGTAGCATTATTAGACACATAATACATAATATGTATCTTCATAATATTGGGAAAAGGAAAAATAAAAATTGTTGAGATGAAATGGTCAATAAGAGAGACATGTAGACATAATATTGAGCATAAGGGTATGAGAACATGATCATGAAAATAGAGGATCATACCCTATATTTAAAGGATCATAATCACGAATCGTAGGATAAATCCTGGATGTTCATAAGACATGAATCATAAGGAAATAATGAACATAATCCATAAAAGAATAACGTAGTAACAGTACATATAATTATGTAAAACACATATGCATATAATATGATTTTCAAATTAGTCAAGCCATACCTACAAAGGCCATCATAGTGGACAAATTCCATTACTGAACCAAGTGCACTACTCATTCTAGTCCTATATTACTAAACAAAGTCCATTCCTCATTCCAGACCTATAATACTCAACCAAGTTCACACCTTGTTCCACCATTGTTTATCTCATGAGATATAAAACTTTTCCCAATTAATTTGAGGGAGATATTGGTCCCACTTATATCTTAATGAAATCATAAATAAATGTTCCACAAAATCATAAAAAATAATTTCTTAACCCATGAAATAAAATGAGTGTCTTAAATATGTAATCACATCATGATGTGTGAAAAAAGATACAGGTTTTATAATCATTTCATAAAAATCATAACACACAGAAAAAATTAGTTCTTTAAGCATATATCCCGTGAATGAGAAACAATTTTAATAAAAATTATTTCATCAAATAATAAACCATTCAATTAAATAATATCAATGGAAACATTGAATAATTTCCACAAAAAGGAATGAGTAACAATAACAGATATTATCATATATGGGAAATATTTTTTAAATATCATTTCAAAATAATTTCTTGAGAAAAATATCCTTCTTATTTGAAAAAATATTCTTAATATATAATATCTTTTGAGAACTATTTTCATTGAAAATAAACATTAAAAATTATAAAGGAGGCTTGAAATCATATTGAAAATTTTTCCCTTGAATGTTATAAATAATCTTGAAAACCTTTTGAAATCCATTTATTTGAAAATAACTATTAAAAAAATTTTATAAAAAATTCTCCTTTTAAAAATGTAATGGAATCTTAAAATGAATGATGATGGGTAAATCCATACATTCCAAGCATTCATTTTTCACTATAACATGTTTAAAGAAGTTCCTTGATTATAAAAGAATAATAATATTTCCTTTGTAAAAACATTTTTTGTTTAAAAGGTAAAACGAGGGTAAATGTGACTTTTAAATATCATAGGAGAAAAATATATTATTCTTAGAAACCGTTATAGAAAACATGGTTTTGGAGGAACAAATATTTCTGATTGAAGAGAGAGGTATATTCATATTTTTATAAAATCAATTCTTAATCATATTAAGTAGAAAGGAGTTGAAAAAATGGCACTAATACACGAATACATCAAGACTAACTAGAGAAGAAGAAATTTCAAGACGTTTCTTGAAATAATTATCATAATATTTCATTAATGAAAATGTGATCATAAATAATCTTGATAAACAATGAGATTCTTTCAATAAACCCTTACCACATGGTAACTTTGAATCATACTCTCATAGTAGGAAAAATTTAATTACAAGAGATTTAAAATTTCATGAAAATAATTAGATTAAGGTTATAAAACAACAAATTTTGTTTATAAAAATAATATAAAACTATAGGTGTATGACATAAAGTGTGTCTCAAAAAATGAAAATTGAGACAAAATTACATTACCAATTTGGTAACTTTAGAAACTTAAACCCAATGATAGAAATATAATTAAATTTTTAAGTATATACCTATATATTTAATAATATAATTCATAGAATATATTCTTGGGAATTATATACACAACACAAAATAAATGAGCGGTGAATAAGGCATGTATCTCTTGGAAATAGAGAGTGAGATGAAATACCCTTACCTTATGTTTTAACTCTTATTGTACTCATTCAAAACCCTTGTATAATAAATATAAATTTATTATGAATCGATAAGAGAACCATATTATTACGTATAATACCATATATGGGTTGATAATGGCTTTATAGTACCCGTTTGTTAACAATTCTATGTTAAGGATTTACTTTGGGTAATATTGGTTTTGTTTTTCTTATGTGTCTTAATTTGTTATATATTGGGTCCATATTATTATATTAAGAAATAAAAAATTTAAACCAAGATTTAAATATAATTTATATTCATTATATCTGTATTATAATAATCCATATAATATAGAATTTTGAGATGGAATACACATTTCATGGAGACGTTAAGCCATACATACACTTGAACACTATTTCCATTTAATTTTTATATTGATAGAATGATAGTAAAAGACATATATGAATATATATATATATATCATTATAAATGTATAATTATTATATCATACATATCATATATATTTACTAAACCAATCCTTAATACAATCTATGTAGTGTATGAACTAATCACGTCTTTTTGAGGGGGCGGTTGTCCACACTTCCTCGATCGAAATTATCATATTTACACAAAATGTTAATTATAAATATATGCATTATAAAATAATTAAATTAGATTAAAGATAAAATATATATAAGATATAACATATATAAATAGTATTTTTATCATAACTTCCACCATGATAGGGGGTAAAAAAAATTTAATAATCATCATTTAGCGAGGCGATAGTTCTCCATACATGTAAAAAATATATTTATTAACCATTTGATGGAAGTGTGTGTAAGTGTAGGTAAAAATCCATAAAATAAAAATTAATTTTATTTTGAGATACTTTTGTTTTTATACAATCATGTAATAAGAATATTTAATGTTGTGGAGAAATAAAATAAAAGAATAATGTTTGAGGGAGGGTGTTACCGCTTAATATTATAACTCCTTTGTTTTGAATCAAAAGGGCTTACGTGGAATGTTTTATACCCAGGTAAGGATTAAAGAAGGAATTAAAGGATTTTTTGGATCTATTTGGATAGTGTTTTGTTGAGAAAAATAGTCTTGAGTGGTGCGAAGAAGTGGGAGGAGCGGAGGCCTTTTATAAAGGAGGAGGAGTGGAAATCTTGTAATATTATGAAAAGGGGAAACCCCACTCAAATTTGTTTCTTGAAAGTGGATCCAATAATTGTGTATATTAGATCCAAGTGAGTGTAGGGTCGAAATATGGTCATAAATGGATTTTGGAAAAGTTTCTAGGGGTTATTTAGCCTTAGGAATATGGTATAGTCTGTTGTTAACATTAATTTAATATAAATTGTTGTAATTAATTATAATTACCTTCACTAAATTTTTTGATCAAAAACTATGTTTATATTATCATATATTATAAATTATTCTAATTCAAAATATGGAATCCATTTTTACAAATTCCAATCACAGATGTGGAAAAATTTAATTTAAATTTAATCTTGTAGATAGGGAGATAATGCGTTGTTTTAAAGTTAAAATGTTCAAAATTTTGCTATGTTTTGATAGTCAATTTCAAAGTGAAATTGATTCCAATAACCTACGTTGGATTTGTTGTTAAAAAATTAATCTAACTAAATTTAAAAAACAACTTAAATTATAATTTATCTATATAAATATATAATATGAAAAAGTTCTTTAGAATTAAATTTCTGTTTTTTTAACTATTCATTATAAAAATAAAACTGCACCAAAAAATACCAAAATTCACCCTAACATAATTTTTATGATTTTATTTTAAATATGAATTTTATTTTTACATATATTATTTATAAATGTTCGAAAATTTATATTAAAAATAATTTCTCCATTAGAAGTTCTTAAAATGGCCTGAAGATTTTTGTGGGTTTTATGTGTTAAATTAGGATTATTCATATCTTATGACTATAAAATATATAGGATGAATACAAAAAATATTAAATTGGATATTTAAAATATATATTACATAGAAAATAATTTATAATTTTAATTAATTTAATTTATTTGGATTAAACCAACTTTTTGAGAATAAGAATAGTTTTCTATAAAAATACTCCATTTATATTCAATTGGTTATTATATTCATTTATAAATAATTTGTAACTAATTAAGTCATTTTATATATTTTTTTAAACCAACATTTTTTCGAAGTTAGTTAATAATATTCATAAAGGTAATTTAATGTCTAGGTTATATAATATTATGATAAGTAATACTATTTTCAATAATATATTACTATTCGGTAACACTCGGTCTTGTGTGTTACTCGTGATATCGAGGAAAGATAATATTTCATGAAATGTAATATAACCTCAGTGGTCTATGTAGAGAATTCTAACATTTTTATGGAGTTTAGTTTATGATTAATTTTTCATTTCTTATAACATAGGCAAAACATGGTGCTTTAGTATATATATAATAACAATTATTAGTGTTCCATGAAATGAAAAAGATCGAAAAGAATAAATTATTTTGAAAAATATAATTCACAAAATATCAGTGTGTTTCAAAAATTGGGGTGATGATGTGAGGGAGGATGTTCCCTTTTATAACTGAGGTTAGGGGAACCTTTGGAATCTCTCAATCTGTTAAATTAATTTAAATTCATTTTCTATTAAAAATGCCTCCAAGGTGATTTATTTCAAAGATAAGACAAGGATTGTTCTAAATATTCTGAGAAAATTATTTTTATACAAATTTAGGTCACATTATAAACCTTATTGTTTCCTCTAACCCTTAGTTAAACCCGTTAACTCTTACCATAACAATGCAACTTTTTACCATTTAAGGGTTAATATAGTTACAATAAAATGCCAAACGAACCCAAAATAAATCATTGATGTCAAAATTATCCTTAGATAAATAATTTGGGTAAATTTTATATTTTTATGAATTTTATATCATTTAATAAAATATTATTTATTTTAAAATAACATTAGTGTCAATTTTGACATTGTTAATTACTTGACATTTTATGAATATCATAAACACATGATATCTTCAAAAAAACTCCACTAAAACAGCCAAAAAATTTCAAATTCATCCTAAAAATTTGTTTATGGCATCAATTATATTAAATTATATATATTTTAATATTTTTTATATAATTTATTTTATATTCCCATTAATTAAAAAAATTAATGTTTCATCATTTTGTCACTATTTAATTTAATTAATTTTTTTCCTAAAAATTATAAGTAAATTATCATGATATACAAAAATGTTTTAAAATACCAAATACTATTTATAGTCAAAAAAATTCCCTATATAACCCCATATTAAAAATATTCCACTTGTTAAATACAAGAAGTGTAATAAATTCGACTTTTTTAAGAAAAAAATACCATAATTGGCATAAAGTCATCCAACTACATTCAAGAAGCCATAAAATCGTCCCAAGGATTCAATATTTCAAAAATAAATCATCCAATTAAATTAGGACAAGTGTTAGGATAATTTTCTAGCAGTTATAAATTTATTTTTAACCATAATTACTTGATTTAACCTTAACCATGGTAACAAAAATATTAGTAAATTTACTATTCAAATGACCAAAATTAAAATATATTTACATAAGTTTTACTCACAAATTCCAAAAATGGAACCCATTTTTGAAAATTTAAAATATAGAATTTTCAGTAATAAATATAAAATCAATCCCATCGATGGTGTGAGAAAATGGGTTATTAAGGTTTTAATCATTCAAAAGATTGAAACATTTTTATATTAAAATTATATGTAAAATTGATTCCAATGACATAAATTGGATTTAAATATATATATATATAATTATAAATTAAAAACAATTAAAATCATAATTTAATACTATAAATTATTTCAAGGGAAAAAGTTGTTTTCAACTAAAATTTAGTATTTTTCACCATTCATAATAAAATGAAACTTATCAGAAAAATAACAATAATTAAACCAAAATAAATTTTTATATTTAACATTAAAATAAGAAACTTATATTTTCAAATATAAAATATAGAAGGTCCAAAAATTGTATTTGAAATATCTTAACCATTAAAAAGGGGTAAAACTTCCATTAGAGAAATATAGGTTTTTATGCATGAAATTGGGTTTGTTCTTATCTTATGCCTATAAAATCTATTATATTAATATAAAAAATATTTTATTGAATTTATAACATATATATTTCATTAATAAAATTTAATAATTGTAATAAAATTAATTTATAATGACAAAACTCCTTTAAGTGCATAAAAATAAAAATATATCATTTATATTCATTTGGTTTATATTTTAGTTTATAATTAATTAGTAACAAATAAATTTATATTATTTTTTATAAAACATATATTTTCAAAAGTTATTTATTATTATTAGCAACTACTAATTTAACATTTAGGTTATAATGATTACTTTTACGTAAATAAATTTAGTTGTTTGTTTTAGCTCGTTGTTGCATGAAACCTAAACGATCATATAAAATGAATTATGAAAAAAGACATACCATAAAAAGGTTGATGTGTTACACTTAACATCAAGAAAATATAGTTTTCTAAGAATAGATAAACTAAAATACATAATCATGATTGTTTTATGAGCCCTACCAATGAATCAAGATCCTATATAATGTTGGGACCCACCCGAAACAAATTTAATTCCAATTCCTTCATCATATGAAAAATTGAACAAAAAATTCATAATAAACATTTCCAATAATCGTCCACATTGGAATAACAACATATGGAACACAAGTATTTTTCCCCATGTCAATAAAAGGGAAAACATGTTCACAACCCATTTGGAGAAATAATTTATATGGTTAAACAATACATAGTCAACTTTCCAATAATTATCCATAAAAGAATAATGAAAAATGGAATGTCAATACCTTTACCCATGTTAGTAAATGGGATAACATGATCATAACCCATATCAAGAAGGTCAGTGGTTGAACAATACATAATAAACATAAAAGATATGGGGTATTATCATTGTTAAATTAAGTACCCATATCAAATAAATAAAGATATAGTAGTTGTGAAGGATACTTTAAATGTATTAGGTTGTTAATAGAATATATTAATTGATTTAAATAGTGTTATCTTGTTGGAGACCATCAAAATTGTTTTAAAAATCCTTCATCATGGTTCATAAAGGGTGTGTGAATATTCCAAAGAATATCCTCCAGATGTTTCTAGAAAGTTGTGAATTATTTGGCACACTAATCATGAATTAGTGTGATTGTTGAGTCAATTATCTAACCAACCCTTTTCAGGGTGATTACCCCTATGTTTTTCAATTCCACTACCGCATCAACTTTCTAGTATCTAGATAGAATTTTCATTGCTAGAAAAACCACACACTCTTTACATCCCAAAAAAATATAATTTTTTTAAATTATGATAAAATAGTAAAAGGACTTAACGAGAGGAAATATCGCTATTGATATATTAAATTGGAGAAAATTCCAATTATTTATAATAATTATGAGATAATAATAATTTTTTGTAATCGAAAATGGAAGGGGTGTAATGAGATCCCTTATTTTGACATAATAACGACATATAAAAAAGATACAATGAGAAGGGATAAGAAGTATCTCAGTAACAACATATAAAGAGGAAGAAAATAGTAGGGAACTACAATTAGGTAAATAAATGGTATTATAATAAAATAATTTCAATTAATAAGGAAAGAGAATGATTGAAAACCTTTACCTTTCGAAGTAGATTCTTAAATCATGGGATGATTCCATAGAACCTTAGAAACTTCTTTGGAGGTATTTAGAGAGGGATATGAAAAGTAAATTCATGATTAATGCCTTGTTGGTGGAGTTTTATAATATAATGGTTGGGGTGATCGCCTTTTATACGTGAAAAGGGGGCCTTTTCAGGGAAACTGAAGTTAGCTAAGGGGTAAAAATGAAATGACATGGGTGTTAGGTGAGTTTGGTGATTTAGATGAATTAGGTGGAGAAATGGTAGGTGAGTAATGTGGGTATGAATTTCATACCAAAAAATATTATATAAGGTGTATGTGACCTCTTAAGATGCATCATTTACCATATTTAACTTTATTATTCTTGAATAAAAATTACCCATGGTAATAATTTCATTACAAAAAAATAAGATAAACCTTATTAAAAAATTTCAACACATTGAATTAGAATTTGGAATTCAATGAACTCTATTGAATTTATTAATATGAGAAAAATAATGTTTAATTTAAAACATAAGATATAGGAAAATCAGTTTTTATGGAGGAATATATTTTTATATATTATGTGTTTTTATTCTTATTTCCTATTAATTGTTAATTAAATGAGTGTTTATCTATTTTTATGTGATTAAACATCATATTAGAGTCATATTTCAATGAATATTATTCTAATTTATTTACATAAAAATTATATAAATCTTATGAAATTTATTATTTGAAAACAACCATTTTACTTTTTCAGTGGTAATTAATATTTAAACTAAGTAGTTTATTTTCAATGATTGAAAATAACATTGTAATAGTTACATAATCTAGTCACACTAATTCTCAATATAAATCTCATATAATCAAATAAAATTTATATGTGCCAAAAAAAATTAATTTTATCATTTATTTGTATAATAAATTTTTTTTTGAAAAAGAATATTTCTGAGTATAAAATTATATTTAGGTTAAAATTATACATTATTTTTATTTTCATGGAATAAATTATTTTATTTTTAAAAAGTAAATTTTGTTTTGATTCCAAATCAATCGAAAAATGAATTTACTTATAATAATATTTAATTAAAAGAAAAGACCAAAAACATTTTCTTTTATTGGAAAATACTACTTATGTTCATAAAACTTTAAACATAGATTTTATAGTTTAATAATATAATTTCAAAAAATGTATACTTTTACTTCTAAAACAATTCTTTTTTCAATTTAAAACATTTTATAAACTTCATGGTATTTATTATATAATGACATGTTTTAGAGATTCATTGTTTTAGAAAAATGAATTTTTACTAATCACATAAAAATAATCTATTTCATAAAAATCCAAAAATTTAATTTTATGCTAATTTATTTTTGAAAATTTTAAAAATTTATTTTATTTTTTTAAAATAAAATTCTATCCTTGAGAAATTAAAATTCTAAATATAATCATGAATAACGTCTCTTTAGAGTGCACATTAATTGATATTTCAAGATATGGTGTTTAGCTAATAAAATGGGATATCAAGTATTACATTTCCCTCCAATTATTTAATTTCATCCTTAGAATTAGGGTATATATCATCTATTGAAAAATGATGATATTCCTTACTCATAGATTCTTGAGGCTCTATAGTTTCCTCTTCTAGTTTATGATTTATCCAAATAACATTCACCATTCAAGTTGTTCAATTCCATAATAATAACTATCTCATGTTATGGATCTAGACAATATCCTCATTATAAGACATGCTCAGCTCGAACTCTATTCCTACATATGATAACACCTGTGCTAGATCTTGCATGAATTTTATCAGTAATAAAACATGGAAAACATCATGTACTTTAGAATGGTTGGGTGACATAGATAATCAGTGAGTTATAATTCCAATTATATATAATATTTCAAAAGGTATAATATACGAAGTGATGGAATTACCCTTTCTAACAAAACATAAAACATCCATCCATGGTGAAACCTTGATGAATACATTACCCCCACTTGAAATTTCCTGCATTCCCGTCAATTATCAACATAACTATCTTGTCTTCTCTGGGATAATTTATTAGGAACTAGAATAGTGTGTAATTTAATATTCATACCATCTACATGATCTGGGTTAACTCAATTTATCTCTCTATCTTCTTCCCAATATATTATAGTAAAAACATCTTTCAATATAATTCTACACATGGTACCATTCATATTCTCTAATAAAAAGTATTATTGTATTAAAATCTCACAAAAAGCCGATATTAATCCCTTATACCATGGAATTCAAGATAAGATGATCATTACATGTCTTACAATGTTTGCATAGTCCTTTAATTCTTTCCATTGGTTTTAGGGATGATAGGTGGTTCTTAAATGTATCTCAGTGTCGAGATATCATTGAACACCCATCCACAATTTCAATGTTGACTGAGGGTCACAATTAAATACAATTGATAGATGTTCTCTATGAAGACTTATTATTTCATTGATATAGAATTGAGAAAGGTGTTTAATTCATTTATCTTATAATATCATTAATAAATGACCATACATAGTAATATGGTCAACTATGAACCATATAGAATCATTCATCCCTTGATTATTTTGACTTCTAGTGACAAATTCCATTTTTAATGTTGTCCCACTTACATATATGAATCAGAATAGGTTCATTAATCTATAAGGATATTGTCTCTTAGACTTTACCTAATTAAAAACTAGGTATATGGACACATAGTCCAAAATTTTACACTTCATACCATCCCATAAGAATTTTTCTTTTAAATCTATATTAATGTTTGTGTTATGGTGGTATATAGAGTAATTTGAGATATTCAATTCATCTAGTAGTTTCCTTTTCAACAATGGTATAAATGGAACATACAACCTCATCTCAAACTTCAACAATCAATCTTTATAGACAATGTCAATAAATTTCTCATTATTTAGTACTTTAATATTCAATTGAATGTTATCATCATTATTTTGGAACATCTCTATCTTTTCTAATAAGTATGGTGTAACAATTTTTTGGAAAATAAAATATATCTCCACTTGAATAAAAATAACAGTATCTCTATATACTAGATCTCTATATATATGATCTTTATTAATCATAATCGTAGGTATAACTCCATGTTTCCTCTATTAAATGCATCAACGACCTTGTTTTCCTTCCTAAGGTGTCAATGTATCAAGAAATATTTCTGCTCGAGTAGTTCCAACTATTTTATTTTCCTCATATTGAGCTCCATGTAAGTGAAGATATACTTAAAAATCTTATGTTATATATATATCCTATTTGAAAATAGAGGTAGTGTCTCAATATTTTCAATGAAAATATTATATATGCCAACTCTAGATCATGAGTTTTATAGTTCTGTTCATTGATTTTCAATTTCATGGATACAAATGCAATCACCCTATCATTCTGCATAAGGACACAACAATGTACATTATTTGATGCATCACTATATATTAAAAATCCTTCCTTATCAGATGGTAATGTTAATATTGGTCCATTAATGAGTGTCCTCTTCATCTCTTGAAAATTTCCGGAAATTCCCTTAAACTAGTGAACTTAATCCGTTTACAAGTTAAATTGGTTAATGGGTTGGCCAACTGGGAAATAAATTAAACAAAAAATTGATAGCAACCTACTAAACTAAGAGAAATTCGAATATATATTATGTTCAATATTGTAGGAAATTATTTTTATACCTTTTTCTTTTAAGGCCTAATATAAATTCCATCCATGGATATAATATGGCCAAGAAAAGAATCATCATTGATAAAAAATTCACACTTACTATATTTTCTATATATATTTTCTAAGGGTCTCTAATATTATTTTTATATGACTCTCATGATATTCATAGATCTTATAGTATATAAATATATCATCAATAAATACCATAAAAATTTATAAATATATTCCCTAAATACTATATTCATCATATCCATAAGGAAATAAGGTGAATTAGTCGATTCAAAAGGAATTACCATAAACTCATAATGTTCATAACTACTTTAAAATGTCATCTTCACTATATCATCCTTCCTCACCCTTAACTAATGATTACCAGAATGAAGATAGATCTTTGAAAAGTATTAGTCTCCTTCAATTTGATCATGTAATCTATTAATGTGTTTTAAAGGATCCTTGTTATTTAGGGTAAAGACATTGATATCCCTATAATGGATGCACAATCTCATAGACCCATAATTCATTTAATGAATAAAATAGTGTCTCCCCATGATGAAACACTTGGGTGTATAAATCCATTATCACACAAATTTGACAACTATTTCCTTATCTCTACCAACTCCAGTGGATGACCATGAAATTATTCTAGAAAAAAACAATTAATTTTTATACCATAAGAATATCCACTATTCTTTGGATATATTACATACCTATAGATCACACTTGATATTCTTCTATTCCCAAAATATCATTATAGAGAGATACTAGGGGAGGATCCAAACATGATTTAGATGATGAATTTTCTACTCTAAAGTCAATATATCCCACCTCCCCTTTCTGAATCGTAATCTAGTTCTGTTGAAAATATTTTTTATTATAAATTGAAATCCTATCCATACCAGGAATCACATAAATTTCACCCATAGGTATTATAACTATGTTTTTTAATAGGGACCATCCATGAATTATAATTGGGGCTACATGAAACTTCTTTTTTGTGATAAGAATTCCACTCAGCTTCATAATTGATAAATTCCTTAATAGGGTTCTAGGTATATATTTTATGTTTTTATAAAAGAGTGAAAATATATAGAATCAAATAAAACATTAGTAAACATTGAGGATGTGATTAAAGTAATTTCCACATCGTAATTAGGAACATCGACTTTAGCTATGGTAATCATATAATCATGGAATTTATCCCTTGTCAATTTCTAAGGTAAATTATCTTGAGGTTTTGTCAATTGGTTCACATAATGTCCCTCCTCCTTGAAAATAAGGAATTGAACATCAATATAATTTAAATTAACTTTTCATTTATGTTATTGTTGGCCATTTTCTTCATACTTTAAACATTCCTAATTCCCTTCATAAAATAAGTAGGGAATTTCTTACAAAAATTATCACATTCTAGAAATACGACCCTTTATTTCTTCCCCATTTAGACATTTTTCTTCCCATGATGCATAAATGAACTATTATTCTCTTGATTTCCCTGGAATACATATATGATAGGGAAATACTTTTCTGTCATAATAGCTATTGATACTATATCCTCATACAATTAAAAGGTTTGAGAGACCAATTTCCTTTGAAGGATCAACTTTAACCCATCAAAGAAACGATAAATCGTTCTTTTTTGGTCTATGTATATAGTTCTCAACATTCCTAACTAACCTTGTACACTTAGCCTTTTACTCAACAACATTTTCATCCTTTTTTATAAGATCATAGAATAACATTTCCATTTCCACTCATTACTCATGTGGAATGTTTTTTTCATATAATAACTCCATAAACACTCCAAATTTCATGGAAATTATCTAATTTTTCTATTTAGTATTTTGAATTAGTGAGCACCATTAGTATGCTTCTCCCTTCAAAATATAGACCACCATAATGAATTTTTTATTTTCACTAATTCCTAAAGTGAGAAAGATCTTGTCTGGGGACATGATCCACTGTTCAACTTCCAATGGATTACTATTTACACTAAATTATAGTGGTTTTTTCCATATGAGATGGGACAATATAGTTACACCATGTTTTGGATAAACATGTTACTCTATGTGGTATAGATTATTTTTCATAACCTTGGTCAACATAACGAATATGGTTATAATCAGATTATCCTCAAATCTAAATTTATTGAATTTCTTAGGGGTACCATCCCAACATCAACTACTAGTGCTGATACGGTTCTCATTCCTCTCATTTGTCTTCATCTTTATACACGTAATTGTTTTTGTGATATTGAATTTTTAAATAAAAATAATGTTATGTTGTCTAGTATATTACATATAAATATTGGGAGGGTTTTCATATTACTTGTTCCATCTAACATAGCTCCTCTAAATCTAGTCCCACGTCTCTTACTAAAAATCCTATGATTCCAACTGTACAAATTTGGACTCTAGAAAACCATACATGTTCATTATATTAGATTATTTGGGGGGTAGGTAGTTCTGAGATATTGTAGTAGTAATGTAGCAGCAGAACAATTAACATGAATTTCGATTTTAGGCTACAAAATAGGTCCTCTAGGCCATCGATGTACTTTAGGTCATAGGGCCTCCACGACATCATTACTGGAAGGAACAAAAGAAAATTGGGCCTCATGGTTAAAACTCATCAGTAGAAGGTTGAGTGATAGGGACCAGGAGAAAAACATGGTGCAGAAGGAAGGCCATGTTGGTAGATATTATTGGGTGGGTATCCTTAATTAGAGATATAGGATTGATGATGATTATAATCAAGTATTCCATCCCTATAGAACACCAATATCGGATCTATGGGTTCCCTTCCATGTTCCTATATACACGTAAGAGCATTATGAGGATGTTGAATAACTAGCAAGTGATACATGCGAGGGCCACCCACACATCTCTAGTTTTGAAGATCGATTGAGAGATAGGTGTGCTTGAACTTATCATCTAAACCTCCTCCCACACCATGGATAGTATTGGTACCCTACCATAATGCATCAACACATTATGATGCAACAATTCATGGTAAGCGTGATTACTAATTTATATTAGGATCATGATGAGATGATTACTAGAAGGGGGAAACATGATTTATAACATGTAACATAGTCATGTGTAGGCTTATCACTCGGGGTATTTGTGTCATGTATAGGCCATAATTCCACTGTGCCTTTTGGCCATGTTAAAATGTTTCGATGATTCATTAGGCATTCAGATAATGTTAGGTTTACCTCTTAACCCAGTTAAAAAGAATACTTTATTTCATTATAAAATGGGGACTCGATCCGAACCTATTAAAAAAAGAGTCCCCAAAGTACCCAATAGATTAGTAGTCTTAGAAGAAAAGATTCATACATACATTACATTTAGAAACATAATATACAACATGAATACATTGTGATAAAATTATTTTCCCTTTTATCATATGACAAAAAATTACACATAGTTCCCCTCTAGGTTTTCTAGGGAAATTAAAAAAATACAGGTGATCTTAGATTCTTAGTAAGGGTTAACATAAAATGGAATCTACCCTAACATAAACTTTGAACATGTTATTTGTTAGTAATAAATAAACAACAGTAATCCAAAAACAACTAAAAATGAGAGCATAAAATAACCATGGATAGAAATGAAAATTAATAGATCACATGAATAATAAAAACCGATTACCTAGTGATGAATTGAATACTGTTAGATAGATACTTCCATAACATAAACAAACACTATGATCTCAGACATCATTATCTTACCATAAATTAAATATCTAGTTTTAGGAAGGCATACTCCAAAATACCCAAAACTATTTATCTCATGAGACCCATCAATTAATCAATTGGATATATCATGTTAGTCCTAAACCTATTTTTTTAATATCTAATACATTCATTATATGGTAAAACAAAAAAAATCATAATCAGCTTTTCCAATAGTCATCCTCATTCAAATAACAACATACAAAATGCCAATATTTTTCACCATTCCAATAAAAGGGATAACATATTCATTACCCATGCAGAGAAATAAATTTTTTTTAAAAAAAATACAAAATAAACCTTACAATAATCATCTCAACATGAATAATTACATATAAAAAGTGAATAATTTTCTCCATGTAAATTAGAGGGATGACATGATTATAAAAAATTTGGAGAAGGTGGATGGATAAATAATACATATTAAACTAAGAAACTATGGGTTATTCTCAATTAAAATGAAATAACCTTATCAAAAATATAAATATATGGTTGTGGTGAAGGATACATTCATTATTTTCTGTAATTAATAGAAGATGTAATTAGGGTTTAGATGTTTACACTAGTAGGAGACCAATGAAATGGTAGAAAAAGTCCTCTATCAAAGTTCATAAAGGGTGTGTGGATATTCCAAATCATATCCCCTAGTGTATTTATCCATGTTCTTACTCTTAGGGCCACTAATTATACATCAAGGTGATGGTTGATTCAATGCTTTGACCAAAACATATTGGGGATATTACGCCTATGTGCATCTGTCCCATAACCATATCTACTTGATATTTTCCAGATAGGGATGCAATTTATTGGAAAACCATACATTCATTAATTTCTCAGAATTTTGGATTTTTGGGAAATATTATAGATTTAGAAAATGAAATAATGAGAGGAATTATCACTATTGATATGTTAAATTAGTGATAAATTTGTTTAATTATAGTCATGGCCACATTGTAATAGTGGTTTTAATTATTAATGGAATGGGTGGAATGAGAGCCTTAATATCGACGTAATAACGACATCAAAAAAACCACTAATGTTAGGGAATAAGTAATTTATCATTAAAGAAATATCTATTGAGAGATAATACAATGAAATTAAAATGATGGATATATGTGCAACTGTTATAATATCAAAATAATTTTACATAAAAACGTAAGACAAGGATTAGATATTGTTACCTTGCTAAGTAGCTCCACAAAGCTAGCGATAACTCCTCAGAACTATAGGAACTCCACGGGAGGGATTTAGAGAGGGTTATAGAAGTTAAATTCATAATAAATGCCTTTATGGTTGGTTGGTATGAGATAATGAGTGGTGGTGAGCTCCTTTTATAGATGAAAAAGGGCCTTTTTCCTAAAAACTAATGTTAGGTAAGGGGTAAGAATAAAATGAGATGGGTGTTATGTGGCCATTATGAGTTATGTGAATTAGGTGGATAAATTGTATAAAAGATCGTTGGGTATGAATTTCATACCATAAAATTATTTTTAGATGTTCTAAGTGACCTTTTAATTAATTAAAATCTGAGATACATCTTTTATTCATTTTACCCTTATCAATCTTAATTAAAAATTAACCATTGTAATTTTTCGATTAATAAAAATATAAGATAACCTTTCCTACCAAATAATGAATTATAAAATCCAAATTTGAGACACATTTAACTTATTTAAATTTCTAAATAAGATAAAATTAACTTTTAAATTTAAAAATAAGATATAGGAAAACCCATTTTTATAGAAAATTTATTTTTTATATATTAAGTATTTATTATTTTTTTCCTATAAATTATTAATTTAATGAGTGTTTATATTTTTTTATCTATTTAAAAATAATATTTTAATAATATTTTAAATTATATTAATGAAATTTAATTATATAAAAATTATATAACTCTTATAAAATTAATTCTTTAAAAATAACCATTTTACTTTTATATTCATAATTAATCTTTAACCTAAGAAATTTATTTTTAATGAATAAAAATAATATTTAAATAGTTAAAAAATTTGGATCAAATTTTTATAAATAAGAATTCTGTTTTATGAAATTAATGTACTATGCATAAGTAAAATTATTTTTAACATTTATCAAATAAAACTCATTTTTTAGAAAAATTGTATCTTTAAGCATAAAAGTTTTTTTTAAGATAAAATTATCCTTGATTTTTATTTTTGTCAAATAATTTGGTTTACAATAAATTTTATAAATTTTATATGGCTTCAAAAGTAATGAAAAATCTATTTTTATTAAAATAATATTTAATTAAAAGAAAATATGAAATATATTTTCATTTTTTTGAAAATATTAATTATGTTCATAAATTAGTAAACATTGGTTTTATAATTATATAATATTTATATAAATTTTATAGTTTTAGTCATTATACAACTTTCTGAACATTTAAAATTATTTATAAACTTATATGTCTTTTTTATATAATGAAATGGTTATAAAAGTCAAAATTTTGGTAAAAACTGTTTTTTAACCATTCACATAAAAATGGAATATTTTTGGAAGAAACCCAAAACTCCATATTAAGTTAATATATTTATGAAAAATTCAAAAATGGAGTTTATTTTTTTAAAATAATATTATATCATTAATAAGTTAAACTTTTAAATATTGTCATGAATAAAGGATCTTTAGAGTGTGCATTGTGTGATAGTTCTAGAAATGGTGTGTACCATCTACAGTAGGACCTCAGGTATTTCAACCCTAGTTTGGGAGCCAAATCTTCTTATGATAAAATGGAATTCCAACTTATATGAAACTTGTTATTGCACTGTAGTGGCTATATTGGGTTTTTTTGTGCCTCAATAGAATTTGAAGACAAAACTGATCATGCATTATGGATTGTAGCAATGTAATGATTTGTATTATATATATATATATATGAATAAATATGAAGCTAATGTCATGATTTCATACAAAATCACTAAACTTTATTCAAGGATATTTCGGTTTTTTCATATATATTGAATTTTGATATCATTTTTTGAGGAAGGAAATCATGCTATAATGGATACCTATTCAAAAAATATGAGGGTGTCACACCCTAAAAAATTATGGGTGATTGTGATAAGACTTTGAGTAATCTTCCATTAGTTATAGGGATATTTCCTTGTTGGTATTTGATGAAATTTTATTAGAATAACAAGGGTGAACACAAGATCCATATTTCATTGTCACTTGAGGCTGGGTAATAGATGACTGATATACTTGTTTATAATTATCATTACTTATTATACTAGGGGTTTAGGGACATCCCCATGTCCCATTCTATGTTATTATTGTAACAACCCGATATTTTATGAGAATTATTTTTTTTAATTTCCTTGATATCTTGTGTCGTACGCTACACCAAAACTAGCTTTCACTATATGCAACATCGTATTAACTTGTTATATACGCAACACTATTCTTGGCTCGTGTTACACACAATTTCAAGTTCGTTTTGTTGAAATTATTTTACACAACATTAAGTATAGATTTTTTTTAATGTATAAATGAAGTATGTTTTGATTATACGCAACACCAAACGGAGTTTTCACTACATGCATCCCTGACTTGGCTTGCATTACAGACAATCAAGACCTTCCTCAATAGCGTGTGTAGTATGCAATATCAAGTATCACTAAACAATATATTATTATAAAATTACTATGAACTATCCGTTATGAATATTAATACCCACTTTTTTAAATTTTATAAATTATATTTTTCAAAATGGACTTTATTTTTGGATTCGTAATATCGAAATTATCCTAGGGTGAATTTTTTGTATTTTTCCGAAAACATTCAATTTATGATGAATAGTGAAAACACTGGGTTACTATTTAAAAACTGACTTTTTATATAAATAATTATTTATTTTATTTAAATTTATTTTATGTCAAAATATATACATAATACCTATATATGTTCAATTTAATTCATTGAAGTCATTTTATAATAATTTTAGACATATAGAAATCTTATTGAACTTTTCATTGTCTTTTACCCACTTCCTAGGAGAGCTTGAAAATTTACATAAAACATAATTTTACCACTTTTGTGAGTGGAAGTTATAAAATCCTCTATAAATGGTTAATATCAAGGACTAAAATGTGGTTCAATAAGATAAAAATAATTTTTGTTGAATATTAAATTTTTACTTTTTTTTACCACGGTTAAAAATAAATATGGTAATTAAGGGTAAAAATGATATTATTATTACCCTAACACATGTCTTAATTATATTGGATTAGTGTAGTAGACCAAAAACAACCTTTGGGATAAAATATTACCCTTTAGGTCCACTTGGATTAGATTATGAAATTTATTATTATTTTTTTTAAAGAAGAATTAAAATAGATAAAATCAAATTTTAATAACTAAAACATTTTTAATATAAGGTTATTATACATTAGATAAATTCGACTATAAATATTAATTATAAAGATAAAAATATTTCCATCATAATCGTATTTTATTTATAATTTTTAGATATTAAATAATATAATTTATTTATGACACAATGATGATGGAGTAATTACCTTATTAATTAAATATTAACATAATTGATGTTATAAATACCCAAATAAATGTAATTTTAGGCTTTTTATGAATTAAACTAATTTTATATGTTAATATGACATTTTATTATTTATTTAATTAACTTTTTCCAAACTAATCATGTTGTTATTATTTTCAAAAAAAATCAAGTACCAAATAGTGTCAAAATTGACATAAAATAGTTTTTAAAACAAATATTATATTATTAATTGTTATTTTATTCCTAAAAATATATGGTTCTTCCAAATGACTTAGGTAAGGATATATATATTAATAATGAACCACTTGGGGTTAGTTTGGCTTTTTATAGTAAGTTTATTAACCATTTAGTGTAAGAAAATAAAAAGACACGGTAAAAGATAAATTATTTAACTTAGAGTTAAATCTAAATAATAAGGATAAAATAGTAACCTAACGGTGTATAAAACCTATTGTTTGAGATGATTTCGACCCCTAACAACTTTATCTTCGAAATAAATCAATTTGGATCTATTAAAACTAGAATATGACTTTATTATAAAATAATATTTTATGTTTTCCTAAGGTGCCCCTCTCGTCCCTTATAAAAAGGGCACCCATTCCCTCCTCTCTTCACACCCTTTTGAGCCTTGAATCTCGGCCAAACCCTACCAATTTTTCTTCTAAACCTATCTAGTTATATCATTGAGGTTCTGGTCTTCTCAAAAGACCAACTCTACTGCCCTAAGAAGAAGTTTAAAGGAGGTGCGTCGAGGAAGAGGTAATCTCTTCTACCGATTCTTTCAAGTTTTATTTATTATTCAACTTCTTCTTATTTAGTTATTTCATTATAAAGTAATAACATAAGTATAAATAATATAATTATATGTTATTATAAATATGAAAAACCCCATTTCACCTTATATCCATCCTACGTAAAATGAAATCACCGCGCGTGCGTACGTACGGAATACCGTCTCCACGCCGTGGTGTAATCATTTTTTCCACCACCACCTTACATGGATGGGTATAATGTTGTAAATAATAACTATATATGGTAATTAAAACATCATACTGATTCTGAGGTATTATATCATCCACTCTAATTCCATTCAATAATTATGGTAATGATATCATCGCTCCTGCGTACGTACGGATTACCGTCTCCACTACGCGATGAGATTCATACTCCATGTTAACCATTCAAGAATGATTATAAATTATATATAATGAATAATAATGAAATATATGGCATAATAAAGCAACTGAATTTATGTATATATATATATATATATCATCTACTTACTTCCGTTCAAGTCAATAAGGAAAGGAAAACAGCGTTCATGCGTACGTACGGCCTACCATCTCCATGAACAGTGTATTTCCTTTCATTCATCTATATTATATATATATATATACTGAATATATATGATATATAAATCATGATTTAAATTCTGTAAGTAATTAAATCATGATATAAGTAATAAAAATATCAAGAAATAGTCCAAACAAGTACGATAAATAAAATGATTTTACACCAAACGATGCATTAACATGGAATTTAAAAAAGAATTGGTAATATAAAGTCATAAGTAAACCATATATGATATAATAACAGTGAATATGATTCCTTAATAAGTAAATGACATCATTTAAATCTTTATATAGGAGTTTTGGACAGGTACGAAGCATATCGGACCTAAGGTAAGAGATAATTTTTCAAGGACATTTTTATTCGAGATTGCTTATACGTAAGAAATTACTGGGGTTATATTTTACATCCATGACCATAAAAATGTTTTTCATAAAGTTTTTAATACTATTCCATGTATTTTTTAAGTCATGTTTACCCCTATTTGGCTTTTACTTTGTTTTATGGATGGAATCTTTCTTTTGTTTACCATATATGGTACTTTTTGACTTTTCCGACAAAAGTACGAGGAGAATTTTTTTTAAACTTATGTGGAATGAAGGAATTTTATGGTTTCATAATGACTAATTATCATGATGCTTCCTCTACAAAATTTCATGAATATTTTCAACAAAATAATATTCTTTTAAAATTGCATGGCATTTTGTGAAAAGAAAATGATTTTGAAGAAGAAAGGATATTTTCATCAAGAATTCATTTCAAGTGATTTATCAAAATCATTTTCCATCTAAGATGAAATTATTTCATATGTGTATATTTCAAGTATAATGTCTCTATGATTTAAATTGTTTCACTTTTCTTATGATGAAATGAAATCCATTTTTTTTATAAAGATTATGTTATGTTGGGAGGATGTTTATGAAACCCATTTTATTCTTTGGGTTAAGATGAATGATTTATTTTTATGTTGTGGCACACGTAAGAATTATTTCATTATGAGATGGGTGGGACTTATATCTCCCTCAAATTAATTATGAAAATTTTTATATCTCATGATATATACATGGCTGGAATGGTAAGTTAATCCGGTTCAGTGACACAGGACTGGAACGAGGAGTGAACTCAATTCAGAAAGGGACTTTGCCCACTAAGATGGTCTTGGAAGCAATGCCTTGGATACTATGGAAATCATATCATGTTCTTAATGTTTTTACAAAATTAAAAGTTTTATTTTCATGCTATTTTATCATGATTGATGATCCATTATGATCTATGCCTTATGGACTTCCATGTTTTATGTAATTTCTCAAGATTTCGATGTTTAAACATTAGGTTCATGTTTTTATGTTCAAATGTATATGGTTTGTTTTATTTTCCCCATGATTACCCTTTCTGAGAATTTGATCTCACCATTTATATGTTTTCTTTTCCCTAGGATATAAATAAATGTTTTAGGTAAGAAAACAAAAGGGGAAGATCTTTATGGGAGTTGTTGAAGACATTCACCACGATTAGAAGATTATGTTCCGAGTTTCCAAAGACACTAAAATATTACGGTCCTTTGGTGTTTGTGTTTGTTTTGTATTAAGTATTCCGCAAAAGTCATGTCATGTCCATGTATGTCAACCTTTCGGTCTCTACAAATATTGATAATAATAGAGGAATGTTGGAAATGAGATCACAACAATTCCACATTAATTATTAGACACTCGATAATAAGAGTCGTTGAACCTTGTAATATCTCTTTTGTTGTTTGTGTTAATTATAAATCTTTCTCTTATCATCACATCATCACCATAAAAATACATTTTCTACTAACCATTGTGGTAATTCTAGTCAGGAGTTAATATTTTTAGTAACCACTGATTCACCCCAACTCTCAGTGGTGTTCAAATCTCACTTGGGCCTTCCAAGAGTTAGAGTTGAAAAAATCACAGTGTTAATTACTCAACCGACTCAAGATATTAATAACAAATTGATCCATTTGGATCACCCATACTTCTCCCAATAAGGAAAAAGTTATAGTTGAGACATTTATACTAAAACAAACACCCTATTTGGGGGGATCATCATTTCCCATAATCATGATGTGATGAATTAATTTCAATGAAAATATATTTCCCTCCTATAGTTCTCCTTGTAAGAGAAATTGATATTTTTTATTTATCAATTAGAAAGAAAAGCTGATCAATGGTGGAAATTTATCAAGAATACCAAGACAAAGGATGAAATTAACATAATATAATGGGAATATTTCAAGAAAATATTTTTTTAAATATATTTTCCTTATACGCTTCATATTAAAATAGAGGTGTAATTTCTTGGACACAATAAAAGGTAGGAAAAATCAGTTGGGTCTTATGATGTAAACTTAATTGATATTTCAATGCATGAATCTTGATTTTTCATTGACAATGAAAGTAGTTTTTATCATTTCATCTATTTATTAAAACCATGTCTTTTAAAAGTTTTATTAATTCGGGACATTAATATCTATAAAATTTATTGATGTGACTATAAGGTGGATATGGGGACTGAAGAATTTCTAGGCTCTCATGGGACTCAAGATAAATGTAGGTGAATATATTATAATTTAATAGGTTTAAATAATAAATCTCATAGAGGATAGAAGATTGTTGTAATATTGGGTGCTCTATAACCAACTTGAACATTAATTTTGATTATCATATCATGTATACAATGAGTGATGTATTCATACCATTATAGTCTAGATATTTCTACATCTACTATTTAATGGTAATATCCATAGATTAATATTTGTATAAAAAGGTTATATAAGATGCTAATCTATAATGAGAATAATAAGATACAGTGAAATTAATATTAAATATATTCTTATGGTATAGATGCATCATACTGACTTGACATAGTAGATTTTTGACTATCTGGTGCTGAGGGCTCATAACCATTGAGGATTCTTCTTAAAATGTTTTAACTTGGTGATCTCTAGTAGTTAGATCATGAGAATATATTTGGAAATAGGAACACCACTTGTTTTTATTGTCAATGGTTGTTCTTATCTACAGACATATATATTGGTCACTAAACATAAAACCATTATCAATTCGTTTCATTTGATTGTGTACATTAATGAAAGTAAAAAATATATAATGAAATTGTGGCCAGGTAACTTGTTTTGGGTGAATAATTGGTTGTATGACATTGGTTGAATGGTCAAGATAAAATTTATCAATTCCAAGTTGAGGAATTAATTTATCCTGATCCTGATTGATCATGATGGTAGTACCTTGATAAATCCATAGAAATGGTAGTCTAAGGTAAATCCATCCATTAAGATCAATAAATAATAATGCATGAAAAGGGAAATGACATATGTGTGCATCCTTCTTTATGAGATATCTCAATGAAAAGAGATTATATTATATAGTGAATTTTCATTGGTTGTTTGTCATTGCTATGAACACTCCTTATCTCATTTGGGACCTTGATTGTGTTTTATAATCTGCTCTTAGATTATGAATTGTGTTTACTGTTATCAAGATAAGGTCCTAGAGGGTAACACACAATAGTATATTAAAATTTCCACCATATTCTGTTGAATATAAGTTTTGTACATGGTGAGCCCCACCACTTCGGGTTTGAGTTTTGTCCAAGGATGTACGATCACCAATGGAACAAATAAATTCATATTATTCGAGTTAAGAATAATTGGTATTGAATTTATTTATTATGAAATATATTACTTCAAAGAATATTAGTTTAAAATATTCAAGGTTCATATAATATTTTCAGAAATGATGAGTCAATTTATTGGATCAGGTTTTATCACGTAATATATTGATTATATTAAAAAAATGGATAAAAATATAAATGTCATTTATGATTCTATATATTAGTCATAATATATTTTTTATTTATTTATAAATTAATATTTTTTATTGGGCATTTAATTTTGATATTTATTGATTCACTATAAATAACATAGAGTGAACTCATGTCATGAACTATTCAATGCTCAATGGAGAGATCCTCTCTCTCTCTTCTTCACTCTCTTTATTCCTGGAGAGAGATGCTCTTGTTCTTGGAATTAGATTGATGTACTTATTTACAGATCGACAAAACTGAGAAGTGGTGATCATCAGAACGTCGAAGGCATCATTGGAACTTTTAACTAGCTCCCATTTTCTAAAAACTGATGTTCCTACTGGATTTTGAAGTGCATGGGGATGATAATGAGGGATTCAACATCATATGCTTCAAGAAATGATCACCGACGATGAGTATAAGTCTAATGATTCTTCATATTTAAATAAGTATTGCATGAATTTATATATATGCCTAAATTATTCACATAGATATCCTGAGGAGGTAACCACCTAGAGTTTCTCCGGTGAAGATTTAATCATGTTGATCATTGGTAGAAAATTTTAAAATCCAATTTTTAGGGCTTTTGGTGCACGTCTGGTACCAAAAAACTAGTATCAGAATGACACATTAATAAGTCAAGAAAAAATTAAATTTTCATTAAATGTATTTGAGGGATTCATTCCAGTCCCAACACCATTGATGACTATTAAATCCAAGATTGGCTGACCAAGATGCAGCAATCCAATGTTTTAAATACGGATTGAAATTGCATTTAGCAATTATTAAATCGAAGAAAAAACACACACACAAACACACACACACACACACACACACACATATATATATATATATATTAAATATCTGAATCCATCGATAAAAATGGATTCTGATGAACTTGAGTTTTCTGACTAGTTTTCGGTGGGAAGAATACGGTTCTTTGGTAGGTTGTTAATTCCAACAGATTGCAGAAATATCAAATTAAATATTAATATATTTATTTAATTAATGTTTTAGTTTCAACTCAAACAGTATATATATATACATTTTAAAAGTATATATCTTGTGTGTGTTTGAAAACATGGAATCAAACAATTTTAAAAAAAGGAGAAAGATTTTGATTTCAAAACGCTAGGCAGAGATTTTTGACAAAATCGTCTCGTAGAAGCCAAAAAAAAGGTTACGACCCCCCTCTCCCACATGAGTTGGTAGACCCCTAGTCCCCTCCCTGATCAAGATTCCCTAGAGACTGGAACCCACAATTTCTTCACCTCTACCCCGCCATTGTCCTCCCTACTGTGGTCCTCCTTCCCTTTTTTAGATGGAACTAGCACCATCGCCCCGTACAATGGATCATCCTCAATGAGAATCAGGAGACACACCTTGTTTTTCCCTCAATTCAAACACCCCATACTTCATTTCTCCTGGCCTCCTTAGGTTGATACCATGTACCTTCCTGGCCATACCCCTCAACCACTAAGCGCCTCCTCGTTCGCTGCCACCGATAGCGGCCAGATCTGGTCAGATCCGTCCAGACTTCCACGGTTTACTGTCGCTGAGGTCACCGTGAGTACCGCTTTGTCTCACATCAAATGAACCCGGTTACCCCATCTGATCTCATATTAGTACCTCCCCTCATCTCTATTCGTGGATTAAGCTGATCCTAAACGCCATAGTAGATCCATGTGGCCTCCTCACTATCCAGACCCCAATGCCCCAAACTATCGATGCTGGCTGGCCACTGCCTCCCACATTGGTATTTCTAGAAATTTCATTTTCAAATATCCAACACTTTTCATCTATCCACCATGCAGTTTTGGGGTGTCACAAAGAGGGAATCAGCAGTTTTTGATGGTCTGCATTTTCCCAGAATCGATATTGGTTGGGTCACCCCAACTCAGTATGGGTTTGGCCAGATGTGTCTGACCCATTATACCCCTATAATGGGTCTGCCGAATCCTAAGTGGGGATGCGTAGGTTTATCCGACCTACACATTCCTTCCTCAAGATTTTTGTGTCCGGAGTAATTTCATATAATATAAAATTAATAAGGTTAATACATTTATATTTTGTTTTAAATTATACATATTAAATATTAATTTTTGGTTTAAAACTAAATTTTACAATTTCGAGTTAAATTAAATTAATTTATATGTTCAATTAAATTAATTAATTACTTTTTTGGTATTAAAATTATAATAATTAATTGGACCAAATAATGAAAATATTGAATTAAAAAGAAGCGTGAATTTTGGATTTAATAAAATTCCCTTAGAAAAAAATATTTAATTCAATGTTTAATTTTATTTTTTTATTTAATTTAAATTTGATAGTTTAATGCATATTGACTGATCATGAGTAATAGAATGACCAATGTATGTTTAGTGTATTTTTATTTATTAATTAATTATTAAAATTCATGATTTTTAATAGTTAGTTAATAAAGGACTCTCTGTGAGTCATCTTTGTCATTAAATGTATAAAAGCCTATGTTTCCATTTTCATAGTTGTATTATGTACTCTTGAGACCCCCTCACCTACATGCTAGTATTATTGTCTAATGATGAATATTAGTATAAGCATACTTCACATCAGGTTATGAAAATACACCAAACAAGAGTTTGATTCATTGGATGGGTGAGCACTACATCATGAGTAGAAAGTAATGGGACTCATGGAGGTACCCCTAGGGGTTATGTTTATCGATTATATACTTAATGGATTAACCATTAGTATCATCTCATGTTCATATCATAATTTTATTTTTCCATGGTATTTTATTTTATGTATGTGTATATTACGCGCGATCACATAGAATAATAAATAAGCATGCATAGAAAAAATTAACATTTGATGCAATGGATATTTTTATATTTATTCATGGATATATGTGAGTGAGATCACATAGTACATGCTAATGAGATAGAAAATGATTTAATTTATTCATTTAAATTTATAAAACCCTCAATAAAATATTAATTCATAATTGCCTTCCATCATTCGAATTTGAAAAAAAACTAGGTGTTTGGGGTGCTCGGTAAACCATAGATGAGTGTACCTCTTCCTACTAGGGAGTTATTAAGAGAACAATGTGTTGAATTAACTGATATTGGTAGTCAATTTTATCCATAGATAACTTTCTATCACTTTATAGGAAAAACAATGAGGGAATCAGGTTTATGATTTTAGATGTTGGGACTTCATTCAAAACTTCAAGGAGCTGTGAGTTAATGCGGTAGGACAGTAAAAATCCGACCTTGAACTCTACGAGTAGTGAAATAGCCATATCTTATAGACTATGAGGGGAGGATCAAGGATATTTACCATTAAAAAACTCAAGTTATAGAGTATTTTGATTCTAGTATAGAGGGTTCTTAGAATTTGATAAAATAGTGGGATTAATTTAATGATTTAATAAATTAATCAAAAATGCCTAAATCATTAATAATGAATAAAAGTACTAAAATTATAGAATTTTATTTTTGTAGAAAATCCAAGTAATACCACAAATATACTATGATAAATAATGGACAATTTAAATTTCTATATTAGTATGATTTTCTAATAATACTATAGGCACTCACGCAAAATACTATGATATCCTTAATTCAAGGTGAAAGTGTACCCTATACATATTAAACCACGTCAACAAATAATAGTGTACAAATGATTACATTTGACTTATGTACCAAGAAAATTATGGTTATGTCATTATGTTATCATCTATGTTTGATGTCAGTTGTTGTCACTACATCAGGACATGGGTGATATAACATGTGGTATTATCTATGAAAGGTTTTCAAGGAGATAGAGAAGCACATATATGAATAGGTAATGATTACACTAGTTCTATGTAAATTGAATGGAAGATTTTGATATTTAAATACAACCTATTCTAATATCATTTTCAATCATTTTATCTAGTTTTGGTTAATATACCATAATGAGAAGTATGGAGAAATTTTTTTGTTACCTTATTGGTAAGGTTCACTAATCAATAAGAATAGTAAAGAAAGTTTAATCCATAGTAATTAAGGTAAAAAAATTGAAAGACATGGTGAAAAGGCCAACGGAAGGTGGCACGCCATGGCACCTTTACAACATCTTTCAATGAAATAGCTATTAATGGGAGGTTATTTTATTCATATATTATGAAATAATATATTGAAGATAAATGAAATTAACTGAATCAACGAATAAAGTAATCACTTCTTCTTTAGGTATATTCATTAAAAAATGTTTCTCACAATCTTCTAGGTATTATATACAATATTTCAATCATATATGTGTATTTAAATACATTAACCAAGTGATTATATAAACATTACAAGAATAAAGTTGTATTCTCCATGTGGCTAAAAAAGGGTGGTTCCTAAGTATGTAGTTATAAATACACATATTCTATACTGATAAGTGAGTCATTTCAGTAGAAATATCATTGATTAAAACCAAAAAATTTATCTCACGTGTCCTTTGGATACACGAATACAATATTATAAGGTCCAAAATCAATGTTTTTTTAGGTTTCCTATTAACACAACAGTCCAGTGACAATTGACTCATAGGAAATACCTGATGATTATGAAATGTAAGACACTTTTAAACAGTTGTCGAATGAAAATTCATTATTAAGAAAAACTAAATTGGTCATCTAGGATATACCAAGAATGGTATTCAGACTCAGTTGAGCTAAACCCCATCGGTATTATCGACATATTTATTTTGGTCAAATAAAAATTTAGAAATAAAAGGTATGCCACAAACCTTTATACATATATCTCTCTCATTCATCGTCGTCATCGCCATCCTTGACAATACCATCACCCCTCTCTATCATTATCTTCACTTCTACTACTGCCTTCATCATCACCTACTTTTTTAGTACTGTCATCCACCCCAATTTCATTGAAGAATCCATCACTAGGGATGAGGGTAACACCATTGTTACATTGGAGGAATTAGCTATGAATATAATAGAGGACATATACTATCCCATACTCACTCCTCGGTATGAAATTCTAGTTGTATTAATATAGGAACACATAACATACCTACGTCATAACTTTTGGGTGGCGCTTCATATAATCTGTATGCTAGACACCTACCTTACAGAGTTTATGTCAATCATCAAAAGACATTAGTTGATATTTTTTATAATTACAATCAACATTCCTTTCTAGTTTCATGTAATCCTATGTAAAGGAAGTAGTAAAAGTACCTCCTACATGCCTTCCTCATCAGTATGAGGGCACTATACCAAATTGTTGAGGCAAAGAGGTTTTCAGGTGTTATGAATAAGATGGCTGAGAATAATGAGTGTTATGTTAATTATTATATTTTATTTCAAAAATAAAACACTTTAAAATGTATATAATTCCTTACAGAGGTCAACATATAGATTCCAAAAGATTGAGTTCAGCGTACAACATCTAACATAATGAATTTATAAGATGTAGTTAGGCACTAAATGTTTATCTGATAACATTCACAATTATATAAAACTGAGGTGTTTGATAAAGTTAAATCGGAAAATTATTTTTTGATCTCAAAAGTTCTAAAGAATCATATATATATAAACATATTCATGATAATTTCTTTAGTTGTATTAAGGATAAATTTTAGTGAGAAAAATAGATAGAAGAGTTTTGGAAGTTGAAGATGATGTTTGATTAGATAGAGAGGATTACGAAGTCTGCTGAATGAAAATTTAAACTTTACCATATAGTGTTTTATGAAGTACATAAGATATAGAAACTCTTTAGAAATATTTTTTAATTGAATTCATCAAATAATGGTTCCCAAGAAAAGTTCATCAGACAAAAGAATTTTTTTTAATTAAGAATGAGGCATATATTTCTATTTTGATTCTTTATACATACGGTACCAGATAAAGGGTGACCATACAAAGAAAAACCTTATGTGGTTACCATGAAAATAATTATCTAACAATAAAGTTCCAAAAAATATGATCCAAAAAATATATTTTGAATCATTATAATGTTTTTGTAATGTAATTGATTTTTAATATGATAAGTTGGTTGTTTATCATTTTTAAATCATAAACAAAGATCTGGATTCAAGCCATGATTTTAGATACATTGAAAAGTTTGTTGAAATAGAGTGTTATGGTATTCTCTTATTTTTTAGGAAGTTTTAAGGGGTTCAATTGAATAATGTTTTGAGTGGGATATTGAAATTTTGGGTGTGATGTTTAAATTTAAATTTCATGATTAATCCCTAAATTTCAGAGGAATGTTGCTTGAATAATGGTGTAAAAATGTGTCATGTGATACATGAAGTCTGTTGGTACTTATGGGATAATTAATGAAGAATTGAGGTTTTGAAAGAAGATCCTATGGGAGATATTTTTTCATAGCATTATATGTAGTATCATTAGATGAAGTGATATCTAATAGAGTCTTCCTATCAATTAGTATTAGATTAACATAGTGAAGAGATGATCATATGGACATGGAATCAGTTGTTATCAATTGAATGAGAAACCAAATAGAACGTATTATACTATGGAAAATGGACCAAGGATACAAGATAGAGTATATCAGATATATATGTCTGAGTGAAGAAGTTGATACTGATGTTTGTACTCACTCTTGTGAGAAATGTGAAGAGGAAGATGAATACCATGAATATTGTAAGGTGTAAATAATGTTCAAGTATCCTCATATAAATGTTGAAGCCTATTGGTGAAGGTTATTTTTTAAAAAAAAATTACATCATATTATTTGTGTGAGGATCACATGTACTATCAAAGAACTATAGTTCTATGAAAGTGATGGATATTCCATTCTTATGATAAACACTTAAATGATTATTTTTTAGTGTTGGGGTGGTACTGAATTGCTTAAAAACGATGGGAAGGACTGGCTACTCTTACTGAATAGTGAATCTTGTAAATTATTGTGTTTCTATGGGTGTTCTTGTTTTTTGTATTTCAGAAGAGTTGTTTCTTACTAACTAGAGGTGAAAATTGTTTTCAAAGAAGGAAACATAAAAACAATATATCACCGATTTATCTTCTCCCCCTCTTAGTGGTCACACATATCCTTATTGGCCCTTCCAATATAGAATCATTGACTCCCCACCTGATGTGTATATTAGAGGGTGGGAAGAATATGGTGCTATACACTTCACCTCACTTACCAATAGATGGGGATCATTATGGGAGAAAATAATAAATTTCAATACATCATTCCATTTATTTGGTAATAGATCTATGTATTACAGTTGGTCAATCATGAAAAACACTATTATTCCTGATGTCCATAAGAGGTGCACCTGGTGGGAGAGATCTATTAACAGACTCATGAATTAAGAAAAAGATAATGCCAAACTAGTCACCCACCTAAGTAAAAAAATCTTGATACTATAGAGAGACCATACATAGTATGAATCTCTCACCCGTAATAATAAATTAACCCATATCATACACGAATAGTGGCTCAAAATCCCAAAATGGTTGTGACATCGGCTACCTAATCATTATTGTGGGAAAAACCCCATTTCATAGGGATGAAAACATATTTTATACCACTAATATCTCATAGATAATAAAATCCATAATGGGTCTAAGAAATGGTTGTGGAATAGTGACACTAACCCCAATATATGGGGCTAGTGGCATTATTATCTCATCCTCTTCATCATCTATGGATGTTGGTCTTCTTTATGCAAGGAGAAACTTTGTAAGAAACATCCTCTTAGATCCTTCCACATTATAATCCATCTCCCTCATTGGGACCATGATCAATGCAAGATTATAAAGAATACATTAGGATAACTATCTACAAACCACCTTTTGGGAAACAATAGAGAGATAAGATAAAGCATTACAAGGGCCATAATATAAAAAACCTAACAATAAATAAAATATCAAGGTAGATTATGAATTATCTTTAAATCTATATTAAAACAATGATAAATCCCACTGAAAATTTGATGAGGATATGGTTCTTTCTCCATGTTTTGATTTTGTAAAAAACAATATAGTCAAACTAGTAGATAATACAATGATTGACACTAACACAAATGAACATAATGATGATAAATCCATTTGAAATGAGATTCCCACCGAAATAAATGAAGAAGGTGTGAGTACCCAATAGTAGAGGTAGACACAATTTTTGGGAGATCCTTAAAATATTATGTTACCACCTCTTTGACAGTCGTCATCCAAAGATAATGGTAAATGCATGGCTATATCCAACCCGCCGCCAAAATAATTTGAACACTATTTTATCAAGGTGAAGTTGGTTCAATATGAATTTGATTTGGATAGATTTAAGTGACTCAACATTGAATTAATTATAATTGATATTCCTACTAATTATAACTCCCATATAGATTAAATTATTTCTCCTCTTGTAAATAACCAACATGAAAGATATTCTCAGACAATAAGAGTAGAGTCCATCCATATGACCATCTCTGGGTCGAAAAAAATAGTTTACCTAACCCTAGTGTATATGGAATATACAGAATTTCCTCCCCAAGGGTGGAAACCACCACTATTTTAAGAGATCTATAATATTATAACTCAATCCGGATCTTAATAGAATATTCTTGTGTGATGACCATATCACGCTCCTCCTGTTACCTCTACTCATACATCTGTTGAAGTTATAGTCCAACTAGAACTTCTTAACTCTTTTTAGTTCCATTATAATCTAATGTATGATATGATAGGGAACCAAACACCACTAAAATCATAAAAGAAGTTGTATCTACAGTGGGTGGACTTGAAATCTCCATCACCCAATTTTAGGAATCCCTCCATACTAATATTCTATATTATAGAAGATCCAAATAATTATCTCAAAAAATTTCCATCCCGTTGTGGCCTCTTAATGTTAATACCAATGCTATAAGAAGGATTACAATTGCTATCTTTTTTTATGGACTTTTGAAGGACCAATGTTCATCTATTATAATAATTTTCCATGTTTTTTCAATTTCTAATTAGGATGATCGGTGATGAAAGATACTTTTCAATTTAAGTTCCACATTGAGTAAAACAACAATCCTTAACCTCTTGAATGATAAATAACACAACAATGAGAGTGTCTCATACTTCTTTATCAAGTGGAATGGCTCGACCTATTCATTGAATATGAAACTCACATATGAGGAGTTATTCAAGATTTGAATAGAAAACCTCTATGATGAGTTTTACATGTTGGTAATCCATTTGTATTATCCCAATAAAATTTGTGAGTTATTTTCCATGTCACCTCACATGGATAATTTAAGAATAACATAAAATTTGAGGACTAAAATTACATAGTTTGTTCTTTTTGAAAAGAGAATGTTTTGGGAAATTTCATCACTACCATGAAGAATAAATTACTCAAACTTATAGTGGCTTGGAAACCCAATTAATTTAATCTAAATGAACACGTTATTATTTCCCTGTATATATGATTCAAGGATATAATATTTAGGATCAATTATTCTTTAATGATATACTACAAAAAATGGTTGATTCTAGGTAGAAAAAGTTCAGAAAACCCCTAGAATCAGTAGCACACATCTCTACCACCCTACCAAAAGTATAAAGAGAGTTTAATCTAGTCCTAAAAGGTTGTGTGCCAAAATTTTATATATGGATGACTAGAAAATTAGGGAGTTGGATGCATGTCGTACTAACAGATCTACTAAACCAGCCTATTGTGACACCGAATCCCCATGAAAATATTGTGATGATATCTACTCATTATAATTATCCAAGAATTGACACAATTGACATCAATAGAAAGGGAATAAAATAAAGTTCCATTCGGGGTCCCTAAGTTGGTGCAGACTGTTTAATAATTCTTACCTCCATCACTAGTAGGATGGGTGCCATCCTACTTAAAGAGAAAATGGGCACCACCACACTAAAAAGAGTTATCATGAGACGATGATTCACACTATGACTTGGTCAACCTAATCCAATTGATGTGTCCCTTATCTGAGGATTAATATGCATAAAAATTCAAGATCTTAATTTATAATAGAGGAAGAGGTCATAGAATCAAAGGAGGTCTTGAAGGACGAGGTTGGAGTGTACCTTGACATTCATGAATCATTCCTACTGATGCCATATAATCATTAAAAAACCAAAAAAAATAACTCCAAAAAGATCAATAGAAACACAAATTTGATCATAAACCATCCAGTGCACTTTCAAATCCAAACATACTAGATGATTGACTGGATGATATATAGTTTTCTGGTCAATATTGAATTTTGGGAAGGCCATTTTAACCCAACCCATTAATAAGAAAAATGAAATCATATTAGGGATAAGAAAAGGAGATGCCAATACAGTCTGCTTAGAACTCTACTTTTTTTATTTAGGATCAATCCCATAGAAAGAAGCATAATTATATTTATGCTCAAAGATATATGCGGCAGGCGAAGATGAAGAGAAATATATGATTTCTTGTATACCATGTGATTTCTCTCATACCACATGGTCACCTACATACCAAATGAAATCCCATTACAATGTGTGAAAATGATGGAATTAATCCTAGAACCATTGACTCCCCACATGGAATGATGATAGAAGGTTCCTATGATAACCTAAATCCCACATGGAAGGATGATGTAATCACTCCACAGAGCCTCCCACTGACCACACTGTTTTGAGTCAAACACCCCAATTATAACCAACCCCCCTTATTTCACTTTCCCTCTACATGCAATGATGGTGAAGAACCCTTGCATTAAATTCTAGGTAGATCCACCATCTGACCACACACCCCCTAATTCATGGTCATGCATTTCATCCGTACTCTATGAGTCTCTAACATTTGGATGAAATCCTTCATGATATTACTAGGAAGACTCACCAATCCCTTGCAAAGTCCACACATAGAGAAAACCTCACAAAATTTCCATGCATGCCATTCCCCTTAGTGTGTCTTCTAATAATGTTTTTCATTTTTAAGACATAAAAATATGTCAATGAATATTTATAGATTCAAGAATATAGTTAGAATGAGATTTCAGGGCCTGAGGATCCTTAGTGTTGATATAATAAACATATTAAAAATATTATATCATGCACATGTTGTTTTCTTAAAAATAATGGAACAAAACCCAAAAAGTGTCTGAAATAGGAAAAATATGACCTCTATTAAACATAGAATATGTGTTTTACCATATCCATGATATAACCCCTATGTGCATTGTAAGTGTTTGTGTCCTAGAACCAACAGGTTTTACTTTGATTACATGGATATTTAATGTATTATTACTCATTGTTCATTGTTATGCATAACTATTGTGTAATAATATCCTAAATGTAGAGTTATATGATGTAATAATACCCTAGAGTATTTGTTACATTGATAAGGTCATGGATGTTCCCCTCTATGATGAGAACCTTGAAATGTTATAACAATATTCTTAAATATAGTTCTTGCGGTTGGATGACATACTATGATTGGACACATAGCATGCAGACCGCCATCTGCGAGTACTCGTAAAAAGATGATACTTCCTCTCATGAAGTTCTCACTTGGTAATCTCCAAGATAGAAGATTATGAGAACATACCCGCTTGTAGGAATTCCGCATTATTTGGTGTCATATGATATTTCTATCTAAGAGTGTGTGTAATGATCCATAGACATTAGGATTATCATTAATATGTGTCATGACTCGCGCACTTTAATTTACTGAACAAAACAGTCACGTAGGTAGTTGGAGGGAAGTAGGGTACGTTGGGTGTGTCACGAGTGGAAAGTTATTAATGGATAAATCGAGGATGGATTTCTCCCTTCAATTTATGGAAGTTGATATTTCTTCCCTTTGATAGAGAACTGTTGTGTAAAATTATATGGCCATGGTGTAACGATTAGTTTATTTCTGGTAGTCAAAGAATGATGTATCAATCATAAAAGTTGATGAAACTATCATGAAATGTGCTTGATGAGATATTGAAACGAAATGATTATATTTCACCGTGAGCATTCATATGTGGATATCGTTGTTATGACTTTACGTTCTTTCTTGGGTGCATTGACCCGTTACTACACATTACTCTTAGACTTTATGCAAACCCACCTAATTCCAACTAGAAAGAATCATAGAGGGTCAGACAGTATGTGTTTTTTGTGGTCTAGGTAAAAATCTATTCTAATTTAATTAATGAAATAAATATTATTCTCAGGGCCATGGAATAATTTTATTCAAGTTAAAATGATCACATAAATTACATAAAACTTATTTATTTATTTTATAAAACCTTTAATAAATATTTATTTACTTCTATGTAAATAGAATATTTCATTTGAAGGAATATATTATTTATTTATTTATTCGGGTGTTCAATAAATGGAAGTGGAGTTAGAGTGGACCAAGGATGGTCCAGAAGTAAAATAATTATTTTCAAGATGGTAAATAAATAATTAAATAGTTGGGATAAATTAAAATAAAACTACTATTATTTTATGGTGCAGAATTTTATTTATAATTTTGTTTCCACAGGTTGGCTCACTATAAATAATGATGCGGTGTTATTATTAAATTCATGAGTTCTCTCTATGTTCATTAATTTATTTAATTATTTCTATGAAATCAAATATTTTAATTGAAATTCCATGTATTTAAATAGACAATTATGCATATTGGGATATACACCACACCACATGCCTGGTTAATTGAGAATTGTTGAGCCAATAAATTTATTTCTAAAATCCTCTTCTCTCCCCTCGCTTGAATGAGAGGTGTTCTTCAAGGCTCGAGAAAAATAGATCAAGAAATACTGACACAAGACACTCGCTTTGCTGCGCTAGCACCCGGAGAACGAGTGGTCTCGATCAGAGGCCATTAGAGCACATGTGGATCACCATTAGAGGGATTCTAGATTGGATCCTTACGAGTGCAATGAGATAATCTGGAAGGGTAATTACGAAAGATCAACATCATCAACAATGAAAAATACCAATGATCCATGTATTTTTTTTCTTTATGAAATTAATTAAATTACTTATAAACATGATGTGCAAGATCCCCTCGAAAGGTTTTAGGCCTCTTTCTTCTTCATCTAAATCTTTGATTATATTCTATGTAGACAGGAATTCATCATCTAACTGATCCCAGAATAACCATTGATCATGGTAAAAATCAATGTTGGATGTCGTCCAACCCACACTTCCGCTCCACCCCGAACCTTCATGTGGTATCAGAGCGGTTATATCATAGTTATAATTATTTAAATATTTTTTTGATGAATTAAGTATTTAATAATATAGTTGATTCAATTCAATTTAATCGTTCTGAAAATATGAATCTCGAGATGTATTCATGCTCCTTCATTTCATGTTCACCTTATAGAAATGATCTTTTATTTAAATTTTAATTAAAATAAAATAGAGGATCTCATCTTGAGGTTCCAAATATTCTGGGCCATACAACACCAGAACACATGACAAGTATTCGGCAGTACATGTTGTGTATTAAAGATTCAATGCATCATATCAGTCCACAAAACCAAGCCATGTGTTGGAGTCTTTATAAATCTTAAATGACTCCGTTTGTAGACCAGGAATTGGTGGCACGCGGTTTCCAGATTACACGCCATGTGGCCCAATGGAAACAACATGTATTCCCTTCAGGATAGGGATGGACTGTGAACCCCATACACGGCTTGCCTAGCTAGAGACCGTGTAATGAGGAACTACACGGCTTGTGGCCCACTGGACACGCCGTGTACTATGAAGATTTCTAAATTACACACACATGTTGTTTCCCCGGGCGTGTACTTCAGATAGACGGTGAAAATAGTACATACCAATTAGTGGGAACTACACATCGTGTACTCATCCAAATTATGTATATTTTTTAAAAATTGTTTTTATATTATTCAAACCCTTGAGAAGTGTACCATCATGCGATCATAGATCTTAGTAACAACACATGAAAGGTGTTATATATATATATATATATGTTTTTAATTTAACATCTGTGTAATGTTCATTTCTATTCATTGGGTAGTTATGAATAATAATTCACTGGGTTGCCTCTATGGAACAAGTTACGTACAAATAAAATTTTAAATGAATTTATTTGTTTAAAATTATGATGGATGATAATCTCACGGAAATTCATAAAAGGGGTTTAAAATAAAAGTATTGATTAATTAATGATTAAAATTAATTGATTTGAGCGTGATTTATCTTAACCAAGAATGATTATAGAATTGAATGCAAGATTTTTTTATCCGTAAATATCATTTCATGTATGGATGATCATGATCTAGACCAAGACCTTGTTATGTGGATGGTTTCTTTAAATTTGTATATTTGAATTAATTTTTTTTGGCCTATGAGCCTTCTCCTCATTAATATGCTGGGCCTACATGCCCAATGTTTCTTTTATGTAAAACCCATTTTTACCCCTCACCTACATGTGAGTGAAAAAAGGAATATGTAATGGATGGAACTACCATGATTGTGGAGGCGGTTCAAGCTCGAGTAGAGATGAATCCAATCCCAGGAGATACAGAGGTAGACTGGTGGAATCTATAAACACGAACCCAAAAGGATCAAGGTATTTCTCCCCTAGGTTAGGGTTAGTTTATAAACCACTAGATAAACTAACAATTAGAAAATCACATGATCATTCCATTTACTTTATTTTATTTCTGTCAGTTTCATGGTTTATCATAATGGATGTGTTGTCAGAATCACATAATTAATTAATTAAACAAGCATGTAAGATGGAACAAAAATAATCCAAACTTATGCGTAAATATTATCAAAACTTGGTTAATCACTTAAGTAAGATCCACTTAATATTAAAATGTTTGTGATAAGGATAATAATATTTTTACACATAAGAGATAAAATCCCTAAAATAAACTATTAAGTCAGAACAAACCTTTTGTTACATGATTAATGAAAAAAATCAATAAAACTATGTGTTTGACCAACCCTTGTTGGGACACTTACTTTTATACAAGAAGCCCTTGTGAAAGTTTTCGGGTTTCCTTAACCATATTACATCAAGAGTAGTAGCCCATCCTAGACTTGTTTTAATATTGGAGGCAAGAGTTGAGGAAATCCAAAGTCATGATTTCAGGATTGGGGAGTCCACTCAACAGATCAAGGAACTACAAGCCCGTAGTTGGAAAAAAACTACCTACCTAAATATCTTCTAATAGCTTAAGCAACCCGTGTTGGGTTTATGCAAAGGGGAATATGGATCCTTTCCACTTGAATGTCATGGAAAATAAACATTCTGTGTTTAAAGGTGAGGGCCATTAGAACTTGATAAAATTTTGGGAGACCTAATAAAATTTATTACTTCTCATAAAATGTAATCAAGATAGTACTAATGATATGCCCTTTTAATTGTAGAATAAAAATGAAATACTCTTCAACCACACTATCCCTGCGATCAATTCTAGATAAAGAAAAAATCCCCACTGGTAGTAACTTCTAATAATGTTATAGTGGCCTTTGGGTCATCCTACACCATGAATGGAAGTCTTACTTACTGGAGTTATCATTACCTGATCACCCTGCCAAGGAGGCGAGTGATGAGTATTTCTTTGTCTTTTATAAACATATGAAAGATGTGGTTTACATTCAATGTTTTATGTTAACATCAATGTCTAGTGAGCTCATGAAGTCTCATGAAAACAGGGATGATTATAGTATTCTAGAGAACCTCCATAGTCATTTCTATGAGAGAGAAAGACTCGAAAGGTTTGAGATCTCTAAGGCACTCTTTCCAAGTAATCATGGATAAGGTTCCCTTGATGGGCCTCATGTTGTCATCCTCATTGGCTATATTGAGCGCATGGAAGTTCTAGGGTTTTAAATCTCCAATGAACTGGGCACCGATCTCATTCTCACATCACTGCCTCAAAGCTACTCTTACATTGTTGTCAATTTAAATACGAATAACATTGAGAAGTCTCTATCTGATCTTATTATCCTCATTCTCTAAGTGGACAAAGATATGAAGTGCAAAAAGACTTATTTCCTTATGGTGAATAAGAGGAAAGGGAAGGTGAAGTGCTTTAAACCGAGATCTTCTTCACAGCCTTCCAAGAAAAGGAAGATCAAAGGGGATGCAAGGGAACAAGAGGTTGTTTGTTTTTCATGTGGAAAAAAGGGCCACTAGAAGAAGAACTACACCCAACCTATGAAGCAAGGGGAAGATTTAGGTGAATTTTATATTTAATTCAATCGATCTATTTATAAAAATTGGGTATTAGATACAACCTTTGGTGATCACATTTGAATCCAAATACAAGAACCAATTAGATTCAGGAAGATTGATCAAGTGGAGGTAGATCTAGGAGCAGCCAGTATAGCCAGACTTGTTGTAGTAGGTGTTGCGGACTACCACCTCAAATTGACAACTGGGATGATCTTGGTGTTAAAGGGTTATTTTTATGGGATTTTTATAACCAAAAACATAATTTATGTATCCATACTAGATATAGATGGATTTGTTTTTATGTTAGGAAATGAATGTTTCTTCTTTTATAAAGATAGCATTTGTTTTGGTAGGGAACATTTATACAAATGTCTTTATGTGCTAGATTATATAAACCAAGTAATGGAAATCGATGACAAAGATACTTCACATGACTCATACCACACCCAAAAATAGAATCACCGGCTAGGTCATGTAAATTTGAAATGCTTGACAAAGTTACATCAAGATGTATATTTATATTGTTTTGAACTAAAACCACTTGACGTATGTCATGCATGTTTTTAAGAAAAAATGACCAAATCCCCATTAGGTGGGAATGGTTAAAGGGGTAAATAGATTCTTGAATTGGTTCATACCGATGTGTGTAGACCATTTCCAGTTGTATCAAGGGGTGGGTACTCATACTTCATAACTTTTACTGATGATTTTAGTAGATATGGATATATCTCCTTAATGAGGTACAAGTTGGATTCTTTTGATAAGTTTAAGGAATAAAAGAATGCAGTTGAGAACCAGCTTGGTATGAAGATTAAAAATTCCGCTCAAACCGAGGTGGGAAATATCTTAATCAGGGCTTTATTGATTACTTACGAGAGTTTGGGATCCAATCCCAACTCACCCCTCCTTACACACCTCAATGTAATGGTGTATGTGAAAAGAGGAACCACACATTGTTGGACAGGGTGAGATCAATGTTGAGTCATTTAAGTCTTACATTATCTTATTGGGGATATGCGTTACAAACAGCAGCACACATACTAAACCAAGTACCAAATAAATCGATAAATGGTATTATATATGAGTTATGGAGTGGAATAAAAGACATTTTATTTAATTTACATGTGTGGGGTAGAGAATCCTTTGTTAAGGCCTCTTCATGTAACAAACTTGCACCCCGAGGCACAAAGTGTACCTTTATAGGATACCCCAAGGAAACAAGGGGATATTACATATACATCCCTTTAAACAAAAATGTTATAGTGGAAAGACATTCTTTATTTCTTGAGAGGGAGAAAATATCCAAAAGAGATAGTGGGAGAGAGATAAACATCAATGAAGTCAAGGCACAAGGTACCATAGAGTTGGTACAGGAACTGATTCCAAAACGCCCCGTGGAATATGAATCTGTTTCGGAGACCCGAGTACTGTTCTTGAGTACAAGAGAGGTTAGAGAACATGAACGGTATATTTTTCTAGTTATTGAGGATGGTGACTCTTTATTAGTTGATAATAATGGTCATATAACCTATAATGAAGCAGTAAGTCACATAGACGTTTCCATGTGGAAAGAATCAATGAATTCTGAAATGGATTCCATGTACCAAAACAAAGTCTGGATTCTTGTAGATTCTCTAGATGATGTAAAACCTATTGGGTGAAAATGGGTATTCAAAAAGAAACTGTACATGGAAGGATAAGTCAGTACCTATAAGGCACGAATGGTTGCAAAACGGTTTTAACAACATCAAGGAATTGACTACAATGAATCCTTCTTACTATTATAAATGATGAAATCCATCAGAATTCTACAAGGCATTGCATCTTACCATGACTATGAGATTTTTAAAATGGATGTTGAAATAGAATTCTTTAATGGGAACCTTAAAGAAGATTTCTACTTGATACAACCTCAAGGGTTTGTACCTCCAATGGATGCTAATAAGGTATGAAGGTTGCATAAATCCATTTATGGAGTAAACGAGGCATCCAGGTCATGTAACATTCATTTTGGTGAAGCAATTAAAGAATTTTTTTTATCAAAAATGAATCTATTCCTTGTATCTGCAAACGGTTTAGTGGGAGTGAAATATTTTCATAATAGTATATTTGGATGACATATTACTTAATGGAAATCATTTACCAGTCATACAATCTATTAAGGCATGGTTGAGTCAATGCATCTCCATGAAAGACTTGGGTGAGGCAGTGTATATTGTTGGGATCAAAATCCATTTTGAAAGATTCAAGTGATTTCTTGGCCCTATGTTAAAGTATATAGATTGATAAGATATCGAAGATATTCCGTATGGAACAATCCATGAAAGGATTTTTTCTAGCGTAACATGACATTCATCTTTCCAAAAAAAAGTTTCATAAGGCACATGTTGAAATAAAAATAATGGCAAGGACTCCATATGCATCAGCGGTTGGGCCAGTTAGGTATTCAATGCTATATACTAGGCCAGATGTCACCTACGCATTGAGTGAGGTACGAAGCTATAAAGCTACCCTAGGTGACCTCCATTGGATGGTAGTCAAGAATGTCCTAAAGAATCTTAGGCATACTATGTATATGTTCTTGGTTTATGAAGAAAATAAGGAACTATTAATTATAGGATATGTAGATTCTAGTTTCCAGACTGATCAAGATGACATGATGTTTCAAACAGGATACATCTTCACATTAAATGGAGATGCAGTGAGCTGGAAGGGCTCAAATCAGAGTTTGGTCTCATATTCTATAGTAGAGTCTGAGTATATCGCAGCTTCTGAGGCATCTAAAGAAGTTGTTTGGCTGCGATGCTTCATCTAGGAGCTATATTTGATACCTAGTAGTAAAGATACCATCACACTGTACTATGGTAATACAGTAGTGGTGGCTCTCGCAAAATATCCAAGGTCACATAACTAAATGAAGAAAATAAATTATAAGTATCATCTCTTGATGGATATTTCTCATAGAGGTGATGTTGCAGTGAGTAGTATTTCTGCAAAAGACAATGTGGTCGAACCCTTGACTAAAGCCTTGACTCAGCAGAAGAATGATCCTAATGTGAGGTCTAGTGGACTGAAAGACGTAGGCAGTTGGATCTAGTCCTAGTGGGAGTTTGTAAGAGTTGGTGTCCTAGAACAAACTGGTTTTACCTTTATTACATGGATATTTAATGTATTATTACATATTGTTAATTGTTCTCCATGACTATGATGTAATAATGACCAAGAGTATTTTTTACATTACTAATTTCTTGAATGTTCCCCGCTATGATAAGAACCATGAAATTCTATAACAATATTCATTAATATAGCTCTGTAGTAGGAAGACATTATATGATCGGTCACATCACATGCATACCATCAGGGGCGAGTACTCGTAAGTAGATGAGACTTCCTCTCATGAATTTCACACATGGTAATCTCCAAGATAAGATATTTTGAGATCATACACACTAGTAGGGATTCCACTTGTGTTTGTGTCATCAGATATTTATATCGGTGAGAATGTGTAATGATCCATAGTCTTTATGATTATCATTAATATGTCTCACGACTCGTGCACATTGATTTACTGACGAAAACCGTCATGCAGACAGTTGGCGGGATGTAGGGTATGTTGGGTGCATCATGAGTGTCCTGTTATTAATGGATTAGTCGTGGAAGGATTTGTCCCTTACATTTATGGAAGTTTATATCTCAGACCTTTGACTGAACTATAATTGTCGCATGAAATTCGATGGCTATGGTGTAACGATGATTTTATTTCAGGTAGTCAAAGAACAATGCATGAATCATTAAAGTTGATGACACTATCATGAAACCTGCTTGATGAGATATTGAGGAAAATGGATTATATTACATAGTGTGAATTCGTATGTGGATGTCGTTTTTGCGAATTTACGTTATTTCTCTTGGGTTCCAGGACCCGTTGCTAGATACTACACTTGGAAATTAGGCAAGCCCACATAATTCCAACGAGAAATAATCCTAGAGGGTCACACACTACATTTTTTTTCTGGTCTTGGTTAAATTATTTTTGAATTTAATTAATTAAATAAATATTATTCTCAAGACTGTAGAATAATTTTATTCAAGTTAAAATGATCGTATAAATTAAATAAAATTTATTTATTTATATTATTGAACATTTAATAAATATTTATTAACCAGTTTGTAAATAAAATATATATTTAGGAGAATAATTTATTTATATATTTATTCTAGTGCTCAATAAATGGAAGTGGAGTTCGAGTAGACCCATGACAATATAGTAGTAAAATAATTATTTTCATTATAGAAAATAATAATTTAACTAGTTGGAACAAATTAAAATAATGCTGCTATTATTTTTTTGAAGTAGAATTTAATTTATTATTCTGTTATGTGCAATTTGGCGCACCATAAAAAATGACATGGTGTTATTATTAAATTAATGGGTTTTATCTATGTTCATGATGGTATTTAATTGTTTCTATGAAATTATATACTGTAACTGAGATTCCACGTATATAAATTGACAAGTATGCCTATTGTGCAATACACCACACCACACGCCTGGTGAATTGAGAATTATTGAGGCAAAAAATTTCTCTCTCGAATCCTCTTCTCTTCCATCTCAAGAATGGGAGATGTTCTTCAAGGCCGAAGAACAAGAGATCAAGAACGAATGACACAAGACACTCGCTTCTCCGCGCTAGCACCCAGAGAATGTGCGGTGTCGATCGGAGGCCATCAGAGCACGTGTGGATCACCGCTAGATGGATTCTAGTTTGGATCCTTACAAGGGAAATGAAATAATCCGAAAGGGTCATTACGTATGAAAAAAATCATCAATGAATAAAAATACCAATGATCCAGGTAATATTTTTCTTTGTGAAATTAATTAAAATAATTATAAACATGATGTGCAAGATCCTCTCTAAAGGTTTTGGGACTATTTTTCTTTATGTAAATCTTTTATTATATTCTACAGTGATTGGCATTCATTCTTGTATTGGTTCCAGAATAATCATTGGTCATAGTAAAAATTAAAGTCGGGTGCCATCCCAACCATGCTTCCACAGCTCCCGGAACCATCATGCATCAAGCATTTTGTTTAATTATAGTCATGGTAAGAATAATATAGAATAAATTAATTTAATAATTTTTGATCTATTTAATTACCCTGACTTGAATCTAATCTATTTAAACCTGGTTATGGGAAAATCCTAGGGTTATCGACTAAACCATTGGGATTTGGAGAGAGTGAAGAGGAAATATTTTTTGGATGATAACATAATTGTGTATTGATGTTTTTCTTTCCAAGGAGATTGTATTCAACAAAGGAGTTCATTGATCATTCCAAAAAATAGTGATGTAGAACCATTCATCATCAGTTTTCAATCCAAACATGATGTATGGAAAATTTTTGATTACTTTAATCCGATATTTTTTTATTCCATGTCGAACATGAATCCATACTTTAAAAAAAATTGATTCATTGGTTTATTGTTGATATATGGTTGATGGTTTTTTTTTCTATATAAGTATGATTTATTGATCATTTTTTCCTATTAATTCATTATTTTCACAATAATAGATTTAGGAGAATACAAAAAATGGTCGGCGTTCATTCCACATGTTTTTATTCTCTGATTTTCCCCCATTTTATAAACACTCACCATTAGTGTTTCCTTTGACCGGTGGTTCAAAAAATACCAAAAAATATTTCTTTAGACATTCAATATCTAGTAAAACGGATCAGTTCCATGGGTTCATATTCGATTTTGAAAGTATGATCATAATATGGTGATGATGAGAGATCAGTGATGGTCCAGAGATATATAGTCCCTGTGATTTGTCATTTCAGAATTATGGTTCAACATGGATGATTTTAAATTGAATTGGATGGTCAGAATATATCTATTGGTGAATAGGTATGCACGTTCGACCCAGATTCAAGGTTTATGGTATATTCCTCAATATAATTATAGGAGACAACTGTGTGGAAATGAAGATTCATGTGCATTATGGAATTTCGGGAAAACCTCTTGTTTCAAGGCATGCAGTTCAAATGAAAACATGTTATGTGGCCCCACATCATATGGTTGTAAGGGTTTACATGTAGAATAATGTATCGTGCACTGTGTAATGTGCCACATACTGTTGGACCCATATCTAGAGTCCCAACATATATCCCATAGATACAGAAGCATAGACATCATTGAGTACATGGGAACAACATGGTACATGAGCATAACCAGGCTATATAGGCACAACTAGAGTACTCATACATGAACTAGTATACGAGAATGAATAATGAACACAAGAGAGGATAGGTTAAATAAGATTAGGTTAATGGAAACTGGATATGGTAGACTTGGTCCAAGCAGGAAACAATTTTTTTATCATATACACATCGTGTACTATTTATAGAGAAGGTTGACTCCCCCATTCTCTTTAGTATAGCTTAGGGTGTGTTCCCTCTTTTTAGTTCAGTGTAGGTGAGTTCCCTTATTACAGGATAAGTTTCCCAGTCTACCTCCAAGAGGGTTTAGTATGACATCTAGTCCTGATTATTGGATGTAAGATACCCTTAAACAATTTGAGAAGGTATCCCTCCAGGAGGCAAGGATTTGGTTCCTAATTCCATATTTTTTTTTTCTGTGTGGGTTCAGGTGTCACATGGAAAACATCATAGGTTTTTTATCCCCTATCATGTTTGTAAATCCTATTAGGGTAAGTTATACTCTACATACCCCGACTTTGATCCCTTATTTATGTATCAAAATCTGAGAGTTCCAATATGTACTTATATATGGAAAGTACTAATGAGTAAAACCTCTTAGATGAGTTCAATCAGTGTTAGTAAGACCCAAGGAATGTGTTCTCCCCGATGAGAATTACCCGAGAGCCATGAATGGAATCCTATGATGGTAGAATATATGTGACCTTACCTTGAGACATTGTGTCTATCTTGATCTATATCTTTTTTTTGTGATTTTTATTATTATTCTCTAATACTTTGATTGACATGATTTTTTGGTGTTGATCTAATCTATCACTTTATTCGTTATGTTTGGTGATTTCAGGGTTTCCAACTGGGTGTTTTTATACTCATACCTGCAGGGAATCTTCCATCATATATCATTTCTTATATAGAAAAAATTTATTATGATGGATTCTTAGGTGTACAAGGAGTTGGCTTAGCATAATTGAGCTAGACAAACTATTGCTGGTTCCATGAGTTTCATTTTATAGCGTTAACCTACTTACTAATAGGTTTGTATCTTTTATATCTCTCCTAGGATTATATTTATGTCTTTTTATTTATTTATTTATGTCATTGTCTGATGTGGGATTTATTTTTATGCAAGCATTTTGAAATTAGTTGTATATTTTAATTTCTGCATTATAGTGGTGATTGGTGATGTGTACATGTTTATAGATACCTTAGGATAATTTCTCTCATGCATGTGTTATACCAAATCATAACTTGTCAGTAGACCTGGGATTATTAGATGTGGACTTGGGGTGTCACAGTTAGCTTACCGCTAGACATGTGGGACCTGGTGGGCTGGGTTGTGACATATCTACTATGTCGATCAGGTCCCCCTTTATGTTCCTACAACATGATATAGTTTCCATTTAATTCCTACCTTAAGGGATACCCTACAAATGGGTGTGAGAATCCTTCCTACCATCAAAATCATAGTAATGGGTAATTTATATGTCTATGAACCCATTTTTCTATGGAAAGCCCAAAATTGACAAGGTGAAACCCCTTATAAAACTGCCAAACATGCATAAACAACCTATCAAGCCTGTTAGAGTGAACATCATTCGATTATGTATCCACATGATAAAAATTTTCTTCGTATTGTTCTCCCTAACGGATAGGGATGTTGGGGAATTTGAAATCAACATTCCTTTGATAACGAGGTCCGTCATCATAGGAACACTGGTAAGACTATCTGTAGGACATGGATCTTAATATGATTAAACCCATCCTGAATCTGATTTTCCTTGGATATTCATGGATGCCTAAGTCCATTTAGTAACGGTGGAAGCCAAAAATGGAATATGACCTAAATATACCCTTCTGGTACCTTTTTGGGAGAAATCCTCCTTCAAATTTCTCTGCCTACCAACAAGTAGAAAGATGGATATATGGAATTTCACTGAAGGTATAAGATTTTAGATGATTCCCATTTAAAATATGATTAATGATCTAGAGGCAATCACATTTGGAAACCACATATGCATAATACCCAATAATTAATCTATAGTAATACCATTTATAAAACAAATGTACATACCACATGGAATTAAATTGCCTCGCATGGTCCCATCACACAACCATAAAATATGCACCTCAAACTACATGGTCTTGGATTTCTATCAACAAGGATACATTAGAAACCATCGATAGGTTAAAAAAACATCAATAACTCTTATATTTTCATCCTTATGAGACTATATTCATCATAAATCAATTTATGACCTTCCTCAACAAGATATACTCCTCATGAATTTGGATGTCACATTCAGAAGGACCATATTCCCTAGAAACTCTCCACATTGAAACAAATTCCCAATGAAACTGTACCCTGATAAGAAGACCATATTCCATTAAGGTATCATTATATACAATTTATTTATCCATGTTCTTAAAAAATCATAATTCTATTTAGTGTGATATATTTTTTTTATCCAAAACATACCCATACCTAACTAGGCCACATTCCTTGTGAAATCAATGTATGCTCATTGGGTTGTATTCCCTCCGATGTTAACAAAAAAGGACCACACATGTATAAGTCTCACACCAACAATCATTAGGTATCTTTAACCCATTTTCAATACTACATGATGTTAAACTACATGGAGTATTCCTTGTCATATAACCTTAACTGGTAAGGTGTGTCTCATTAAGTGGAATATAATTAAATGGGTTTTGATCCCTTTTATAGGGATATAAAGGAATCCATTCAAATTGATCAGATCTTAAAACCAATAACACTTAATGAAACCATGGGTAAAAAAGCACCATAGTTCCTATCTATGTAGATTTAAATCACATAACCTTAATATTACAAATCATTAATTATTAAAGAACAAAGATAGAGAACCTATAATACACAAAAAAATGATCACATCGATACATGTTAACAACCATATATAGAAACAAAGGTAACATGTACCATACTAGAATTTGGGATTGATTCATGAATATGAATTATATATATATATAAGATTCTAAGATCAGGGAAAAATCAAATAAAAAATCTATTATTATCATAAACTCTCATCCTCCTGAACAAAATTCATTCTAATGTGTCGCTAGTGAAGTCCAAGTGACTGCCTTCACTTAGAAAGAAGGTATACCTAACTCAAAAAAGTTCCCCAAGGAATCAAACTTTTTAGTTTCCATCAGAAACAAAACTCGTGAACCTGACATGAATCCTTTAACTATGAAAGTGATTATCAAAAAAAGATTTTTTTAATTTTAGATATTGTATGAATGAGTTTTCTCGTTTGTGTTTTTTATCATTAGAGGATCATTGGAATATCATATCCATTCAATCCAAACATCTGACATCCTATTGACAAGGAATATATATCTCAACTGCTGAAAATGGTGTAGACCTATCGAATAGAAAGGAAATATTGTCAGAGAAACGTCTTTAGTAGTAGGTTACTAATATATTGGATAGGACGTACCACCTCAATGATACCATCCCATACCTTGAAGTCCACACATGAATCCACCCCAAACCTGATGCGTCACAAATTACATATTCAGTGATGAGTGGAAAAAGAGTATGTGACACTAGTTTCCAACTATAACTATTTTAGGTGCCTTTAAATTGAACAAAACAAAAAGTTCCTCCTTTAAATTAGGGAGGTAAATTAGGCAGTCAACTACGACCTCACTATTGTTAAGGAGTTTCCTAGATGGATTCCATCCAACCGCCACCATCACCAGCAAAATGTGGTGTTAACCCCTCAAAAACCTACTGAGAATGTGAACCAGTAGTTCTCTACTCATGTCCCTCAGACCTATACATTTAATAGATATTTCTAGGTGTGATGAACTAAAAAACACACAGAGTAGGCTCATACCCATGCCACTACTTGGGATGTAATCCATCATACTCTAGAGGAAACCAAAAAGTAGAATTATATCCTTGTTTAAAATAACAAGCATACCGACATACTCTGGATGAATAAGGAAGAGCATGATAGTTTATTCCTACAATAAATAGGGTGAAAACCCATATTCAGTCCTACACACATAAAGTACATCAGTATATCCTGATGGTAATTAGAAGATAGGAGAAGGATTTTATCCCAAATACTATTAAATAATGATTCCATATTCCCATTCTTATTTAAGAAAATTATCATCATATTCATGTTTAAAATAATGGGAGGGGTCATATCCCTAATCTTTCTTTGTGATAATATCAGCATACGCTCATAGTTACATCAAAAGACCACTGTCTTCATATCCTGGTAGTCAATAGGATAGAAACATATTCCCACCCCTACCACTATAGTAACTCTTTATTTATAATGTGTGAAAATCAGGGGAAGAAACATATTCCTACTCGTATTATTGTGGATTATTGGAACATCTTATTAAAGGATGAGAAATTATACTGGTCTCATGTCCCCATTCTGGCTGGAGATCATGAAACCCTCTCAATAACCATTCTAGGACAAAACAAATTTCTAACTGAGCATACAAAATATCATTATAATATTTTAAGGAAAAAAATGATATTTTCCTTGGAAGAATCCCACATGTGAAGATCATTATGTACAATACATGACCACAACTTCTCAATAGTGATCGTACAGGAGGAAGTCTCAGAGAGGTAAATCCAATGTAAAGATGGAGGCCTATATGATTGCTCTACTCAGTGATGGCACTCTTTAGTAATTAATGAATCTTTCAATAGTGGATCAATAATCTTCTAACTCATCATCATAATAAATAACCAACAAAAGTTGTGAAGGCCTTCCCCACAATATTTTTACCAATAGTTTTGGAGTTCCTCCCTAGAGCATTCAACATGGAGGTCCTTCCTATAAAAATATCAAGATCGATCATGGGAGTTCATATAATGGTGATGGCGTAAAAAAATCCTCACTACCAGAAGATAAAATAAAAATAACATTCTATCCTTGCCCACACATCAATATATGTCCACCCTAAAGGCCCTACCTTGGGAAAATATTTGTGAAATATTCCCTATATCTAGGAATTGAGCCGTTATGGTAGTCCTCCCCATGATGTTGTTCACTACAAAGGTCCTCCGTACAACAATATATCAATTTGGAAATAAGGACCTACCCTTTCTGAAGATACTCTGATAAGGCTTTCATATTGAGAGGTACTCAAAAGACTGAGGTTGGCTACTCCAAATGCCTCATCACTATCGAGTGAATTCCCATATCAACTATAAAATGGTTTAATGAAACACTTATCATCTTTAATACATTCAGATTATATGAGCTTCAATATTGTAAAGAATATTTTGAATAATACCTTTCTTATTAATAATTACACCAATAAATTTCCACATTTTTTAGATCATATAGATGAATATCTCAATGAATATGACTATAATTTTGTGATTATATTAAAAGAACTAGTTGAGGAAAATATATCAGTCATTCTCTAGACCATAGACACTTTTTATTATGATATTCTAAACAATATGATGTTTGAATTTATGCACTTTATTAATTTAAATACATGGATGAATCATAGTTCTCTAAAGGTGAAATTTTCACCTTACATGGAATATGAAAACCACATCAATGTAAAAAGTTCTATATTCCATAATATTGAATTAACCTCCCTTTCAGTTGCACAAAACCTAAAGTTTTTAAAGTAGTGAAGAGACCTTCAAAACGAATGTATAAATTATTTGATGACACTAACTCAATTTTCCACCAATACTTGATCTGATTTATATATTAAATGATGCGGTAAACATAAAGAATTTGATTTCAGTCCGCTCTCCAGTTTGCAGACTCTACTCAAAGAAATATCATTTAATATTATGGACATGGGATAAATCATGCACCAATGATTTTAAAATTATATTGGGAATATCTAGTAGGGTTCCAATATAGCTAAATCTCATAAATAAAAATATTTATGAGAGATATCCATAGACATAATCCAACATCAAGCCTCTTAAAATATTGAATAAGCCTCTTGCCTAAGAAATTAGAAGACCTTGGATAAAATTTATCCCTTAATAGAATGGATCTCACATTCATAATTCTAATTTCAACCATAGTATTCTTGAATAAGATCCTATAAAATTAGAAGGGTAACAATAGTGGTTCTAGTTGCAACAATACAAGTGAAACCCCAACCTACGTGGTTGGAAGAATTGTTTCCACGACCACCACTCCAAGGACTCTCAAATACCACAAGGGTCCAATATTTCATGGTGATGGAAAAAAGTAATGATCACCCCATAGGTATATATGAATTTATATCAAAACCTCCTCTTTCCTTACAAAATTCAGTATTCTATAGACTGGAAGAAATTTTATAATAAAAATCTTTAAATATTATTCCATTAAGAAACTCATCCATATCATTGAGGAAAAACTTAGAAACAGTTTTTGGAGACTCTCTTATTATTACCCTTTAAAAATAAGTTCCTAGGGAGAATTTGAAAGAGATATAAAAGTTTCATAATGGATAAAAACTAATATGGTTTTCAAAGAAAAAAAATTTACATGTAGTGTTGTGATTTTCCTCTTAAAGGATATTTAAAATGCAACCTATATCTTTACCCTTATGATGAGGAAATGGTTATGATGGCATACTATACATTTGTAAATATCATCAACATCCTACCCAACAATGATATGGAACATGATTATGAAAAATATATTAGGATATAACTTTTTTTATCTAAAATATGGTCCACACAAATATTCTAGAAGAAGGTGTGTGCACTTGGCACCAACGACAGGTTCATAATTTGGGGGTTCCCTAAAATATTGAGTTACTACCACCTTAGAAAGCCTAAACTAAATTGTAGGTGAAGCATGTGACCAAAAACCATCCATAAGTCTAATATTTTGATCCTCCCACTATCATGTAATGATATTACCATTATGAATCATAGTTAAAAGAGTTAAAGTGTATTAACATAGAACTGATCAAGGGAAATATTCCTATTGAGTATAACTACTGAATGAAATTCAATGATTCTACTCCAATAAAAAACAATCATATATTACATGAATTAGGGTGGAAAATATAACTATGTCAGGATAGCTACCCCAGACTAACCTACAGTGGTTGTTAACTACAATCACAGGCAATCCAACCATATCAAGCTCTGCCCACAGATTTTTCTAAAGTGTTTGTCTAGCCAACTATTCAACCAGAACATCTTGAATCCATATAATATTTTTTATCTCAAATGGAGGCTATGGAAGTGACCATACATGTGAGCATCTAGAGAGGAAACCATATCCCATTAGGGTATACCAAACTCCTTCTCCACCTAACTTTGAGAATATGGAATTATTGGTTTTCAATGGAATTGGAGACCTAGAGAAACATCTATCACACTTTGTACCGTAAGGTGTCCTTATGAAGAGATCACTAATTGTGAAGATATTTTTTTGTAGTTTCTTTACTAATTCACCTCAATGATGAGAATAGAATATTCCTTGACCCCTAAAATTATACATAATTAAATAAGGATATGGTCTTGTAGTTCATTTCTAGATAGAATAGTCTAGCCTAATCCACAAACATGCAATTACCATAGGATAATCTACTGAAAATTAGCATAGGGAACATGGGTGATGAGTTTTATACATTGTTGATCTTAATAAAATACACTGATGTTTATTTCTAGTTTTATGTAGAGGAAAAAATGATGGAATATGTCATTTGGAGGAAAATGGATAAGTTTATACGAACACTGATAACTCAAGGGAAAAGAATTAGAAAAGTAGAACCAATGACAATAAAACATAATCAATCTATTAAACCATCAAAAGAACCAAAACCCGCATAATATCACACATTATCTCCTCTTGATCCAAAAAAATTACTCATAAAGAAGGGAGAAAATAGAAGATGTGTAGACCATATAATGACAAAAAAATAAATTTTATTATTTCTAGAGAGTGTAGGTTCTTGGATAGTTCATTACTCTTATAGATAATAATTTTACAAAGCTTCTAGATCTTAATAATCCCAATCAACAAGGTCTCAAAAACCATCCTAATTACAATCCCTTCCACTCAATGTTAGGACACACTATACATGATTGTTTTTTTAATATATCCTATAAAATATGGTAAAATTTTTGAAATTCAGGTTGGGAAAAGAAATGTCACAAGTTTCTTGTATATATTTCATCCCACCAAAAGAAGAAATATATTGGAAGGGAGTTATGTGAATTTACACAAATAATATTTACGATTAGATGTCAAAAAATATGGTAAACCCAATGAATAATATTCTTAGGGAACAACCTAATCAACTAGGTGTGACAATAAATTCCACTATGATCATTGCGACAATTTTTTCATCACCACAATCCTATATGATCTAGTATTATAAGAACCAAAGAAATCATAATAAAAAGAGTAATTCATAAGAAGATGCGCTCATAATAATTTATGAATCATTATATACTATTCAAGATTGCATTTCTCCACTACTATAAGGATGGATACTGGCCCCCCAAATGGTTCAATGGGAACTCACCCATCAAATGGAAACCTCATTAGTTAAAGAATCACAATAAAACCATGCCAATGTGATTCACATAAAAAATCCATTCCACAAAAAATAATATTCATATGACCTTGAATTACTCTCTCACAATTGAGGGGGGGGAATAGGTTTCTATGGATGATTTAGATGAATAATATGAGCTCAAAACAGTTCATTAAATTCAGGTCATATCCCTAATGAAGCCATATATGCGGTAGAGACCATGAGACAAACACTCTAAGAGGCCCAAAAAGAGAACCAATATACTCCTAAACTTTCTAATGACTGTATATCATCAATAAATTTATAGGATTCTTTATAGATAATTTATTATTAATGGGATTTCAAAATATGGGAAGACCAACTCAACATAACCCATAAATGTCAAATATGCCTCCATGTTCTAATTAGGGAAGGCATCCACCAACACATGAAACTCCATCTCCCAAGTCTCAGACCAAAGAGTATCTATATTTAGTGAATTATAATACTTTGTGTAAAGATTATGAAGTCTTGAAACATCTAGGTATTGTTTTAACCAGTCATTAAATTCCTGATACCTTTAACCTTTTAATGGAGCTTTGGGAATCACCTATTAAGGCCCTACTAAGCCCTGAATAGTTTGATGTTGAGGTCTCTTCAACTAAAGTATATCTCACATAGAATCACCCTATTATATTCCATGAAATCTTTTATTTCACAGTGAGAAATAAGGATACCGCCATACTAGGAAATATCCATTTCTTTTATATATCTAGAATGTTGGAAAACATTGACATTCATCGATCTTTTATTGATAATGGTTCAAGGGTCAATCTCATTCCAGTTTAGACCAATTGATGATTGGGTTATATAGAAGATTATTTTTGTTTATCCACAATAAAAATACAAGGGCATGACAAGAGATAAATAAAAACATCAAGACAGATCAAGATCAAAGCACAATTTTGAGTCCTTATCTCCTATTACGAGTTTATGGTTATTCTTGAGGATATAAATTTTATTGCTACATTAAGAATTCTGTGGATAAATTCTTATATGATAGTACCTTCATCATACCACCGGTCCCTCAAATACTACATCATGGACATGATAAGGTGCTACATGTTGATGGTTCCCCTTTAGATTCCCATGAAGCTCAGTACATAAACATGAGATTGTATCAGAGGGAGGAATAAAAGATAGTGAGATTTGTTTCACCTAAACCATGGCATCTAGAAGTTTGGAAGTGGACCGTTTCAACCCATTCCATGTATTTAGTGAAGACTATGTGTTTCCCATCAACAAGATCAAAGAAATGTCCCTGGATCTAGGAAATCATCATGTCATGTGAATCCCATACGAAAGGATTGATCAATAGATCACTTTCTTATTATACGATGACCAAGAAACTACCCTCATAGAGATAATACCCAAGACTGAGTATGTAAAAACCATTCTACAAATGAGAATCAATATTTTTATTAAACAATACTATGTGAGGGAAAATATAGATAATTTTTAGACTAAACAACTGGGTCTTGTTGATTTGGTCAGCCTCAACCCTATGAAAAGTATTCATGCATATGGTTTATAAATTTTTACCCAATATTCATGATAACAACTATGTTTACGGAATATATCCCTGATATAAAAGGATGTGACCCTATAAATGATGAAGTTTTCATGGAAAAAATTCCCTTATTTCTCTCCAACATCGAAGTATACCCTTACATCACCATCTAGATCATGAAATGAAATCGTGTCACCAGTATGAAATGGAAATTTTATTATGAAATCTTCTAAATATTAGGGCTTCAACACCCTTTAATTCCCCTGTTATGATTGATCAAAAGAAGAGAATATCCAATATACCCCTAATAATGATTCCCATGAATTTTCACCCTCAGAGTCTAGAAATGTATTATTTACATTCATAGAATATTAAAATTACATGAATTATCTTCTAGTCCTAGAAAGGTTACTTTGTTTCCCAATTCTATTGAGATCATGGTAGAGGAAGAAGGAGAAGAGGAGGAAGAAAATATCAGATATTCCCATTTAGTATTTGAGGAAAGAATCCCTACCACCATTGATGAACCCCAACAAGTGAATCTGGCTACAAAGGAAGACTCAATACCTAGCTTAATCAGTGCCACCATTTATTCCAAATAATAAGATGTATATACCACTTTCTTGATACAACATTGATATCTATTGTCTTGGAATTAAATATAAAGACACATACTTGATCATAATATGGACACCCATCATTTAGGTCTTCCTAAAAATCACCATGGTTACAAGAAGGCAGTTAAGAGAATGAACCCAACTCATACTACCAAGGTGGAATCTAAAGTTATCAATTTCATAAAATCCTTCTTAATTAAAGAAGTTCAGTACCCAAAATGGATTTCAAACATTTCACCCATAATGAAGAATAATGAGTCTATTAGTATATACATAAAATTTATGGATATTATTCGATATTTCCAGATAGATTATTTCCTAGTCCTAATCACGGGACATTTAGATTGATATGACATATAGTTTCCTGGACTTATCCTTCATGGATAGATATTTTGGATATAACCAAATACATATGGCTTGAAAATATGAGGAGGCCACTACTTTTAGGGAAACCAAAGGATTGTATTTCTATAGAGTAATTCCATTAGTTTTAAATAATGTTTCTACCACATATAATCACACCATGCTCTATATCTTAAAACCCTTTCTAGGTAATACCATTGAATACAATGTGAATGATTTTGTTGTGAAATCCCAAAAATGATGTAATCATATTACCAATCTTGACATAGTATTAAACTAATTGTATCAACACATCTTGAATATTAACGCATTTAAATATTCTTTCTGGGGTCCATCATGAATGTTTTACAGCTTTGTGACATATCATCACAACATCAATGTCAACTCGAAAAAGACTACTGTGATCAATAACATAATTCATTATAAAAATATCAAAGAGTTGAGTGGGATTAAAAGATGACTTTCATATATTATATTATTTATATAAAAACATATTTATCAAATCATACACTTCTCCAATATAATAAATAAACAAGTTTACAACCAGTGGGATGAGAATTTTCAAGAGGATTTTAACAACATCAAACATTAACTCTCAAACGCACTAGTATTTATACTTTTAGTAGAAGTAAATCCAAACATTTTTTATTTGGAAACATTGGACCAATCACCTAACCACCTCATAATTAACAATAACTATTTAGGAAAATAAAATATTCTCCTCTATCTCAGAAGAACCATTCTAGACACTAATATTCTATATTATGATGTCGAGACGAATTGCATTAAATTGATATTCATAGTTCAGAAATTAGGACACTACATGCAGAATCACAGGGTCTATTTGGTATCTTATATTGAACTAATCAATTACTTACTAAATAGTCTAATGTTTAATATATGTATGGTGTGGTGGTTGTTCATCCTAAAATACTTTGATATTTAGTTCATATTATAGAAGGTATTCATAGGTAAATCATTAGGAGAGTTTTTTTAGTACATTCGACCTAGAAAAGAAAAGAAGTGGATACATAACTATACGATGAAAATGTATTTTCTATTTAGGGAAATCTGTTGAAATGGTAGATATACTTATATGGTGAATCTAGAATCCTGTTTGGGAGATGGAGAGAAACCCTAGAACTGAAAAATATTGGATTAAAAATTATTCTCATCACTCATTCAAATGAAATTTTACCCTATTACTTCATATTTCCAGATGGTTTTAGAAAAAGTGAAGAAGAATACCATACTCTCATTGTTGATTTGTAATTGGCTCTGTAGATACCCATTTCCTGATTGAATATTAAGGTTAATTCATAGATTTCGATCAACCAAATAAATGGTGAATGTGTTATTAAAATAGAGGAATGAATTGGGTAAAATTTTATTTTCTAGAGGGTTTATGGTAGAATTACTCTATGATCCAATAGTGTCTCATATTACATGTTCTCAAAATACCTATACATATGATCTGGATAATTTAGGGAAAACTATAGAAGATCCAAACTAAGAAAATATAGTCATCAACATTACATAATGAAAGGCGTTCTCTCCATTCATTGACAATAACATGGAAGAGATTAATGAGATCAACACTACCCCAATAAAATTTGAGCTAATATCCACTATAAATGATACCGTCATCATATGGATATCCCCTATATTGAACTACCTATAAGGAAGAATTCTTCCTTTGGATCATGAAAAGAAGGAACATATCTGCTAATGATATGTAAACATTTTTTCTTTATAATATCCAAAATTCTCTAAAATTCTTCTATAAAAAGGGTTTTAGGGATTCCTCCTCAAATTAATTGATGTGGAAGAGACCCTAAATTTAATGAAATAAGTCCATGAAGGTACCTGTGGTGATCATTATTTAATAACCATGATTTCCCACCAAATTGGGAGGCTTGGATTCTTTTAGTCATCGATGAAACAAGATTGTGTGGAGTTTACAAGAAAATTTCATGCCTTCAAAATCATACCAATTTCATCAATCAACCCCTAGAGTTACTAGACACCATTGATTATTCATGGAAATTCTCCATCCAGGGAATAGATTTCATGGGGCTATACCCCTCATAACTTCCAGTCATTTCAAGTACATCCTTACCACCACCAACATTTTCTATAAATGATCTATGTCTATATCTCTCAAGGAAGTTAGGATGAAGGCTACCATCAAATTCATTAATTCAAACATCATCACTAGATTTTGTGTCCCTTATAATATTTTAATAGAAATGGAATGAAATTATTCTCTTTTATGTTGAAAAGGATGTATTAGTAATATGGCATTCAATCCAACCACACATCCTGCTACAATGAAGTAACAGATATACAAATTGAGGCTTTCAAAATGCTGGTATCATGCATAATCTATATATTGGTGGATAAAGAAAACAATTATTGGCATGAAGATATTCGACATACGTTGTTTGATTATTACAATTTATCTGATAATGATACACAAGAACCCCATATTCTCTAGTATATGGGATGGTTGTAGTTTTTCCCATCGATGTCCAGTTGACTTAGCACTAAATCTCCATATGAAATAATGTTTCTAAATATGAGAAGTCTTATATGAGTGGATTTGTGAGTTATAAATAATTGATGAAAAAATATTACAAACATTTCACAACAATTAAATCAATCAAAATCGAGTTACATAAGCTTTCTGTGACACACCGACCTAGGATCTACTTAACTTGTACTATGAGTTAGAGAGTAACTGGACCTTAGGAATACCTTCATATAAGAGAAAGTCAAACAACTAGTAGCATGGTTTTATGGGGTGATGGTGTGGAGATTATAATCTCCTGTTGAAATAATAATAATAATAATATTATTAATAACATTCTAGAAGTGATAATCCAAACTCATCAAAGGAAATTTAAAAATATTATAATGATCAAAAATTACATATGTTTCACATACCATATAATATCTACATATTATAATAGATTTACATAATAGATCCAGATTTCACATCGACCAATCATATATGTACAAAACAAACCACAAAAGATCATCAGATCAGGAAGAAAACCAACTAGTTTGTCTTCCAAAAATCATGATAGCAACCACATGCACCCTATACACATCCCTACTCACTAATATATAGAACATGACCATGATCCCTTTACTATACTCAAAGATATAAATTCTGCACATGTCCTAAGGGGCATGTGCATGGTGTGAGTTTCAAATCAGTAGGGCATAAACAATGGTGTCTCTAGATCACATCCATTCATATACCAGTGTATAAAAATTTAAATAAATGGAAATAACTCACACATCACATATCAAACTTATCTTGTGCTCAGTATACACAAGGGATCCTATACCATCTTAGGACAATGAAGGAGTAAAATGATAGATCCATGATCTTTTATACCAAAAGAACCCTCTGTCACCATTTTATTTCAAAACCTCATGGAATCATGTTTCAACCTTCACAACATGTATATCATGTCCCCAAATTAGTACATATCTATGAAACAACATCTAGTTAATCATATATCATAATAACACATCCATAAATACATCACAGGTGTGTTAGAATTCCACATATCTAATAATCATCAGCTAAACAACCCAACATCTCAGGCAATGATGATAACCATTCTCACATATCCCGATCCCTTGGGACCGACCATAGTTGTGAGAATTATCCCCTATATGATTGTCACACACACCATCAACCGCGGACTTATATGGAGAGAACCTTTTTTTTACTGATGTTCATCACATCCCCTATATTTCAAGATATACAGAGGCCTCAACCCAAAATGGTTGGTAAACGCAACCTGATTAGGCCCTTATCGTATGTTCAGATGACCATGAACATGTTATCATCCAACCACCATGAATGAAAATCACCAAAAATCCTAGGAAAAACATCTATTGAACCTCCATTTCCACCTAGAAACCATGACTCCAAATTACAGAACTATCCATAATCATCTGTCTAAGCTCGTTGAACCATGTTTCCCCACATTTTGGGATCAATATCATCGAAGGTCTCACAAACAATGCCTAACTTTTTCGCATTAAACCAACTCACCTATAGGCTAATGTTAATAGATTAAAATAACTAAAATAATCCGTCCAAACCAATCCTAGATCCCTTGGCACACTTTCCATGCTATATCAAGCTCAATCATACGTGATCACACATGACACTACCCTTAAACATTTCTGAGGAACAATAGAAAAAATATAATTGGTACAAAAATTCTCCCACAAAGACCACCCCAGGGATACACATTTACTATGACCCAAATAACACATTCATAAGCAAGTGAAAACAAGGAACCATCTACCATCTACCCATAAATACCAAACCATCAAAGATCTGCCTCTGATTTGGATTTAGACGGAAGAAATTATAAAACTAGATAAAAACCTTGAAAGTAGAGTGTAAAACCATAAATGAGGTAATACCTTGAGAGAGAAAATGAAAACATATATTAAGGAAATAATAGAATTATAATTACCATCAGGAAATATCATATGATTAGTGCATCTAAAAAATGGTAATATATGAGGGAGAACCCTTCTTGGAACCCTAAGCATGAAGGATAAGGGTGTTATTGCTGCTCCCTGGCAGAATAGACTTCCCCCTACCCTTTTCTCTTTTAAATATAAATATTTATTTTTTAAACTAAATTGTAATGCCTCAACCATAGTTACCTAGAGTCAGTGCATTATTTTAATACATTGGAAGGATTACAATGAATCAATTCCCAAAGGACCAATCATTTTAGCAGTATTGAAAAATAGATTACATATATGAACATTACATTACAGTTTATAACATACAACACAACATAAATAAACCTTTGATAACACCATTGTTACCTTAGCTTAACCCTGAATCTCAATCATAAAACACTTCTTGGTATCCTGGGAAAAATAAATCTTAAGAAAGGGGTGAGATCAAATGCTCAGTAAGGGTAAATAATTTAGCGGAAGCTATACACTTTTAGAGAAAGATGTGTAATAGAAACAACAGCCTTTTAAACATAAACTTGAACATAATATGGAAAAAATTAATCAAACATTACCATATAAACATGAACATAGATATCCCAATAGATTAATAATCACATTTAATAACTAATTTCATACTGTGGTAATGCATAATTCCTGACTTTCCTAACTACATAATCAGGGCCTCGTGCAAAGACTACAAAAAATAATTTTGCAAAGGAATTGTGCCAAGACAATAGTTTTCTCATTTGACCTACTGATACATCAAAGAGTTATAGCAGGCTCCACCCATCACATACTATTGCCAATACATTCATCATATTAAAAGGTTTAAACAGAACATAAACATTCGTATTAAAACTAGAATGTGAAATTTCAATACCTTATCCATAAACCATGATTGGTATAAAATAACACATCCAATGTCAAACATATCACAAAACCATCAATACAATATGGAATATTTTTATCATAATAAATCAACATCAAACAAGTTGAAAATCCATCAAATGATGTCGACCTAGATGAAAATTATCAGTAATAGTTTTTGAGAGAAATACCCCTTTTCTTGATATCGATTAAAAGTATCACAATTTATAAAGTAAGTCATTTAAAAGATATTTTTGTATCAAAGTGTCCCATATCAATTTTAATATTTTGAAAATAATTATTATTTCAAAACATTCATGTCCATATAAATAAATTGTAAAATCATTTTGAAAACATGGACATTAATTAAAAGGGTTTTGAAAGATAAATATTTAAAACATTTAAAATGATGATCTAGTTAAATATACCCTCCCATAAAACCCTAAATGATTCCTTTTGAAAACATTTTTCTGAAATATGGGTTTCGATAATACGTATGTCCTAAAAATACTTACACATGAACAATCTTGGATAATAATGAGATTGAGGAAATAACTCTTACCTTGCACTTTCCTTTGGTCAAGGGTATGTTTAACCTCTTGTATAATGACCAATGTATGTTATTAAATTATACAAAAACAATATTAAAATTTACTATATCACACATTATTCTCTTTTGAATTTATACAACCCATTTAATAATGATATTAATTCTATATTAATGTTTCGTGTAGAAATTGATTTCTTTATCGTACGTGTTTTAAGGTGTTATTCTTGATCGTATCATTTAGATAATGATTTAAATACATCCAGAATATAAAATATTATTTACATATAATATATATTTAGAATATAAATATGTATAATAGATAGATATATGAATTGGAGAACCCAATTTATGGAGATGGTAGGTTGTACGTATGCATAAATGTTGTTTCTGTTTTGATATCGTATTGAATTTAAGTAAGAGAATAAGATATATGTAAGTATATATATATATATATATCTCTAGTATAATTATTAAGTCATATATTGCATACTTATTAATAATATATGTTTTTATAATCATCGATGAATGGTGAACGTCGAAATGAATCTCATCGCGTCATGGAGACGGTAATCCGTACCTGCGCACAAGCGACAATATCATTTCATTAATGATTAAAAGGTGTGGAATTGGGTGGTATATAAATATTACAGAGACATTATCATGTTATTGTTATTATTTATATACATATTATTCATCATTATATCCATCCAAATAAAAAAGTGTTGAATAATAAATTACACCATGGTGGGTAGACGATAAGCCGTACGTACGCACGCATGGTGACATTATCATTCATAGGACGGATAGAATAATGAATATAGTAGTGCCATATTTATAATAACATCACAGTATATAGAATATACTAGAGTTATTATTTTAAAATTGAAAAAACAAAGAAAGAGGACGTGGAAGAAGAAAAGAACTTGAAATAGGTGATGGGGTACCTTAGGAAAAGAATGAAATATTATTTTATAATAAATTCATATTCAGTTTATAATTGCTCCAATAGAATTTATTTCAAGGATAAGGTTTTGATGTGTCAAAAACCTTTCAACCAATAGGTTTTAGACATTTTTAGGTTACCACTTTAACCTTATCGTTTAAATTTAACTCCTAGTTAAATAATTTAACTTTTACCGTGTATTCTTGTATTCTTACACTATATGGTTAATAAATTTACAATAAACTTCCAACAAAATCTAATTTTGTTCATTAATGGAATATATAGTATTATTTAAGACCTTTCTCCGAACCTTATATTTTTAGGAATATTATATCAACCAATAAAATCGTATTAGTTTTAAAAACTATTATATGTAAATTTTGACACTATTTGGTATTTGTTTTTTGTTAAAATCATATTAGCATCATTACATTGAAACAAAATTGATTAAATCAACCCTCAAATTTCATATTACCGTATATAATTAGTGTAATTCCTCAAAAGTCTCAAATTAAATTTATTTGGGTATTTATAATATCAAATATTTTCATATTTTATTAATAAGGTAATTACTGCATTATCATTGTGTCCAAAATAAATTTAATTATTAATGTCTAAAAATTATAAATAAAAAACCGTTATTTAGGAAATATTTTTATATTTATAATTCATATTTATAGTCGAATTTATCTTATGTATAACCCTATATTAAAAATGTTTTAGTTATGAAAAATTGAATTTATAACATTTATCTCTTCCTTAAATTAAATAATAATAAATGTCCTAATATAATCCAAGTGGACCAAAAGGATAATATTTTTTTCCTATGGTTGTTTTTGGTCGAATTACATTGATCCAATAGAATTAGGACATATTTTTGGGTAATTATAATATCATTTGTACCCTTAATTACCCTATTTACTTTTAATCGTGGTTAATACAAGTTAAAAATTACTATTAACACAAAATTATTTTCAACTTATTGAACAATATTTTACTTACTGAGTTTAATCGTGTCTCTCAGATTTTTAAAATTCAACTCATATAAGTGGTAAAATAAAATTTTATTCAAATTTTCAAATGCTCCTAGACGGTGGGTAAAAGACTGTAAAAAGTTCAACAAAATTTTATATATCTAAATTTATTATAAAATGACTCCAATAAATTACATTGAACATATAAAAGTATTATGTATCTAATTTGACATAAAATAAATTAAATTAAAATAAATAATTACTTAAATAAAACATCGGTTTTAAAAAATAACGTAGTGTTTTTCACTATTTATCAAAAAATATAAAGTTTTTAGAAAAATAACAAAAATTCACCTCAAGAAAATATTTATATTCCAAATTCAAAAATGAAGTCTATTTTTTCAAATTCAAAACATAGAAGTTGATTTTAATAATTTACAATTAATCCCCATTGTCAAAACCAAAAAGCGGTTTTTAAAAAAATAAAAACAATAAAAAGATTGACAAGTGTTTATGTAAAATTTAAATGTGAAATTACTTATAATGACCAACCGTGTATTAAATGATAAAAATATAATCTAATTATACTTCCAATCCATTCAAGAGTATAACTGAACACTATAAATGTTTTTGATTAAAAATGTTTTTTTAAATAAAAAATTAGTATTTTTCACTATTCACCCAAATATGAAAGCTGTTAGAAAAACATGATAAATTTATCAAAACAAAATTTTAATGTCCTGATTCCAAAGAATAAGTTTATTTTTTCAAATTGAATATATAAAAGTGTAAAATATTGGATTTAAAAATGGTTTTCCATTAAAAGGTGGTAAAATTGTATTTTCTGAATAATACATCCTTTATATGAAAAAATAAATTTGTTCTTATATTATGTTTAAGAAACACATAATATGGATGTTAAAATTATATGGAATTATAAGGGGTAAAATTCAGTTAATACTATTTAAAATCGCTTTTGAACAGTTATTTTGGTATGTCGTGGTGTGCTTGAACTCGGTGTTGAGTGTAGCACACATTATTGAATTACATTGAAGAAATAACTTACTATGAAATCTTGAAGTGTTACATTCTCCCCTCCTTCAATAAATTTCATCCTAAAAATTTGAAATTGTTCTTCGAAAATAAAAGTCTAAAAATAGAAAAATACCTTTGTGGAAAACCCAAATCAGAAATTGGGTTAATAAATTATAGTCTAAATAAAAAGGAAAGGGAAATGAAAAATTCACCAATAAATTATGATCTCTATTTGAAGAACATTAGTGGAAATTAGAAACACAAAATTGGTGGAAAAACATTAATATTTATAGGGAGTGATTGAGGTCATCAATCACAAACAAGTGTAACATTGAGAGCCTCAATGCTATCAATCTATGATGATTTTAAAATATCATTGGTTCAACAAAATATAAGGTATTAGGATAACATATATTTAGTTTTAAATCCCTTACCTAAAATTTGAGAATTAATTTATTCATAGAATAGTAGGACAAAAAATATACTTGCTGAGTATGTTATCATCCTTTAACTAATTCCTACCACAAACTCATCTTTCACTCCAAAAGATAACAGAATTCAAAAATATTCTATTTATTGTAACCGTTTGGGGTTCCAAAAATAATTAATTTATAATTCATTTTTCAGAATATTAAAAAAAACTAATTTACACAAACTAGTACATCACGTAGGCCAGTGGTAGGTGATGCACCCTTGTCGCCCTTCAGTTGTGGGTTCATGACTCACGACCTTTCCTAACGCGATGAGTAGTCACCCGACCTATGGGTAATCCGTTTTTTAACAATCCAAAAGCAATCATCAAAAATGATTTAACCTTAACAATAGTATCCAATGTCATATATAATCCATACCATCCTTTAGACTTATCCAAAATACTTATGTCCAAACTCGTAGTCCAAAATTTATAAGGAATGGAAAATAATGAATATCATTATTGCCACGTAATAACATGTGAATGCTTTCATCATTTAGTCATTTAAAACATGGTTACACCCAGAATTACCATAAAACATTATTGATTACATTCTCTCTCCCTTATTCCTTATTGAATACTGGATTTACTCCTTATATCCAAAAATGTTGTAAACTCTAATAATGATGGAATATACAAATCATTAATAAGTTTCAAGGTAGTCAAGAATATCCAATATAATTTATCCAAATAAACCATCTCTTATTCCAAAATTACTACCTCAGTATCAGGACCATAGTAAGGTTTAAATTTCTTTATAACATGTATTTTAAAAAAAATTAACTTCTTATTGAGTCACATTTCTTGGTACCATATAATCACAAATCATCAATCAAATAGTACTGCAGTACAATCCTTATTTATTTCCATAATTAATATAACAAGTACATCGTTGATACAACACTAAAATGGAATTATTCATTAATAACAACATAAGAACACATGTTATTCCTCTTCATCTGTGGTAATATCATAAGTTGATTATAATCCAACATCATCATGTGTGGTATACTCTAATGATTTCGACATTGATTCACTTTGTCTCCCAACTCCATGTAGATGAATCATTGTACCTTTTAAACCTTTTTCTTACCCTTGCAATCACATACTTGGTTCCATTTTTCTTCACACTTATAACAGACTTTCATTCCCTTCAAAAATTTACCAATGTGATTATTTCCACAATTATCACATATGGGAAAATCCTTCTTTCTCCTCTTCCCTTTATCCATCTTTCTCTCTACCATCCTTTTCTTCTCTTGCTTCACTTCAAATCCATAGGAATCTGACAATTATTTACTTATCTTATTAAAACATTATAATATTTCTTCATAAGATGAGAATACGTGGGAGACAAGTTCCCTTTTAAATGATGGTTCAATAACAAGAAAGATATGATCCTTCTTACTCTTTGGATCGTACGTATTACTGGAGTTATCATTCCTTCTACTGGGAAGCATTTCTAAACAATGGCATACACTAGGCTAGTTTATGAATCACAATTCATAATTCCAAACTTTTAAAATACCTAATGTAAATTGAACAGTTTAGGGATATAATCCACAATCATAAAAATGTTTTATTTGAGAATGTATTTACTCCTCAATCCCTCATAATGGCTTGTAATGAAAATGTGAATTATCCAAAGCATATCCCCCAGACGTGACGTAACAAAGAGTGAAGTAAGGACCGTTTTCCTGCACCAGTTCCCATTTGAGTCTTGCTCAATGCGGTGTTTTGGGGTTTTACCCATAGGTACTTCTGTGCCAGAGCTGCCACTACCTACTTGTACCCATATAGGGAGGTATTTCTTGGAAAACTCACAAATTCTCTACTGTACCAAAATTCTAGGATGTTATTCTATACTAATCCTCAAAGTCTATATTATGGTAGTGTTCTCTAATTAGATTTTCTCTAAATCTATTCCCAAGGTTGTTTATAAACTTCCCCTGATGCCAACTATAATGCCCCAACCCCAATTACCCAGATTCGGTGCATTATTACATAACATTGGCATGATTAAAATGAATCAAGTCCCTAAGTACCGACTAGTTTAGCAGTCTTGGAAAATAGATTACATAGATGAATGTTAAATTACACATTCTAACATACAAAATAACATAAATAATCCTTTGATAGCGCCATTTTTTCCTTAGCTTAACCCTACATCTCAATCATAAAACACTTCTTGGGATCCTGAAAAAAATAAAACATAATAAAGGGGTGAGATCAAATGCTCAGTAAGGGTAAATAATTTAGCGGAAGCTATAAACGTTTAAGGCATGATGTGTAATAAAAAAAATCCTTTTAAACATAAACATGAACATAATATGGCCAAAATAGAAAAAATTACTGTATAAACAAGACATGGATATTCTACTAGTTTAATAATTACATGTAAAAACAAATTTCGTAATTAGGGAATGCATAATGCCAGACTTTCATAACCACAGAGTCAAGGCCTCATGTCAATACTACTAATAATTTTTTTTCATGGCCTTGTTCCAAGACACTAGTTTGACTCCTGAGACCTACCGATACCACAAGGAGCTATATTGGGCTCCACCCATCACTTACTAACTCCAATTCATTCCTCTTATGAAATGGTTTAAACATAACATAAACATTTGTATTAAAACTAGCATACAAAATTTCAATACCTTATCCATAAACCATGAGTGGTATAAAATAACACACCCACTATCAAACATATCACCAAACATTCAATACGGTATGGAAGGTTTTTATCATAATAAATCAACTTCAAACAAGTTTAAAATCCACCAAAGGATGTTGACATAGATGAAAATAATCAGTAAAATATTTTTAGAGAAATACCACTTTTTCAAGAAATCATTTAAAAGTATGATAATTTATAAATGAATTATTTTAAAATAGAATTTTGAATCAAAGTGTCTCATACCACTTTGAAACATTTGAAAATAATTATTATTTCAAAACATTCATTTCCATATAAATAAATCCTTAAAATCATTTTGAAAACATAGACATTACTTAAAAGGGTTTTGAAATATAAATCTTTAAAACATTTAAAATGATAATCTAGTTATATAGACCCACCCATAAAACCTTAAAATATTCAATGTGAACTTTTTTTATGAAATATGGGTATCGATAATATGTATTCCTCAAAATATACCTACACATGAACAATCTCGGATAAAAATGAGATTGAGGAAATAACTCTTACCTTGCACTTTCCTTTGGTTGAGGGTACGTTTAACCTCCTGTATAATGACCATTGAATCTTATAAAATTATAACAGAAGCATATTAATATTTATAATATCATAAATTAATCATTTATGACTTTATACTACCCATTTAATAATGATTTTTATGATATATTAATGTTTCATGTAATAATAAATTTCTTTATCGTACGTGTTTTATGTTTTTAATCTTGATCGTATCATTTAGATAATGATTTAAATACTTCCAGAATATAAAAATTTATTTATATATAATATATATTTATAATATAAATATGTATAATAGATGGATATATGAAATGGAAATCACTTTTTATGGAGATGGTAGGTCGTACGTACGCATAAACGTTGTTTCTGTTTTCATATGGTATTGAATAGAAGTAAGCGAATAAGATATATGTAAGTACATATATATATATATCTCTCAAGTAGAATTATTATATCATATATTACATACTTATTAATAATATATGTTTTTATAATCATCGATGAATGGTGAACGTGGAAATGAATCGCATCACCTCATGGAGACGGTAATCTGTACGTGCGCACGAGAAACACTATCATTTCCTTAATGATTAAAAGTTGTGGAATTTGGTGGTATATTAATTTTACATAGACATTATAATGTTATTTTAATTATTTATATACATATTACGCATCATTATATCCTTCCAAATATCAATGTGTTGAATAATAAATTACACTACGGCGTGTAGACGGTAAGCCGTATGTACGCACGCATGGTGACATTATCATTCATATGATGGATAGAATAATGAATATAGTTGTGAAATATTTATAAAAATATCACAATATATAGAAAATAAAAGAGTTATTATTTTAGAATGTAAACAAAAATGAAAGTGGAAGTGCAAGAAGAAAAGAACTTGAAAGAGTTGATGAAATATTTACCTCTTCTTCGGGTTCTTCATTTGATTTGATCAAAAGGCCCCTTAATTTGGATTTCTGATCAAATGAATGACTATAAGATGAAGGGACGATAGATTGTAGGATATTTGGATAGAGTTTGGTAGAGCCAAATTTCTTTGGAGGTGTGAATTTTAGAGAAGGAGGATTTCCCTTTTATAAGAGGGGTGAGGGTTACCTTAGGAAAATATTTAAATACTATTTTATAACAAATTCATATTCGGTTTATAATGGCTCCAAAAGAATTTATTTTGAGTATAAGGGGGGATGGGTCGAAATATTCTCAACCAATAGGTTTTAGACAAGTTTAGGGTACCATTTTAACCTTTTCTTTTATATTTAACTCTTAGTTAAATAATTTAACATTTATTGTGTCTTCTTGTATTCTTACACTATATGGTTAATAAAAATAATCTAAATGTCAAAGGGTACCTAAAGTGGTTAATAAATGACATATATAATATTATTAAATCCATTTTTCCGATCCTTATATTTTGAAGAATATTATATCAACCAATAATATAATATTTGTTTTAAAAACAATTTTATGTTAATTTTGACACTATTTGGTATTTGTTTTTTGTAAATATCATAACAACATGATTACTTTAAAAAAATTTGATTTAATCAACCCTAAAATGTCATATTAACCTATAAAATTAGTTGAATTACTCAAAAGTGTCAAATTACATTTATTTGGGTATTAATAATATCAAATATTTTAATCTTTTATTAATAAGGGAATTACTATATCATCATTGTGTCATAAGAATATTTAATTATTTAATGTCTACAAATTTTAAATAAAAACCCATTATATACAAAATATTTTTATCTTTCTAATGAATATTTATATTTGAACTTATCTTATGTATAAGCCTATATAAAAAATGTTTTAGTTATGAAAACATGATTTTAACCATTTTAACTCTTTTTTAAATTAAATAATAATAAACTTATTAATCTAATCCATGTTTACATAAAGGATAATATTTTATTTCTAAAGTTTTTTTGGTCAAATTAAACTGATCCAATAGAATTAGGATATGTTTTAGGGAAATTATATTATCATTCTTACCCTTAATTACCCTATTTTTTTTTAACAGTAGCAAATAAAAGTCAAAAGTTACTATTCACAAAAAAGTTATTTTCACCTTATAGAAGCACATTTTACTTAAATTGGATAACCATGTATCTTATATTTTTGATATTAAACTCAGAGAAATGGTAAAATTATGTTTTATGCAAATTTTAAAATGCTCCTAGAAGGTGGGTAAAAGACTGTATGAAGTTCAATAAAATTATATATATATAAACTTATTATAAAATGAATCTAATCAATTACAATGAACATATAAAGGTTTTATGTATATATTTTGACCTAAAATAAATTATAATAAAATAACTAATTACTTAAATAAAATGTCAGTTTTAAACAATAACGTAGAGTTTTTCACTATTCATAAAAAATTGAAGGTTTTCACAAAAATACCAAAAATTCACCCTAAGATAATTTTGAAATTCTGAATTCAAAAATGAAGTATATTTTCACAAATTGTAAAAATATAAGTTTCATTTATTAATTTAAAATTAATTCCCATTGTCAATACCAAAAAGTGTGTTTTAAAAAAAAGTAAAAACAATCAAAAGATTGACATGTGTTTATGTTAAATTTAAATTTGAATTTACTTATAATGACCAACACATTATTAAATGTTAAAAATAGAATCTAATTATTCTTCCAAAAAATTCAAATGTATAACTGAACACTATAAATATTTTTAATTAAAAAAGTAGTTTTTATTTAAAATTTAGTATTTTTCACTATTCACCCAAATATAAAATTTATCATAAAAACACCAAAAATTTATCAAAACTAATTTTTTATGTCCTAATTCTAAAGAAGAATTTTATTTTGTCATATTTAACAAATAAAAGTGTAAAATATTGGATTTAAAAAGGGTTTTCCATTTAAAGGCATTAAAATTGCATTTTCTGAAAAATACTACCTTTATCTGAAAAAATAATTGTTTTCTTATATTATGTCTAAGAAACAAATAATATGGTTGTTAAAATTATATGTAATATATAAAGATCAAAATTCATTTAATACTATTCATAATCTCTTTTGAACAGCTAGTTTGATAAGTCGTGGTGCACTTGAACTCGGTGTTGCGTGTAGCACAAGTTATTGAATTATTTTGAAGAAAAACTACTATGAAATCTTGGGGTGTTACGTAAATTGTGTCATGGAATGGAAAATTGGTTCACACATTGAAATATCATGATAAAGTGGATATCACCTTTCGGACTAGGTCATTATATGAAATATATGTTCACGATGTGAAAGGCTATAGGATACAACCATTTCATCCTTCAGGCTGTCTGATTTACCTAAAACATCCCTTGGATCACTCCAAACCACTGATGCACTTGAAAACGCTTAAAAAACATGGGATTGAGCCATATTTCATCCAATCCATGTGATCAATGAGATTTGGTTTCTTATAACGTCCCCATCATACAATAGATCATCCCTGAGCTGTTTATCCATACAAGGATCCAAGCTCTTATTCAATCTGAGGATGCTGCTCTCCACTTTTCCACATGATGAGATGATACTGAATGTATCCATCTTATTATCAACATCCTAGAATACCCCTATTTCTCACTCAATAGGTTTATTCCTTCCATAGGTTTCCCCAACAAAGGAATTACCTACCATGATTATTCTTGAACCATTTCTCGATGCCCTGTTGGTTCCACGCTAATCAATCTCTTAGACACACACATCCTAGCCACCATGTATAGTTAGTCCTGTATCTCATCAGATAGTTATCATACATCCATATCACACATGATGATCATAAGGTCTTATATCATCATTGATTCTCTTACAATAAACAATCGTTACACAATTACCATAAAAATCTCATACCATGGTATATGATACAATGATTATGCATCATCTCTGATACCCACTAAATTCCAACATCCTAGTCGATTCCCAAAACGTTTTGTATCTCATAAAATTCCAAAAAATTCATCTAATTTCAACCCACCCCTATCATTCATGTATCATTCATTATGCTCACATGTTAATCATCAACTTTTTAATCCACTTAATATATATAAACCTAATTTACTAGTTTCTATTATACAATTAAAAATATAACATGACCAATCTCATGGAATAGATTTAACCATAATTAGCTCCCTGAAAAACTCTAAACTTTCCACTTAAATTGAATCCATCTATCGTAAAGTCTAGTGGCCTGATACTTTTCCTCCCAGTGGATACGTACTCACTACTGATCACTGTCCCAAATTCTAGGAATATCTCTCGCTTCAATTTACAACATGTGTAGTTGTATCCTGGTTACCAACACCTAGTACCTCTCCCAGTCCTAACATAGATCATTTAGTCTAACCCAGTATATGAATCCAATATAACTAAGTCATATTCTAATAAACAAAACCACTCCAAAAACCCCATCTTTCCATATCCCCAACCCCCCTTTACAATTCATTCACAATTAGTCCAAATGTGTCTTGGATTATCACTCTGGAAATATACCATCAATGATCTAATCCTTAGTGGCCTCTTCGAGTCTCTGACTAGACTACCCTATTGAGTCACCTTGCGGCCTCTCTTATAGCTACTCAGAGCTCCAAAACCTATGTAGACTAACACCACTATCTAGTTTGGTAATTTCTTATCCATAAAGTTCCCCTCAACTTCCAATTAATGATTCAATACCTTTTAGAATGAGGACAATCAGAAGATTCTCACCTGTACCCTAATGGAATGCCGCAAAGCATACCATCGTACCATGGAAATTTCATATACAACTATTGCCTATGAAAAATGTAATAGGTCCACAAACCTCCTATTATAGTACATGATCAATGTGTCTATATAATAAATGTGTATAAATTCTTGATATCAATATTCCGTTAACATTTTAGGAAATAAGACTCAAAAAACAAAGTATCAAGGTCTTTCCATGCCATTCCATCATACCTACATGCATATACCTATATATCCCGCATGTGTTGTTCCATCCCCTTAAGAATATAATTTTCTAACATCACCCCCACCCTGGGGTGTCTCAATATAATAAAATATTGTATTCACTGTCTCAATCCAGATCTCTTTGGCTTTCGGTCCACCATCCCCATGAAACAATGGAGGGTTCAGTAACCAAAACTCATATGTCAAATATGACCAGGATGGTTTGGATCTAAGAGATCCCCTAAAATTCACTAAAATACCGACACCAATATTTCCCAGAGATTCACATCTATCCATCAACAAAAATATAATTCCTTTTATGGCACAAAATTTTCTGCCTGTCATGTATGTCCCACCCTCCTTAGTTCCTTGCCCTGTGGCTCATGCTCACCCTTTCCCTCAAGGTCCTCATCCCATGCATTCCTAGGAAACACCACATATCTGTCATCCTAATGCTTCACCAAATGATATCTAGGCTTCATCATATTGAGAACCAAATACCATGATCAACACCAATGATAACAATCCAAACATCAAAAATAGGTATGTTTGTAACAGGAAACACCTCTCACTGCCCTTACACTTCAGTACATCACCCATATCACATATAATCTAGCCTTTAGTCCTCCTACATAACCATATCAAATTCAAGAACCACATACACCATATACATATGGTTTACATACCAATCACAAAAGGGACCACATAACTGGTCTAGTTGAGAAGAATGAAACCAAGAGGATGTTTAGAAAAATACTTTTAGCCTGTTGATGAAAAATTAAACACCCAAAAATAATTTAATATATACATCCCAAGGGGTCAATAACTAAAACATATAGAAATATTTTTGAACTAATTATATCAATCCATTTCATTCTATTTTCATTTATATATGTAGCTATTCCCAAGTTATAGAGGCAAATTCTCCATAATTTTCAATATAAATACCAATTAAGTGAAACCCATTAGTAAATTATTGGATTTATTAAAAGAAAATATAAATAATATCTACTTCTAGAACCATTAACATTGAATAGTGTAGCTGACTTGAGTTCCAACAAGAGACTATGCAGGAAAATGTTGATTATTATATTGTTGACACTTTAAATAGAGCACCAATTTTTTATTCCATGTTCAAAGAAACAACAAAAATAACACACATATGTCATTTGAGCCTATGTTCCTATCAAGATGAATGAATTTTATACACTTCCCTCTCAGACTAAGAGTGCTAACAGAAACTAGAAACTTCAAATACAAGTTAATTTAAATAATATAACCCAACTATAATGAAAAAAATAGAATAATAATCCATTTTACCCTGATATCCTAGACCATAGATCATGAATGTGTTGTCTAGACAAAAAACATAGCCTCCATCCCATGTTTTGACATATTCCTAGGATTCGTTCTACCACAACCAAAATAACATTCCATTTTCAAAAACCCAACATTAATACCACTTAGAATCCAACCAAACTATGTTACCACTTTTTAACCAGCATCCTATGATACTATAATATAATAACTATTCTTTTTGATGATACAATGAAACACTAAAAATTTTCATATGACACCACTTTGTGATGCCCTAACATAAGATCTACTGAACCTATAAACTATGATGAAGAGGAAATGAACCTTAGGGACAACTCCTCATACACCAAACACTATAAATTAGTATTGAGGTTCTATTGGGTGATAGTGGGGAGACTATATCCTCTGGTGTTAATAATAATAACATTAATTAGTATTATAACAGTGCTATAGAAGTGATAAAGATAACTAAACATAATACATATAAAACAACAATAATAATGATCCAAAAGTACACATACTAAAAATAATAAATAATATCTACATGCTATTATAGTTATACAAAAGTGATCCAGATCACCTATTTGCTAATCATATATATACATAACAATCTCTAAAAAATCTCCAGCATGACACAGAAAAACCACTTAGTCCATCTCGAAAAAACATTCCATCTGTCTCTTTCGCTCTCTCCACATCCCTTCTAACTAATCTATACACCATGTGCTGAATCAATTTACTATACATAAATAAATAAACTATGCATGCATCCCAAGGGATACATTTCAAATTTGAGTATGAACTCAAGAGGCCACCACCAATACTATACCTAGATTACATCCATCCATATACATGTGTATGAAAAAAAATAAACTACTAAAAATCACACATCACAAAATCTACTTCAATTATTATCAACAACTATAAGGTAACATTTACCTACTTCATCAAATGGTGGTGTTGAATGATGTATCCATGACCTGTTATATTAGAAGATCCCTTGGTCTCCCAAAAATTTCAATCCTCCCAGAATCAAGCTCCCACTATTACTACAGGAACAACATGTCACCACCTTCCTTCATCTCTATAAAACACCATCAAGTTAATCCAATGTCCCAATGACATGCCAATAAGCATAGCACAATTCCTTAAAAACTTCATTTATCTAATCACCATTAGATTAGTAGTCCAAAATTCCAAGTCATGGTGATACCCATTATATCACAACCCTACACCATCATCCCAACCATAATAGTGAGCTTCATACCCCATTATATGGCCACACACGCCATCAATTATGGACTTCTATAGTGAGAACCTCCCTCTTAATAACAGTCATTACAATCCCCTATGCTTCTAGGTCTTTGAAAGACTCTACCCATATTGATTTGTCAACAGCACCTCACTGGGCCATTATCCTATGTGAACATGAACTCGATAGTACTATCAACAAACTATGGTGAGAAAAAATCACTAAAAATATAAGACCATATATCCAAAAAAGCATTGTTACCTCCTGTGAACCTCATTTTCCAACTATGGCACTGATCATAACTGTTCTCATTATCCTAACTAACAATATCTCTCCACTTCTAGGGATCAACATCACTAAAGGTCTCATGGAAAATTACCAATGCATTCCCAAAAAACAAAATCATCCATAGGCTCACTTTAACAGAATCACTTAACCAACATCATCCTTCCAAAAAATCATAGATCCCCATTTCACACATTCCAGACCATACCTAGCTCAAATGTACCCTATGACACAAGAGGCTACCCTGTGAAACAATCTTAAAATAAAAGAAAAATAAAATCAGTACAGAAATGGTCTCCCCTGGAGCACCCCACTCATGTATATTTACCACACATCACATAACACATTTCTAATAAAAATAAATATATTAAAAACATTCACTATACTTTTAAATGCCTTCTTGTTAAAGACTGTCCTCTGATTCAACTTTAGATGTCAGAAATTTTAAAAGTAGATAAAAAGCTTGAAAATATGGTGTAATTACATAAAGGATACAATGCCTCAAAATAGAAAAATAAAACATAGAAGAGGGAAGATGGAGAGTCAGTATTACTCCCAGGCTACCTCCTACTATGAATAACCCAAACAACTAGTAAGAGATGAGGGAGAACCCTTATTATAACCCAAAGTGAAAAGGCGGGGGTGTCACTATTGGTCCTTGGTAGAATGGACTTTACCTCTACCATTTTCAATTTTTTTAAAATAAAAGTGATCTGTTTCATGATGTGACACATTGGTTCACACTGTGACATATCAAGATTAATGGCCTCTACCATGTCTTACTAGTTCATGTTGTGAATCACATGTTCACAGTAAGAAATGATGTAGTTTGTAGCCATTCCGTCCTCTAGGTTGTCTGATTTACATGAAACCTCCCCCAGGTCATGACCAACCCCTAAGACACTTGAAAAACCTTAAAATACATCATTGTGAGCCATATTTAAGCAAATACTCAAATGTCATAAAATCTAGTGTCGTTCACATTCAAAACAAAGTTTAGTGATGTTCATTCCTCTAAGGAGAGATGGTATTTGTTCTTAGAACTCCATTAATACTAGGGAAGAAGCCTCAGAAGCATGAATAAAAGTGGGAAAGACCTTATATCCAACAAAAGGTGTAGTCCATAAAACCATTTTACTTGGTCAAAATAGATGAGGAGAACTTCACACCTCTCCCAAATGAAATATTTCTAAATAAATATTTTTCATAACTCCACATTTGTTCACAATGTATGAGTTTTAATACTTTAATGTACATAGAGAAAGTCCATTCTTTATGTCTTAAATCTTCATAGAGCTCATAGTTACTACACTTTGTTAAAATACATAGTTAAATTCTCTAATGTATGATGTTAATATACAAGGTTCACATCCCCCCCCCCCAAATTACATTAAACAATATGGTCCACATCCTAATCACGTGGTGTAAAAATGTACGGAAAAATACTTTTAGCATGACATAAAACTGGACAAAACTTACTTCCTAGCCACATAATAATAAAATATATGAAAATTTCCCCTCCAAAAAATGTTAAAATTCATATTGTGTGCCAAAAAATTCCTTGGCTGATGCTCTAGTGATGTAAAATGAATCTTCCAATACCCTCTTATTTCTCACACTGAACATGACTCATGTAATCTAAGAGATCATGGCCAATTTCTAAAATCATTTGGACCGAGATTAACTATTTCTAATGATATGAGACTATAAAATCCATCATGCATGACCCTAAAATACTTATAGAGGCCTAATTTTCATGCCAAATTCCCCTATATAATATCAAAATATGTACAGTGATCATTGGCACGCAAACTTCCTATGATCGGGAACATAAATGCTCCAACACATATGTAAGATCTCGATATACATTGGGAGTCATCATCAAAAGAATTGTGTATGGAATGATTCCTATGATCATAGGCTATATAGTAACATATGTCTTGGAAAACCTTGCCAGAAGATTAATACCAATAATTTCCCCCACTTTGTCTTAGTGAAAAAACCTTTTCCCAATTTGCATTAAGTTTCCCTGTCATTGCATGCCACCAAGACTGGGTGACTATTCTATCAAAATTGTTTTTTGGATTGATAATTTTCTTCCCCAAATACATAGTCATGAATAGATCTCTTATCCTTGGACCAACCATATTGAATATACAAAAATTTCCTTTTCCCAACACATGAGCTAGATATATATGTGGAACTTATCATTCATAACTATATGTAGCTTGATTACTATCACTTTATTGTAAGTATTTATGGCCATATTTATTATCTTTAGTTCATCCAAGAATCCCAATAAAATAAATTTCCTCATTCACCTTAGTGATTTGGGACTTTTCAGAAATACTTGATTTCCTTGATGACAGTGCACTGAGGTGAAGCCCAATTTTATTTCCTTTCACACGAGTCTGATGTATGTATAAGAGGACTCATAAAAATTTCATTCGACTTGATAAAAATATATTCCATCGTATGTAAAAACTCTATTTACCTAGAGGCCCTAATATAGATTCATCCTTAAAATCTATTACTAAAAATCCACATACCATATATATGAGTCAAATCTATGTATAATCATCAATCATGGATTTATTCATCTATTAACCTACTCTAAAATGATCCCCCGTATGAGAGTGTTTGATATGCATGGAGAACCCTATTAAATAATAATGTGAGTATTGATTCATATTATCACATGACACATAGTAATGCATGGATTTACTATATTTTTCCCAACCATAAAATCTAATAAAACCCCCCACTACATCACCATGTTTGGAATCCTCAATTCACATCTATTTTCCTTTCATTAGTTCATCACAGTGAAAAAACTATAACATTTTTCACGTGATCCAAATATATTAAAATCCCCCATTTAATAGGTCATTATCGCATGACACAAAAATTCATCAAACCCGAGTCCTTTTTGTATGACATTAAACTACATGACATATGTTCCACCATGAATGATCTATAATTTCATATATAGGCCTTCTATATATAGCCTAATCTATACATATGAGAGTCCAACCCCGATAAGCAGTCCATATATTGGATCATTCTACGAATGAGTGTCGGGATAAAATTAAACTTTGTCAATATTTTATAATAATGTTTATATATTCCCCTAAAACATAATAATTACATATATCCTGGTAAATATCATCTTAGGTTATGAAAAAAATTTCAAAATCACATATTTATGTCCCATCCAGGAGTCATCATCCATATCGATTTCTTCCATGGAAATAATAATATCCTAGGTATGACAAGATCAAGTCTAAAATTTCCCCATCACCCTTCTTGAACATCCTTCTTCACTAATCAAACGTCATTTCAGTGTTTGAAATCACCATAAGTCTACCTCAATATTAGTAACAAGCATATTCGACTCCCAATGACACTTCTATTTTACTATGCATACTGTAACACCCTGAGATTTTTTGAAAAATATTTTTTTTAATTTTATTGATGTCTTGTGTTGTATGCTACACCAAAAGGAGCTTGCACTACACACATATCTGACTTGGCTTGCTTTACACGCAATCACAACCTTCCACTATAGCGTGTGTTGTACGCAATATCGAGTTTCACTAAAAAACGATATGTTATTAAAATATTATATAAACTAGATGTTATGAATAGTAATACCAAATTTTTCAAATTTTATAAATTTTATCGTTCATAATGGACTTCATTTCTAGATTCATAATATCCAAATTAGCCAAGGGTGATTTTTTTGTATTTTTTTGAAAACATCCAATTTATGATGAATAGTTAAATCACTGCATTACTATTTAAAAACCAACTTTTTATTGAAATAATTATTTATTTTATTTAAATTTATTTTAGGTAAAAATTGATACATATTACCTATATAAGTTCAATTTAATTAATTGGAGTCATTTTATAATAATTTTAGATATATAAAAATTTTATTGAACTTTTCACCGTCTTTTACCCACCTCCTCGGAGAATTTAGAAATTCATATAAAACATAATATTACCGCTTCTGTGAGTGGAATTTCGAAAATCTGAGAGACACGGTTAATATCAAGGACTAAAATGTGGTTCAATGAGATGAAAATAATTTTTGGTGAATAGTAAGCTTTTTACTTTTATTTACCACGGATAAAAGTTAATATGGTAATTAAGGGTAAAAATGATATTATTATTACACTAACACATGTCCTAATTCTATTGGATAAATTTAATTTGACCAAAAACAACCTTAGGAATAAAAAATGACCATTTAGGTCTACTAGGATTAGATTTCGACATTTATTATTAATTTATTTAAAGAAAGTATAAAATAGTTAAAATCAATGTTTAATAACTAAATCAATTTTAATATAGGGTTATACATAAGATAAATTCAACTATAAATATTTATTAGAAATATAAAAATATTTCATACCTAATGGTATTTTATTTATAATTTTTAGACATTAAAATATTTAAGTTATTTATGACACAATTTTGATGTAGTAATTACCTAAATAATGAAATATTAAAATAATTGATGTTATAAATACCCAAATAAATGTAATTTGAGACTTTTTATGAATTCCAATAATTTTATAGAATAATATGACTTGTTTGTATTGAATTAATTTACTTTTTTTGAACTAATCATGTTGTTATCACTTTAAAAAAAATCTTTTACCAAATACTGTCAAAATTTACATAAAATATTTTTTAAAACAAATATTAAATTATTAATTGTTATTATACTCCTAAAAATATAAGTATTTTACAAGATAATTATATAATGATAGGAGTATTATTAACGGACCACTTGGTGGTCTCTTGGATGTATATGGTATGTTTATTAACTATATAATATAAAAATACAAAGTGACATGGTAAATGTCAATCTAATTAACCTAGAGTTAAAACTAAAAGATAAGGTTAATATAATTACCCAAACCTATTTAAAATCTTTTGGTTGGGAGGATTTGGACACATACCCACCTTATCTTCGAAATAAATCAATTTGGATCTATTAAAAACCGAATATGACTTTATTATAAAATAATATTTTTAGTTTTTCCAAAGGTGCCCCTATCCTCCCTTATAAAAAGGGCACCCCTTCCCTCTTCTCTGAACACCCATTTGAGCCTTGAAGCTCAGAAACACACTGCCCATTTCTCTTCTCCAGTTCCCTAGCAACATTTTGGATGTTCTAGTCTTCTCAAAAGACCAACTCTACTTCCTTTAGATGAAGCATAAAGGAGGTGCATCGATGAAGAGGTAATCTCTTCTTCCGATTGTCTCAAGTTTCTTTCTTCTTCAACATCTTCTTATTTTGTTGTCTAATTATAATGTAATAAAATAAGTATTAATTATATACTGATATATTATTATAAATATTAAAAAACCTTATTTCACCATCTATCCATCTTATGGAAAACAAAATCACCGCGCGTGCGTACGTACAAAATACAGTCTCCACGCTGTGGTGTAATCTATTTTCGACCACCACCATACTTGGATAGGTAAAATGGTGTAAATAAATAACTATATATGATTATTTTAAAGTGATATTGATTCTGAAATATTATACATACACTTCAATACAATTCCGCGATCATGGGAATGATATCATTGCTCGTCCGTACGTACGAACTACCATCTCCACGACGGGATGAGATTCATTCTCCTTATTAACCATTCATGAATGATTTTAGAGTATATATAATGAATAATAATGAAATATATGACATAATAATGATACTGGATTTATCAATTTATATATTTATGTCATCTACTTATTTCCATTCAATTCAATAAGGAAACGAAAACAGCGTTCATGCATACGTACGACCTACCGTCTCCATGAACGGTGTATTTGATTCCATTTATCGATCTATCATATATATATATGTATATGTATATGCTGAATATATATTATATATAAATACTGTTTTACATTATTAATTATTTAAATCATTATATAAGTAATAATATCGAGAACAACAAGTCGAAACACATACGATAAGTGAAAAGATTTTACCCAAAATGCTGCTTTAACATGGAATTTACAAAAGAACGGGTAATATAAAGTCATAAGTGAACCATATATGATATCATAACAATTAATATGATTCTTTAATAAGTCAATGAAATTATTTAAATCATTATACAAGAGGTTTAGATACATACGAAGCATATCAGATGTAAGGTAAGGGATAACTTTTCCAATCTCATTTTTATCCGAGATTGTTTTTTTCGTAAGAATTTACTGGGGTTATTGTTATCATCCATGTAAATATTTTCTAAAATTGTTTTCATGTTATTTTAAAGTCCATTTTAACCATTTTTTACTTTTACTACATGGTATGTAATGAATCTTTCTTTCTTTTTTACCATACGAGGTACTTTTTGACTTTTCCAACAAAAGTACGAGGAGAATGTTATTTTTAACTTATACGGCATGAATGGATTTTTATGGTTTCATAACTCCTCATTTTCATGAATCTTCCTATACAATATTGCATGATTATTTTCAAAAAAATCCTTTTCTTTTAAAATTTCATGGCATTTTGTGAAAAGAAACTGATTTTGATGAAGAAAGGATATTTTCTTCATGAATTCATTTCAAGTGTTTTATCAGAACCATTTTCCATCTAGGATGACATTATTTTATATGTGTATTTTTCAAGTATAATGTCTCCATTATTTACATGTTTTGATTCTTCTTGTGATGAAATGATATCCATTTTTTATATGGATAATGTTATGATGTCATGATGTTTAATAATCTCATTCTATTACATGGGTTATACTATGATATATGATTTTTTATTTTGTGGCACGTGAAAGAATGATTTTATTATGATATGGGTGGGACCTATATCTCCATCTAATGCATTGGGTAATGATTTATATCTCATAAGATAGACATGTCTGGAATGGTAAGTTAATCTGGTTCAGTAATACTGGACTAGAACGAGGAGCGAACTCGATTCAGAAAGGGACTTTGTCCACTGAGATGGTCTTGGAAGAAATGCCTTGGATACTATGGAAATTATATCATGTGCTTAATGGTTTCCACAGTCACATGTTTTATTCCCATGCTATTTTATCATGATTAATGTTTTATTATGATCTATTCCTTAGGTACTTCCATGTTTTATGTCATTACCCAAGATTTTGATGTTTAGACATTATGTTCATGTTTTTAAGTTAAAATGTATATGATTTGTTTTATTTTATCCATGCTTACCCTTATTGAGAATTTCAGCTCAACCTTTATATGTTTTCTTTTCCCTAGGATTTAAAGAAAGGTTTTAGGTAAGAAAACCAAAAGGGTAAGATCTTTATGGGAGATGTTGAAGATCTTTCACCACGATTAGAAGATTACGTTCCAAGTTTCCAAAGACACTAAACTATTACGGTCCTTGTGTGTATGTTTCTGTTATGTATTAAGTATTCCGCAAAAGTAATGTAATGTCCATGTACACCAATATTCGGGTCATTACAGTTTGTATCAGAGGAAAGGTTTAGTTAACCTTTGGAAACTAGGATGCGAAAACATTAGTGAGATCCCTAGAGATATTTATATGGTATATCTAGGGATGTCCCTAAGGTTAAGTATAAGTATAGGTTATAGTCATAGAATTATGGTAATGATATTAGAATTATACCTAAGATGTTAGATATCTAAGGTACTCCCCCCATTATTTTTTTGTTTTCCCTAGCATGATTTTTTCCTCTCACACTATTCTTTTTGGGTTTTAGACGATGGCTGGAACCCGAAGGAACACTGTTGATCAATGTAATGGACAATGAAATGATTGTCCCCTTGAACAAGCCAATGTTATGGGATATGGAGTGAAAAATCTTATTTCCATACTTATGCAAGCTATGAATCATTCTAAACTTCCGAATGAGAAGTGAAGGGAACAATATTCTATTGAGTCCTTCATGAGGCAACATCCACCTTCTTTCAATCGGTCTTATGATCCACTTGTTGCTGAACAATAGATCAGTACCATTGAAAAGATATTTTCCATACTTTGCTGTTCAGAACATGATAAAGTCATTCTAGATGTTTACCATTTAGAAGGTGAATCAGACCAGCGGTGGACACTAATTAAGAATACAAGGCCCCAAGATGAAATTAAATCCATGGAATGGGATGAGTTCAAGAACTTGTTTTTCAGTAACTACTTCCCTCGTATTCTTCGAAGAAAGATGGAAAAGGAGTTCCTTGAGCTTAAGAAAACGGATGATGAATCTTTTGGTGTATACGAAGCAAATTTTACAGGGCTTGCAAGGTATGCATCTGGCTTTATCATCCAACCTCAAATTAAAGTAGATCTATTCTTCAGTGGCTTAAAACCAAGTCTTCAAAGGGCATTAGCTATAAGATACTTTAGTATCTATGAAGAAATTGTGAGTTTTTCTATCAAGGTAGAAATGGAAGTTGGTTTTACATATCCATCTCATGGTTTGGACAAGAAACGAAATATGGAGTTCAAGGAGAAATCTCAGAACAATGGTGAAAAGAAGATGAATGTTTCTGTATGATCAAAGCGTGGAAAGAATCATGGTGGAGATTGACTTAAAGGGACTAGAAAATGTTTTAAGTGTGGAAAAGAAGGTCATCGAGCAACTGAGTGTCGATGTAATGGAAAAAGGGTTGCTAATGATGTGAATAAAGAAAAGACTGCAGAGAATGAACCACCAACACATCAACTCTTCAAGTGCAATGAAATGTAGAATTATGCTAATCAATGCCCTAATCCAAGGGTAAATGATGATCGACATGATAAACCACTTAAGGAAAAGGACAAAGGGAAGTCACATGCGATCACTATTGGCAATGTTGAATTTGACAGCGATGTGGTCAAATGAGTAAGTGTTTATGTAATGGGATTCAAAAATAATGTTCTATATAGTATCGTGGAATATTGGAATATTTATGTATTGTTTTATTGTGGTATTCAATAATTTTATGGTACTGGTAACCATGGAAAGTGATTGAGATATTTTTGGAAAGAAGATGATATGTGCATAATGAAGGGATAAGGAGAAAATGAAATGATTAACAATATTCATGATCTCATGAAAAATATAAGGACAAAGTTATATCATGGTTTGAGTATATAGAATTTTTGGATTTTGGTATGTGGAAAGTGTTAACTTTTGACACCATTCATGTTTTAACTAAGGTTCAATGGGTATTCATTTTTCAAGAGAATACATGATTAAGGTATTCACATGATTGGAATGTGACCAACAAGATATATGAGGGATAAATGATGGTATTCACATGCTTGTTATATGACCTTTTTAGTAATCATTCTCTTTAAACTATGAATTTGGAAAGAAGTATTTTGGATAAGCCTAAAGATTCGAATGGATTATGTTTGACATAAGTTAGTATTGTTTAAGGATAGAATTTTTTTTGATATTATTGATAGAATTTTATAATAGTGTACTTTTAGAAAAAGGACAACCCATAGGACGGGAGACAAACCGTCGCATCAGACAAGGATGCGGGAATCAAACCCACAACCAAAGTGCGACAAGCCTTTATCACCTACCACTAGCCTACAGGAAGTCCCTGGTTAGTAGAAATGAGTTTTATTTTATTATGTGCTATTATAGCTGAAGTATAAGTCTGTTTTAGAAAACATATATGATTAATCTCAGCATAAACGCACTTCAATATATTAAATAAATTGTGCTAAACTTTTTGCGATTGAAATATATGGAATGACCTATCATTCTATCACATAATCTGTTAACACTTCACAGAAGGAAAATTCAACTTCATTTATTTAGGAGATGAAGTGGAAATTGTTTGAGGCACGAGCAATGGTGAGATGATACCGAAATAATGTAGGTATTTCTTCTAATTCAAATTCTTCAACTTTAGGGAAATGATCTTGAAAAAAAATGTTGTCTTAGTGCTCTCATATCTGATGAATCAGATGGAACCTTAGATCATCACAAATTTATGGCTTTGTGATTTTTGGATTTTTCATATCCATTTCCTCTACCACTCTTCATCATAAGTTTAGGGTTATATTTCTCTTCCATATCCATATTTTCACCTATGTTCTCCAATGTTTAAACCCAGTGATTAGTTAATTTGGGTAACTGTTACGTTTCATAATTTAGTTTTTAAAGTCAAGTTTTGGTATTCATTTTTATGATGTTGGTTTCTATGAAAGAAAATTTCTTGTTGTAAACCATTTATAATCCCGATGAATTTAAAGGGAGAAACTAATTTTAAGGGGGGTAGAATGTAACAACCCGAGATTTTATGAAAAATATTATTTTTAATTTCATTGATGTCTTTTTTTGTACGCTACACCAAAAGGAGCCTGCACTACATGCATCCCTGACCTGGCTTTCTTTACACACAAACGCGACCTTCCATGATAGCGTGTGTTGTACGCAATATCGAGTTTCACTAAACAACGATATGTTATTAAAAGATTATATAAACTAGCCATTATGAATAGTAATACCCACTTTTTAAAATTTTATAAATTTTATCTTTCAAAATGGACTTTATTTTTGGATTCGTAATATCGAAATTAGCCTAGGGTGAATTTTTGGAATTTTTCAAAAAACATTCAATTTTTGATGAATAGTGAAAACACTGGGATACAATTTAAAAACAGACTTTTTATTTAAATAATTATTTATTTTTTTAAAATTTATTTTAGGTAAAAATTGATATATAATAACTATATAGGTTCTATGTAATTAATTGGAGTCATTTTATAATAATTTTAGATATATAAAAATGTTATTGAACTTTTCACCGTCTTTTACCCACCTCTTAGGAGAATTTGGAAATTCACATAAAAAATAATTTTACCGCTTCTATGAGTGGAATTTCAAAAATCTGAGAGACATGGTTAATATCAAGGACTAAAACGTGGTTCAATGAGATGAAAATAATTTTTTGTGAATAGTAACTTTTTACTTTTATTTAACACGGTTAAAAGTTAATAGGGTAATTAAAGGTAAAAATGATATTATTATTACCCTAAAAAATGTCCTAATTCTATTGGAAAATTTTAATTCGACCAAAAAAACCTTAGGAACAAAATATGACCATTTAGGTCCACCTGGATTAGATTAGGAAATTTACTATTAATTCATTTAAAGAAGGGTTAAAATAGTTAAAATCAAAGTTTAATAACTAAATCATTTTTAATATAGGGTTATACATAAGATAAATTTGACTATAAATATTCATTAGAAATATAAAAATATTTCCTACCTAATGTAATTTTATTTATAATTTTAAACATTAAATAATTTATGTTATTTATGATACAATGCTAATGAAATAATTACCTAAATAATGAAATATTAAAATAATTGATGTTATAAATACCCAAATAAATGTAATTTGAGACTTTTTATGAATTACAATAATTTTATATATTAATTTTACTTGTTATTACTGAATTAGTTAACTTTTTTGAACTAATCATGTTGTTATTATTTTCACAAAAATCCATTACCAAATACAGTCAAAAATGACATAAAATAGTTTTTAAAACAAATATTATATTATTAATTGTTATTTTATACCTAAAATATTATGGTTCGTCCAAGATACATATATCATGATTGGTGTATAATTAATGGACCACTTGGGGGTCTCTAGGATATATATGGTATGTATATTAACTATATAATATAAAAATACAAAGTGACATGGTAAATGACATTATAATTAACTAATAGTTAAAACTAAAAGATAAGGGTAATATAATGACCCAAAACTGTCTAAAATAACTTTTTTGAGATTATTGTGACCCATACCCACCTTATATTTGAAATAAATCAATTTGGATATATTAAAAACCGAATATGTCTTTATTATAAAATAATATTTTAAGTTTTTCCAAAGGTACCCCTCTCCTCCCTTATAAAAAGGGCACCCCTTCCCTCTTCTCTTTACACCCTTTTGAGCCTTGAAGCTCATACAAACCCTGAACATTTCTCTTATCCACTTCCCTAGAAACATTATGTAGGTTCAGGTATTCTCAAAAGAAAAACTCTACTTCCTTAAGAGGAAGCTTAAAGGAGGTGCGTCGAAGAAGAGGTAATCTCTTCTTCCGATTCTCTCAAGTTTCTTTATTCTTCTATTTCTTCTTCTTCAGTTGTCTCATTATAAAGTAATAACATAAGTATTAATTATATTCTGATATGTTATTATAAATATTAAACAACCTTATTTCACCTTCTATTCATCCTACAGAAAATGAAATCACCGCGCGTGCGTACGTACGGAATACCGTCTCCACGTAGTGGTGTAATCTGTTTTCAACCACCACCTTACGTGGATGGGTATAATGGTGTAAATAAATAACTATATGAGATTATTGGAAATTTATATTGATTCTGAAATACTATATATACACTTAAATACAATTCCAAGATCATGGGAATGATATCATCGCTCGTGTTTACGTACGGACTACCATCCCCACGACGCGATAGGATTAATTATCCATGTTAACCATACATGAATGATTATAATGTATATATAATGAATAATAATGAAATATATGACATAATAATGATACTGGATTTATGTATATATATATGTATTTCATCTACTTAATTTCATTCAATTTAATAAGGAAATTAAAACAACGTTCATGCGTACGTATGACCTACAGTCTCCATGAACAGTGTATTTCATTCCATTTATCGATCTATCATATATATATATATATATACTGAATATATATTATATATAAATCATGTTTTACATTCTGGAATTATGTAAATCATTATATAAGTAATACTATCAAGAACAACAAGTCGAAACAGGTACGATAAATGATACTATTTTACCAAAAATGATGCTTTAACATTGAATTGACAAAAGAACTGGTAATATAAAGTCATAAGTGAACCATATATGATATCATAACAATTAATATGATTATATAATAAGTAAATGACATTATTTAAATCCTAATACAGGAGGTTCGGATACATACGAAGCATATCAGATGTAAGGTAAAGGATGACTTTTCCAATCTCGTTTTTATCCGAGATTTTTTTTTCGTAAGTATTTTCTGGGGTTATTGTTATCATCCATGTCAATGTTTTCTAAAATTATTTTCATGTATTTTTAATTTCCTTTTTAACCATTTATGACTTTTACTACATAGTATGTAAGGAATATTTCTTTTTTAACCATACGAGGTACGTTTTGACTTTTCGGACAAAAGTATGAGGAGAATGTTATTTTTAACTTATACGGCGTGAATGGATTTTTACAGTTTCATAAAAATTCATTTTCATGAAGCTTTCGATACAAGATTGCATGATTATATTCATAAAAACCCTTTATATTAAAATTTCATTGCATTTTTTGAAAAGAAAATGATTTTTAAGAATAAAGGATATTTTCCTCAAGAATTCATTTCAAGTGTTTTATCAAAACCATTTTCCATCTATGATGACATTATTTCATATTTTTATGTTTCAAGTATAATGTCTCCATTATTTACATGGTTTGATTCTTCTTATGATGAAATGATATCCATTTTTTTATATGGATTATTTTATGATGCAATGATGTTTAATAATCCAATTCTATTACATGGGTTATGCTATGATGTATGATTTTTGATTTTGTGGCACACGAAAGAATGATTTCATTATGATATGGGTGGGACCTATATCTCCCTATAATGCATTGGTTAAATATTTATATATCATGAGATATAAATGGCTGGAATGGTAAGTTAATTCTTCTCAGTAATACAGGACTCGAACGAGGAGTGAACTCGATTCTGAAAGAGACTTTGTCCACTAAGATGGTCTTGGCAGAAATGCCTTGGCTACTATGGAAATCATATCATGTGCTTAATGGTTTCCAGAATCACATGTTTTATTCCCATGCTATTTTGTAACGACCAGAAATTTTGTATAAATCATGTTTCATAATTTTGTGTGTTATTTTGTTTTTTTATACTCAACAAAACTGTTTTAATTGATAACATGAGTATAATCAAAATGAGACCGTTGGGTTTCGATTTTTATATGACCGTTGGTCAATATGACCGCTGGAAATTAAATGTTTCAATTATTGTCTCTAAATACAAGTGATCATGGTTAATTAATATTGAAAGAAGATTCGATGGCCTCACCCAGTAGTCTTGGACCGATCGAAGCCCATATAACATAACTTGGGATGGAGGTAGCACCACTGGGCTTTTCTCTGGACCAAACCCAAGCCGAACATCATCGTGTGAAGCTAGAACGGAATCGCCTTCACGATATGTTCAAAATGATAGAAATTACTACTCGTGCGATGTTGGTCGTGCCTACCTCATATTCTCTCACCTTAGCACACCTTACACTTAGGTCATATGCTGGTGTGATAAGGGGCTATGTAAGGAGACTTTAACTGCCATGTGTAATCCTTTGTTTTAAATAAAAAATTTGATTTCATCTTATGATGAAGATTACTAATTTTCAAATGTCCAGATAAATATAGTATGCAAACTTTTGGTGAAAGGACATTTTAAAAAAATGTTTATGTAAACCTTAAATAATTAAAAATGTGTAATGATTTTCACAAAATGTTCTTCTACAATTATGTTCAATACGAAATTTAGAGTCTAATAAGATCAACATAATTGTTGATGAATAGTAAATTATGAATAGTGATTTTATGCTTATTATTAGTAATGTGACCAAATGGATTAGTAATCTCACTTAAAGAAAGTATTAATATAATATAGAAACCTAGATTATGTAATGTGATTGATTAAAATGGTTAAATAACGGTTTCATAAATTATTATTAAAGTATTATTTTTTTGGGTGAATAGTTTTTTTTAATTAAAAATTAAATTAAAAATAATTAGAAAATTATTTTTATAAAATGGACCTTATTTTTGAACTCAGAGCATCGAAATTATGTTATGGTAATTTTTGGGGATTTTTCTGAAAAAAATGAATTCTCGGTGAATAGTGTTTTTATTTAAAAAGTAAATTAAAAATATTTAGAAAATTATTTTTATCAAATGGAGTTCATATTTTTAATTAGATCATCTATATTTGGTTAAGGTGAAATTTTGGGATTTTTATGAGAAAGATGAATTTTCAGTGAATAGTAAAAATGCAGTTTTAGGGTTTCGGTATGTTTAATGACATCATAACTGTGTCATGATGATGTCATGAGATATTTTAAAGTTTGGCCGACCAAAGGTGATGAAATATTGTATTGGGGGCCCCATTTTTCCTAACTCGATGTGAAATACCGTGGGAGAGCCCATGGTTTTGAGAAAACCACTTGTGAGGTGTCCCTTGGCCATTAATGCCTTGTGCCCTCACTTTCCCTATAAATACCCACCCTTTCCTAAGTATTTTTCACTCATAAATCTCCCCCAACGAATCTATGGTCTCATTACCTCCCAAAGAGTCCTCTCAAGGTGCCCCCAATCCCTCAAGGTCCCAACCATTGAGTTTTAAGAGATATGTTTTAAGGTAAGCGATCCTACCTCTCTCTTTCTTTTCAAGTAATCTCTTTTATGTCATTTCATTTGTGCTTCATGCTCTTATGTTGGAGATGTTCTTTTATATTTATCTCAATTCTCTTTTCATGTTAATATGATGTGATACCCCTTCTTTCTCTCATCAATTCTATTTAAGAATGTTTAAGTGGCGTTGTTAGGCTACAGAATTTTTAAGGGATTCTTTCACCTTTCTCATTTTTCAAAGTTCTACTTTCATTTAAATTCTTTCAAGTTCCTTTTTATTATATTGGGGGTATGATCTCTATATCTATCATACTGATCTTTTATTATCATATTATGAGAGAACCCATTTGATCTCTTCAATTCTGTATTTTAAAAGATTTAAGTGACATCGTTAGGCTACCGAATTTTTAAGTGGTTCTTTCACCCTTCTCGTTTTCAAGTTCTACTTTCATGTCAAGTCTATCAAGTTCATTTTTATTATGTTGGGGTATGATATCTATATCTATCATACTGATCTCTTATTTTCATATGATGAGAGACCCTATTTGATCTCGTAAATTCTTTTTGTTGAAGTTTAAGTGATGTCGTTAGGCTGCCGAATTTTCATAAGAGAAATATTATTTTTATCTCCCTTCTATGTTTTTCATTTCATATGGTAAATATTTCAAATTTCATTCCCATGTTCTTATACACTGTATATTCTATCCCTCTACTTTTTATGGGTCTTTTATGAATTTTTGACCCATTTCCCCACTCTTTTCAATGTTTTCTAAAACCTCGTAACATAGCCGTTATGCTGTAGAATTTCCGCCTCAAAATGTCTCACTTTTTCTAAAGTTCTTTTATTTTATTAATTAAATACTCAAAGATCTCTCTTCTATAGAGGTATTCACATATATAATAATTTTTTCTATTTTAAATTCTGGGATTTATATACATGAGACCCACCTTCCTTTTTTGGGGGTATTAAAGTGACACAAAGATCTTGTCCTTAAAGCATATTTTAAAACGTTATGATTATGAAATGAAACCAATTTCTTTTATACTATATGGGTTTTTTATGAGATGATTGATGATGATATATGTGGCTCACATGATGATAAATACAAATTTAAGGGTGCTCCCTGATTGAGCTCCAATGCATTGGGTAAAGACATAATCTCTAGAGATGACCATTTAGACTAATACCTTGGTGAATAACCTTGATAATTTTTATTGACACCTTGGGAATGGACCTTGGTGAAATGGAAATGATTGTATTTGTAAAATTTTGTAGTCACATCTTCAAGTTATGAAAGATGTTATTTTTATATGCCTCATGATTTCTTTCTCATGCCTTAAAGTTCCTTGCATGACCTTATTGAAGTATCTCAAGTTCACATGTAAAATGTTTCTCTTGTTTCCCTTACTGGGCCTTCTTCTCACCCTTTATTTTGATGCATATCCCCAGGTTATGAGATACTGTATTGAACCTAGGATGAACATAAGTATAATCCTTTAATGTTTTTAAGAAGAATGTTTTATGTTGTTTTCATGTATTATGTTCCTGGTTTCCAAGACACTAAACCTTAAAGATCCTCAGTTTTGTGTAATGTAATGAATGTTTATGTGATAAAAAGGTGGGATTCTATAGTTGGTATTAAAGGATGGTTTAGTTATTTGTGGAAATTAGGATATGTAAACAGTAGTAAGAACCATATAGAAAAGTTTAAATATAGGAAATATTCCTGGTATTTTGGTGAGTATTGAGTAAGGGGTTTCCAAGAAAATACTTCTCTGTCTGGATACAAGTAGGTAGAGGTGGCTCTGGCACAGATGTACATAGGGATAAAACCCAAAAGCACCAATTTGAGCTAGAATTGAACGAGGACTGGTACACGACAATGGGGCTTACTGCACTCTTGGTTATGATGCTCCCAGGAGATATTATTTGGTAAATTCATAAGCTTATTATGAACCATTATTAAAGGAAAAAAGATAAAATAAAATAATGATTCATGTAAGAATATATGATCATGGATAACATAGATTGGGACCTAGGGGTTCACAAGTTAAGGTATACTTTTCTTCTAAAATTTTATCATTCTATGATTTAGTTTTCCTTTTCATGATTATTGGATAAGTAATTATGCCCCCTAATTATATGCTCTTTTCTTAGTTAATGGCGGGAAATGGAGGAACATGTCCCAAAAACCAATGTGATAGGAATTGTGATGATTTCCCTATTAATATGGCAGAGATTATTAGGGGATTAAAAGATGATTATTATTTTGTAAGACGTTCAATATTTTGGAAACCCTATATGATCGAGGTAAATAAATTACTACGGTATTTTCTTTGATGAGTAAAAGTTGAAATATATTTTGAAGAATCGACGAAATTAAGGTGAAATTATAGTAATTTAGGTTACTTATGGAATTGATTAACCTCTCTTGGTGGAAATAGGTTTAGGTTAGTTACTTTTGTTATAAGATGATAAGAGTAGTTGATGTTGTTTGGAGATAAACGATGAAGTTTATCTTGGAAGACTATGTTATCAAATCCTTCTTATATTTGGGTTTCAATATTAGTTTGGTTTATTTTGAGGGATTTTAAGGACAGTTATTTATGGAATGTTCTATGATGAACTTTGGGTAGTACCATAAAACTTTGAAGATTTAAAAGCAGTTTCCCTTCCTATGGGGTTCTTTCTATTTGAATAATTGTTTTATCTTACCCATTATGTTTTTGGGATAATGTTTAAAGATATAAGAAATTGATAGTTAATCTTTTGTATACTAAGTGACTCTCAAGAAGATGATTCTTGTGTTTTGATGAGACAAATGGTTTTTGAATGCTCATCGTTTAGAGGAATGATTAGTTTTGGGTAGAAAATTATTAATGGATGAAACTCTACTTGAATGTGGGTATATTTCCTAATGTTTTTATTATATATAGTAAATGAATTCCTCAAAATTATGAAAAGGAACATAAAACAAAAACGTTTTTGGTTTATGTTTCCTACTGGGTAATCAAAAACATTAGGAAATATACCCACATTCAAGTAGAGTTTCATCCATTAATAAGTTTCTACCCAAAACTAATCATTGCTCTAAATTATGAAAAGGAACATAAAACAAAAACGTTTTTGGTTTACGTTTCCTACTGGGTAATCAAAGACCGTTTACACACATCCTAAGTTTGGGATTTTCTTGTGGTTAAATTTCTCATACCATGTTTTCTATCACTCTCCCTCAAAACTTGACCCTTTGTTTTCCTTCTATATCCATGTTTTCCTACATGGAATCCTAGTATGGGTTAACTCGGGTGACCTTTGTACTTCTCTTTCAATCGTTTAAAGTAATAGTTTTAATAACTCTGTTTCTGATGTGGTACTTTCAATGAAATTTCAAAACCCAATTTTAAAAATTATGAAGATTCAATTTCTTAAGGGGGGAAGATTGTAACGACCCGGAATTTTGAATAAATCTTGTTTCCTAATTTTTTGTGTTATTTTTTTTACTCAACAAAACTGTTTTATTTGATAACATGAGTATAATCAAAATGAGACCATTGGGTTTCTATTGTTATATGATCGTTGGTCAATATGACCGCTGGAAACTAAACGTTTCGATTATTGTCTCTAAATACAAGTTATCTTGGTTAATTAATATTGAAAGAAGATTTGATGGCCTCACCCAGTAGTCTGGGACTGATCGAAGCCCATCTAACAGAACTTGGGAAGGAGGTAGCACCACTGGGATTTGCACTAGACCGAACCCAATCTGAACTTCATCGTGTGAAGCTAGAACGAAATCACCTTCACGAGAAGTTCAAACTGATAGAAACTACTACTCGTGTGAATTTGGTCGAGCATCCCTCGTATTCTCTCACCTTAGCACACCTTACACTTAGGTCCTATGCTGGTGTGATAAGGGGCTATGCAAGGAGACCGTAACTGCCTTGTGTAATCTTTTTTTTAAATAAAAATTTTGATTTCATCTTATGATGAAGTTTATAAATATTCTAATGTCCAGATAAATATAGTATGCATTCTTTTGGTGAAAGGATATTTTAAAAAATGTTTATGTAAACCTTAAATAATTAAAAATGTGTAATGAATTTCGAAAAATGGTCTTCTACAATTATGTTCAGTACGAAATTTACAGTCTAATAAGATCAACGTAATTTATGATGAATAGTAAATTATGAATAGTGATTTTATGCTTAGGATTAGTAATGTGACCAAATGGATTAGTAATCTCACTTAAAGAAAGTATTAATATAATCTAGGCACTATGATTAAGTAATGTGATTCAATAAAATGTTTAAATAACGGTTTCATAATTTATTATTCAAGTATTAGTTTTTTTGGATGAATAGTGTTTTTAATTAAAAATTAAATTAAAAATAATTAGAAAATTATTTTTATAAAAGGGAATTTATTTTTGAACTCAGAGCATCGAAATTATGTTATGTTGATTTTTGGGAATTTTTCTGAAAAAAATGAATTCTCAATGAATAGTGTTTTATTTAAAAATTAAATTAAAAATATTTAGAAAAATATTTTTATTAAATGGAGTTCTCATTTTTAATTAGAGAATCGATATTTGGTTAAGGTGAAATTTTGGGATTTTTATGAGAAAGATGAATTTTCAGTGAATAGTAAAAATGCAGTTTTAGGGTTTCGGTATGTTTAATGACATCATAATTTTGTCATGATGATGTCATGAGATATTTTATGGGTTGTCCGACCAAAGGTGATGAATTATTGTATTGGGGGCCCCATTTTTCCTAACTCCATGTGAAATACCATGGGAGAGCCCATGGTTTTGAGAAAACCACTTGTGAGGTGTCCCTTGGCCATTAATGCCTTGTGCCTTCACTTTCCCTATAAATACCCACCCTTTCCTAAGTATTTTTCACTCCTAACTCTCCCCTGACGAATCTATGGTCTCATTACCTCCCAAAGAGTCCTCTCAAGGTTCCCCCAATCCCTCAAGGTCCCAACATTTGAGTTTTAAGAGATATGTTTTAAGGTAAGGGATCCTACCTCTCTGTTTCTTTTCAAGTAATCTCTTTTATGTCATTTCTTTTAAGCTCCATGCTCTTATGTTGGTGGATATTATTTTATATTACACTCACTTCCCTTTTCATGTTAATATGATGAGATACCCCCTCTTTCTCTCATCAATTCGTTTTAAGAATGTTTAAGTGGCGCCGTTAGGCTGCCGAATTTTTAAGGGATTCTTTCACCTTTCCCATTTTTCAAAGTTCTACTTTCATGTCAAATCTTCCAAGTTCCTTTTTATTATAATGGGGTATTATCTCTATATCTATCATACTGATATTTTATGATCATATTATGAGAGACCCCAATTGATCCCTTCAATTCTGTATTTTAAAAGTTTAAGTGACACTGTTAGGCTGCTGAATTTTTAAGTGGTTCTTTCACCCTTCTCGTTTTCAAGTTCTACTTTCATGTCATGTATTTAAAGTTACTTTTTATTATGTTGGGGTATTATATCTATATCTATCATACTTATCTTTTATGTTAATATGATTAGAGACCCTATTTGATCTCGTCAGTTCTTTTTATAGAAGTTTAAGTGACGTCGTTCGGCTGCCGAATTTTCATAAGAGAAATCTTTTTTTGTCTTCCTTCTATGTTTTTCATTTCATATGTTATATCTTTAAAATATCATTACCATGTTCTTATACCCTATATATTCTGTCCCTATACTATTTATAGGTCATTTATGAATTTTTGACCCATGTCCCCTCTCTTTTTAATGTTTTCTAAAACCTCGTAACATAGCTGTTATGCTGTAGAATTTCCATCTCAAAATGTCTATCTTTTTCTAAAGTTCTTTTAATTTATTAAGTGAATACTCAAATCTCTCTCTTCTATAGGGGTATTCACATATATACCAAGTTTTTATATTTTAAATTCTGGGATTTACATACATGAGACCTACCTTCCTTTTCTATGGGTATTAAAGTGACACAAAGATATTGTCCTTAAAGCAGTTTTTAAAACGTTATGATTATGAAATTAAACCCAGTACTTTTATGCTATATGGGTTGTTTATGAAATGATTTATTATGATATATGTGTCTCACATGATGATAAAGACAAATTTAAGGGTGCACCCTGATAGCGCTCCAATACATTGGGTAAAGACTTGATCTCTAGAGATGACCATTTAGACTGATACCTTGGTGAATAACCTTGGAAATTTTTATTGACACCTTGTGGATGGACCTTGGTGAAATGAAAATGATTTTCTTTGTAAAATATTGTAGACACATCTTCAAGTTATGAAAAATGTTTTTTTATATGCCTCATGATTTCTTTCTCATTCCTTGATTTTCCTTTCATGACCTTATTGAAGTATCTCAAGTTCACATGTAAAATGTTTCTCTTGTTTCCCTTATTGGGACTTCTGATCACCCTTTCTTTTTATATATGCCCCCAGGTTATGAGATGCAGTATTTAACCTAGGATGAACTTAAGTATAAGCCTTTAAAGTGTTTAAGAAGAATGTTTTATGTTTTTATCATGTATTATGTTCCTGGTTTCCAAGGCACTAAACCTTAAAGATCCTCAGTTTTGTGTAATGTAATGAAAGTTTATGGGATAAAAAGGAAGGATGCTATATATTTTATCATGATTAATATTTCTTTATGATCGATTCCTTATGTACTATCATGTTTTATGTCATTTCCCAAGAGTTTTATGTTTAAACATTACGTTCATGTTTTAAATTTCAAATGTATATGATTTGTTTTATTTTATCCATGCATACCCTTACTGAGCATTTGAGATCACCCTTTATATGTTTTCTTTTCCCCAGGATTTAAAGAAAGGTTTTAGGTATGAAAACCAAAAGGGGAAGATCTTTATTGGAGATGTTGATGATCTTTCACCATTATTAGAAGATTGCATTTCGAGATTCCAAAGACACTAAACTATTACGGTCCTTGTGTGTCTGTTTTTTTATGTGTTAAGTATTCCGCAAAATTAATGTAATGTCCATGTACATCATGATTCGGGTCTCTATACATACACACCCCCAATATGGATTTGCATATGTGCCCAAAATATGGTGTATCAAATAGAGTCATATTCATCCTAAGGGGATGTCCTATAATCTTTGTACACCCTCAAATAATTATAGTGAAATCCATCATTTGAATGTGGTAAAAAAATTATCCCTTGTATACCAAATCCCATTCACCACTTCGGATCCAAGAAACTTGATTTGTGATTTATGACATCACCACTAACTAATTAAAAGGTATAAGAACATTATTAGTCTTTGGGCCCTATTTGGGTTGTTATTCTCACCACTATGGTTCACAAATCATGAACATTAACTATTTTCTCCCATATGAGTTAGCCTATAGTGGCATTGGGATCTACATTCACATAAAATAAACATTTCCCTTATTAATAGATTGAATATATAGATAAACTTTTGTCCAAACATCATGACCTTAAACTCACTATTCATTGGTCAAAATTGTACGACCATAAACTCTATCCCATGATGGTCCAAACAACAAGACCTTAAATTTCTAGAGATAGTGACACAAAACATATTAGGATGAAAACTCATAACGGGTACCCTAAGAAATAGTCTTGTACTTGATCTTCAAGCCACCCACTTTTAGGGATTCAGAAAAGAAATTATAGTGCAAACAAAAAATTAAAAAATCTTATAGGGCCCTCAATATGGCCCAAGAAAGATCTAATATATTATCATTGGACCCATTCCTTAATGAAAAAGATAATGTGATGGAATATCATATCTCTTCACTCCAATTATATGTTCCATACTTGATTACATAACCTTTAGGATTTTATAACCCGTATTTTATATTCCATACTTCTATAAACATACATCATTTCATATGTATCTAAATCCATTTAAATATTGACTACTATTGATAATGAGTGTTTGCAACTCCAAATTACACTTCTGTTTGACTAAACATACACTCCCCCAATATGAATCTACACATGTTCCCCCCATGTGGCCTATAAACTAGTGGAATATTCTTTTTTAGGGGAAGATCCTCTATCTCTATATTCCAATACACCATTGAAGTAGATCCCTTCATTCAAATTTGTTCAGTATGCATATGTATTATACATGTTCCATCTTATTATACCTAATTCAAATTTATTGATTTATTATTTAAACAACCCATAGTCATACCATTCATGTTTATTTAATACCCTCATTGTTACAAACTTCTGAATCATGCTCACCTTCTGATCATAAATTCAACATCTCACCCTTCATGTTTTGAATAGTCCTCATCACATGACCTTGAACCACATGACATGATGGTTTGATATTCATGGCCAAAAACTAGATACCCCCTTCCATAGGGTAGACTATAGTTACAACAAACGCCCAAATCATTTGGTTTCACCTTTCCCTATATAGGATGATTTTCTAATTTGGTCAAATATTCTCAACCTAAGATGTTACTATAATTTGGCTAAAATATTAAAGAGGGGATGTATTCTCCATAAACATATTTATTTGAAATTTATAGATTGCATCCGCCTCCTGAGATCACACAAGCAAGATTTTGAATACTCTCATAGAATGCAATTTCAGCTTCACTGACAAGGATTATAATGACATGGTCTTGACATACATTAAAATTACATCACATTTTTAGAATACATAAAACATTATACAAATAGATGCCCAAATACTGTATTAGCATAGTGCCTTTAGAAACTTGGAATGATAAAAGTGGGTGAAGAAATGAGCTACATTATCTCCCACTAGGTTCTACTTTTTTATAACCCTTCTTAGACTCATGAAACACAATATGTATCTCCATAACATGGGGGAAAGGAAACATAAAAAGGATGTGATTAGATTCTCAAAACAGAAGATATGTAAACATAATCTTGATAATAAGGGTATGAGAACATGGTCATGAAAATAGAACAATCATACCCTGTATTTCAAAGATCATAAAAATAAATCATAAAATAAAGCATAAGAGATCCTATGACATGAATCATATGGAAATAAAGAACATAAAACATGAAATAATAACATAGTAACAATACATGGAATTATGGAAAACACATAATAATATTATATTATTTCCATAGTATTCAAGGCATCACTGCCAGGGCTATATTAGTTGGCAAGGACCTTTACTAAAATGGATTCAATCCCCATTCTAGCTTCATATTACTGAACTAATCTCACTCCTCATTCTATCATTATAATATAAAACTGAGCTCACTATTCATTCTAGACATGTCTATCTCATGAGACATAAATATTTACCCAGTGAATTATAGGGAGATATAGGTCCCACCCATCTCATAATGAAATAATACATACAAGTTCCAAAAAATCATAATATACCATATCTTAACTCATGAAATGAAATAGGTTTCATAAATATTTAATCATATCATAACCTATGGAAAAAAATATTGGTTTCATAATCATTTCAAAAAAATTATAACCCATGTAAATAAGTAATTTTTTAAATGCATACAACCCATAAAAGAGAAATTGATTCAATAAACATTATTACATCAAAATAGAAACCATTAAAAGTATAAATATGAATAGAAACATTGAATTATTTCCCCTAAAAGGCATGAGTAACACCAAAGGATTCTAACTGATATGGGAAATAATTTTGAAATATATTTTTGAAAAATATATTCTTGGAAACCATTTTAGAGAACACTGTTTTTATGGAACATAGATTTATTACCGAAGAGAGAGAGGTAAGGTCATATTTTATTGAAAAAATTATCTTAATTATCTATTGTAAAATAGAGTTATTTTTTACTAATACATGAACACATAAAAACTAAACATATGAGAATAAAATTCACCAGTGCTCTTGAAACATGGATCATAATATTTTTTTGATGAAAATTTGATCATAAATAGTCTCAATAAACGGTGAGATTGTTTTGATGAACTCTTTCCACATGGTAACTTTGAACCATGCTCCTTGTGTAGAATTAATTTAATTACATGGAGATTTTTAATATCATTAAAATACACTGATTCATTTTATTACATATCAAATTAATTTTATACACCTCATATAAAAATTTTGGTGTATAACAAGGAATGCGTCTCAAAGAAGAAAATTTGAGACACAATTACTTTAACAATTTGGTAACTTTTGAAACTTAATCCCCAAGTCAGGAATAACATAAAATGGATATGTAAATAACAATAAATTAAATTATAAAAAGCATATAATAACTTCATTACCACAACATATATGTTAGGGGTGAATAAGGCATGTATATCACATAAAAAAAGGGTGAGGTGACATTCCATTACCTTGTGTCTTGACTCTCTTTGTGATAACTCAAAAATCCTATAAAATAAATATAATTTTTTTATAAATATATTACAAAACCATATTATTACATCTAATACCATATAAGGTTTGATTATGGCTTTATATTACTAGCTTGTTAAAAATTATATGTTAAGGTTTCACTTCGGATAATATCCTCTTTGTTTTTCACATGTGTCTTAATATGTTATATATTTGGTCCTTATACTTATTTAATGATTCCCATAATGTAAAAAATGATTTATATAAAACTTATAGTTAGTATATATGTTTTATAATAACCCATATAATATAGAATTATGAAACAGAATACACCATTCCTGGAGACGGTAAGCTATATGTACGCATAAACAATATTTCCATTTAATTGTTGGGTTAAAGGAAGGAAATTAAACGACACATATGTATATATATATATATATATTAAATTATCTTCATTATATCATATATATCATATATATTCACTAAATTCATCCTTAAAACTTTCCATGTAGTGTATGAATGAATCACATTTCTCTTAGTGGGTGGTTGTCTACAGTTCCTCAAACAAAATTCACGTATTAACACAAAAGTGAAAGTATACATATACATGTTTTTAAAGTATTGAAGATGTTTAAAGATGTAATAAATATAATATATAATATATTTAAATATATTTTACATCATAATGTTCACCATGATAGGTAGTAATGGAAAAATGAACAATCATCATTTAGTGAGGCGGTATTTTTCCATACACGTAAACAATATGTTCGTTACCCATTTGATGGAAGTGTATGTAAGTGTAGTTCGAAATCATAGAATAAAAAATCCTATTATATTGATGATACTGGTTTTCATATACAATCATGTAATAATTATATTTTATGGAGTGGATAATGACAATAAAAGAAAAGAGTTTGAGAGAGGGTGTTACCTCTTAATCACATCACTTCTTTTGGTTTGCACCAAAGGGATTCCTTAGAAGTCTTTATTCCAAAGTTAAGAATGAAGAAAAAAGTGAGGGATATTGGGGATATATTTGGGAAGAATTTGGTGATGTCAAATTTTATTTATAGGTATTAGGAAGTGGTAGGATTTGGGTCCATTTATAATGGAGGAGGATTGACACTCTTGTAATATTTTGGAAAATAGAAACCCCACACACGTTTTTTTATTGAAAGTGGATAAAACAAATTTACAAGGTATAGAAAATGGATTATAGGGTCTAAATATATCCATCCAATGGATTTTTTACATGTTTCTAGGTCATATTAGGACTTATGATTAGGGTTTAGTCCCTTGTTAAGATTAATTTAATCTTAATCATTATAATAAATTTTAATTTTCTTCACTAATATTTTTGGTCAAAAACAAGGTTGATATTATTTGAAATTAGAAATTATTATGACTCAAAATATGGAATAAATTTTTCAAAATTTCAATCATATATGTGTAAGAAATTAATTTAAATTTAATCCCACAGATTAGATGACAATGAATGTTTTTAAAGTAAAAAATTTCAAAATCATTCTATGTTTTTATAGTCAACATTAAAGTAAAATTGATTACAATGACCTCAATTGTATTTAATGATAAAAAATTAATCTAATTAAACACTATAACTAACTGAAAATTTAATTTAACAATATAAATAAGTTTGATGAAAAATAGTTTTGAAATAAAATACAGTATTTTTAACTATTCATTAAAAAATAAAACATCACAGAAAACTTCCAAAAATTAAATGTAACATAATTATTATGATTAGATCTCAAATATTAAAATTATTTTTAAGTATAATATTTATAAAATTTATGAAATTTAGATTTTAAATAGGTTCTCCATTAAAAGGCGATAAAAGTTTATTAATAAAATTTTTAGTTTTATGTGTTAAATTGAGTTTATTCTTATCTTATTCCTATAAGATATATTGGATTAATATTAAAAATATTTTCATATATATATATATATAATATAATACATTAGAATAACTTGATATTATTATTTAATATAATTTATTATTATTAAAATAACATTGTGAGAATATGAATAATTTTCGATAAAATACTCACTTGATATCAAATTTGTATTTATATTAATTTCCGAATAATATGTAATTAATTGCAAGAACCTAGGATTTTGTATGAGTTATAGATCATTTTTTTAATTTTTAATTCTATGTTATGGCCTTTCATATGTACCAAATGGGATCGCGAGTGTTTTGGAGGTGTCTGAAGCTCGTTTAGTGTCTGATACATTGTTTTTTGAGTGTTTTGGCCTAGGTCACAGTTTGGAGAGACCATGAAGGGTTGGCCGCACTATTATTATAAGAATGAAAGTGGAGGAAGTAGCTTCCACAAAGTTAGGTAATCCATGTGGTAGAGGTCACATGACTGTGCAGTATGTCTGAAAAGATTCAATCTTTTTATAGATGGTTTTCGCATGGTTACTGCAGAGTTAGTTGGACTGTGCGGGGTAACCAAGCGAATTGACCCTTGGACAAAATGATTTGTACATAGTTTTTGTATGTTTTGGGAAAACATCAGGGTAAACTGTGCAAGCCTTCTTGGTGTTTTGATAAATTTGAAATGAAGATAAAATTTTCTTTTAAAATTTTTTTTTTGGTTTTTCCTTCAACACACAACAACCCTCGTCCGTATGATCTCCCCTTTAGTGCCTAATCTAGGATTTGAGGGAAATCATCCGTCCAAACTCCATTTTTATTTTTTTCTCATAGGTTATTTATCAGTAAGGCCTATATTACTTTTTTCCGTTGTTTTTTCTTTATAAGAATGATTTCGGTATTTGATTTTAGGCCCATATTCACTAATATCCCATTCTTCATCCGTGTTTCAGATTTCTCATAAACTAGGACGAATCAGGACATGATACTAGATGATATATCTACTACTGAGTAGAGGTGGGTTGTATATTATTTTATTTATATTTTTTGGTGCCTTTTGGGAATTCAGACGATTTGTCACCCGTTATACATTTCAATGTGGCATTGTTTTAGTGAGAGTTTCTTATAGATGGATATGTGGACCTAGTGAGGATTCCCGTAAGTTTTGTATAGGTGTGCTGGCACCCATTTCATGATTCAAGGTCACCCATGGGGAGTGCCCTAAAAATCCCATGATTATTCATGTTTAAACCAAACAAGGGGTGTGTGATTGTGCCTGATTAGTTATTGGAATCTTGTTGATGCCTTAATGGTTTTTGATTAGCATGCCTAGGATTTGTACCGCCTACTTACTTAGTTATATATTTTGATTTCTTGCCAATTTTGATAGTTTAGCTTAAATTAAATTGGTGATATGGGTGGGTATAACTACATGAAATTTTTATTGACATGTTAAATGGATAATATGGGAGAGTATACACATATGAAAGGTAAATGATAAATTGTATGCATGAGTGAGTATAATCATGGATTGTGCTTGATTATGTGAGTGGGTATACTCTCAAGGGTTTAATTGATTAAATTCAATGCTTGAATGAATGGTTTGATAGACACCCTTGACTAATATCTGTGGGTATGGGATGTGGTTGTGGATGCCATTGGATAATTATTTTGGGTCATGATTATGTAGGATGCCTGGGACCTTGCTACCCCATGGATCCGACTTATTTGGGATCATGTAAGAAATTCTTTTGACATGCTCCTTATATCCCAACCAGTGTCTTGACTAAGATTCCACTGGGTCACTCATGGGAATCAATGTGGGTGCCTTGTACAAGTTCTGTGGATCCATCCCATTGTGGTCTAGATATCTTACATGGATTCCCTAGTATGTGACACCTTGGATTAGACCCTAGGGCTCTATACTTCTTTATACGGCATGGTCGTGGGTTACATGGTATGGATGGATGTACAGAATGGTCGTGTGACTTATTTAATGTTTATAGCTTCCTTATAAGGAGAATTTTTTTTAGGGATCCTTGAGAGAATATTTGGTTTTACATATTGCAGTAGACACATGCCATGGTCATTCACTTTACGTCACTTCCTTTATTACACTTCCTAGCACATTTCATATTATTGTTAGAACTATATAGACATCTGGGTGGTTAACTACTAGGCTGTTTATCTCACACCCTCTTTGAGCCTTTTTGGGGACCCAATTAGATAATATGGTTGTAGGTGATGAAAGGGGAAAGCACCCTGGCATAGTTTCTTGACTATTTCATTGGATTAGGGGATCATAGGTCCAAGATGGGCATTTGATTCTATGGGGACTTTTTAGTATTTTGTTCTTCTTGGTTCTCTATAATATATAGTATCTCCATGCACTATTCTAGATTCTTTTAAGAAACATGTATCATGTAGCACCCTGAACCCAAATTGCCCAGAGCCAGTGACTTCTACCAATTATATTTGAATGATTACAAGTAATCAAGCCCCAAAGGAATGATCATTTTAGTAGTAATGATAAAATAGATTAATAAATGAGATTTTTATTAAAAATGTATACACAACTTACAACATATTATTTTTTCTTCTAAACAAATAAAAAACATCAAGGATAGCTCTAATCCATCTAGTAAATTCATGCATATCTTTCATAGTATGCTTCTTGGATTCCTGTGGAAAGAAACATAGTATGGGTGAGCTTAAATTCTCAGTAAGGGTAAAATATAGCAGAAGAAATAATAAATCAATGAGAGTAATAATTATGGCATGGTAAATAACAGAACTCACAGACCATATAATCAAAAAACTGAGAAGGAAGTGAATAAACAATATGGAAAGATGGTAATTGGAAATACATTCTATTAAAATAACTAGATAAGTCAAAATAAAAATGGAAGGGAAAGAAACTGAAATACATACTATTTAATTAATGACCGAACAATGAAATGTATCCATAGATTTGTCGATGCAATATCTCATGGATGAATAATAACTGAACTAAATGGGGAATAATGCTTAATTATTATACACCATGTTTCCCCTGGTACATGGAACTAGTAAGGTCAATAGAAAAATTACCTACACTAATTTTCACAACTAAATCTTCCCATTAGACAACTGATACATTGAGGGGCTTTCGTTCACCAATCCCCAACCAGTAGAGCCTTCCTCAAATAGTCCACAACCGGTGTATTGAATGTCCAAATCATTCCTTATATATCAAATAAATATTGTGCCTTATCAAATATTCGTATTGTAAAATTTATAAGGATTTATAAATATTTCTATAAATAATAAAATTAAAGTCAAAGTAGACACCATAAGTAAGAAGGTATACAGTTTAGGCAATAGTAATATCCATGATAAATGTAATTGATAATTTCGTGGGAATTCTAATGTTCAATGATCATAGAACACTGAATATTTTAACGGGACTAACAAATAGATCAAGGAAGTGAATGTGAATAATATCCTTTTCCAAACCAATAATAAACCATCCAAAGGATGAATGAGTAGGGTATCAACACAAAAATACCATGTTGGGTAAAAAGAGGGTTTTTTTCATTGAGGAAATAAAAGAACGTCTTTTAAAGAAACTCTTGAGGAAAATATCAATTGATTTTGAAAAACAATTGAAAACATTTTTCATTGAAAATACCTTTTATTTTTTAAAAAAACATTAGAATTTAGAAGGATGCTTCAAATAATTGATGGTGAATAAGTCCATACATGTCTTATGAGGTAAAACGTTTATGGATTTTATATTGTAAATGGTTAGAAAATGCCTTGTTTGGAATGTGATTAGAAGATTCGTTCTGAGATATAGGAAAATGAAAAGAATCAGTAAAAAATTAATTACAAAATAATTTTAATTTTTTTTGAAATCCTTTTTATAAAATAGGGTTTTTAGAAGAAAATAGGTTCTCTAACTAAAGAGATAAGTGAAGTTGAGTTTTTTTTAAACCTTTTTAAAACACTTTGAGTACCAAAGAGAGGGAAAATGGTACTAATACTTGATAATGAAAATTATTAACCATATGATAATGATAGTTTTTATTAAAAAAATGGTCATATAATTTCCTCGAATGTAAAATCCATTGAATGATCAATAGTGTTGGTCTTTAGTAATATAATATTTAAACATCCCCGAGTCCCTCATACCACATTGAAGCATTTTAAATCATGATCTCATGAAGGAGTAAAATTGAATGAAAGTAATAATATAATGAGATTAAGGAGATTCAAGACATATAATTTCAATGGTAATATATAATACATCTAAAAGATACATGGTGCATAATAATAGAGTGTTCCTCAATGAAATGAAATTGAGACAAAATCTGTTACATATGAATCAAAATACCCAAAAGTAATAAAAATAAAATGAAATATCTAAATAACATGAAGATAAATGTTTTTATGATATTATATTTCATTGTGTCAATATCTACACCATATATAATAAATTAGGTGCACAATAATTAAGTATGCCTCACAGAATGAGAATGAGACAAGAATCACTTAACATGAGTTTCCTTTTCGGTGAATGTCCAATAATCTTACAGTATAATAAACTTATTTTAATTTTCAACATGATTCAGAACTTTTTTCATGTTTTTAATTACATTTATTTCACTTATTACCATGTTGCGTAATGATACATAAACAATTTAATATATGTTTGGTGTTTTTGACCAAATTCAGTTTATGTGTCAAAACAATTATTGTTGGTCAACTATGGTCAAATTATTCATTATATAACATCTACTGAATAATAATCATGAAATAATTATAATATTTATACATAATTTTTAAATGTAAAATCAATAAATAAATATGGTTATGAAAAATGAATCAATGTTACATTCATGGAGATGGTAAATCGTACGTACGCATGAGTAACATTCCCATTTTTAAATGATTGTTGTGGAAAGAAGGTAAGAAACACCATATGATTCAATAATGATAATTATATAATAAATACCATGTTATTTAGTCAAACATACTTAATTGTATAATTATTTTATATAAAAGGAATCACATCATGTCAGGGAGGCGGTAGTCCACATGTCCACGATTGATGTTATCTCTTTTAATGTGTGTGAAAGGGTAATAGGGAAAATGATATATATATATATATATATATTATTTTTTTCAGAAATTTAATTATGTCATGAATTTAATATAGATATTTTTTGTCTAATTTTATTAATTATAACCTTCATTTATACATTTAATGTATCGTGTGAAAGAATCACATTGCTTTAAGGGGGCGTTAGTCCACATTTCTTCAAATGATTTAATAATATTAATGTAAAATGGAAAGTATTAAATTTGTGTATTATAATAGGGTTAAATATGTATAAAGTCATAATAAATATCATATAAAACCTATGATTGCCAATATTAGATGGATATCTATGTTAGTGTAGGTAAAACAATTAGCATAAAAACATCATAGCATATTTATGATATGATTATTTTCACAAAATAATGTAATAAATTCAGTTTATGGGGTGAAGGAGTAAAATAAAGGAAAGGGAGCCTGAGAGAAGACATTACCTCTTAATCAAGTAACCTCTTCTAGTGTATACAAAAATACTTCCTTGGGGGGATTTACAACCAATGTGATGATTCTATATTATGGGGAGGAATATTTTGAGTCTATTTACGTAGATGTTTTCATAACCGAAATAGATTGAGTGGTGTTATGAATGGGTTCGTGTGGTGGCCTTTTGTAGTGGAGGAGGAGTGAAACTCTTGTAAATATTTGAAGAGAGAATTTATCCAATGTTTTACATGTTGAAAGTGGATCCAATAATGGATCATGGGTGATACAATTGATGATAGGTTTGAGATATGTCCATCCAATGGGTCTTGTACAGGTTTCTAGGTTTTTTGTGTCTTAAATTTAAGGATTAGTTCTTTATTAACTTAATTATTCTCTTAACCGATGTAATTAATTTTAATCACATTCACTAATATTTTTGGTCAAAAAAAATTTGGTCTTATTATACTTTATAAATTATATATATTAAATATATGGAATAAATTTTTTGAAATTCCAATCATATAAGTTACAAAAAATAAATTAAAATTAATCCCGTAGATGAGACGATGATGCACATTTTTAATGAAAAACCTCCGAATGTTGGGTATGTTTTAATATTATATATAAAATTGAAATTGATCAAAAAAAATCTAAATTGTATTAATTGAAAGAATATTATCTAATTAAACATTAAAACCAATTAAAATAATAATTTAACCTTATAATTTATTTATATTAAAAATAAGTTTTGAACTAAAATTCAGTATATTTAACTTTTCATTAAAAATAGAATCTTTAAATAAAATTACTAAAACATCATCCTAAGTTATTCATTCTGTTAAGAATTCAAATATGAATTTTTTTGACATAATCAATTAAAGTATCAAACATCAAATTTAAAATGGGTGAACCATTAAAAGGCGGTAAAATTGCCTTTATAAAAATATAGGTTTTTATGTGTAATATAGGGTTTGTTCTTATCTTATGCATATCAAAACTAGTAAATTAATATCAAAAATATTATATTGAATATATAACAAATATATTTCATTAAAATAATTAACTAATTGTAATTCCATTAATTTATTAGGATAAAACAAATTCATGTGCATAAAAATGGTTTTATATAAAAAATATATATTTATATTGAATTGGTCCCTATATTCATTTCTAATTAGTTTTTAACCTATGAATTAATATTATATTACTATAAATCATATATTTTCAAAAGATAGTTAATAATATTCAGAACCACTAACATGATGACCAAGTTATATCATATTATATTAAATAATAGTACTTTAATAATACATTGTTATTTGATGAAACTAAGTTTTTCATGTAACACAAGCTATCGATGAAGGTAACACTTTTGTGTAACGCACACTATCGAGGAAGGTTACTCATGTGTGTAATGCACTCTAACTCAGTGGTACATGTGTTTTAATATATAGAATATATTTTAAATATTTAAAAATATATTATAACGGATCTGGATTTTATGTTACTATACGTGCTTGGTGTCACGTTCCATACATGCTATCAAATATAATGTTCTTGTTTCAGTTTTTCGGGACGTCAGATTCTCCCCACCTTATTTATATAGCATCCATGAAATTTACACTCGATCTTGGTGATATAATTTTTTATTCTTCCTATGATTGAAATCCCACATCGTGAGAAGGGTTGATAAGAAATCCTCTATAAAAGGGAGAATGACAAGTAAAAAAGGTCACGTGGACTACCATGTAACTAGGTTTCTATGTAAGAGATCATTAATGGCAAGTACAGATACATACTTGGAGAAAACGCATAAATATTCATAGAGGGTGCTTGAGGTCATCAATCAAAAATAAGTGATTGATCAATGGAAATTTTAGGGCCTCAAAGCCATAAATATGAGATGAATTTGTAGACCATTAATGAAATTGAAATTAAGGAATTAAGAGAACGTATTTTTTATCATTTAAAAAATATTTATTAATTATTTTATTGAACAAGAATATGACTAAATATTTTTATGTGGTATATTTTAATTTTGTATGAACAATCATAACTTTTTGTTGTGTTTCGATTAAATTCTAATTCATCATTTTACTCCAAGTAATTAATTACCAACAATAATTTTTTTCTAAAGTAATAAAATAAGAATTAAAATGATAATAAGGCCTACAAAATATTGAACTTTACAACTATTTTTCATTAAGTATTCATTTAATACTAATATTGTTAATAGAATAATCCCAAATACTCCAAAGTGCTATTACTGGTTAATCCTTAACATTTATTCGTTAGGTTGTTTAAATTTAAACAATGAAAAATAAATTAACAAGGACATTTTGTAGGTTAATGGTTACTGTGAAAACATTTTAATACTACTATCATGGGTTCAAGACCCATGACCTTGCTAGATTTGATTGGTTTTCAACCAGGTTACGTATTTTTTTTAAACAATATTAATTTAATTTCATAAATAAATCTAATAAAAATCCTTGAAATAAGGTTATTCACTAAATAAAATATTATCTAAGGTTTTTAATAAAAACTCAATACTTCATCAGTTTTATTTTTAAATAGGTCCTTCACTGGTCAATGTATTACCCATAATATCATTTTTATGATTTCTAATCATGAATCCAGATCCCCAATTTTATTTTTTTTATTTAACCTTAAAAATTCATTTTCATTATCAACTCAAATCCTTCTTAATGGTTTGTAAAGAAAATTTGTATTATGCTATGCGGATCCCCCAAGAGTGCCAAACCATGTGAACAGTAAGCCCAATTTTCGTGCATCATGTTACCCCAAGTCAGGCCTAGAACACCTTATCAAATTTGTTACTTCGTGGTACATCTATACCAGAACCATGTCCACTTGTAGTATCTACCCGTGGATGTATTGATTTGAAGGCCCACATAATCTATAATTTACCAAAATTATAGGTTTTTCATCTATATTTATCCCAAAATTCTATCTTTGGGTTATGTTATATAATCTGATTTTTCATAAATCTAGTTCCCAAGGTTGTTACTAAACTTCATTTGATACCAACTTTAGCACCCCGACCCTAGATAGCTCAGAGCCGACAACTGATATCAATTATATTGGCATGATTACAATGAATCAATACCTGAAGGACCGACCCATTTATTAGTCTAGGTAAACTAGATACATAAATGAGAATTGTATCACAAATGATTACACTAATTATAATATATTGTTTTTTATGCTTAATAAATAAACATCATCAAGGAAAAATCTTATCCATCTAGTAAATTCTTGCATAACTTTCATAATAGAATTCCTGGATTCCTATGGAATGAAACATAATAAGGGTGAGCTAAAATACTCAGTAATGGTATAATATAATAGAAGAAATAATGAAACAGTGAGAGTAATAATTATTCGATGGTAAATAACTAAACACACATACCATATAATCAAAAAACTAAGAAGGAACAGAACAAACAATATGAAAAGATGGTAACTGTAAATACAAGACATTCAAATAACTAGATAAGGCAAAATAAAAGTGGCATGGTAAGGAATTGAAATACATGTTATTTAATCAATGAACTAAAAATTAAATGTATCCATAGATTTTTCAATGCATGATCTCATGGATGAATAATAACTGAATTAAAAAGGGTATAGTGCTTAATTATTGGACACAGTGTTTCCCCTTGTACATGGAACCAGCAATGTCAATAGACAAATTACCTACACACATTTTCACAACTAAAAAATCCCATTAGACTACCATTGCATTGAGGAGTTTTTTTTCACCAGTCCCCCAACCGTAGAGCTTTCCTTAAATGGTCTCTAACCTCTGTATTGCATATCCAAAGCATTCTTTATATATCTATTAAATAATGTTCCTTATCAAAATCTGTATTTAACGAAGTATGCACATGTATCAATATTTCCCCAAATAATCAAATAATTATCAATGTAGAAACCATATGAAAAATGTTATATGGTTTAAGAAATTGTAATATCCATAATAAATTAAATGGATAATTTAGGTGAAATTTCATGTTCAAATATCATAGAAGATTGAATATTTCAATGGGACTAACAAATAGATCCAGGAAATGCATTTTAATACTATGCTTGGAAAAACCAATAATAAACCCTCTAGAGGAATAATGAGGATTATATCAATATAACAAATATTAAGTGGGGTAAGATAGATGGTTTTTGTCGTTGATGAAATAAAAAATGACTTTTAAATATATTCTTGAGGAAAATATCCTTTTCTTTTGAAAAACAATTAAAACATTTTTCATTGAAAATTACTTTTTAAAAACATTTTTGAAAAATAAAACATTTAAAATTGATAAGGATGATTCAAATAAATTATGGTTGATAAGTCTATACATGTCATACAAGGTAAAAAGAATATTCCTTTTATATGAAAAAATGTTAGAAAATTCCATTTTTAGTAATCAACCTGAATATTCCATCTAAGAGATTGGTAACATAAAAAAAGGGTAATAATTTCTTTAGAAAATAATTTTGAAACATTTTTTAAATAATTTTAATAAAACATGGTTTTTAGAAGAAAACAGGTTATCCGACTAAAGATAGAAGTGAAGTCGTGTTTTCATTAAATTATTTTTAATGCACTTTGAGTACCAATGAGTGAAAAAATAGTACTAATAATTTTTAATGGTAATAATTAACCATAATATAATTAAAGGGTTTAATAGAAAATGGTTATATAATATACTCAAATGTAAATTCCATTTAAATATCAATAGGATTGGTCATGAGGAATATAATCTTTAAACATCCGAAAGTGTCCCATACCACTTTGAAACATTTTAAATCATAAAATCATGAAGCAGTAAAATTGAATGAAATTAATAAAATCATGAGATTAATGAGATTCATGATATATAATTTCAACTGTATTAAATAAACCATTTAAAATAAACTTGGTGAACATAAACAGAAAGTTCCTCAATGAAATGAAATTGAGATGAAATACATTACTTATGTATTGAAATAACCAAAAGTAATAATAATAAAATAAAAATTTTAAATACCATGAATATAATATATTTCATGATTTTATAGGTTAGTGTGGTATTATGAACACCATATATAAAAAATTATTTTCACAACAATTATGTATGCCTCACTAAATGAAAATGAGACAAGAATCCCTTACCTTGAGTTTTTTTGGGTGAACGTCCTTTGATATTAATATATAATAATATTATGTTAATTTTATCATTTATTAATAAACTTTTTAATTTTTATAATTAATTTTATAACACTTATTACCATGTTGTGTACAACAACTTAAACAATTATGTTTACATAGGGTGTTTTTTATAAAATTCGGTTTATGTGTCAAAACAACTTTTGTTGGTCAATTATGGTCAAATTATTCTTTATATAACGCCTAAAAACTAATAATTAAGATATAATTATCATATTTATACAACATTTTTATTTTTTAAATAAATCATTAAATATGGTTATGCAAAATAAATCAACATTACATTCATGGAGATGGTAGGTCGTACGTACGCATGAGTAACATTCCAATTTTTAAATGAACATTGTTGAATGAATATACGTAACAACATATAATTTCATAGTTATAATTATATAATAAATTCCATGTTATTTAATCATACATACTTATATATATAAATCTATGATATAAATAGAATTACATCATGTCGAGGAGGTTGTAGTCCACACATCGATGAATGACGTAATCTCTATTAAATTGTATGAATGGGTACTAAAGGAAATGATATTTATATATTATATTTAAAGAAATTTAATTATGTTATTGATATCATATATATATTTTTATGTCTCATTTTTTCATTATAACCATCATTTATACATTCCATGTATCGTGTGAACGAATCACATCGCTTTGAGGGGTAGCGGTCCACACTTCCTCAAACGATGTTATTATATTAATGTAAAATGAAAAGTTTTAAATGTGTGCATTATAAAAGTTTTAAATAATTATAAATCAATATTAAATATCATATAAAGCCAATATAAATATAGTGTTCATCATAATGGGCACCATGAGAGGTGGTAAGAGAGAGTTGAACTGTCATCATTTCATGAGGTAGTAATTCACCTTACATAGAAACAGTATGTTCACATCCATTAGATGGAGGTATGTGTATGGTTAGGTCTAAAAAATACCATTACAACCACCTAGTAAATTTATTATAATTTGTTTGTCACAAAATAATGGAATAAAGTTAGTTTTGGGGGTTTTTGAGGAAAATAAAGGAATGGGAGCTTGAGAGAAGACATTACCTCTTAATCAGGTAACCTATTTTGGTGTATACCAAAAGACTTCATTGGGAAGTTTACTGAAAAAAAGGTAGAATTATAGGTCATGGGTTATATTGTTTTTAGGCTACTTGGGTAGAGTTTTGAAGAAAATAAAAAGTTTCGTATGTGTGATGAATGGGTAGGAGTGGTGGCCTTTTGTATTGGAGGAGTGACACTCTTATAATTATTTGAATTGAGAATTCCACCCATGTTTTTCATGTTTTTAGTTGATCCAATGATGTAAAATGTCTGATAAAATTTATTATATGGTCTAAATATGGAAATAAAATGGGTTTTGGAAATGTTTCTAGGCCATTTTGTTCCTTAAATTGAAGGTTTATTTCTTTATTAACCTAATTCTTCTCTTAACCCATGTAATTAATTTTAATCACTTTTACTAATATTTTTGGTCAAAAAAATTTTCTCATATTAGACATTATAATTTATATATTCAAAATATGGAATCCTTTTTTCCAAATTCCAATCGTATAAGTAAATGAAACTAAATTAAAATCAATCCCACAGAAGGGATGACAATGCAGATTTTTAGAGTTAAAAGGTCTGAAAGTAGGCTAGGTTTTTTTAATCATCTTCAAAGTGAAATCGATACCAATCAACTAAATTTTATTAATTGATAAAAAAGTATCTAATTTTACTTAAAAACTAATTAAAATCATAATTTATCCTTATAAATTATTTACAATAAAAAGCAGTTTTGAAATAAAATTCTGTATTTTTATCTTTTCATTAAAAATTGAATCTTTACAAAACAATTACCAAAAAATAATCCTACATTAATTATTATGTTTTGAATTAAAATTTATGTTTATTTTTACTTATTAATAAAATTAAAATATAAACATTCAATTTTAAAATGGTTTCTCCATTAAAAGGGTGTAAATTTTCATTTATAAACGTATATGTTTTTATGTGTAAAATAGGGTTTGTTATTATATTATGCACATCAAACCTAATAGATGAATATAAAAAATATTTGGTTGGATATATAAAATTTATATATCATTAAAATAATTAACTAATTGTAATTACATAAATTTATTAGGATAAAGAAATTTCATGAGCATAAAAATTGTTTTTTATCAAAACATACCGTTTATATTTAATTGGTTCCTATATTCATTTCTAATTAGTTTTTTAACTATGAATTAATCTTACATTACTGTAAACCAAATAATTTTGTATGTTAGTTAATAATATTCATAACCATTAACATAACGGCTAGGTTATATCATATTATATTTATTAATAATATTTTATTAATATATTGTAATTTGGTGAAACTCGGTCATTTGTGTAATGAAAGTTATCGAAGAAGGATGATCTTGTGAGTAACACATGCTATCGAGGATGGTCACTCTTGAGTCTAATGCACTATAAATCAGTTTTGAATGTGTTGAAATATATATAATATTTTTTAAATATTAAATATATTATAAAGTATTTTGATTTTATATTAACTTACGCAATTGGTGTTGCATGTCATACATGCTATCGAATATAAAATTATTACATAAGTTTTCCGGGAAATCACATATGATCTATATCATTTTGTATATAAGACTTTTTTGTTTATTTATATGTTTTTCTATGTATAGTACTTTATATTGACTGTGACTTATTTCTATTCCTCCATTTATTATGTTTTACTTTCTTTGTAATACTCTAGAAATTTGGGCATAGTCTCCCCACTAACTCACATAGTCTCTCGCTGATAGTCATCAACCTCTACCATTTGGGGAGATGCGTTTAAGGCCATATGTCCTACTAGATTTGGAGCACTATTTGGGTGGAATCTCAATCAAGGACATTACAATGTGTTATTAAAGCATTCTTTTCTGGTTTGAATTACTATTTGGCGACAATAGAAAGGTTTAAAAATGAAATGGAATTTGGTAATGAGCTGTTCATGGGATTTGTTACCCCGCATGGAGGGAAAATCCAATTTTCCTTAAGGTTAATTTTGTTTTTCTTGATTTTTAATTTTACAGATGATTCGATTTCACTATTGGGTGACACACTTGATTTCTACTATTACTACTAACGAAATGGGGGGTTTTATTTCCGTTGAATCCAAATGAGGCATGGGTGTTCCATTTCATGAATCATGTAGAAAGATGTTTGAATAAAATTCAATTCTTTTTTATTCCATTTAGGATTCATTATTTATTGCATGCTATTGTGATAGTTTATGTGACAGTTGTGCCTACTGTTGTCATAGTTGGGTATGGTAAATAAAGGAGTGTTTTCATATTTCAACTCATAAAGAGTATGGGCCCTTATGGATTGAGAAATTATGCACCAATGGAATTTTAATTCTAAAAAGAAATTGATATATCAGTTGTTTGACTAGAGAAAGTGTTTTGGGTTCATAAGGAGTTATGGGATCTCATGGAGTCAGAATTGGTAAACCCATGGTGAAATTCAATGAAAACATGACATGATGATAGAGACTTGACCTAGACATGGATTTTGAGTAGTAAATAGGTGTATTTTCTAGTGGTTCATTGATCATTCCATAGAAAATCCTTGACTTAGGATCAGGCTATGGGTTGACTTGGTTTATAAGGGTTTTGGCATGTCCGATGATTTTTGAGTTGCGTGCATTGATGTTGTTATCTTCTAAGGAGTGTGATTGGAACAATATATTCATTCCTCCACAATGACCTCCAGTGGTATGCCAGGAGGGGCGACGAGCATACTCAAGAGATAGTGGGCCCCAGGCTACCAATATATCATCCTTTACTTCTATTTATGGAACCAGCTATTGTTCTGGACATAGGTGTTGAGGAACAGGTCCATGAGGGTTTCATTCATTATATACATATGTTCCAAGGAGAATCGCATCTAGCCTTGACTAAGGATTAACTTACATGGGTATTCCAATAGCAGTATCTTCCCATGTTCTTGGGGGATGGCAGACCAGAGGCTGCAGAGATATTGCTTGAGACCACGTTAGAAATATTTTAGCATATAGAGATTCCTATGGAGAAGAGATTAAATTTTTTGACTTATATGATATGCAGAGAGGCAAAGAACTAGTGTGACATTTTGAACCAAGATCATGGGATTCAAGATATGGGTTGGGATGATTTAAAAACACTCTTATATGACTACTTTTACCCTATGAATCTAGGATAAGAGCAGGTTAGTTAGTTTATGTGTCTCGAGCAGGGCGTGTTGAAGGTTATGGAATACACAACATGATTTACAGAGATGAATAATTTTTTCATGGATGTATCTTACTAATGAGCTATCTAGAGAGAGGTGGTTTGAGGATGGTCTCATACATGCTATCAAATATCAGGTCAATATGTTCAGGTTGACTTCTATCACTGACATTGTGAATCAGGTACTGATTACATAGTAGAACCCGAGGGAGGATAAGGGTACAAAATATGGGAGTAATAATTCACAATGTATTGGATTTATGTCTTCATTCCGGAAGCACTATTTTTACGCTTCCCATAGCGTGAGTGATAGATAGTATTTTCATGCAGATAGATTGGTGTATTTCCATTAGTGTGGTAGGTGAGGCCATCAGAAGAATCCAAATGACGACAACTTAGTTGAGTGCCTAACTTGTTACCGGAAGGGGGAACATGAAATAGTTTTACGGGTTCTTCCTCTAGTTGTTAAGGGTTGGGGTCATCTATAAATATAGTTTTAGGATTAGGGTATTCATATCCGCATCAGGCTAAGAGATGGAGTAGTGCATTATGGTTTGGTCAGGGAAATGGTGGTACTAGCTGTGGTATCCATACACGAGGTTCTCAGAGACAGTAGGGGGGATTAGCTTAGGGTTTCTAGAAATTATCACAGGGCCATGGTATAGGCTATAATTAAACTATGCAATAGACCCAGCAGAAGCAGGATTCCAGACCAGCTACAATGAGAGGTATGATCGTAGTAGATTCTACTATAGCATATGATATTTTAGATAAAGGTGCATCACATAGTTTTTTATCTACATGGTTGGCTAAAATCCTTGGCCTTATGGTTTTTCATTCTAATGGAATTTGACTCTACCCATATAGTTGGGGATCAGAATGGGTGATGTGCACCATTTTATGGAGTTTCCCCTTGTGGTTGGTAGGTTCCTCTTCTTCTGCAGTTTATATGTGCTCGATATGATTGGGTTTGAAATAGTCATTGAGATGGACTTTCTGGTAGCTTATGGAGCACACGTTGACTGCTATCACAAGAGGGTGACTTTCACAAAACCTGAGGGTGTAGTGTTTATTCACAAGGGTAAATGATATGCCTAGGTAAGCCGATATGGGTACAAGCATCATGGGTTATGTGGGATGATATCCTAGATCACATGTTTATATCTGAAGGATCAGGGAGTGATTCAGGTGTACTTCCCTCCATTAGTTGAGCTCTTCAGGGACGTCTTTAGTGATAAATATTTTGGTTTACCTCTTGAGAGATAAGTGGAGTTCTCCCTCGAGCTATTTCCAGCAGCTGCATCTGTATCCACTCCTCTTTACAGGATAGCTAAGACGGAGTTGTAGGAGCTCAAGATGTAGCAATTTGATATGGAGGTGAACGTGTTTATTAGACCTAGTACTTCTCCATGGGGTTTCCCGATCCTTTTTGTGAAAAATGCATATGGTATCCATAGGTTATGTGTTGAATATTGGAAACTGAACGAGATGATACTTAAAAACCAATATACCTTACCACAAATAGATAATTTGTTTGATTAGCTTCATGGAGCTCCAGTGTTCTCAAAAATTGATTTGAGGTCAGTATATCACCAGGTTTGTGTTAGACCTATATACATACCTTTCAAATCCGATCATAGAAGGTATGGTCTATATGAGTATCTAGTTATGTCATTTGGTCAAAAGAATGTGTTAGATGTTTTCATGGTACTGATGAGCCGAGTGTTCCACTCATATTTGGACTCATTTTATGTGGTTTTTGTGGGAGATATATCAGTGTATTATCAAAATCGACATGACTATTCCAATCATGTTGAGATCGTTTTGAATACACTGAGAGAGAATCACTTATATGCTATGCTCACATAGTGAAAATTTTCGATGGAATAGATTCACTTCATGGGTGACATCATCTCAGAGATAGGAGTATTAATGTACCAAAAGAAGACAAGAGTTGTAGTTTTCAGGGAATATCCCAAGAACATTTTTGACCTACAGAGTTTCTTGGGGCTATATGGTTACTAAAAAATTTATATAGGAATTATCATTCTTAGGAGTTCCATTAATTTGATTGACTAAGAAGGGTATGAAGTTTGTGTGGTCAGAATCTTACGAGACTACCTTTGAAGAGTTGGGAGGGATGTTGACATCATCACCAGTATTTATACTACCAAAGATGGGAAGGAGTTTCATGGTTTTCACTAATGCATTAGGTATTTGGATGGGAAAGTTCTAATGTAGGTATATCAATTCTTGGAGTATAGGTCACTATAACTAAGGCCTCACAAGATGAATTACCCTACGCAATTTCCAGAGTTAGCTGTTGGTGTTCATGAATTATGCTATTGGAGATACTATTTACTATGATATAATTTTGGGGGATACCGAGACCATATAATCCTCAAGTATATAATTATGTATAATGATATAAATTTGAGGCACTAATTATGGGTAAAGTACCTTCAGTCTATTTATATTGAGCCTACATACACACCTAGTAAAGGAAATTAAGTGGCTGATGCACTGGGTAAGAGGACCTAGATACAGGAGGTGGAGCATGCTAGTAGCTAGTGACAACTTATGGAGTTGTTCTCTAATATGAATAGAGAGGTTCATGATAGATAGGGTATGAATTATCTTTCATCTTTAGTTGTGACCTCGCCCCTAATGGATAGTGTTAGGATTAGGCAGATAAAAAATTCAGAGGTCCAAGTTCTTTTGGTGAGTGTGGAAGGTGAGTACCTCCATCTGTTTTGACGGTAGGCAAGGATGAGATCCTACATTTCCATGGACAAGTGTGGTTTACAAAGGATATACAAGAGGATCAGATGTGGGAGTTTTGTGTTTCATCATGGGTAGTACACACTGGAGTCACCTGTATTTTCCAAGACTTGCGTCATCAGTACTAGTGGCTGGGTATAAAAATAGAGGTAGATGGTTTGGTTACAAGGTGTTCCACCTGTCAATAGGTGATGTAGGAACAACAGCAGAAAGCTAGGATTTTACCGTCGTTACCTATTCTAGATTTGAAATGGGATGATGTCGTGATGGATTTTGTGACTGATTTACCGAGGTCGCCTAGAGGTAATGATGTTGTATGGGTTGTTGTTGAGAGTGTTATGAAGGTCGATCATTTATTTCCGATCAAGGAAACCTTCAGTGTTTACAATCTAAAAATGATGTACATATAAGAGGAGGTATTAATTCATGGGGCCCAATGCACTATTCGTTCAGATAGGGATTCCAACTTTACTTCTCATTTCTAGTATATTTTGCAGAGGACACTAGGCACATATGTTCTTCTAAGCACAACATACCATTGTTAGACTGAATTCCAGTCAGAGTATACGATACATATGATAGAGGACATGCTTCGAGTATGCAACATGGATTATGGGGGATCATGGTAGAGGCACATTTCCCTATTTTAATTCACCGATAATAATAGTTATTAGGCAACAATACAGGTGGAACTTTATGAGGATTTATACTGTTGGCCATGTCATTCTCCCCTATGCTTGTTAGAGGTAGGTGAGAAACCATTACTAGGTCCACACATCATTAAGGAGACTTCTGAATAGGTCTAGTAGATTCAAAATCTGATTTTCACTATGCAGTCTAATCCAAAATCATATGATGATCATCGTAGATGACCTCTACAGTTCAAGGTTGGGGATCAGGTTTTCATGCATGTTTCACTGAGGATGGTACATAGGCTGATCAAAAGACAAGGTAAGCTTTCATTGTGATATGTAAGTCCATTCAAGATTATAGAGGGATTCAGGGTGGTTTCCTTTCAATTGTAGTTACCTCATAGGTGTTAGGTCGGAATATATAAAGAATACAGGAGGGCGATGAATTGTTTCTTTTCAAAAACTCTTTCACAATTCTTATTTTTGATATACTCTACTAATTAATTAATATAAGTTGTGGTTTACTTCTAATAAATGAATATGGATTAGATAAATAATAATAAAGGTCACATATTTTTATATTGGTTTAGGAAAAAATATCCCCTAGTCCACTCCACCAGATGCTCTCTCTACAATCTTGGTGAATTTCACTTCTCTATTCCTCTTATCTCATGACCAAAATTCAAAAACTGAGTGCAGGTAGATAAAACCATTACAAAAAATACCAAAGAAAACAATGTCTTTTGGTTATCAAACAGAGAACTAGTTATCCATAGAATATATCAATACTCTACTTCAACTATGTATGAGAAATTGAATCTCAAATAAATCAAAATAAATATCGTTTTTAAATAGTTTGATCTTAACAGTTGCAGTATCACACAACTAACAGTTGATGGATCCTCTTCTTCAGAAGTGATGGTCTTCACGAATAAAATATTCTAAAGAGATCTGGTTCCACAAGAGATATTCAATTTTAAGAATAGTAACAAAAATAGAGCAGTAATTTAAATAATGTAGAACAAGATATAACATGCATGTCTCCATAGTGTAGCTCTCATTTCTGATTTGATCGATCACTATAGCACTATGTACATGTTCACCAAAAAGATTAAATATATCAAGGAAAATATTCTTCACAAAAATTCCATCTTAAAAAAAATATGTAGAAAATATATAAATAAATAATCCTTCTTCTAGAAATTTAGATCCACAAAAGAAGCCTGATCGACATTTGTAAAATGATAAAAACAAATGTGTTCTCTTAATTCCATAATTTCTATTTCACCAATGGTCCACTAAATCATTTCATATTTATAGCTTTGAGGCCCTCAACGTTCCATTAATCAATCTCATGTTTGTGATTGATGACCTCAATCACTCCCTATAAATATTTATTCATTTCCTCCATGTATGTATCTCTACTTTCCACTAATATTATCCTGCTTAGAAACCCAGTTACATGATAATAGAAGAGACCCTGTGAATTTCCATTCTATCTTTTGTAGAGGATTACATATGAAAACTTCTCATGTTGTGGGATTTAAAACATAATAAGTATTAAAAAATATATCCCCAAGATTGAGTTTTAACTGCAAGGAATTAATTTAAATATGGTGGGGGAAAATGTGACGTCCCGAAAAAATGAAGTAATAACTTTATATTTGATATCATGTATGACATGTGACCTCAACCATGTATGGTGATATAAAATCCATTTATATTATAATATATATAATATTTAAAATATATTCTATATATTTCAACAGATAAATCACTGAGATAGAGTGCATTACACCTAATAGTGACCTTCCTCGATTGTGTACATTACACACAAGAGTTAGATTTTTCGACAACTTGTGATACACAAAAGACCGAGTTTCACCAAATAATAATATATTATTAAAATATTATTATTTAATATAATATGATATAACCTAGACGTTATGTAATTGGTTATGAATAGAATAATATAACTTATGAAAATATATGGTTTATTGAAATTTAAGATTAGTTCATAGATTAATAACTATTTAGAAATGAATATAAGGACCAATTGAATATAAACAGATTTTTTATATAAAACCATTTTGAAGATTACGAAACTGTTTTATTCTTATAAATTACTATAATGAAAATTATTTAAATATTTTATTTAAAAATATATTTTATATATTCAATATAATATTTTTTATATTCATACACTAGGTTTTATATTCATAAGATAATAATAAACCCTATCGTACACATAAAAACCTATATTTTTATAAAGGTGATTTTACCACCTTTTAATGATGAGCCCATTTCAAATTTATAATTTGATACTTTAATTGATCAAATATGTGAAAATAAACTTCATATTTTAATAAGAAACATATTAATTAACATAAGATGATGTTTTGAAAATTTTCTGTAAAGAATCAATTTTTAATGAAAAGTTTAAAATACTGAATTTTAGTTCAAATCTGCTTTTTAAAATAATTATTTTAAAAGGTTAAATTATGATTATAATTATTTTAATTTTTAATTAGATAAAATTTTTATAAATTAATACAATTTATGTGATTGAGATCTATTTTACTTTGATTTTTATTATAAAAACATAACCATCTTTCAGACGTTTTTACTCTAAAAACATGCATCGTCGTCCCGTCTACGAGATTAGTTTTAATTTTTTTTCAAATTATATGATTGAAATTTGGAAAAACGGATAACATATTTGTAATCTTTATAATTTGTAATTTCTTGTAAGACAAACAATGTCTTTGATTAGAAATATTAGTGAAAGTGATTAAAATTAATTACATCGGTTAAGAGAATAATTAGGTTAATAAAGCACTAAACCTAAAATTTTAGACACAAAACTACCTATATACATGTACAAAACCAATTGTATGGATATATTTTGACCCTAGAATCAATTTTCTAACCCAAGTTCCATTATTGGATAAAATTTCAACATGAAAAACATTGGTGGAATTATCTCTTCAAATATTTACAAGAGTGTCACTCCTCCTCCACTATAAAAGGAAACCACTACTATCCATTCATCACACCACTAAAATTTTGTAGGTTTCACAAAAATCTATCCAAATAGCCTCCCAAAATTCCTCCATGGTATGCCTCGAGCCTTACTTACGCATGGATCCTGCTTGCTTGGGCTCACGTAGGACACGCTGCTGACATGGTCCTAGGATCCCAACTAGTACTTAGACTGTGTTTCCACTAGGTCAACCATGGGACTTTATGTGGATGCCTTGGATGAGTTACTTGGATTCGAACTATCATGTTATTGATATCCTACATGAATTCTTTGGTACATGACACCTTGGATCCATCCCTTAGAGTATAAAATTCCTTATACATCGTGGTTGTGGGTTACTTGATATGGATGGATGTACGACATTGACATGTAAAATATTTATTGTTTATAGCTTCCTTTTTAGGAACTGACTCTTTTACAGGGAGCCTTAGAGGGATATTTTCTTTTACATATTGCAATAGAAAAATCCATTGGTATTAACTTTATGTTATAGATTTATTTACACTTCATAGAACCTTGCATATTTTTGATAGAACTATATAGAATTCTGGGTGGTTACCTATTGGGATGTTTATCTCGCACCCTATTTGTACATCCTTAGAGACCCAAATAGATTATATGGTCATAGGTGATAATAGGGTAAAGTTTCCTAGTATAGTTTTCCGACTGTTTCTTTTGATCAGGGGACAATATAACCAAGTTAAGGCTTGCAATGCTACGGTAACTTTTTGGACTTTTGTTATTTTTTGTTAAATATATTGTATTGTATTTCTATGCACTGTATTGGATATTTTCTAGACACTTGTATCATCAGCATCATTTTTCTCATGAGACTTTTCTTGTTATGTATGTGTATTTCAATCTTTTCTACTTTCAATTGACTACTATTTATTTCACTTTCTCAATTTATTATGTTTGTATTCCACTGTAATACACTGGTAATGTGGTAATATTCTCCCCACGAACACACCTAGGCTCTAACGGCTAGTCGGTAGCCTTTGGGATTTGGGGAGATGCACTTGAGGCCATGTGGCCTATTGGGTTTGAAGCATTTTTTTGGTGGGATCTGATTCTGACATGTTACACTAATTAATTCATTTTATATTTGTTGAAAACAACATTTTTCATACTTTGGTTAATAAAATTCATAAAAGATAATTTAATGACTAGGTTATATATTATTATGTTAAATAATAATATTATTAATAATATATTATTTCTTGTTAACACACGGTCTTGCATGTTATCCAATCCATCGAGAAAATCCAGTCGTGCATGAAATGAATGCTAACAACAATGTTCTGTGTAGAGAAATCTAGCCTTTATATTGTGTATAGTGTGCACAATTAACATGGAATTTCTAATAAATAATGAAAATAATTGTGCTTTAATATATATAAAATAACTATTTTCAGTGTTACATAAAATTCAAAATATAAAAATGGATAAATTAATTTGAAAAAAATAATTCAAAAAATATCAGGGTATTGCAATCTACCCACCTTAAAATAAATATCGTCCTCAAAATACATCAGGGTTCTTAAATGTTTAATACATGAAAGTTCCATTCTTATAAACTCACATCATAACAATGAATACTAAAAATTCATTTCAAATTTTTTTTTGAAACATAATGGTTAACCAAAGTAACATATAACTTGGCTTCCACATTGAAGATAATAGTTTGGGAGTGAAGTTTGGACATGGAGGAAGAACATAAATATTTATTTGGAGTGATTGAGGTCATCAGTAAAAATTAATTAATTTATGAAAGAAAATTTAAGGGTTTCAATGTTATAAATATGTGATGATTTTAAAAGACATCAGTTCAACAAAAATTAATGTATTTAAACAAAGCATTTTTTGATCATTATCATATATTTGAGTAATTGTTCTATTAACCAATAATATAATGAAATATACAAACCTGATATGTTTCACTATACAAAATTTCATTTTTTTTCTTTTATCAATTTATAATTCATCCATCACTTCAAGAAACAGATGTCCAAAAATTAACATTAATGCCCAAAGCACTAAAATAATCTTTTAAAAGATCCTTATTCCCATAAAAGAATGTAAAGTATAATTATTTATCACTAAATATACCTAAAAATAAATATGGTTAAAAAATTATTTTCTAAATATAAATTGTAACACTATTGTTTCATCATAAATATTTATTCATAAAAACAAATTTTACATTAACTAGGACATTGTGTTCGCCAGTGGTAGGCATAAAACATTTATCATCCTTTGGTCATGGGTTCAAGATCCACATCCTTCCCAGAATTGATCGGTTGTCACCAAACATAAGTTATATCCTTTTCTAAAACCACACAATTATAATTTCGAAAATAAATATGACCGAAATCCTTGAAATATGGTTAATCACTGCATAGACTTTTTAACCAAGTTGTTAAATACAATCTCAACACATAAATAATTCCTCTAAGGTTTAAGATAAAATTTTCATGAATAGTTAACCTTATAACCCTTTTGAATGAATAAAATTAAAGAAATTAAAAATTAATTCACAAAATCATCTTAACATTGATTCCAATAATAAATCACAATGAATCTCTATGTTTTCAAATTCCAAAAATGTGAATACCTTCATCAATTATTCTCTAAAAATAGAGTAATGAACCAAATTACCATAAATCTTTAGGGAAAATATGAATGTGTCCCCATTAAAAAGTATATTGGATCTATTCTATAAATCGAAAATTGTTTTAACCTTCTTTAATGATAGGATAAACCAACTATCAGCAAGTCCTTACTATGTTCCAATGTAATAAAAAATGTCTAATTTACTTATTCATATATCACATATCATTATCCAAAAAAAATTATCTTAAAATAAAGAACATATTAGGGGTTATAATCCCTTATTCAAAATATCACCTTGTCAATAAATTTCTTTTCCAGTCCTTCAAAGACATTCTACATAATCGTCTAAATCCTTAATAGAAAACATAAACTGGACAATCCTTTCTTATTTCACCATTGATAATACATAATTCTTGAATCCAAATACATAGAAATTTTTATTATTCCACTTAATACATAAGTCATAAGAAGGATACCTATTATTATTATGTAATACCTTTTTTTCCTTTCACATTTCCTCTATAGTCTCATTATTATCAATAATATAACAATTAGTCATACCACCTTTCTGATTCTCTTTTAGATATTTCTACTTAGGTCATCAATTTTCATAATGAAAATTAATTCCACACTTAAATCATTTATCCTTTAAATATGTCTTTGAGAGTCCAATATTCACATCCACTTGGTTAGATTAACCATTAATATTTCATTTCCAGATACTTTCATTGTGTCTTTCTCTTCCACAGTCAAAACATCTTCTTGTTCCTCTAAGAAATCCACTTAGGTGATTCATTCCAAATTCAGGACATAAAGGATACCAAGTCTTCTTACCTCTATGTTCTCCATTACATAAAAATGAAATTAACACAATCCTTCTCTACTTTGGTGAGTCTGAGAGTTGGTTAAGGTACACATTATTGATAATGTTCCCTAATAACTGATTAAACATGATCACATCATCCTTCACTCTTGTAGTCAACCCATTTGACTTCTCCTTACCAGTTTTTACATCAAATTAAATTTTAATCATTTTTATTATGATTCTATCCATTGGATAAAAATATAATTCATTGAATAATAAATGATTATCATATTGAGGAACCACATAATCATGCAAATTGACTAATAGGATGTCTAAATTATGATAACTTCCTTAATCTATGTCACCATAGGTTTATCCTAGGATATTAATAGCCATCTTATATTTAAATACTTCATTATGGATTGTGAAGAGTTTGTGAATTCCCAAAGAATATCCCATAGAAGTGTCAAACTAGGTGTTCATTAAGGGCCGTTTTCTTGTACCATATTATCCCAAGTGAAGCCCAGAACCTCTTATCAGATTAGTTACTTCTTGGTAAATTTTTTCCAGATCCACTTCAACTTGTAGAATCCTGGTAGGAATGTATTTATAGGAGATCACTCTTTTAATCCCTTACAAAAATTACAAGAAATTTTCCCATGCTTTTTCTTTATCCTTAGAATTATCCTTAAACATGTCCTTAGGGTTCCCATTAATGTTTTCTCATCATCGCTTCAAAAGGATTACTAAACCATTACTCTGATAACAACTATAAATACCTGGTCTTGATGTACATTAACATTACAACACAGTTTCAGCAAACATAAAACAATATACATACATACTCCCAATGACCATATTAGTTTAGTGCCTTCTAAAGATTTGAAACATAAGAAATGGAACATAAATGAGATATATTTTTCACCACTAGGTTCTTCTTGACTAGAACCCTTCTTATAAACAACAAACAAAATATTTATCTTAATTAGATAGGGGAAAGTAAACATAAAATGGTGTGATATCATATGCATAAAAAGGGAGATATGTCAACGAAATCTTGAGAAAAAAGGTATGAGAACATTATCATGAAAATAGAAGATCGTTCCATTTATTTCAAAGATCATAAAAATGAATCACAATAGAAATCGTTGTAGTAAATATGAAATGAATAATAAGGGAATAAAGAACATAATCCATGAAATAAAAACATAGGAATAATACATAAAATTATGGAAAACACATAATCATATAATATTATTTCTATAGTTATCAAGGAATCACTTCCAAGGACATCTTAGATGACAATGTACTTTACTAAACTAGGTTCACTCCATTTTGTAGCCTCGTATTACTAAACTGAGTTCACTCCTCATTCCAGTCCTGTAACACTGAACTGAGTTCACTCTTCATTCCATCCATGTATATCTCATTTGATATAAATATTTACCCAATACATTGGAGGGAGATATAGTTCCCACCTATCTCATAATGAAATCATACATATATGTGAGACAAAATAAAAAATAATCATTTCTTAATAAAATGATATGCAATTGGTGTCATAAACATTTAATCGTATAATAACTTGTGGAAACATATATAGGGTTTATAATCATTTCATCAAAATAATAACCCATTGAAAGAAGATGTTTTTTAAAATAATAAAACCCTAGAAAGAGAAACGAATTTAATAAACATCATTCCATCAAATCATAAACCATTTAGATAAAGAATATGAATGGAAACATTTAATCATTTCAACAAAAGGCATGAGTAACACCAAAAGATGTTATCTTAAATGGGAAATAATTTTGAAAGATATTTTTAAAAATATTTCTTGAGGAAAATATCATTCTTCTTTGTAAATTTATTTTTAAAACATAACACCTTTTGAAAAAAAATTTAATTTAAAATATACTTGAAAACATGTAATGGATGCTTGAAAACATTTTGAAAACATTTTTCATAGAAACTTATAAAAAATCATGGAAAAATTTTGAAAACCATTTTATTGAAAAAATATTTAAAAAACATTTTCTTGAAAAGTAACCTTTAAAACATCCATTTTAATCCTCAAATAAATGATTGTGGGTAAATCTGTACATGTTGAAAATTTTTCTTCTACACTGTAAAATGCCTAGAAATATACCTCGATTCGAAAATGAAAATAAGATTTAATTTTTAATAACCCTTTATGTTTATAAGGTAAAAACGGTAGAATTTTATTTTAAATATCATTAGATAATAGTAAATATTCTTGGAAACCTTTACAGAAAACATGGTTTTGAATGAAAACACATTTTCAGCCGAAGAGAGAGGTAAGGTCATATTTTCCTTTAAAAATTTATAAATTTTCTTATATACCAAAGAGTAGAAAAAAAGGTAGTAATACACAAAGACATCCATACTCACTATAGGAGATGAAAATTCATGAGTGTTCTTTAATGATAGATCATAATATTTCATTAATGAAAATTTGATTATAAGAAGTATCAATAAACGGTGATATTTTTTCAATAATCTCTTAACACATAGTGACTTTGAATCATACTACCCATTTAGAAAATTTTAATTAAAAGGAGATTTTAAAAACCATGAAATTAATGCGATCCATTTTATATCATATCCAATGAATTTTATACACCTCATATAAAAATATAGATGTATAACATGGATTTTTTCTCAAAGAAGAAAAATTGAGACACTATTACTTTACCAATCTGGTAACTTTTTATACATAAACCCCATAATCGAAAGAACAAAAAATGGTGATGTAAATAACCACATATTTAATTATAAAAGGCATAGAATACATTAATGAGTAGAATATAAACCACAAAAATAAGGGAGAAGTTAATAAGGCATGTAACTCACAAAAATAAAGAGTTAGATGAAATTCCCTTACCTTGTGACTTGACTCTCATCATACTCATTCAACCCTCTTATATATTAAATATAAATTTATTATAAATCTATCAAAAAACAATATTATTAGTTATAATACCATATATGTTTTGATTATGTCTTTATATTATCTGTTTGTTAATAATTCTATATGAAGGTTTCACTTCAGGAAATATCTGCATTGTTTTTTGCATGTGTCTTACTTTTTAATATCTTTGGTTCTAATAATTATATCACGGTTTCTTGAATTTAATTTTTTTAAAATATAATTTATAATCTGTATATTTGTATTATAAAAATTCTTATTATAAAGCTATATGAAATAGAATACACCATTCATGGAGCTGGTAAGCTGTAAATATGCATGAACACTATTTCTGTTTAATTTTCATGTTAAAAGAATGTAAGTAAAATACATGTATGTTGGTACCAATTTGTATATAAAGATTGTATTTATTGTTAATGAGTGTCAATTTATGTCAATGATTATCAACACTAAGAATTAACTCTCCTACGTAAAATGAAGAATGGAAATTAGACATTAGTTGAGCTTGATCCTAAGTTTCAGATATGTGTATCAAGAGTGATTAATTGGCTATAAAAATTTAGGATGGTCTATGTGATTTTTGTAAGGATTAAAAGAAAATGAGGGTCAATGGATTTCAATGATGATCAATAGAAAAAAGGAACACACCTAAGTAAAATGAAGAATGGAATTTAGACATTAGTTGAGCTTGATCGTGATTTTCAGATATGTGTATTAAGAGTGATGCATTGGCTACAAAATTTTAGTATGCTCTAAGTGATTTTTGGAAGGATTAAAAGAAAATGAGTAGAAGATGTTGAGAAGTTGTTTTGGATTTTTACATTTTTTAACAATTATTTTTACATTAACTATCTATTATATGCCTTTACTAAAAAAATAGGTGCCATCAATGATGGCCATCAGAGGTCCTCACCTCAAGAACATGTAGGACATGATGGGTCAACCATGATCAAGGGATGCCCTCAAGGCCAGCCCACAGGAGGTAGGTTGTGCGTGGGCCATGTATAAGCCTGAAGGCGCCACACAGTGGTGTACTCGTGCAGCATTGCTACTAGGAGTGCTCCTGAGAGGAGTAGAGTTGGCGCTAAGAGCGCACCCACAGGGTGAACACGGTATGGGCGGTACTATGGAGGGAGGAGGAGTAATCTATGTCACTACTGCCAAGAATTATTTGATAAACCATGAGAAAACAGTGTGGTTGTTTTATGTGGAACAACATTTTAAAAACAAGGAAGCAATCTCAACCGATGATCCCTCAGTGACACACGGTCTATCGTCCGATCGATCTTGAGAATTATTCCGTGAATCCATGCTGTTAATCTGATCTCATCGGTTTACGATTGAAGTAACATAGTCCGATCTCTCCACTGAGGGTCATATTTATCCTCCGGACACCCTCATGTACCTGTGAACTAGTAGCTCCAGCAAAATAATGATCTCACCACTCTAGCCACCATTTGAGCTCCAGTCAATCCCATTCTGATCCTCTAAGTGTCCTGATGACATGAGTGTAATTAAATTTCCTTGCATGCGAATGGAATGAAGAATGAGAGAATGGCCTTGGGAAAAAAGGATTCCAAGGCCACGTAGGTTTGAGCAGTAATTCATGAAGTGATACCTGGAATATTGAATGCATGTATGATCAGTGAAAAGGTCATGAGTTTGAAAAATGGAACATCTATGATATGAGGCATATCTCCATGTGGTTTTGAAGGTATTAAGAACATAAGATATTCTTTATTCAAATAATAATCATGAAGAGCAAATCATGCGGTTTTTGAATAAGAAAAGAGATCTGATCTGTACCTATAAAAAGAGACCCATCGATTCGAGAAGGGGATTCTGCTTCCATGGTTTCAAGGGGTCATATTTTGAGAAATAGAGTATCTCTGTTCTTCTAGTTTTTAAATGGGAAAGTAGGTATCGAGAACCCTTCTAGGTTTGTTTGGAGTAAACCACAAACCACTCTGGTTCTGCAAAGAGAAGGAGTTCTGCATACCTCATGGGTTCGCATAAAAAGGAACCGCGTACTGCATCGGTACACAAGGCAGGAGACCCGCAAACTATTCTATGTTTGTGAAGAGAGTTACTGCAAACCATTTTAATTTGTGAGGAAATGGTACAGTTTACAGTTGTGGCTCTATGAAGAGGAGGTTCCAAATACAGCTCGGTTTGACCCTATACCACATGGTTCGACCATGTACCACTCTGGTTCGCGGTGCAGAATTGACCTGTGAGAGGAAGACACATGTACCACCCAGTGCATGGAGAAGAACTGTGAGTCACAATGTACGAAAAGGAGTCCGGAACCATTTGTGCAAAGGAGTTCCATGAAACTTGTATGTTAGGAGGAGCCGCGAACCATCATGGTCTGCGAAAGAGTCTTGCACCGTTCGTGCAAAGAATAACTCATTATCTGTGGTGTGTAATAGGAAAAAATTACCATCAATCCATTCCTATATATAAAAATTTATGTTTGAAGAAAAAAATCCTCATAACTATATAAAAATCAATGTGAACATTGTGTGTTAAGAAAGGGAGAAGAAAATAATGTGCATAGTGATGGGAGGTGATTTCATGCATTCATATGAATGATTTGAAGAATAACACAATTAAAGGCCAATCATATCCAAATCAAGTGAAAAGAATAAGAGATATGAGGTTTCATGTGTACTAAAAGGGAACATATCAATTTGGGGCTTCACACAAGAAATAAGAAGAGAAAGTGCATGCCTTCACTCCTAAAAATGAATACATGAATACATTGAAGGGAGGAATCCTAAAATAAGGGTTCATGTGTATATAAAATTTAAGAGGAAGATAACATCTATATTTTCACATTCATGGTCACATGCATACATGGAATAAGAATATTTGATTCTAATGATGTATCATGAGTTGTTTTTTAGTGTTTGAACAATCACAAAAGAATTTTTTATACTAGAAAAGAAGAATAAGAAGTATTAGTACATCAGGTTGTTGAATTGGAGAAGAATATTGAATGTTAAAGAGAATAAATTCTAGTCCTTGATGCAAGAAAAGTCTCATACCGAACATGAGACAAGGACTTTCAGGCCTATCTGTTGAAGGGACCTTCAAGTCCATAAACTGAGTGTGACATCTCCCAGAGCAGTGAGCTAGGGGGAGTCAATAAAAGTGATCTAAGGTAAGGAGTGAGCTATCCCTGAACTTTTGTAAAGAGAGTGTTCCTAGGACAGAGAAACTCTACCTGAACCATGAAATCCACAACTTGTAAAGATTAGTGGAATTATGTACAATCAGAAACCTGTCGGTGTGCGATTCTTGAACGTATCCCTTAGTGGTAAACCATGTAAAAGTGGTATGTTGTACTTCTTCATGTGAATTTTTTATTTACTAAACAAATCCATCATACAAGTTTAATTATGTTCCTACCCATATGGGAACAAATCTAAAAAATTGGAGAAAAATATGACACCTTGATTCACCCCCTCTCTGGGTGACCTAGGGTTCTTCAATTAGTATCAGAGAGAAAGGTTTTATTTATGTTAGAGACTTTATATTAATTCTATTCAAAAGAGGATTTGAATTTTGTTTCAAGAGGTAATAATGAAAAACAATCTTGATTAAATTTCAGTTATATCTGAGCAAAAATCTACACTTAAACTGACCATGATGAATTGGAAAATGATTGAGAATAAGTAGTTGAAGAAGTCTCTTATGTCCAAAGAAGATTCAGTGCCTGGTTCTCTATACCCTTCCAATAACATTGAAATATCTGCCTTGTGATGTAAAGACCTGGTGGATCAGGTTTCAACCAGAGAAAAGGAAGATATTTCTATATCATTTCATGTGATCATGAGAAATTAAGAACCTATCTGTTTGATATTCATGAAGAAAGAGTTGTTTCTATTTGTAGAATAATTTAATGTATGTAGGCTGAAATCACCCGAATTTGAAGAGAAGTTGATAATATGGAGGAAGTCCTAGTGAAAAAAGTATCTGAATGTTATAAGCACTCCAAATAGATTTAAGTACTTGAAGATAAATATGGAGTGAATAAGACTCTCTATGAAAATATCTATTCATTTAAAGATATGATAAAAAAGGGAACCAATGTCAAGGTTATAGATTCAGTAGAAACTTACAAGAAAATTTAGGAATGTGGCTAATTGTTACAAACCAAAGTCATGTTTAATGAATATGGGGTATAAATATTGAAACAATATTGTGATGAGAAGATGATCATGATTGAAGATCATAAGATCATCCTCAATATAAAATTTCTAAAATTGGAAGCCCAGTTGATCAATCTTGTGGAGACAAATATTGAGACTTCACAAGAGAATGAAGCAGTTTCTTCTGGTATTCAATGATCACTAGTGGATTCTAAATCCAAAAGACCTCCAACATGTGATAATAAGATAACAACTTCACTCAGTGATCTATCACATGCAGTTGAGAAAGTGAAGGTACCATCCATACCAACTTGTACAATTGTTTCTAAATATTTTTTTCTAAAAGTGAAGGTTGGAAGAAAAATTCTTAACAAATATGGATACGGAAAGGTGAGGAGAATACACCTAGCACCATGGATTGGATGGTAAGAATGAAGAGGCTATAAGATGGTTCCCCTGGTTGAGCACAACACAGTAAGAAAAAGTCCGAACAACATTATACCGAAGACATCAAGAAAAAAAGACTTGTGGGTAAATGTTGGTGCTACAACAGATTTGGGCATTGTCAACCAAATTGATGGTACAATCCTTTAAATGAAAAAGCACAGAGAAATCCTTTGTTAAAATGGGGAATGAAAGAATATAATGAGCAACGTCAAAATATCCAGAAGAATATGTATACTACATATAGATTTCGAATTCTAGACAGCATTTGTGATCTATGAAATGGGAGTGGTCACAAAAATGGAGCATGCTTTTCTCATCACATATCCAAAACCAATAAAATTAGAAGACCATAGAATCCAGCTAATAGATAAGAAGATACATTGGGATGAAATCAAAAGAAAACTGTAAAAGAAAAGCCTCCCAAGAAGACTCCAAGAAGGAAAGGTGAGAAGCCCTTGGATTCAAAATCCAAGATGTTGAAGAGTGGTACATCCATGGGAATCTCTAAAAATGATTACACTCTGAGGAGTTCATGTGGAAAACCCAAACATACTACCATTGTTCCTTGAGAAATATTGGTTATATGGCCTAATGACTTGGAAAGAATTAGAATGAAAGAATATCCACAGGATAAGGCTAGTGTGACCTGAAATAATATGATTTCACATGATGATATAAAAGTCATGTGTGTGAGGTGTAACAAGGCTTGTCACACTATTAAGAATTTCAGTACATTTATTGCATCCTAAGAAGTATTCTAAATAAAATTAATGTTGCAATAGGAGATTCTAGTTCTTTGAAATATCTTGAAGAAAGAAGACTAACACACAATGAAATTGAAGAAATATTGAGATACACATAACCAAATTCAGAACTGAAAATCAAATGTTAATGTGAGAAGTGGAGGAAATGAAGCATCTTGGTTGATAAAATAATCTCATCCTTGCAGCTCATATTGAAGAATCAAGGAGGATCCACCTTATTCCCTTTACACATTGGGTATTGTAATAATCTTACAAGGAATTGAAGGTGAAGAAAGCACTCAGGGGGAGAACCTGAGTAGTGTTCCCTTAAGGGGGATACAAATCAAGAAGTTTCTAAGATTTATTATTTAAATTAGTATCAACTATAGTTTTTATCTAATTCAATTACTCTAATGATTGTATGGAGATCATGTCTTTGACAATGGTAATCCATCTCTCATCCTTGGTTACTCAAAATAATTTTTTTTACAAAGGGGGAGTGACAATGTTAATCAATGAAAAATAATGTAATTTCCCCAAGCCCACTTATCCTTCTCATTGCACTTGAATGTTTTTATTTGTTTTTTTGAAGTTAGTGAAAGAGTTTCATGTTGATAATATCATATCACATTTATTCTCCCCATCCTGGAATGAAAGTGGAAAGGGTCTTGAAGACAAGCACATGAGTTCTCATTGCATGAGGTATCATGGTATGGAGATAATGGACAACTTGGTTATCTAGATCAAATCCTCTTGTTTACTACATCGAGCATTTCTCAAGTAGAATTAGAGTGAAATTATTGATGGAACAATTTCTTAAGTATGGAATGATACCCTCTCTACCATAAACTTTGTATTAATTTTCAATAAGGGGTAGAGAAAGTGAAATGTAATGAAAGTTGAAAAGTGAAAAGGAAAGAGAAGATAGAAGACACTCATTTTGACATTGACATGATCATGTTAGAGAATGTTTATGTATTGAAAACAAACACAATGGGGGAGATTTTTGGGACCACTTTGTATAAGAAGATTGTATTTGTTTTCTTATGATTGTCAATGAATGTCAATCATGATCAATATGATGAAGTAACTCCCCTAAGTAAAATGGAGTATAGAAATTAGATGTTTGTTGATCTTGATCATGAGTTTTAGATATGTTTCTTAGGATTGATGCATTGGCTACAACAATTGAGGATGGTTGATGTGTTTTTTAGAAGGATTAAAAGAAAAGGAGAAGAAGAGGTTGAGGAAGAGGTTTTGCATTTTAAATTTGTAAACACTTTATTTTACACTATGTAACTATTTTATGCCTTTACCATAAAAATAAGTGCTATCCATGGAGGCCGGGAGAGGTCCTCACCTCAAGCACATGTGGGACCCATGGGGGTCAACCGCACTCGATGAAATCCCTCAAGGCCAGCCTGCAAGAGGCAGGTTGTGCGCGGACCGTGTATAAGCCCCTAGGCATCGCACGGTAGTGAACCCGTACAATGTGGGCGATAGTAGTGCACCTGAGAGGAGAAGAGTGGGTGCTAAGAGTGCTCCCCCAGGGTGAACAAGGTACGAGGCAGTACCATAGAGAGAAGAGGAGTAATCTGAGTCACTGCTATCGCATATTGGTTAATAAACTGCGAGAAAATAGTGCGGCATTCTAATGTGGGATAATGATTTAAAAACAGGGAACTAATCTTGAACGTTGATCCCTCAGCGATAAGCGGTATACCGTCCGATCGATCGCAAGAATGATTTCACGCATCCAAGTTGTCCATCTGAGCTCAGCGGTTTGTGATTGATGTAGCACTGTCTGATCTCTCCACTGATGGTCGTCTTCAACCTCCAGACAAATGAATGCACTCTAAAACCAAGAGCTCCAACCAAATGATGATATCCCTACCCCAACAACCATTTTATCTCTTATTAACCCCTTTATGATCATCTGAATTTCATGATGGAAAGAATAAAATTTCATTTGCATACATGCACATGGACCAAAGAATAAGTGAATGTATGAGAAACATTATGTTTCCAAGGCCACATAGGTTCATGAAGGGATTCAAGAAGTGGTACATGATATCTTGAATGCAAGTATGATTATTGAAAAGGCCACAAGTTTGAAAAATGGAAAATCTAAGATATGTGAAATATCTCGATGTAGGTTTGAAGGTATTAAAGAGATAAAGATCTCTTTTATTCAAAAAAGAATCTTGAAGAGTGTATCATGTGGTTTTTGAAAAAGTAAAAATATCTGATCTATACATATAAGAAGAGACACATTGATTCGAGAAGGGGTTGCTGCTTCCAAGTTCTGAGGGATCTTGATTTAAGAAACAGAGTCTCTTCATTTTTCATGTTTTGCAGGGGAAAGTAGGTTCCATGAACCATTCTGGGTTCTTGAGGAGTAAACCGTGAACCACTCTAGTTCTACAAAGGGAAGGAGTTCTGCTTAGCTCATGGGTTCCCAATTAAATGAACCGTGTACTGCTTCAGTACGCGAGGCAGGAGACCTACAAACTATTCTAGCTTTGCGAAGAGAGTTACCCAACACCATTATAGTTCATGAAGAAATGATACCACGTGGAGGATAACCGCGTGTCACAAGGTACGAGATGTAGGATTCCACCATCTGTGCAATGGAGTTCCACACAACTTGTTCTTGAGGAGGATCCATGAACAATCCTGCTCTGCGAAGGTGGCTTGCACTCTTTGTGCAATGAAGAACTATTTATCCATGGCATGTAAAAGGAAAACAATACCATCAAGACATACAATGATATACAAAAATATTTTTGAAGAAATCTTATTCTCATAACTATAAACAAATCAAATTGAACATTGTATGTTAAGAAAGGGAGAAGAAAAGAATGTTCCTGGTGATGGGATGTGAGTGCATCCATTCAAATTCATGATTTGAAGAAGAACACAATTTATGGCCAAGCATATCCGAATAAAGTGCTTTGAAAAATAGAGATGAGGTCGCATGTGTACTGAAAGGGACCATATCCATTTGGGGATTCCCACTAGAAAGAATAAGTCAAAGTGCATGCCTTCATGCATGAACATGCATACATGAATACTTTGAAGAGAATAATCCTAAACCAAGGGTGCATGTGTCTAAATAAGTGAAGAGGAAGAGAACATCTATATTGTCACATGCATGGCCACATGCATACAACAAATAAAAAGAGTGGATTATGATGATGCCTTGTGAGCTATTGTTCAGTGTTTGAACAATCGCAAAAGAATTTGTGAAACTAGCCAAGAAGAATAAGAATTCTTAGTACATTTGGTTGTTTCCCAAGAGAATAATATTGAATGTTATATAGCATCAACTCTAGGTCTTGATGCAAGGAAAGTTTCATGATGAATAGGATACAAAGAATTTCTTTCCTATCTATTGAAGGGACCCTCACGTCCATAAACTAAAGGTGACTTCACCTAGAGCAGTGAGCCGGGGTGAGTCAACGGAATTGATCTGAGGGAAGAAGTGAGTTTTCCCTGAACTTTAGTAAAGTCAATGTTCCTAGGATAGAGTGACTATAACCAAATCTTGTAATCCACGACTTGTATTGATTAGTGGAATTAGGTATGAAAGGTAACCTGTCGGCATATGCTCCTTGGACGTAGACCTTATGGGGTGAACCATGTAAAAGTTTTGTGTTTTCCTTTTGCATATGAATGTTTTAATTACTGACATATCAATTATATAGGTTTAAATATGTTTCTACTAATGTTGTAACATGATCAAATAAACAGGAGAAAAAGATGACACCCAGATTTACCCCCCCCCCCCCAGGGTGACCTAGGGTCCTTAAATATATGTATATATATATCATTATTAAATTATATTTATGATATAATATATATCATATATACTCTCTAAACCCAACTTTAATACATTCCATGTTGTGTATCAATGAATCACATTACTTTGAGGGGGCAGTAGTCCACACTTACTCAAATGAAATTATCGTATTAACAAAAAATGGAAAGTATACAGGTATGAATTGTAAAATAATTACTCAAGATTAAATTAATAATTAATATAAAATATAAAAAAATATTGACCGTCATAATTTCCACTATGAGAGGTGATAAAGGAAAAATGAACAATCATCATTTTGTGAGGCAGTAGTTCACTTTACACGTAAACAATATGTTTGTTAAACATTAGAAGGAAGTGTGTGTAATTTTAAGTTAAAAACTTATCATAAAAATATCCTATAATATTTAGAATAATTTAGTTTCCATTCATGCATGAAATAAAATGATTTTAGGGACTGTAAAAGGAAAATAAATGAATGGGGTTTGAGGGAGGGTGTTATCTCTTAATTTGGAAAATCCTTTTGGTTTGCAACAAAAGGATTCCATGGAAGGATTTATGTAAAAGGGAGGATTCAAGGAGGATGTAATGGATGTTGGGGAGTCATTTTTGAAGTTCGGTAGATCCAAAGTGTCTTTATAGGTGTGAGAAAGTGGGAGTAGAGAAGGCCTTTTAGAATGAAGTATGAGTGACACTCTTGTAATATTTTCGAAAAGGGAAACTCCACAAGGCTTAGGAAAAAACCAATTCAATGAAATAAAATAAAACCCTGTAGGGTACATTGTATAATGCTAGCAGAAGTAAATCTATTCTCACTAGGCCCCATGGGCTAGGGAAAATTTAGGTCATTCAAGCGTTATTTAATCCTTGGAATATCAATATTTGAGATCCATGTGAAATGCCTAAAGACATAAATTTAGGGTAATCAGATCCAATGTAATTTGGAATCCCCATTCTAAACTCCTAATTCATTATCCTCAATATGTTGATTCCAACGATTCATCAAAATATGCCAAATCTAGTGTTATAGTGATAGTATTTGTGCCTATACACATCGGTGCTCCATTCCTATGAGGAAATAAGTTTTCCAAATAGAACAGTTCTTGTGTTATGATGATGGTATTTATGCCTATACCCATTTATGAGCCACACCTAGGAGATAATAAGTCAATAAAATGGACAAATTCTAGAGTAATTATGATGGTATTTGTTCTAATATCTATCCATTAGCCACAATTAGGAGGAAATCATTCCAAATATTTTGTATGGGGACTATTATTTTCATTGATTATTTCATATTCAAAGACCAATTGTTTTCAATATCATATTGATATTACATTCCAAGTGTTTGTAGATTATTATGAAGTGATAGTCAATATGATATTGTAGACTGAATTATTGACATATGATTAAGGAAAAAATTTGTTTTCATTCATCAAAGAAGAATGAATACGAGTCTCTATAGTTAGGAATGTATCTTTTTAATAGTGGGACACTAAAAAATATTATCAACATAATTTTACATTTTGTGGGATGAATTTGGGAATTCATCAACATCATTTTGAAGACAATATAGCTCTATATCCTCAACATCTTTGGTGAGGTGAAAGACTTATACTATGATTGTAGTAACATTTCTCCCTCACATATAGACATCTTAATGAAACTTGAGGCATTCTTCCAATCTATCCTTTGAAGAATCCAACTCTTTTTAAGAAGGATCACCCTTAGGTCCTGTTCATCAATTTGACATGGATGTTCCAATTTCTATTTAGTGTAACATGATTTGGCTTGAGATAATGAGGCTTGAAGTTAAATGGATTGTGTTGATAGTATTACCTCGATTATAAATCATTGCAATGTTTTCAATTATTGTCTCTATCAAATGTAATCATTCATGTCATAATGTATAACAAAATTCTCAGATCCAACATATCCCAAAAATATAAAAATTATATAGATCCCATGTGATTTTGAGGAAAAGTATTCCAAGACAGTCTGTTAGACTAACCTCTATATATCACACAAGACAAAATGACGGGTGACACTAGAAGTTCCTTAAGAATCATGGTTTTATTTAGAGCCTCTAACATTGGGAGAGATGTACACAAGGATTAAATCACTTATAGAGATTTTGATACACAAAATATATATGCTCATTCATAATCTGAAAATTGAATAGTACATAGACCTAATTAACAAGCTTCGTTGCATGGAATAGTCCTCTCAGGATTAATTATAAAAAAAATTACAATAGAAACAAAAAAATGAAATAATTTTAACGTTGATGAAACTAAAAATACTCAATTATTTCTATGTCCAATGTAGCTATACTGAATAATGAAAAAGTAACCTAAGGATCCACCTCAGGAAGGGCTCTTATATCTGTATATGTTTGAAGCAAAACTACCAGTGCTAGTTCATTACATGGGATCACAAGAGAATAATTGCCTCTCATCACACCAAAATTAGTTAGCATGATCATACCCTCCGTTCCATTATAAGCCTACCCAGTTTATCCCCTTGGGAATCAAACAATATCAAATTCCTTAATGATCATCCTTAAGCATCATAGGGATACCAACCCTTTTTGGATCTCGACTAAGTGAAAACTAAAATAAAATAGTTGGGAGGATCTTGGTATCCCACATATGATTTATTATTTGAAATATTATTTATAGATAGAGCTAAAAAAATTAGGAATATGAATCATAATTCCATACATTGAAGTAATAAGTTGGTTATAAATGTGGGCGAAGTAATCCCTTCAAGTTCATTCTTGAAATTATAAAATTCTTCTCAGACGTTATGGACAAAAAATATGAAAATAATTGGTCCATCGTTACTAAGGATTTCTAAAATCTAATAGAGCATGTTAAAAGGAGAATGGTTTGTGGATATATCAAAAGATCACAATTGATTTTTACCGTAGTACAATAAACAACTCCTCCTTCATCACTAGGAATACAAGTTGTAGTACATAGATATGGGTTTAGGTCAAGCCATTCATGGAATCCTTTTTTTCTACAGGCGCCCTGCAGTAGGTACAAAATCCAAATACTCCTGAGGAGATGGTGCCTCCATATTCATGGAGGTCAGTACAATATATTCACAAATCCATATGCTATTAAGGAAGAAACCTTGAAGAAAAATGTGAAATCCAAAATATAACACTTACCTTCCAACCTTGGGTGATGTCATATTTCTAATAAATATGACTCCTTAAATTTGTGGACATGCTTAAACATTAATATACTAGAAAGAGAAATCTGTGGTGGAATAAAAACTGCATCCCAAGGAATGAAGTTTATCACCCACATGTGCTCTGATAGGCTAATGGAGTCCTTTGCTACATAATCTCTAGATTCTAAATGAGTTCCCAAGATTTCGTGGAACCCCTTGTAGTTTATATCAGTAACTAAATAGAATATGTATCTTCTTATAAATCCTTAAAATCTATATAAATAGAAATTTTTGTGATGAAATCATTAACTAAATATTATAATAAAGGGGAATATACAATATATCCTTTCCAAAGATGAGATTGGATTATTCTTTCTTCAACACTTCATGTTCCTAGATCTAATAATTTAAACTAATAGTCCGAATGAAAGGGATTATCCTTCGAAAAATGTATAATAAACTTGTAGTGTTTGATTTTAGTGTTATATTCTTGTGGATCATATTCATATGTAACACCACTATGGACCACTAACTGGACAAACCCCTTCAGAAAGATTTCTATCCACTGAAGCACATCCCATACCACCTTGTTAGATATGGATTCTCTCTCGCTATACCACTCCATCTAGGCATTAATATTAATACCATTGAAAATAATTGAAGAAAGGGTGGATGCTTCTCTATATGATGGAAAATCACCTATATCATTAACTTGTTTCTTTGCAATCTAGGATAATCTTTCCTTCAACGATGAAACCTTCCGACTAGGCTTTCCACTTATGCTGGTTATTAAGAACTTTCATATCTACCGTTGGATTTATCTCTTCTTAACATTAAATAATTAAAAACCCCTTGAATTAAGAAAATATATTTCCCAATTGACTAGTAGGATATGAATAAATCCATGTTTTGTTATAATTTACAATAAGCCCCTTGATTGAATTAGCTAGGAATGAATTCAATTTCACACAAACCACCTCCAATGTTAGCTTATACAAATATTAATGTACCACTTTTGTAAACTTCTCTGTATATATTCTGAAGGGAGGGGAATAAAACATCCTCTAAACACCTTATAATTACATTCCAAACTAGAAATTCATATATTCCTTGTTTATGATCTTCCCATCGATTCTAGCTATCAGGACTCCCCCTCAGGGGGATAAAAAATAATAACCTGCTTTGATATTTATATTTTCATTATCTGTAATGGCATCAGAGGGGGATGCAAAATATATATATTAATTAGCTATATCAATTTATTTATCACATCACATCCCATTCCTTTAGTGATCTTGGAGTTACCACATTTATACTATGGAAATTTATTGAGAAATCCATACCCAGCAAAATGAGTTTCTATCCATCCCTATAACACTTGGAATGACCTAATGATTTAGAAAAAGGCCCTCAATTTATTTATTTTCCCAAGTTATTAGTATTTAATGGCTAATACTGGAAATTCTAATTTGATCTGATTATTACTTTCAAGATTTACAACCATCAAAAAATATTCGACCATAACCATAAATATTTATTCTCACTCTAAAAATGTTGTGTAGTAGATCTCTCCCACTCAATAATTTCACACAAATAGGAAAAAATAAACACAAGGATACACAAATTTATGTGGTTCAGACGGATGAGCTACATACATGGGTAAGGTATAAATATCTTATTATTAAAACCTGATACATAGATTACAAATACCTATATATGGATTTTATAAATTCTTACACAACAATACCCATATATAGAAACAAATATAGAGGAGAAAAAAAGGATTCTGAATGTTTTCTCCAGGCGGTCACCAACACATGATGTAGTGAGGCTTCTTTGGTGATGTCAACTTCGACAATTTTCTTCCATCGGCCACCCACCAATTTTGGAGGGTGGTATTTTTATTTCAATATTCACGAATATCCACCTTGAAGAAAAATATCTCCAAGTTTCCACTTAAAAAATAACATTATCCCACTAAAACAAATCATCAAGTATCAGTTACTACTACTACCTTATTGATTCTCATAGGCATCTCATGTACGATATATATTGATCAATTCCAAAAAATGTGGTATCTTGATCCTTGTATCATCCTTCTTTTCCTTCATAAGATCAACATGATCCCATGTCATATTATGATGTAATGAATTCATTTCTTCTTCCATAAGTTACTTACAATGATTTAATACTTTTCTATCCAAAACATCTTGACAGTAATCTGGAACACTATCTTCAACTATAGATAGAGCATAGTTAACTAATTTTTCATACCTGGAAGGTCTTTGTATAGTACTTATTGTTTTACCAGTGGTGAAACTATTATCTAATATCACAAATCCACCTGTAATAGTCTCAGGTTTCAAATAATACAAATCACCTTTTTGAACACCTTTTATTGTAAGGATTTCATTGTAGATAACATTCATAAATCCATCTTTAATGGTTATCTGGTAACCAATATTATTTGAAACTCCAAGTGATATAATGTTCTTCTCTAATTCTAAGACATATCTTATATCAATAAGGTGTAGAGTTTTATAATCATTCATATTCAACCTAATTGTTCCAATACCTCACATGTGGAAAGGGTATTTGTTGCACATAATAACCACACATTACAAGAAAATTACCTATTTTCAGTGGTATAAACTGCCACCAAATGTTTCTGAAATGGTTTAAAAAAACCATCAATAAATTTGGAATTGGTATTAAACCTACTATGATTACTTCCATTTAGAATCCATTTATGGTAAGTGTCGCAGAACATATATTTAACGATGTTTTCGTTCCTTTTAGAAATGATTTTCATGGAAAAAAATGTCAAGGATTTAGTAAAAATTTATACTGCCACTAAATCTTAAATATTTTTGACGGGAAAACCACCACAAAAAAAACACTACAAGATAACAATGATGTGATATAGTGGTGGTTTTAACCACCATAATAAATCAGAATTATATAGTGGTGGTTTAAACAACTTCTAAAAAATAATATGGCATATTTAGAAAATATTTAAACTGCCTCTAAATTATGATTTAGAAAAAGTCAACTAAGAATTTGCAGACCCAGAAAAACACTCTACCTTGGATGAAAAGAAACAATGTACAATGGAAACAACAGATAGAAACCATCACCCGCTAAAATATAAAACCATTAATTAAATATTAACATTAATTTTAAAATTTATGAATAACTATATCATAACATTTAATGTTTACCAAATCCCTTAATATTCTAGAAATTACAAGGGACACACTTTAAATGATTGATGGTGTGCTCAAAACCATCTATATAATACCTTACTACTCCTAGATGACATACCCATATGAGTCACATTGGAACTACATGTGTTTTGATCCTCCAGATATAGTATCCGGTATTAATAACATCAACCCTTGATGATTTTATAAAGGTTCAACACCATGATTTTTTATTTTTTGACCGTCAATCCATCAACATTATTATTTCCACTCCCAGAACGTCACCATTCTCATCGTAGATCCACCAATAATGACACCCTCAAGCCACTCATTAAACCCACATCAGTCTATGAACCATAAAAATGGATTCTAATTAATTTAATCATCATAGGAATCAACTTATTTACCACCCAAACCAAACTACGGAATGCATAGTGCATAAATTCTGACATCCGATGATTCCATCAAATGTCCTAAGATTCATTATCTTACCCAATTTATTCCCACAAACCTCCCACCAACATTGATGGGACATTATTTAGAAAAATTCAGGTCACAAGTTAAAGACACTAGTCATTCCTCTCCCACATTCTATTTTCACCTAGTGAAGAGAAACATCATCAATTTTTAGATCCACAAGCTCCACATCAAGACAAAACCATTCAAATGACCCTAAAAGAAACATGGGTCATTCTAAAGCCCGTTGGGATTTATTTATTCTCACACCACATTCTTACAGGAGTGTCCTATGTCGATAGGGATAGGAACCTAACATGTAATACCCTTGAAAACTATATGCTCTATTGAAACAAAGATTCTTTTCACTCAAACATACTAGTAATTAATACATTCCTTACATCATACTGATTTTAAAGGTGTTATTATTCACATGAACCTCACATATGAGCCACCGCATCTCCAACAGGTCTATCCCACATGGGCCACGCTCTAGAGATGACACTCACCTCCATTGCAAGATCACGTTTAACCCAACATACTGAACATCCTATATAAGGTATCATAAGGAAGTCAAAGTCTAACCTATTCTACCCAATCATGGGCCACTCACAAACCATGAGATCATTGTCAGCCCCATCACATCGGGGTTTGATGTTATCATGGGATATCATATAACCTATATTCTCTCATAGCCCCAACAAATATTACATATGGTTAACACCTAACACCCAATAGGTCCATATCATACATATATAGGGTTCATAATATTTACACCTTCCCATTTTAGGTGAACCAGAACAGTCCATAAAAAGACACAAATAAATGAAATGTAAAGTAAAATCTATAGCGGAAAATTCATTATATGTCATACACATAATCTAATTTTGATGAAACCATATAAAAAGTCAAACAATCCATATTGTAAATCAGTTTTTACTAATAATGTGAACGAAATCTTTTGTACCACTATGGCTTAGTTAAATAAGATATAAATTACAAGTAATTGGGGAGAGTAGTTTTTAATTTTTAATTATAAATTTCTACAGTGGAGAACTAATTATAATAAAAACATGTAGTCTTAAAACATGTATTTTATCAATTTTGGGGATCAGTTAATTAATATTACACCATAAAATTATACAAAACAAAACACAATATAAATAATTCCATCCTCTTTAAATAACTGATAATAGTCTTGGAAATTAGATAATAAAAAATTAGGAATCATGAAAATGACATGTGATTACTCTGTTCCAAAAATAATACATAATAAAACCCTCTCCTTCCATACTGGTACAAGTGATCAAAGATACTACTAATCGCTACCTGATGAACACTTCTTGAAACCCACTCAATCTTCTTCTCCACTTCCTATTACTGGAACCTGCAAGAAAATTATATTGAAAATTAAAAAAGGGTATATATTTATATTAAAAAAACAAATAAAAGTTTGTGAACTAATTGATTTTGAATTTTTTTGATTTACCTTATCACCACCAGCAATCAATGCAATATCACTGGTTATAGATCCAGTCATCTTCTAATATAAATCAATCAATGATTTCTTCAAAGAAGATATTTGAGCCCCCTATTCTTGAATTGTGCATTGCATAGAAAAAACTCTCTCGAAGCATCTCAAGGTAGGGAGTGACTAAAACAAGGAGTAGATGTAGCTGAATCCCCACTAGAATGCTAAAGACCTTTGATTGTAATGGACTCAAACTCCTCTCATGCTCTTGAATAGGATTCTCCTTAGCAAGGACTTTACCTACTAGGTCATCCAGGGCAATTTATAAGGACTTCACGTGATTAACATACCATAGTTCTTTAATTTTTAAATATAAATAAAATATCAATCATATTGGAAGAAATACATAATATGATAGGGACAATCGAAAATAATTTATTACAATGATAAATGAATTCATACCCCCAAATTCATTGGTAGGCTCATTTACATAACTCCCATCATATTTTTTACGAACATGCAACCACAGTTCTATTTGGGAGAAATGGTGACCTATATTCTATGACGACATTAAACAAATATAAACCAATAATTTAATATATTAAACAGCTAATATTGTCTTATAAATTTTTAAACAATTAAAAAGATTACTAGAGTCAATCAGTTTTTGAAAAAACTATTTGACTTGATAGTATGAGGGATGCTTTTATTATCTTGAATTGATGCATTTTTCCTTGATTCATCCAAAAATAAATAACATGTAATTTAATAGTAATTAATGAAATTTCATCTCATTTATGTATTCATGTATAAATGGATAATGATATTAATATAATAATATATATTTAAATAACACATGCTTCTCAGAACGATGACTACCAACCTACATTTCTCTCTAGGTACCCCATGGTTTACCTTATCATAAATTCGTTGGGTGATCAACGAAGTATCATTGAACTCATTCAATAATTTCCATTTAATTCCCTTTTATTGCTTACCAAAAATATACAATTTCCACTTTTGCTCTATAAGATCAGCCATGAAAAACTCAAAAAAAATATGAACAAAGAGATTCATTTATAAAATATTATAATTTAATAACATAATGACATTTAATTAAAAAATAATGTATTAAAATTACATTTATATGTGAATAAAAAACATCATTTTTTCACAATTGAAGAATATGCCTCGAACCAGCATACAAAATCGGAAGGGTAACTAGCTCTACCTCCAACTAGCCTATAATCTGGCCAAATAATCATGCGGCATCATCAGTTGGGACCCTATAACAGTCCAATGGGATAACTATCTTCAGTCTGTTCATATTCTAGACATATAAACTTTTCTTATTTCTCTTTATAGTAGTAATGTTTCCATATTTTTTGAAAAATAATTAGTGATATTAAAAATATCAATAACTTTATAAATATTAAAAAAAATATAACTATCACCCATTAATATCCCCATGAAGAAAAAGGAGTGAAAACCATCTCCCTTGTAATTGATCATACTAAATTGGGTGGAATTGGATGAGATGGTGATGAGATGATGATGAAGGATGTTCAGGAAGATAAAAAAATGGAGGATTTAAGATATGGTGTAGGGGGGAAAGAAGAGGGTGTCTCAGATTCCATATGGAGGGAGAACAACAAATCATCATCTTTAAGTATGGTTGAGGGAATGTCGACTAAGAGTTGAATGGGATCAGAAAAACGCTTCCCCATTGGATTTAATGTAATTTAATCAAATAAAATTTACTGCAGAATATATATTTCAAAACATTCATGCATAAAAAAATTAGAAATTATAAGAGATTCATAGTACTGACAATCAAAATATACATAACAATGATAATTAATGATTAAAAAATAACATAAGTGGTTGATAAATGAATGGATGACTGCTCATACAATCATTTCATCCATCAATCATGTTGTTTTATGAATCCATCATTACTTCATCAAATTCATCCTCCATTTCAAGACTAATATTTTGAATATCATGATGGAAAAACACTACACCAAAAGAATTCTTTAGCTCTGGTTTTTTTGTGGTGGTTAATCAAACCGGAAATAATTTTTTAAAAATGATTTAGTAGTGGTTTACTAAAAGCCATCGCAAAAAATTTATTATTTTCACACACTTGTCACTTATCCCCCACCCCCTAGATCCTCACAACCCCCCAAATCCCTACCAGAACCAACCCTAGATGCCCCTCACCACCGATCCTTACCCTCGCCCCTAGCCCCCCAACCCTCGCCACCCCACTATCGGTCCTAACCTAGCCACTTGTCACCACTCTCCACCAGTCCTGACCTAGCACCTTGTCGCCCATCACTTCCAGTCCCAACCTAGCCCCTCGCCGTATGTCCTGATCTGAGCCGCTGATACCCCATCCCTCTGAGGTACTATTTGGCTTTGGTATACATTAATACATTCTCTGAATTTTCAGGTATGGTTTGATCTCTTAATTCCACATCTATTTTTCAACTTTTCAATATTACCTTTTTCGGTTTTGTAGATATAAATTTCACTTCTTTTCTCTCTATTTTTTCTTTAAACATGAGTACATTGTATGTCTTGTTTTTTGGAATATGGGGATTTTGATCCTTTACCTTTCATTTATCATATAATTTTAATTATTTTGGTTCAAATGAAATGCTATATTATTATTAAAAAAATTTTATTTTTTTTATATTTTTTTTCTTTTCATCAAAGGATGTTCTTTTTAAGTATATATTTTTTATTCTTCTATTTTGGGTTTTGATGTTCTACCATGTGATAGTGTTTTTATTTCAAATTTCAAAATCATTCTTGGAATAAAGAATTTATATTTCTTATCTTTCAGGATCTTCCTTGGTTTTAATTCACATAATAATCACTCTCATTCAGTTTCATGCCCATTTTAATTTTGATTGAAAACACATGGGATGATCTCATAGGACAAATGCCACGAAATATGTGCTATCCTGATTGGGATTTTAACTAGTGTGTAATCACAGAAAGTGGTCCAATTATTTTATAGAAATCCATGAATCATCATGTATTGAATAATTTGATATAACATGATGAATCGATGTATTTCAATGAATCATTTATCATTGTTTTACTGATTCTTGTAGCTAGTGGTCATATCAGAAAGGTGTATCCTAGACAATGATATTGTATTTTTTACATTGTGCATAATTTCTATGCATTTTCTTCATTAATATATATATATACATACTAATCATACAATCCCATGTACTTTCTATATAATATATATGTGTTTTCTATGTAATAATCATCTATAAAAAATTATAATAAAAATTATAATATTTTGTTTTTATAATCTTTATGTGTTACATGTAAAATCACTTTTACTTATTAGCTTATTAAATATTCTTGATTCTTGTTTTATTTTTTCTTTTTCTAATCAATGCACTTTAATTTAAAAGTAATTTCAATTTCAATACATGTATGATACCATTTTAATATTATCATTGTGGTAATTTATTATTGTCATCTATATCATAGGTTTCATCATTGACATCAATGTACCATCATCATCCATTGACTCTGAATGATTGATTTCATCTCCACTTATATCACATCTCATCACCAACCAAATGTACACACCATTTTTTCATTTTGAATATAATTAAAAAGGTAGGTTTATATACTTCTAATTTTTTGTTTCCTAGTCATTTTATTATTTGGGCTGAATCTATTAATATTTAAATTTCTCTACAACCCCACATTAATTCCTAAACCAGATTATTATTTTTCAATATATTAATTAACTATATTCCTTCAATAACAATTTATTTTCTTCAAATGTTAAAATTTTTCATTTATGGTGTAATTTATTTATTCTTTTAACTATTAACACAAATTATAATTTCATAGTGTTGAATTCTTAAAGGAAAGCATTGACTTGTAGAATCATGCAAACACAAATGGTGAAGTACTACTATTTTTTATAAATGGATTTCAACATGAATTTTTCCTCTTGGGTTTGACTGACTAAACATTTAATATTTATTCAAAAATGAAGGACCTTACAAGTACAAGAATTCTAGGTGGTCTAAAATGATGGAGCCCCAATGAGTCCCCCATTATAATTCCAATACAATCCTGAGGTAACGATTACATCCTAGAGAGAAACACCATGGGGTCATCATGAATACACCCTCGAGAAAGAGCATATTCAATGATGTTAGCCTCCCTAATAATATGTTGAACCACACATTTGTCATAAAACTCCACCATAGAACCATGAGCGAGGTATGTCAAGAACCAAGGGACATCACCTTTCCCTTGGAGGGCCCGAATCAATTATTTTGAGTCAAATTACACTTCCAAGATCTCCAACGATAACCATTTTCATAACATAACACTGATGTGAAACACCCGTGCCTCTGTGCCCAACGAATTCCCCTGACCATGGAAGATACTAAAGGCCACTAAAACCGAACCACATCTATCCTGCACCAGACCTCCCTTAAACATCATCCCATTCATGAAAGGACTATTCATATTATGTTTGAGGCCATTAGCCTGAGGCTTCTATCTTACCCAACCTCCCTAAAGCCTCAGTCGAGCCACAGGTCCATACACAGGACTGGAGCCAGTGCATAATTTCCCCCACCCCTCCTACCCCCTTTAGTAGAGACTCTAACTCATACAATAGCCCCTTAATTAACAACTTAAGGATAGAAAATGAAGGTCGAACCTCCCATATAGCTTTATTTCTCACCTCCCATATAGTCAAGAAGATTGAGACTACAATGGTGATGCAGGTCTTGGACTCCAACCCATTCTATTCCTCTCTCAAAAACCACCCCACAAAAAACTCCTGTAGGGAGTTTCATGAAGACCTATAGTTTCCCCATCTATCCGAGATGGACCAAATACATCGCAGCCATTCAATATCCATGAATAAGTGGACTATTGATTCCTCTTAAGGATTACAACAACATAAACACTGGGATTCCATTTGCATACTCTTTTTCTGGAAGTAATCCTCTGTGGGAAAGGACTAGTTTCTAGCTTTCCAAACTAGAAAACTCATCTTTGAAGGTAGTTCTATACACCACAACAGCTCACCTCATTCATCCCGTCTTCATTCATATTGATTCAAGCCACAAAAGTCATGACTATTAAAGACCCTAGAACTAGATTTAGTAAAGCATAAGTGGTCTTCAGCCTCCGAGAGAACAATTTCATTGAGCAGCTTCTTCTATTCTAGGATGGTAATGGCCTCCATCAACTTGGGATGCTAAAAATCGTTCCTAAATGACATATCTAGGCTAGGGCACCCTAGGAAATACATATTCTCTCTAATCCAATTATCCCTCCAATGGTTCCCCTCCCCATGACCAACCCGCCATCGAGATGAACCCTATAAGATTGTTTCGTCACGGAATCCGGGGATGACCTCCTGGACGGGAGATTCAAACGTTCCGATCGGTTTCTAACGGGTTTGTTCGTAGAACCGGAAACATCCAATGATTCCACATCTGTTTGGACCTACTTTCCAAAGGCAGGTGCTCATTAGCTTGTGGACTAATGAGGCTTAGGAATTTGCATTGGTCGAGAGGCTGGGAGGTCGGACTCATCACACCTTTTTGAGGGGAATTATTGTCTACTCCGGGACTCTCTTTATAGATTTAAGTTATGTTCGTGAATCCTTATTACATTACCAAGTATAAAATGTGCTTTCCTTTAGTTTTAACAATCAATTATTAAATATGCAAGAAATTTAGAGAATCTTTTATATGTATTCGAGGTTCTTCATCAATAGAGAATCATCTATATCTTTTTAGAGATTCCTAGTCAATGGAATCCTTCAAAACATTTATATAAAAGTCTCTTGGTCATTATGATGACCAGGCTGGTTTTAAAGCCACTCAGTGGGGCACTTGAAGTTTATCGTCATTCAGAAGGACAAAGATTATTTCAAAGTTGGGATCGAACCCATAAATGGGCTACCTACGTATCCTTTGTTTTGGAAAAGGAATCAGAACCCACGTAGTTCGAGTAATGGAGTATGATGTTTATGATTGATGGCTCAAAGAAGAATGTCATAATTACTTTTACACTCTAAGCTCACGTGAGTCATTCTCGATGTGAGAAACAAGAGGTATTGGTAAAATTTAGACAATTGTGCCATGAAAGATGCAATCATAAAAAATTTGTTTGGGGCTTACGTATGTATGACTGCCCAAAATAGATGAAGGTTTAGGATTTACTTTTAGGGAGAAAATCCAGGAACAGGGTCCATAAAGTTATATGTGCTTTATGGAGATTTGAATACTCTAATCTTGGGGCTTACTCCTGAGGAGGATGCCCAAGTTAGGAGGGGACTTATGATTGGGTTTTACTCCTGAAAAGGAAACCCAAATCAAAGGTAAATTATGACTGGTTAAGATAATTTTAAGGGGGCTTGAGGTTTATTCCTAAAAAGGAAACTCAAGATTATGACTGTGACTTATTCCTAGAAAAGGAGGCCCAGGTTAGGGGACTTGGGGCTTACTCCTGAAAAGGAAATCCAAGGTTATGACTGAGTCTTATTCTTGAAAAGGAGACCCAGGTTAGGGGACTTGGGGCTTACTCCTAAAAAGGAAACCCATGGTTATGACTGGGACTTACTACTAAAAAGGAGGCCCAGGTTAAGGAATTAAGGTTTGGGGCTTACTCCTAAGGAGGATGCCCAATATTATGACTGGGACTTACTCTTAAAAAAGAAGGCCCAGGTTATGACTGAGTCTTATTCCTAAAAAGGAGACCCAGGTTAGGATTCTCTCATCTTAAAGTATGAGGTTGAATGAATGAACTCTCCAAATTTTGTGACATAAGGATATTTAAATCACTAGACTTTGAGAGAGATTCCACAGAATTACTTTCAGATAAGGAAGTCAAATCAAGAAATCATGCCATAAATGGATTTGAAGAGTGTCTTGAAGACTGAATCTGGAAAAAGGAAAGGTGTGATGGCTTAAGAGGGGTAAAAATGGGCAAGATGGGCACCCGAAAAGATAGGGGCGCGCAAGTCTTGCAAGGCGCGAAAGTCTTCCGTGGGCGCGCAAGTATGGTCGCGCAGGTATACCTGCGCGACACATGGTGTACTTGCGCGATTTTCAACCAGCATTGAAATACTTGAGCGACTCTTTTTTAAACCCTTTAGAATTTTCTTGAGGTTCTTCCAGAAAAGGGACGTGCAAGTTATATTGAAGGAAATAAGTCGGCGCGCAAGTGTTTGATACGTTTTAACACTTAGGCCTTCCTTCTTCTCTTTAGATCTTCCGTTCTAGGTAACAAATTACCTTAGAAGTGTTCCCGAAGCTTTGAGAAGAGACTTGGGCGTCGGGAGCTTCAATCCGAGTTTTTGGAAAAAGATCCTCTCGAATGGGGGGCCCACAGGGTCTATTTATAGGCAAAAGAAGACCCCGGGCGGTTACCGGGCGGTTACCACTTAGGTCGCGCAAGTCACCTGCGCGACCAAGGGTGTCGCGCAAGTGTACTTGCACGACAGTGATAAAACTTGCGTGGTGCCGTTGCTGTCGATCCTTTGTTCATGCCATTGTCGATTTTTGATATTTTCTTCAAAGGTTGAATCACTTTGAGCTCAGATATTCCCTTTTCCGATCTTTAGATTCTGTGACGAAAGGAGCGTTAACAAAAGTCCCCCCTCAGAGTTGGATCTGGAAAAAAATGAGGATTTGACTCTGAGGAAATCGAATCCCTCCAAAGGAAAATGGAGGCGCGCAAGTCTGTAGTGCACAGAGGGCGGCGCGCAAGTTTGCGTCGCGCAGGCCTTAAGCGCTCGGAGTGCGGCGCGCAGATAGGCTTCCTGGCCTATAAATACACGGCTTCACCTCCGTACAAGCATCCGGATTTCCGGACTTCATACCTTCTCGAGCTCTCTCTGCGTAGGTCACCTAAGCCGCGCAAGTCTCTTTTCCACTGTTCCCTTGCTGTCGCGCTCCTGTAAAGGTATTCGTACTTGCGCGGTTTATACTTTCGCGTCAAAAACTAGCGCGGCACACGAAATACTTGCGCGCCATTGTTTAGACTTGCGCGACTTAATGCCTTGGCCATTTTTTTGAATTCTTTTCACAAATTTTATGAAAAATAAACCCATTTAAGAGTTAAATTTGTTCAACTTTTGTGCAGATTCAATGGCTCCTAAGGGAATTGGAACGGCTGATGAACGGGCTAGCAACCGGATTGATGACATGATGAACATTATTGGCCATGATTACTATGATATCTATGACAGCACTTTCCCAGATTTGGATAAGTACTTGAAGAAATATCATCTTAAATTCCCACAGAGCATTGACCTATCTCTGTGTGGTCATGGTCATCTGCAAGGAGTCAATGTTCAAATGCAAACAATTATATACCTGAGATGCAGCTGCACTGCTACTTCTCTATTTTGGTTATGCTGTGCATTAAGAGTAACAACAATGGTGTGAACTTTCAAATTCTTCCTCCATGTCATTTCCTTGCAGATATGAAAATGGCAACCCCATGGGCTGAAATGTTTTCCACTAATGGTTGGTGGAGAGAAGACAAACATGGTATTAGAGCAATATCTGAAAAGAGTACTCTCTCCAAATGGCTCTTTACTTCCAATGCTCCATTATCAAATCCATGTATCCATCTTCCAAGTCTCTTGGACAGAAACAGAGTCACTGTTTGATCAGCAGAAAATTTTCTCAAACCGCACTCAAGAACATCCTTTTACAATTGTTCCAAGAAGAGCTGGTATCACTGCTTCTCTTATTGTATCCAGTTGAATGAATGAATTCCAAGTGATTTCTAATGAAGCTCGGGATGTCGTAAATCAAATGAAGTGTTATGTTGAAAGCCTCTTGTGATTCTCGAATAAGAGAAGAGACTCCAGTCTGTGGATGTCCTTCTAACTCTTGTGTGTCAATGAAAAACACTTTTGTCTTCAATCCTTTGTACCTGCATTCTTTTCACTACCTGCTTCAAATTTACTTAAGCCAATGGGCCTAGTAAGCATAGTTTGATTTTTACTAGGATTATTTACAAATAATCCTACAAACATTGAATCTCTTAATTGCTCAATATTACCTAAATCATACAAAAAATGTATATTTAGTGAGCTGGAACTTGACTTTTATTCAGAGTTCCTTTGTCTTTTGTGTGGGCAGTTTAAAGTCATGCACGCCGGACATAAAGGGGCTAATGATTAAGGTCGAAATAGCTTTGACCAAAATAGATTAAAATGGATTCAATTCCTTGAGAATTTATCTGAAAACATATTACCATACTCAAGTATGAGGGAAAAAATGTAAACTATGGCTTAAGAATATTTGAATCTGAGGAATGATATGAAAAAGAGCTAAAAGGAATTAGAAGAAGTAGTTTCCAAGAATGAAGTTACTATTATTTAACAAAACCCATTAGGGGGTTGAAATATGCAGGGCCATCTATGGGCATTGGCTGCATGGTCAAATAAATAGCATCTTTTGGCTGACAAGTCTGTTATGTGGACTGTTTATGCAAGGCCACCTATGCGCACGTGCTGCATAGTCAGGCAAAAGAACTCCGAGAAATTTAATTTCCTAGTGCTAAAAGCCAGTGAAAGTTTATGGAGATTCAAATTTTCTAAAGTATAGAGTTTGTTGTATGGAAAGAGGTACTTGAATATAGAGAAGATATTTCCGAACAAGAATATTGAAGAACTGGATGAATATAACTCCTACGAAGGTCTGACCCAAACGTAGGGAAGAAGAATAAACCATAGACTTGAATACTTTCAGATCATGAAAAAGGATATGGGACAAATATGTTAAGGATGGCTATTTTTTGCAGATCCCTACATACTGTCATTTAAGACAAATATGGACAAAAGAGGCATTCTTCCCAAGAATGAAGTTACCATTATTTAACAAACCCGTTAGGGGGTTGAAATATGCAGGGCCACCTAAGGGCATTGGCTGCATGGTCAAAAAAATAGTATCTTTTGGCTGACAAGTCTTTTATGTGGATTGTTTATGCAAGGCCACCTATGGGCACGTGCTGCATAGTCAGGCAAAAGAATTCTCAGAAGTTTGACATTTTTGTGATTATAAGTCATGAAAAGGGTTATGAAGATATGAAAATATTTAAGGTTAGGATTATAACACATAAAGATGGGTATTTTCCAATGTATATAGAGATACATAGGTCAATGATAAGCATAATCATGTTGCGGCTGGGTCCTGAATTGAAACTTGGACTTCACTACGTATCTCATAAGAATGAGAATCAAGCCATACGTAGTTCTTGAAATGTAGTTTAACATCGTGCAGGACGAATGTATGAGTGATCTTAGTTTAGGGTCATAGAATTCGGACCATAATAATGAATACACAGTGTGTGTTTTCATGAGGACTTTTCAGCCAAGGGACTGAAAGTGAAATTTGGGGTTAGGCCCAAAAGACATGGGACTGGATTCGAGGGACACTCGAATTTTCCTACGTATCCCATAAGGATGGGAATCAAGTCCACGTAGTTCTAGAAATTCCCTTTGTACAAATTTGGTTCGTACGTGTGAAGGGTGAAAGGGGAATTTAGTGCAATGAAGGTTTAACCAAAAAAAGTTTACGCATTACCATGTATGCATGTAGTCGTTTGAAAATGAAAACCATTATTGAAAAGTCAATGTCAATAATAGTTCTCTCTTAAATGAGGAAATCAAAGAATATTGTAGTTTATTGTTGTACCGGACAAAAGTGTTGTATAGTTTAACGTCATATAACAAGGACGAAAGTGAATCAATGTAAAAAATATTGATTCTAGGGGCGGTTTCACGAATCAACATCATATGAGATGGTGGTGAACCGATGTGAAGAGATTATTTGTGGGCTTGGACCCTGGGAGGTTGCCTACATACCCAACCTGGAGGGCAAGGATCAAAGTCCGTGTAGTTCAATTAAAGAAAGAATTAATGATAAAGTTGTTCTTGGGGACAATGATCTAATAAAAAATGTTGTTGGGACTTAGACATGGTTAGTGGCCCAAAGGGAGTGTTATGGTTGATGTTCGCTCTAAGATCACGTGAGTCATAATCGGTGTGAGAAATAAGAGGTAATAACAACCTTAACGATGCACGGTTTAATGTCATGTAGGACATAAAAAGGGGTCTATGCAGTTTAAAGTCTTGCAGTTAGGACTATTGGTGCTGCAGAGTTTAGTGTCATGTAGCAGGGACAAAATAACAGTTTAATGTCATGTAGGACATATCAAGGACTTTCTGTACAGTTTAGCGTCATGTAGTTAGGACGATGGGGAGAAAATAGTTTAACGTCATATTGGACGAAAGGGGGATTGTGCAGTTTAATGTCATGAAATAAGGACAAAAGAGTGTACCATTTTAACGTCATGTCGGACGAAAGTGCGAATAGTTTAAGGTCATATGCATGGACCATGAATGGTGCAGTTTAATGTCATACTGGACCTTTGATGATTATATAGTTTAACGTCTTTCCGGACGTGAGGGACTTTCATACAGTTTAGCGTCATGTAGTTAGGACGTCACAATTTAACGTCTTGCTGGACCAGGGATGATGCAGTTTAAGGTCATGCAGGACGGTTTAGGGAACTTTTTCACAGTTTAATGTCGTGTGGGATGAAGTTGCAGTTCAAAGTCATACTGGACCATTGTTGTATAGTTTAACGTCATATAGCAAGGACGAAATGGTGCTGTACAGTTTAAAGTCATGTAGCTAGGACTAAGGTGAACCAATACGAGGATATCAGTTCTGGGGACTTTTTACAGTTTAACGTCATGCTGGACGATGAAAGTGCCACACAGTTTAATGTCATGTTGCTAGGAAAAAATATAGTTTAATGTCATCTCGGACAAAATATGGAACTTCTGTACAGTTTAATGTCATGTAGATAGGACATAATACAGTTTAGTGTCATGTAGAACAATAATACAGTTTAGTGTCATGTTGGACAATAATACAGTTTAGTGTCATGTAGGACAATAATACAGTTTAGTGTCATGTAGGACAATAATACAGTTTAGTGTCATGTAGGACAATAATACAGTTTAGTGTCATGTAGGACAATAATACAGTTTAGTGTCATGTAGGACAATAATACAGTTTAGTGTCATGTAGGACAATAATACAGTTTAGTGTCATGTAGGACAATAATACAGTTTAGTGTCATGTAGGAAAATAATACAGTTTAGTGTCATGTAGGACAATAATACAGTTTAGTGTCATGTAGGACAAAATCATGAACCAATTTGATTGTTTTGGATCTGGGAACAATATTTTGTGTTTATACAAAATACTTCTTCAGAAATATGGAATAAGTTGGAGTCGTAATGTGTTCTCCATCCATTGAGATTAGAGAATATGCTCCATTGGAGTAGACCTTATGTATTGAATAAGGTCCTTCCCATTTTGGTTCAAGTTTGGGAGGCTTCTTTCTTGGTATCATTGGTGCTCTGAAAACCAATACCAATTCTCCCTGAATGAATGAACGAAGATGAACTTTTTTGTTAAAAGCTCGTGCTATTCGATTCTGATAGATTTCCAAGTGGTGCAAAGTGCACAATCTTTTCTCATCTAACTGTTCCAATTCATTCAACCGCTTTTGGGATTTCTCATCAGTTGATAACTGATCACAAATGGCTATTCTGAGTGAGGGCAATTGAACTTCAATTGGCAAGACTGCTTCTGTTCCATATACCAATGAATATGGAGTTGACCGCGTTGCATTGCGAGTGGTAGTCCGATAAGCCCATAAAGCATGAACGAGTTTATCAGGCCATGACCTCTTATCTTTATCCACCATCTTTTGCAGTATATTTGAAAGAGTCTTGTTGAAGGCCTCTATCTGGCCATAAGCCGCTGCATGATATCGAGATGAATGGTTGGACTTAATGTTGTATTCTTGATACAATTTCTTTACCTCAGAAGAACAGAAGTTGGTGTCGTTGTCCGTCAATATGGTATGAGGGACACCAAATCTAGTAATGATGTTAGACTTGATGAAGCTAACAATGCATTTAGAACTGACTTCTTTGAGAGGTACTGCCTTTTCCCATTTGGAAAAGAAATCAGTAGCAATAAGAATGTACTTAAACTGCTTGGCCGTAGCTGAAGGGTAAGGTCCCACCACATCCATTCCCCATGTGGAAAATGGCCATGAGTATTTAGCTATATGAAGAAACTCTGGAGGTTTATGAATGAAGTTGGCATATACTTGGCATGAATGACACTTCTTTGTGAAATTAAAACAATCTTGTATCATTGAAGGCGAAAAGTATCCAAGCCTTCGAATTTGATCAGACAGTCTATGTCCAGACTGGTGGGCACCACAGACTCCTTCATGCACTTCTTTTATGACAGCCATTGTCTCTTCACCATCAATACATCTGAAGAGAACTCCATCAAAACCACGTTTGTAGAGAATTTTCTCGAGGTGTTTTGGGCCATCATAAAGTGTAAAATTGACCACACGTCGCCGGATTTGTTCTTTCTCGGATCTATCTGGTGGAAGTGTTCCATTTTGAAGGTATTCCCTGATAGGTGACATCCAACCTGTAGTATGACCATATGTTTCAGGAATGGGACTAATTTCATTAATTTCCTCTGTTCTGACTTGAACATAAAGTGAAATTGCACGACGGTGGGCAATACAGATGGTTGTCTCGTCCCGATTTGGATCTGCTAAAGCTGTGGCTATATTAGCCAGTGCATCAGCTCGAGCATTTTGTGATCTTGGGACATAAGAAAATGTCGGTTCTGAAGGGAATTCCGACATTAACTCTCTGACGTAATCATATAAAGGGATTAATTCTTCTTTTCTGATGGAATAATCCCCATTGACTTGTTTGATTACCAGGTCTGAATCACCTTTCACCTTTAAGTGATCCACTTGTGCTTGAAGTGCTAACTCCAAGCCTGTAATGAGAGCTTTGTATTCAGCTTCATTATTGGTACCACCTTCCCACAACAAAAAGGAATAAGGTAACACTGCCTTATCTGGAGAAATGAGCACAATTCCTAAACCAACTTTGTTGAATTTTGGATTTTCCATTTTCTTCCCTGTTGGACTTCTAGAAGCACCATCAAAATACATTTCCCATGTTTGAGGACTCTCTTGAATAGAGAAAACATCCTCATCAGGGAGTTCGATATCTGAATACGTTTCTTCCACTGAAGGATGTTCATCCAGGAAATCAGCCAGAGTTTGGCCCTTAATTGCCTTTTGAGACACATACTGAATGTCAAACTATTGTAGAATAACCGCCCACCTTTCCAGACGTCCTGTAAGCATTGGACGACTAAGGATGAATTTGAGCGGATTATTACGAGACACCAATTGGACCTCATGATGTTGCAGGTAGTGTCTCAGTTTCTGAACTGCAAAGATTAATGCTAGGCAGCACTTTTCAATACTTTAATACCGGGTTTCTGCTTCAAGCATAGTTCTACTGAGATAGTAGAGACTATTTTCATTCCCAGCATCATTCTTTTGAGCGAGAAAGGCACCCAATGATCGCTCTAAAGCTGTCACATAGAGGATAAGAGGTCTACCCTCAACAGGTGGCATGCGTACTGGTGGACTCAAGAGGTATTTCTTGAGAACATCAAATGCTTCTTGGCATTCTTCAGTCCACTGGTAAGTGACTCATTTCTTCAATAATTTGGTAAAGGGTAAACTTTTTCCAGCCAAATTGGCGATGAAATGCCGAATATAGGCTAAGTGTCCTTGAAGTCCTCTTAATTATTTCAAATTCTGAGGAGGTGACATACCAAGGATTGATTTGGTCTTCTCAGGATCGACTTCAATACCACGATGGCGTACAACAAAGCCGAGGAATTTTCATGAGGTTACCCCAAAAGCACATTTTAAGGGGTTCATCTTTAAATTATGTTGTCGAAGCTTGTGGAATATGACTTCCAAATCATCCAAGTGATTAGAAAGTTGTTTGGATTTAACCACCAAATCATCTACATAGCATTCAACAAACTTCCCTAAAAGAGGTTTGAAGATACGATGCATAGCGCGTTGATATGTTGCACCTGTATTCTTCAAACCAAAGGGCATTACCCGGTAACAAAACACACCTTGAGGAGCTCTGAAGGCTGTACATTCCTCATCTTCTGGGGCCATTCGGATCTGATTATATCCAGAATATCCATCCATGAAAGAAAGTACTTCATAGCCAGCCGTCGCATCAATTAAGAGTTCTGTAATCGGAACTGGGAAATCATCTTTAGGACAATACCGATTAAGATCTCTGAAATCGATGCAAACCCTAATTTGTCCGTTATTCTTCTTTACAGGGACAATATTAGCCAACCACTTGGGATATTGAACTTCTCTGACGAAGTTAGCTTTGATAATATTATCTACTTCAGCCTCAATTTTGGAAGCATAGGTTGGGTGTGTTCTTCTCGCGGCTTGCTTGAATCCTCGATGTTCTTTTGGCAAACCCAAATGATTAGTAGAAACATCAGGATCAAGGCCAGGCATCTCTGTATAATTCCAAGCAAAAATATCTTTATTTTGCTTTAGAAAAGAAATATACATCTCATGCTCTTCAATGGTCATGGCCGCACTAATTAAAGTGGGGCGTGGATCTTTCTCTGTACCCAGATTTACTTCTCTGAGTTCATCCACAGTGGTGAAGATACCCTCTTCAAATGCTGGAGGAGCATCTCTAAGATCTTCCTCTTCCTCTTCATCATGTGTTATTTCTTCCGTTTCTACTTGCAAAGTAGATGAAAAAACCAAATTCTCATGATCATAAGAGATGTCAAAATTTTCACATTTTGAAGAAGAAGCTTCCATTTCCGACCCTATTGATGATAAAGGGTCTTCTTTGGGAAATAAAGAGGAGATGATGGATTGAGAATCAACATCATTATTCACCTCTGGTGTTGCTATAACTTCTTATGGCCTGATTAGCGAAGTATAGACTTGTTGGATTTCAGCAGACGAAATAAAAACGTCACCACTTATGCTTTCATCACTGCTTGGTAAGTTACCAGTTTCTCCCATGTTGTCTGGCTCGATTGTCGTAATTGACATTATGGATCTTTCCATAAGAGTATTTTGATTTGGGCCTATTTTGTCAATTTGACTGATAGGTAACACATAATCTGTACTCACATGTGAAAATGGATTTATTGGAATTTTTTCCAAACCATATGGAGCATTAACTTTGGTAATTTCCTTCATCGTAGATTTTTCTCTTCCATTCATGTGATAAAATTCCGCCTCAATGTATTGAGACTCACATGTCTTGAACGGGGCCTTATCACCATACAATGTTCCAACTTGACCATCGAAACAGTATTTGAGACATTGATGGTATGATGACGTAATAGTTGCATGCTGATGTAGCCAGGGTCTTCTAAGAAAGATATTGAAAGCTGAGTCTTGATCAACAATCATGAAATCCGAATTGGAAACAAGATCTCCAAACTGAGTTCGAAGTGTAACTTCTCCCAGTGGTTCTTGTTCATTTTTATCATATCCTAGCAACATCATGGTAGAAGGAAATAAATCAGATTCAGTGAGGCCCAATCGACGAAGTGTACGAATGGGCATGAGGTTGACTCCTGAACCATTGTCAATGAAAGCTCTTCGAACATCTATACCATTGAATTTTCCAGATAAGTACAACGCTTTTATGTGCCCATGCACAACATCATCTTCATCTTTATCAGTAAAAGATATCACTGCATGGCATTCTGCAGGATTATTCTCTATGTAATAGATTTCAGCTACAACAATTTATGATTCAAACTCCTGAGGACTTGACAAAGCTTCGATGAGTGCTTCCCGAAGATCTTTTGACAGATTCAAATCATCCAAAATTGATAACTTGGCTGGTACTTGGGCCAAGTGTTTCAATATATCATACTTTTGATCTAGAGGTCTGTGTTTCCCAATAGGAATATGCGGTTTAGCAGGTACCTTGGAAGCAGATGCTTTGGAAGCGGATGCATCTTGTATTGAAGCTGGAAACATCCTTGGTTTTGGCAGATTAGACTGATTAGATCCATTTACTTGCTGAGATAAAGAAGATGGAACTTTTAATCGGTCTTCCAAAATAACTGTGCCAAAACTGAGTTGGCCATTGGCAGAAGAACATTCTTGTTCTTTTTGAGCTCGCTGAAGGGCTCTACCACGAGTTTCTGCTGCATATACAGTGCTAGTAGGGGTAAAATTAGAGTAGTGGCTTCGGAAAGATCCATGTCTTCCCCTATATCCTGAACCTCTAGAACCTCTTCGGATTCCCTTATTTGATACAGGGAATTCAGGATCATAAAGACTGGAATATGAATCTGTTAATTGAATCATATTAACAGAACCAAAGATTAACTCTTCGTCTGATAAAGACTCTTCCTGGTTAGCCTGTTTAGGTTGTGCCGTTTGATGGGGCGGTGCCCGTGGCTTTGAAGTAGATGGCATGAAATCTGCCAGAGTCAAAGACAATTTAGGCTTTGATACATACTCATCTTCTCCTGATTCCTCTTTCTTCTTTGAATTGCGCTGCCCTTTTGAGGATTTGTCTTTTGATGGAGGCTTTACTGTAGCTTTTGTAGGAGACACAATTGGCTTCTTCAATTGTGTTCGCAAAATGGAATGGGTCCGATTGATTGTCTTTCTGACCATCCAATCATCATATTTTTTCGTAGTTTTGCTTTTGACTTCCTGCCACTCACCTCCTTCCTCTGGATCTGTAGCAGTAATACACGCTACATGAGCTGAAGAACCCTTCAATTTGACTTGTCCCAAGTCGACCATCTTTTGCAGGAGGTCTTTAAAGACAAAACACTCCTAGATGGGATGCCCCAACATTTGATGAAAGGGAAAATAATTGGGACGGTCTTCATCTCCTTCCTTGTTTGGCCTCTTGGGCACTGGTAATTGAACCAAATTATTTTCCAGAGCTGAAATGAAGTAACCAGGAACTTGCTCACTTCGGAAAGAGTATGTTTTACTCTTCATATCCTCAAATTGTTTTCGTCGTTGATCTTTTTGATCATTTGGACGATACAGCCTTTGTTGTTGGCGTTCAGGAAGTGGAGCCCTTCGAGAAGATGAAGGTTTTGAAGTAGAAATAGGTACAGGTGCTTGTTTAAGCATAACTGTAGCAGTTTCTGCTTTACCCATTCTTCTTCCTGGAGCTGATGGAATTACACGAGATTTAACCTTAGCCTGTATAAGGGAATCTTCAATCTGCTGAGCGATTGAAGTAAGGTCTCGAAACCCTCCTGTGTATTTCACAGGGATCAATGGCGTGTGTAATTCGTCATTCAAATTTACCACACAGATTGGAAACAATTCCTCCTGAGGGAGTGCTAAATTCAAGGAATACGTTAATCCCTTCCAACGAGCAATGAAATCAGAGACTCTTTCATTCTCCCTTTGCTTGCAGTTTGTAAGATCGAAAACTATCGTTTTTGGCAAAGTTGAGCTAAACTGAAGAAGGAATTTTTGACGAAGATCCTCCCATCCGATGACTGACCGGGATTGCAAGCTTGTATACCAGACAAAAGCTGGTCCTTGTAAGGTTCGCACGAAGCATCTGAGTTCCACTGCTTCTTGCTGCTCTGGAATTCCCATCATAGTATCACAACAAGACACGTAATGCGTCAAATGTTGTTCGGGTTCGCCTGATCCATTGAATGTAGGGAAAACAGGGTTTCCAAAACTGGATGGAGGAGAAATTGAATCTACCCATTCAGGGTAAACATTCTTTTCAGGTTGAACCTGCGCCCGTTTCCCTTCCATAGTTTCTAACTGAGCTGTTAATGACTCAATAGTAGTTATTAACTTTTGAGAAACGTCAGGTTGAACTTGGTTTTGGGTAGGTGCAATGAATGGAGCTTGGACAGACGTGGTGGTTGGTGCTGCAACTGATGGTAGTGCTGCCAACCGTTGTTGCGTTTGACCCGTAGGATCAGACCTATGTGGCTGTACTGATAAAGGAGGATATTCTTGATCCATCTCAGTAGTTACAACAAATTCCTTCGGCTGTCGGACTTCAGAAATCTTAAGAAGAAGACTACTCTGAAGTAGTTCTGCATTCAACCTTCTTAATTATTTCATTTCTTCCTCCTGTTGTGCAAACCTTTTCTCTAATGAGAGCGATTGACCTCCTTCAATGGAAGGGTTAGAAGTAACCTGATTCTTTCCTTTCCCCTTATTGGATCCTTTTTGGAGAGGGGGATGTGGGTTACTTGAAGGAATACCCAGATTTTGGGTAAGCCTTTGATTAAGTGTGCGCACACCTTCTTCATTTAGGTCTGTGTGCGCAACTTCTTGAGCAGGAACCTCTTCGTATGATCCCTCTGATTGAGCCTCATCTGGTGAATCAGCAGCAACAGCATTGATGACATTAATGGATGCATATTGCATGGAATCCTTTCTATCAGCATTTCTGTGATATTGTCTTCTTCCATGTCCATGATGAGACATGGAATTCTGTTGACTTGATCCCTTAGGAACTTCTTGGAGAACCGTCACTTGGAGAGAATCTCCTGATAGCTTGGCTCTTCATTCCTCTTGAGGCTTATTCCCTAATCGAGAGAATACTGACTTTCTCTGAGGGAGGGATTGAGGATTTGAAAAATTCCCCATTCCGGTAGACTGGGGATGTTCCTGCTGCTTCCGCTCAACTCCTTGAATCCCATTTGTTGACTCTGAGGGTTGGGTTAGAGAAGTCCCCAGTCTGGAAAGCTGGGGTGTCTCTTGACATGCTATGTCTGAGATCTTCTTAAAATCTCTCTTGATCTTGCGAATTTTAGTTCGGAAATTAGCTGGATTCATTAACCTGTATCCACTTTTATCACCTGGTTCAACAGACCATTGGATGATTTCCGAAAATTCTGTCATTTGATGACGTGTTTGCTCCAGACGAGAGGCTTGTGCAATATTCTCGCCTGCTTGATGTAGGAGCAATTCAACAACTTTTTCTCTATATACTTGATTTTGAGAGGAACTAGTTGAAGCCTGTTCTTGATCAAGCTTTTGATTATGAACAAAGCCCATTGACTGTGGCCGGCCATGGGAAATAACATTGCATGAGACCATTTTCGGTGGGCTTTGCTGACCGGAAAGCACTGTGAAATGTAGTGCTCCGTGAACACCCCATCCTCTGACATGAACATCAGATGGAGCATTGGAAATTAACTGACGCAATTTTCTTAGTGCGCCAAGGCATGAACGTTGAAGGGTTCACTGTTGCTTTTGAGCCTTTGGATACCGAGAGACTGATAGAGATGCCAAATCAATATGACATTGTAGCCCTTCTATTATCTTAAGATGATTTTCATATTCATCGTAAGATAATACCTTCTTCTTTAATTGACAAAGAGTTTTCCATATGTTGAGACGAATATCATGGATTCCATCATCCATCAACATCTTTGGAATGTCGTACTGGGAGTCAGCCAAAGGCCAAAACATGACTGGTACTTCACCTTTTACCAGTTTTTTTCTCATGTTCAGCATTTCCTCTTTATCATTAAATGAAGATTCTTCCACCTGTTTGAACCAGATTTGGTGTTTCCTTGTTGCTTCATTGGATTCAACAAGATTGGTAGAGAAATAACTATTCATGCTGGAAGATGAATGACCCAGGGATAGTTCGGAGAATAACCTGAACCCCAGGCTATCTTCTGATGGAGAAAGAGTTTCACCTGCCGATAGTAAAGCATCAGACATGAGTGGTTTTACGTTTTCAAGTGCCTCGAGATAGGAGGGCTTTATCGTCACTACATTGCCTTCTAAAGAATTTTCGAGACAACGTGAATCACTACTGCGGAGAGGACTTTCGCAGCGAATTTCATCACCATGAGGAGGACCGTCATGATGGGTTACAGCAAAAGATGAAATCTCTTTCTCCTTGGTCTTCTGACCACACAGAGGGTTCATGTGGCTCTCATCTGAAGAAGAAACTTCAAGATTGACCGAATTTTCATGAAGCAAGTCTTCATGAGGAAGTGTCTGTTGAAGACCTTCAGAATTAATGTTCCTGTTATTGGGAACTGAGGGAGTAGAATCTTGAATTCCGACAGATAAATGTCTGAGGGCTTCAAGAACTCCAGCATCGAGTAATGCTTGGTTGCAGATTGGCCTTTGATCTCCTGACTGTGCTGGGTGGATCTTTTTCTTAAAAGCCTTCTTACTCGCTTTAGAAACCACTTGATGACGAAAGTGATTGCTCTGAGCAGGTGTATGTGCCTGATCAGGAAAGATGGTCAGGTTAGGCTGACGATCTCCACTCAAATCAGGTGTATGTGCCTGACTTGGTTGTCCGTATGATATGGGGGAGTATGCCCCATAACCCTCTTGGACTGGAACAGATGTGTGTGTCTGTTCCGGAGTGAATCGTTGATGTGTCACTCCATTGCTAGGGATATATTTATGTGTCTGTCCCTGTGATGATGCTGAAGCTGTTATGATATCCTGGAAAGCATCCAGAATATGAGCAGGAATTTGCTTCTGCTCTTTCACCATTGACAAAATATGTTTAGTGAATTCAGCCGCCGGAACGGGGATATACGTCCATTTCGGGCTTGGAGTAGGTGTACGTGCCTGCTCCTGTCCTCCTTTTCCTGTCAGTGAATCCTGACAGTACTCAAGTGTGGAGGCAGAGAGTTGAGTCTACTTCCTGTTTGTCGTCGGGACTTTCCGACTGACTTCTCCGTGCACTACCAAGCGAGACTGTTGGTAGGCTTGATTAGTATTAGCAGGTGTATGTGCCTACTGATTACACTTCGCCAAACGCGGTTGACGAGATCCATCATATGTAGTCAGATGAGCCTGCTGACTAACTGGTGATGTATAAGCAGGTGTATGTTCCTGCCTATGGTACTCTGCCGGAATTGCCTGGCGGGATAGGCTTGATGCTGCCAGACGAGTCTGCTGGACAGCGGAATTAAAATGGGCAGGTGATTGTGCCTGCTCGTTATTTTCCACCAAGTTAGGTTGGTGGACTTCTCCGAAGATGGAAGGGATGACAACCTGCCTATTGTTAACTGGATTCCATCACTGGCGGTTCATCTTGCCTGCTCGGGTTCGAGGAACCTGAGCTGAATGCCTGGAGTCGGTACCCTCATCATGTTGAGGGCACACTACCGCACGAGTCTGGCGGTGATTGTTGATGGGATCCCTTGAGAAGGACTCCTGTCTTTTTGAATTAAGGTCCTACGGGACCTGCTCATTCACTTCCTCAGAGTAAGGGAGTGAATGGAAATTGCGTTCTGGGGATAACGACCCGAAACGGTTGGAGACGGTAGTCAGCACCGCCTGCTTCTTGATCGCTGGCCACCATTGTCCGGACGACCAGGTCGAGTTGTTAACTTGGAGGGCTTGACTAACGGCCTCTAGAGTTGGGATTGTACCGTTGCGACGGTACTCCTTAACCAGTGCATTAGAAACCCAGCGTTGAAGATGCTGAGTTGGTGATGTCATCCTCAGAGCGGTTGACGTTCCAGTAGGAGTAGTAGCATTGGTTTTCACAACAGAAGACCTCACAGTAGAGGTGTTCACAGCAGCAGTATTCACAGAGGTGAATTTAAGGAAAGCCATTTTGCAGAAGATCTTGAGAAAAGAGTGCCTGTTCCATATAACAGACATAATCAAGATTAATCCGGCCACTGCATCTTTTGGATGAGCACATGTCAATGATTGCTTTGTTGGCCCAAGGGGACTAACAAATAAGAAGAATATCACTTTAACTTGGTTAAGGATTCACGTCGGGTTCACCATTTTTTTTTGTCACGGAATCCGGGGATGACCTCCTGGACGGGAGATTCAAACGTTCTGATCGGTTTCTAACGGGTTTGTTCGTAGAACCGGAAACATCCAATGATTCCACATCCGTTTGGAACTACTTTCCAAAGGCATGCGATCATTAGCTTGTGGACTAATGAGGCTTAGGAATTTGCATTGGTCGAGAGGATGGGAGGTCGGACTCATCACACCTTTTTGAGGGGAATTATTGTCTACTCCGGGACTCTCTTTATAGATTTATGTTATGTTCATGAATCCTTATTAAATTACCAAGTATAAAATGTGCTTTCCTTTAGTTTTAACAATCAATGATTAAATATGCAAGAAATTTAGAGAATCTTTTATATGTATTCGAGGTTCTTCATCAATAGAGAATCATCTATATCTGTTTAGAGATTCCTGGTCAATGGTATCCTTCGAAACATTTATATAAAAGTCTCTTGGTCATTATGATGACCAGGCTGGTTTTAAAGCCACTCAGTGGGGCACTTGAAGTTTATCGTCATTCAGAAGGACATAGATTATTTCAAAGTTGGGATCGAACCCATAAATGGGCTACCTATGTATCCTTTGTTTTGGAAAAGGAATCAGAACCCACGTAGTTCGAGTAATGGAGTATGATGTTTATGATTGATGGCTCAAAGAAGAATGTCATAATTACTTTTACACTCTAAGCTCACGTGAGTCATGCTCGGTGTGAGAAACAAGAGGTATTGGTAAAATTTAGACAATTGTGCCATGAAAGATGCAATCATAAAAAAACATTTGGGGCTTATGTATGTATGACTACCCAAAATAGATGAAGGTTTAGGATTTACTTTTAGGGATAAAATCCAGGAACAGGGTCCATAAAGGTATATGTGATTTATGGAGATTTGAATACTCTAATCTTGGGGCTTACTCCTGAGGAGGATGCCCAAGTTAGGAGGGGACTTATGATTGGGTTTTACTCCTGAAAAGGAAACCCAAATCAAAGGTAAATTATGACTGGTTAAGAGAATTTTAAGGGGGCATGAGGTTTATTCCTAAAAAGGAAACTCAAGATTATGACTGGGACTTATTCCTAGAAAAGGAGGCCCAGGTTAGGGGACTTGGGGCTTACTCCTGAAAAGGAAACCCAAGGTTATGACTGAGTCTTATTCCTGAAAAGGAGACCCAGGTTAGGGGACTTGGGGCTTACTCCTGAAAAGGAAACCCAAGGTTATGACTGGGACTTACTCCTAAAAAGGAGGCCTAGGTTACGGAATTAAGGTTTGGGGCTTACTCCTGAGGAGGATGCCCAAGATTATGACTGAGACTTACTCTTAAAAAAGAAGGCCCAGGTTATGACTGAGTCTTATTCCTAAAAAGGAGACCCAGGTTAGGATTCTCTCATCTTAAAGGATGAGGTTGAATGAATGAACTCTCCATATTTAGTGACATAAGGATATTTAAATCACTAGACTTTGAGAGAGATTCCACAGAATTCCTTTCAGATAAGTAAGTCAAATCAAGAAATCATGCCATAAATGGCTTTGAAGAGTGTCTTGAAGACTGAATCTTGAAAAGGAAAGGTGTGATGGCTTAAGAGGGGTAAAAATGGGCAAGATGGGCAAGCAAAAAGATAGGGGCGTGCAAGTCTTGCAAGGCGCGCAAGTCTTCCGTGGGTGCGCAAGTATGGTCGCGCAGGTATACCTGCGCGACACATGGTGTACTGGCGCGATTTTCAACCAGCATTGAAATATTTGAGCGACTCTTTTTTAAACCCTTTAGAATTTTCTTGAGGTTCTTCCAGAAAAGGGACGCGCAAGTTATATTGAAGGAAATAAGTCGGCACGCAAGTGTTTGATAAGTTTTAACACTTAGGCCTTCCTTCATCTCTTTAGATCTTCCGTTCTAGGTAAGAAATTACCTTTGAAGTGTTCCGGAAGCTTTGAGAAGAGACTTGGGCGTCGGGAGCTTCAATCCTAGTTTCTGGAAAAAGATCCTCTCGAATGGGGGGCCCACAGGGTCTATTTATAGGCAAAAGAAGACCCCGGGCGGTTACCGGGCGGTTACCACTTAGGTCGCGCAAGTCACCTGCGCGACCAAGGGTGTCGCGCAGGTGTACCTGCGCAACAGTGATAAAACTTGCGCGGTGCCGTTGTTGTCGATCCTTTGTTCATGCCTTTGTCGATTTTTGATGTTTTCTTCAAAGGTTGAATCATTTTGAGCTCAGATATTCCCTTTTCCGATCTATAGATTCTGTGACGAAAGGAGTGTTAACAAAGATATTCAGATGATACAACTCTTTTTCCCCAACATGGACATTTTCTTTCTATTCCAATCCTCCCAATGCATTCCATATTTTATTCTTAGTGTTTTGGCCCACATAGACATCCCCACAAGGAAATACCAAGCTAACCGGGCCTGCATGGATTGCATGGCTACATTTAATTCTCTCAGACCAGAACTTCCTTCTTCAACTAGCATCACCAACCGAGTCCATGAGGCCCAATGGGGCTTACATGTATCATTGTCATCCCAAATAAACATGTTCATGGTCCACTCCATGGTATAATTAATGACCTTAATAGGTGTGATGATAGATAATGCATGCATCAGAATAGATGAGACCACACTATTTATCAATGCCACATGGCCCTCAAAAAATAAGAATACGTTTTGTAGTTATAATTCTTCCCAGACATTCTACAAATCAGGTCCTTAAAGAAGGCCTTCTTCACACAACCATTATAGATGGGAGCCCTGAGATATAATATTGACAACAGTTTCTTTTTAACCCCCTTAATTTCTTGTATTCTCTAGGACCACCACCTTGAGAATTTAGTAGAAATAAATACATTTATCCTCCTACCATTAATATTTTGGCCACTCAAACTACCATAGACCCCCATTATCCACATGAAATTAACCAAAGACGACCTCCTACCATTATGAAAAATAAGAATGTCATCAGAAAACATCAGGGGGGAATATGATCCATCAGAGGCCGATGAGATATATGATAGAAACCTCCAGTCTAGAAGCCCCATTTTATGATTTTGGGACATATCCTCCTAAGCAATGAGAAACATGGAGGGGGAAATGGGTTCCCCTTGTCTCACACCTCATATATTCTTGAAAAATCCAAACCCCTTCCCTAGGATAGAAATATAAATCCATTGCGAGGGGAATCAATAAAATCAGAAATTAGAAACCCATTATTATAACCCACACTTCCTCATGCCTTGATTAATAAAAATCCATTCAATATTGTCACACTCCTCCATATCCACCTAAAAAATAATTTTGGACCCCACCAGCTTCTTGTTCATGGCCTCTAGAATCTCTTGAGCCACTCTCACCACCCCCTGTCACTCTTCTACACATCATTTTCCTCACAACATGGATTTATGGATTTAAATTGCCCTTTTTAAAATGCTTAATTATTTACCATATGTACTTATATAGGAAACAATTATTTAACATATTCATATTTACTTCATCTAGTATATATGAATCTCTTTTAATATTTATTAATAGTTATATATTTTAATTTTTTTTATTAATTTATAGGAATATTTTTATATATATAGAAAAAAACTAGATCACATTACTGAGGAACACACCCTATTATGCTAAGGGGTCAGAGGAGTTTTTTGATTATCCAACAAATCCGTTAATGGGAGATTAATATATCCATGTCCAAAATGTAAATTTAGAATATTGTTGAAGAGAGAGGATGTTTATGAAAACATTATATTGAATCAATTCCCTACCCAATATTTATGTTGGATTTGGCAGAGAGAATTGAATGTTACAGAATGTTTGAGCACTGAATGAAATCCCAACTTCATTGATAATGAGAAATGAAATGAAAAACATTATAAATAATTCATTAGACCTTCTAAGACACAAATATCAACATTCAATCATATAAGAATAATCGGTTTAGGGTGCTATAAATTGAAATTTGACAAGTTAAGTTTTTGACACTATAGGACATCTAGATCAATATTGTAACATATAATTGGATCATACTCTTGATTTTTTGGATACTAATGTTAGAGAAAAGTTCACTGAGAAGAAAAATGTTGTTTCATGGATTAGTTGATGATGGAAATCAAGAGTTTTATAGTGGATGTTTGAAATATTCAAAAAATTCTTTTTTGCTGAAGGTTTACCATATCAGCAATGTCAAAGTTATTAGAATCATTTCACGATTAATTTTATAAATAAAAGATCCCGGGGTCTTTTTATGATATGAAAAAAGTTTTTTACATGCCTGGTCTGAATTAACCAAAAAAACATGTGTTTCCCATTTACTGTATGCATTATTGGGGAGAGATTCAAGAAGACATGATTTTAAAAAAAGTTATTCTTATATATGGTAGTCAATGGGTGATATTGGAAGTCTAAATGAACATAATACCATAAAGAAGAAGAAAAGGAAAACACATGAAAATTTGTTGTGTTACTTTCCTTTAAATCATCGATTGTAATGATTCTCCATGTAATCGAAAACAGCAGAACACCTGAAGTGGAATTCTATAAAAAAAATAAAAATTATGGGTTAATGAATCCTAAAAAATATTCAAAATTGTGGAAGTAATTTGATTCATTACATCTATATTTCTCATCTAATCCTAGCAACATTATATTGGGATGTTCAACATCTAGATTCAACCCATTTGGGACATTGAGTTTGAGTTATAGCATTTGGCCAGTTGTTTTGATCCCTTACAATCTATCTCAATGGATGTGTATGAAACAAATAAATTTTATCACTTCAATGATTATTCCTTGAAAAAAAATTCCTGGAAATGATATTGATGTATACTTTCATCCTTCAATTGAATAATTACTATATTAATGTTTCAATGATGTTGAGACATATGATGCATCTTCTAGAATAATGTTTAAAATGCATGATTCTCTAATGTGGACCATTAGAAACATCCTTTGACACAGAATTTTATATGGTTTTCACACTTACATGGGTATTTATTGTCCTATTTCTAAATTTGATTTTTATCCCGACTGACTGCCTCATAGTAGAAAATAGTTCTTCTTATGTCATCAAAGATTTCTATATGTATCTCATAGATTTCGGATGAATAAGTCAAAATTAAATGGTTTCATTGATTGTAGATGACCTCCAAAGTTATTAATAGGTTTTTGAAATATAAAAAAAACATGGAAATGTTGAAATAGAATTTGGGAAGGTGAATCATTTGAATGATAGTGGGAAAATAGTTTGAAGTGCAACATAAAGTGATATCAGAAAACAACAATGGAAGAAAAAAATTATATTGTTCAAACGTTCATATTAGGAATTTATTTTTTTGTGGCATAATCTAGATTTGATGTATATTTAAAAGAATGTTTGTGAAAATTGGATATTAACATCACTTAATGAGTATGGAAAGCAAAAGGATCATCTCAATTCTTGGAAAGACTTATAAGAAATGAATATAAAGTGTGATCTCTGGATAGATGAGAATGGAAAGTATGGTCCAAATATTTTTTCAATGAAAAATAGGGATAAAGATACATTCCATCAAATTAAAAAACATTCGAAGGTATCTAATCGATATTCAAGGTGTGATGGCTTAAATAATTGTAGATTATATGGATTGAAAATCCACGATCCACATATTTTCTTATAGTAGTTACGACCATTAGCATTGCGTATTTTATCACCATAAAAGGATACTATTGTTGTACTATAATTCTGCACATTTTTCAGAAAACTATGTGACGAAACTCTACATCAATTTCAGATTGACATCCTTCAAGAGATATTTTTATTGATACTTTGTGAAATGGATATGATCTTTCCTCAGTCTTTTTTTTACTTTCATGAGGCATTGAACTATAAATTTGGTTGAGGAAGCTAAATTACGAGGCCCCATACATTATCGATGAATGTATCCAGTTGAGAAGTAATTTATTTATATTTTTCTTTATTTCAGTAAAAAATTCATGGAACTTCATTAAATACATAATTATGTTTTTTTTTCACAGATATATTTGGAATTTGAATTCATACATGAAAAATATGGATCTAGATGAAGGCTCTATTTCTAAAGGTTATATGGAAGAGGAGTGTCTTACATTTTATTCTAGATACTTAGATGATATTAAGACAAAATTAAATCGAGTTTTACATGTTGATGAAACATAGAATTAATCTAAAATAAATAGGAAATCAAAAATCCTTCTTTCTATTGGCTGATCAATTGGGAGGATCTCAAATGTTACACTAAAAATTGAATTATTATCGGCACATAAATATGTGCTACTAAATAGTGAAATTAAATATCCATTTATTGAAGAGTTTATGATATAATGAAATAGGTGAATGAGAGGATAAACACGAAATGAGAAATATATAACAAAAGTTGTTAATAAAGATCTTGTAGAATGGATTTCATAATGTGTATGTTTATAAATATTGAAATCAATACAGATACTAGGTTGATACATATATTTTTTAAATCTAATAATTTATATTAATATTTTTTCCAGATTATGAATACGTATACTCAAGAAGAGTTGTAAGATGATTTATAGTTTCATTTTTTAGGTCCTCTAAAAAAATTAGAAACTCATCAACTACCTAGAAGTGATTCAATCAGGAGGCATGTAGATAGAGCACTGTAGTATTTGAAGATTCTGAATGCATCACAGTATCCATTAGAGATGAAGATCCCTAACCATAATGAGACATATTTGTATCCTAAAAAGTACTATAAATGACTAGTTTTGTCCACAACTATTACACATCCTTGCTATAATATGGAAAGAATGTCTTGTGTGTCTGAACTTGACACATAGATACCAAGTCAGATGTACACTACTAGCTATAGCATGTGGTGCAGAGGTAGATCACTATTGAGACTCACTTCCACCAATCCCATAATTATCCTTCCAATTCTTGTTCTTCCTATGAGTGCAACTGAAGATGCAAATGGTTGGAATGGAAACGGTGGAAAATGAAACCTTTCATGCCATATTAATCTCCAACATCATAGATTTTTCTACCATCTTTGTATAGGTATAAATATTTAACATAAACACATATGATCCGATATGAAGTCGTAAAACCTGTATGTACTTTTGTGCCTACAACATGTCATTTTTTCACAATGTCTGGAGAAATGAAGACAAGCTTAGAAATCTGATTAGTGTATTCTAACCCTGAATTCCCTCCCTTCTACAAATATATAAACTCCCGAGACTTATCCATCATACGGAACTATGGAATAAATTTCTAAAAGAATAGGATTTTGAAACCTTCCAAATCAGGTCCACATGTCTATCTTCCTAGACCATGGAATCCCACATTCTCTTACTGAGACCCCAGAGTGTGAACATTGCACACTTCACCTTGATATTATTTGATGTCCCCATGAATTAGATGATTTAATAAATCCTTTCCAACCATTTCTATGCCTCTTCAGGTTTATTCATTCCATTAATGGATTGAGGCTTCTCGCGCAAAAATTCATGTGGAAAATCTCTCTCTACCCTAGCTCCTGGATCGACATTAACAACCGCATTATGAACTCATGGCACATCTTGATCAACAAAAAACATCCCTTATGACAATCCTTATGATATTATGATACACTGGAAGATTCCATTGTGGAGCATAAGCTACACCTTCTTAAGGAAATTGGGTAACACATCTCAGACGCATATTTCCACTCACCAAAAAAGAAGGGACAATTAGAAAATAAGGTAAATCTCAGTTTAAACCAAAAAACCCATAAGATGAAGCTGAGATGAAAAACAAAACCCAACACTGTAGAAACATATAACGAAATCTCATGTAAACTTGAGTCTCACCACGACAAGATCGGTCCAGGAACTTAACACAACATACCTCTCAAGTATCAACAATCTTATCCCCAACTTAATAGATGTCCCAAGACAAGAACTCTTGGGTAATACCTCCTTTGATACCACTTTGTAATGAACAAACATGGGTTACCCTCAAAACTGGCACTCGACCTGATCTGCAATATACCTGAAGGGTGTTCCCGATCCCCACGGGCTGGCGACAAGCACCCATGCATAGAATAACAAACTAGAGGGAACTAATTTTCCAAGTCTTTACAAACACATCAAATATATACACACAAAAAAGAAAGATACATAAAATGTTTAATTAATATATTCTAAAATCGTAAGAAGAAAGTGGAAATGAAAAAATTGTAAAATAAGCCAGAAATCCTACGGACATGTCCAATAGAAAAAGACCAAAACCAAATATCTATACAATGTGATGATGTAGATGAAATCCCACAATCTCACCACCATCTACCCAACCAGGCTGACACAAAACCACGACACCTCAATGCGGAGCCTTTCCATTTCTTGCAATGGAATTCATATAAAGGTCTACATACCACTAAAGAGGTGCGTAGGGTGTGATTTAATAAGTTCTATAGAATCCATCCTAGGTGTTCCATAAAAAGTCTCTGTATAACAATTCTTGTATGATATTTTTTAATAAAACATGGAATTATAAGCAGTAATGTATTTTTTATAGAAATCATGGTAATAATTTCCATTTAATCACAATTCTAAATCAAAAGAAGGTATATAAATTTCAAAGCACATTTTTTATATCAATTTTCTACAAGCATAAACGAGAATATCAAGGTTAAAACCAATAAGGAAAGAAAAACAAAATAGAATCGCTATTATTAGAATAAGGATCACTATAGTCCATATTAACACACTACTCTTACAATAATAAATCAAGTTCCAAATATGGTTCCTAGAATAGAGGCCTAGGAAGTATTGGAATAACCTACGAGTAACCCCCCAACAATATTAATATAAGCCTCCTATAACAATGGTCCTAGTAAATAAATGAATGACCCATGAAAAAATATACCAATAATCACAAACAAATTGACGATGACTTCAAGATAAACCTTCCACTTAATAACCAAAGGTAACACAAGCTCTCATTTTCAAAATTAATTAAAATTCTTGGTAAACCATTTCAAATCTATTTCAAAAATAAATTTCAATTCTTTGAAAATAACCATTTTCATTTTATTTATCAACAACCAGGGAAAAACCATTTTTCTTCGATAACACCATTCAACACACATAAAACAATAATTCCGATTATTTTTACAAATAAATTTATAAACCAAGAACAATAATTTTCATCAACATTGGCAAGAGACATAACTACCTTCCTCGAAATTCAAGTCACACATTCCCACAATGGGATCCACCTAAAACAAAAACCCAAATATGACAACAATGGCCATTGAATTCAATCCATACATCTCAAAATAGATCCAATTTGGAAAGAGGGTTGGTGGAGAATAAGAAATACCACATACCTCAAGAATGAATGCGATCCTCACCACAAACAATAACGAACAACCATTGAAATGAGATCGCACCGTGTATCAAGAAGAAGACTTGAAGAAGAACCAATTTTGACTAATGAATTCGATAACACAATCAAAAGGGAACTACCACAGAAAATGGTAGTGAAGAAGAGGAAAGGTCGCTTTCCCAGAGAGATGCACCACAACTGCAATAGAGATCAAATGTCAAATAGATTGAATTGGAAGGAGTAGAGTCACCCAAAATCACCTGGGAACTGCCCTGGGTCAATGGAAATGATGTCTTGAGAAAAGAACAGAAAGAACAATAGGTGTGGGATTTTTCTAAAAACATTACACGGGGATTTATGTGACGTGTACCCCGATTACACAATTTGTAACATCCAAAGTCTCATATATTGTAGAAAAACCATAGCCTCAGATAAAAAATCTTACCTTTAATTACCTCACAATGTGTAAGATCACTTCACATCGTGTAACTATTCACAACGTGAATCCTTTCACAACATGAATCCAATAACACTATCATGTCGTGTAACATAGTTACAAGATATAACATCCTCATGCAGCCTATAAAAAAATATATTTAAAGATGAGAGTATAGAAAATCTATGACTTCTCCAATTTAGGTATCTTCCCAATTCTTTCTCAACCCTATACAGACAATGGAAAAGGGAAAACTAGGGTGAGGTTAATTACATACTTGACAGATCAGTGATGAGATGTTACATTTGATCTATGAGAACCACAAAGTTTTCACTAAAACAATAATGTCACCAGATGTTAATCATAAACACTACCACGAAAATATATAATTCATAATTTTAATAGCTATTTTTATGAGAACATAACTATATAAACACATTTGTAATGTTTTTTTCTCCTTTATTATGATATATCCAAATCCATGGTTATATTTTTTTATAATATTCGTCATGAAATTACTCTTATTAGGTAATTAATCAACTAGATCAATCATCAATTTCACAATAAAACATTTAGAAGATGTATTATATTCCAACATTTGAGAAAAACATTATATTTCTTAGTCAAATCCTATGATGGAATCATAATTGAAGAAATATTGTGTACAAACATCATATAATAACAATTAAATCCTAGGAAACTCCTTACTTAACAATCAATTTTAATGGGTTCTATGAAATAATCACTTCAATCTCCACTAGGTCCATTACTACACCTAACTCCTAAATAAGATTCCAAATAAACCTAACATGTTTAGAATTAACATTTTGACATCTTCCCTATTACTAATATTACCTAAGAAACTCCAAAACAATTTGAAGATTCTTTTCATAATCCTCTCTCTTAGAATAAACTATGATATCATCATTGAACAATATAAAAAATCATTAATATTTGTTTTAAACACCCTATTCCTAAGTATCATTAACTAGGTAAATGAATTAGTAACCCCAAATGATTTCTCTACAAACTCCAAATGCCTATAAGGACATTAAAAATATTTCATAGGGATGTCTTTAAATTTAACCCTAATTTTTTGATGTCCAAATTGTAAATATATCTTAAAAAACCATGTTTCCTCATATAACTAATAAAAAAATAATTTTTCATAGGAAGAGGATAATTATTGTTCACCATCACTTGGCTCAACCACTCATAATCTATATTTGGTCTTAAGCTTCCACATATCATCTTTGTGAACAATACCAGAGTGACCCATGGTGTTGAACTATAACAAATAAAGACACTCTATAATAATTTATCAATTTAAATCCTCAACTCTTACTTCTATATAAATTCCATATGATATGATGTCATAAAAATAAGTGAAAATAATAGATATAACCCTTTCAAAAACTAAAAATGTTGACTCAGATGTAAACTTATAACTTTCACTAATACAACAATGAAATAATCCATTAAAAATAAAAGAATTTATTTTTTCTTCACTTAAAATAAAAATAATGTCATATTTTTCAATTGATATATATTCTAAATCCATCTTCATCCTAAATGAATATTCATTTCTCCTAAAAAAACCGTACGATCTTTATCAAGGTTAAATAAAACCACCATCCATTGATAGAACTCAATAAAAACTTGTATATATATTAAAAATTAATTAGAAGGATAACATATACTTGTATCCATATAAGACTAGGTTATATAAAAATCAATCTCATCCCACAATCATCTCACAAAAACACACCTCAAATAACCTTATTCAACCACCTACTAGAGTTGTAAACTCTAGATACGTTTAAAGCTTCTTTAATGGATATTATAACACATAAACTATGTAAGGGGTGATAAATTAACATGAAATATTGCTATTAATCAAAATAGAATAAATATTTGAGTTAATACACATCACAACTTGATCCACTTCTTAAAATTTTAAATCCTAGCGTTATCTAATACAAAATCCTCCTTGTTGTACCATCTACCCACCTCTACCACCTCTCTGGTCAACTTTCCAAACTTATGTACACTAATATACTCCATGATATTATCTATTATAACCACTATGTATTGTTGGTTCAAATAGTTACCTATCATACTTCTATCTAAGTAGAATGTACTAATGAATAGGATGCCAAAACTTATTTGGTGGCTAGTCAAAAGTCACACTCTACTTTATCCGTCTATGCTTGCATAGGAAATATGGGAATAAATATTTATGATGAAATATAACATAACAAGATATAAATATAATTCTATCATGACCACTAAATAGTTAATTACAACCCATATTATATAAATAATATCACACTTACATCTGATTCCCATCACTACACATGAACTTTAATTGACTTGAAAATTGATAATATTGACCTCTATCCTCACTCAGATCATTTAACTATTGAGAAATCTATAAGAATTATTCTTTCAAGGTTGAATAAGTCCAGGACTACCTATCCTTGTTCAATATTATCATGAAATAACTACGAGAAAATGTACTCAACTTTATATAGATCTCTGATTGTAATTATCTATGAAAAGTATGAGCTCTTATCTTCTGATTAATCATAAAATCAAGAGAATAAAACTAAATTCTCCTTGTACTAGTTTTATTAAACACTTATTTTTGTAAAGTCACCACGTCACTAAAGGTGAGACTCCTCATATTCTAGTGGTCGTCATCTAGAAAAAAGATCATAATTCATAAAATGGGGAGACTTTTCCCTTTCTATTATAACCATTCAGTCATTAAAAAGTCAAAAAATATAAAACATCTATCGAGGAAAAATATTTAATTATAATGGATTGTTTTCTATATTAATAACATAACCCATTCTATATTAAAATGAAACTGATGCGACTCATAAATCATTCATATATCATTGGATTACTCTCCATAGGTTAATCATACAACTTTAAAATATAATGGTAAATAAAATTAAAAAGTGTAATTTTTTTCCCAGATTCCTTTGTCCCTCTCTAGACCCATGAATTATTCCTTCCATCTTGGATTAGCTCTAATTTTTTATCCCTGAACCATTTCCTATACCTATTTCTAAAACACATGGGCTGCACTTTCATTGAGGAGCATGTATAGGGTGTTTTCTCAAATATTGGCAGGTCACCAATAATGAGGCCCCTAAAATATACCATATTGTATTTACATGAGTGCATGAATAATGTATTAAACATTCCATAACTCAATTTTAAAAAACAAATTGAGTTATCGTGGGCTAACCTGTCCACCATAATTATCAATCTTACATGTTTCATCTAGTTTTAGTGAATTTTATTTATCATACTAAAACTATATACTGTTAGTGCCTCAGTGTCCAAATTTGTCTACCCAAACAAGAATTATCATATAAATCATTGAAGATGTGTAATATATCCCATACCTTTGGAACAAAGCACGGTACGTGGTACCTTGACTCAATATTGGTCCCCTAGAATCAAGAGATATTTTAGAAGTGTATTTGAATCTTGACAGGGGTGTATAATGACATACTCCTTTAGTAAAGAACTACATCAGGGAGAATTATAAGAATGATCCTTAGGTACCCTGTAATGAACCCACCCGAGTTGACCTAACCAGTAATATGATTTATCCCACCATATGGTTTAAAAGTCATTCCTGATCACCATGGTCTAACAACAAGTACTATAAATTACCAACTATTACTAGGTAATGATTCCTCCATAGGAAAACCAACACGAACCATCCATTAAAATGGACTAAAAACCAATTTCCATAGAGTAAACAAAAAAAGTAAGTCAGGTACCATAAAAACTACATCCATCAAGTACAAATATTCCACAATAATATATAGATATGATATCTTAAAATAAACAAACTGGACTCAAGGAGTTGGGAGAAATTCCAAACAAGGCCCCAATATAACCCAATTGGTACAAAATACCAAAAATAACTCAACATGATTCCATTTTTGTGAGACCACATCTTCTTAAAAAAATTATACGATGGTAATCAAGAATATCCACCCTAAAACATGGTTCCCTTTTGTTTACGTGTCTCCTAGAAAACAAAATCTGCAATTGCTCAAAAAAGGGACCAAGCAGGATGTGAGGCAGGAAGCCCAAAAGGATACCACCATGAATATATTTAAGGCCTTTCCCATGAAACCAATAAAATTGTTTGTAAAAATATTCAAAACTAAACATTAAAAATACACTATTTCCATATAAACCTTTAAAATCCTTTTAGTTTCCCTTTTTAAAGCAAAACATGGTTTTCTAAAAAAATCTAAACATGGATCAGACAAATAATCAAGGCCACAAGGCACAAAATTCTCAAATTTAACTGAATAATCAAAAATAATAAGAATATAGTATCAACATCAATTAACTATATAAATGTTAAATGACCAAATGGTAATGACACCTATCATAACATCAAATGGAACTCATAAAATGAAATAATCATATAAACCAAACAGGAATGAGTAAGTACACCTAGGGGATCTAACCATAATGCTATAATGTAAGTGTGTAAATAAGTATGCAATCTAGATAATCCATGGAAGCTCATACAGTCTTCTCTGGGCCCAATTACAAGATCTCACATGGTATCTTGACAAAAAACATGGAATCTCACATAGTATTCCTACCCAAAGGTTCACACGGTTCCTTTGAAACAAATGAAACCTAACATAGTCCTCTTATTGAGGCTGACATAGTCACATGAACAACTGCGTTAATCATACCTTGGTCAACCTAGTCACTTCTCCTTGAAAACACATCAAAAGTAAGTTCCCATATCAATGAAGCTATAAGATAACCCAATTCATCAACAAAACATGGCCTTTTTTTCAAAACACCCTTCCCAAAGAAAAATAATTTCTAAAACCATTTTATAAATTCATTTAAGACCATAAAACATCTTTGAACCATTTTATCCAACATTTTATGGGAATACAATCCACACCCATTTGTAAACCCCCTTTTTAAAAACCAAATTTCCAAACAAAGGCATGCAACACATCAAACATGGCACAAATACCACGAATAAATCACTATTATGGAAATTTAACCAGTAAAAACCAATGATTATTAGAAATTAAAAGGTGTTACATGGAAAACGTCCTTAAATAGAGACACCTACCATGGATTCAGTCTTATGCTCATCGCACTCAATGAAGAACACCAAAAAGAAGATGAACTATGCCTCACACACCTTTGACATAATTAATCAAACTAATACCCCCACTAACAACCCTATATTCTTCTAACACCAGCCTAGGGTTTCACATCTCTAATAAAAAGAAATAATGAGGATTAACGAGGGGAAAGGAGTAATAAATCAAGAATAAACCACATTACCCAAATCGCAAACTCCAAGAATCCAAGAGAAATCCACCAAGGAAGGAGGGGAGAGAGCCAAAACCAAGGTAGGATGGTTTCACATAATGAAAGAGGAAAGAGGACCCCAAAAACATAAAAACATGATAGGGGAGAATGATAATTTTCCATTTTTAATGAGCTTGAAAGGGTTTAATGTTATGGCTACACAGTTTGGAAACCATGTGACAACCACGTGGGTGCCACTATCTACCAAATATAGGCCACATGGTTTAGTCACACAGGTAGGAAAACCATGCGACAACTTTGTGGGACACATTTTCCACCCAAAAACAAGCTATACAGATTCACCTAGGGTACCACATGATTTGGAAAACCATTCCCAATCAGTGTGGATCCCTATGCCTCCCCTAAAAACCCTTTCATTATTATCCCTTATAGAACTCATGGTTTGGTTAAAGCATGATCAAATCATGTTCCTGAGCCTACCTCCTCCCAAAACTCTTGTATCCAACTTAGGGAACCCATGATCTCTAATGAAAATTAAGAGATTAAAAAAATATGAGTGACCCAGTGGGTGTCAAAAACTCCCAACCATGACTCTTTTTACCTCTAGAATGTCTTTAATATCCACTAGAAGAAAAAAGGTGAGACAACTACTCCCTCACCCAAACGTATTTCTCTCATATCTCATGTATATTTCCACGACACTTTTAAAACATATAGACCAATGAATTCACATTCCCATGTAGTACATTATTCTGAACATCCATGATATTAACAGACTGCTCCACCATAGTGGCATCATGATCTAACTCAAAATATTCACATTCCAACACAGGATATGGGTCTTGATGGTATCTATTCAACTAAAAGATATTTAAAATGTCATGAATCGAATTTAGCTACAGTGGAAGATCCAACCGGTATGAAATCTTCCCAATATTCTCTATAACAAGGAATGGCCTCGGCATAATGTTGTGCCAACTTACTCTTCTTTCCCAAATGCTAATGACCCAATTAAATTGATACCTGGAGAAACAACTGATCACCAACCAGAAACTCCAACAGATGAAAAAGGCAATTGGAATATGACTTCTGGTGACTCTAATTTGTCACTATCCATTTCTGAATTAGCCAAAATATCTCAGTCATATCTTAGATGATGTTCGGTCCAATCGGGGAACACTCTCCAACCACGTCCTAGAAAAATATAGATTTGAATGAACACTCATACTATGCCAAAAACAATGATATCCTGATTAAATCCATATAACTTCTATTATATGAAAACTTGGCCTATAATATGTTACATTCCCATAAACCAACAAAATCGATCACACACGACGGTAAAATAACCTCATGATTTAAATGTTTTTCACATACTGGCCTCTTTTTTGGGTGATATGTGATTCTCAAACTCATATTGGGTCCCAAAGCCTCTTAGAGTCCCTTCCAAAAGTGTGTCGTGATATGAGAATCCCAGTCTAAAAATATTATTGAGTGCACTCCATGATGATGAAAAAACTCTTAAACATTTAGGCGTTCGAGGTACTCCACTACCATCACATCCTTGATTGGTATAAAATGGGATTATTTTATCATATGATTGACAATCAAAAATATGGAATCCGTCCCAATGAGAGTATGAGACAATATATTCATGAAATTAATAATGATGTTTTCCCACTTCTATACTAGATTGGGGAGTGGATACAACTACATACCTAGTCTCTTATGCTCAGCTTTAATCCTATGGAAGGTCAATAATTTGTAAATAAAGTCTTCTACAACACATCTCATAGATAGACACCAGTACCGGCCTCTCACGATATAAAACATCATGACCACACTAGGTGAACAATACAACTAAAATGATGCACATCATTCATAACCTCCATCAATAATCTCAATGAAAAAACTAGTCACTTCCGAAAATGAAGTGATCCATTTGGAGAACGATACTAATCACCCAAGGTCGCTCCAATATTTAATTCACTTCTAATTTGAATTCACTCTAGGTAAGATGCCTACTTAGTCCAGACCCGATCAATGAGGGAGGGAGTAACATTAACATTTGACAAGAATACCTTCCACTATCCTCCTACATGTCTGTTCATAGATTGGAAAATAATCTCATCAAACCCCACTAGTCAATTGATTATCAAACGGCCTGAACTTTAAGCTCTTTCTAAATTTTTTGGAAACTACTCTTCCATTCTGGGGCATATATGTAATATAAAAATCAAAAGTCTGAAGGTACTCTACCTAGAACCTCTTTCTAATATTTAGTTCTCTTTTAGTGATAATATACTTGAGGATCTTATGATCCAAATACACTATTACACATTCCCCAAATAGTTAATGTAGAGACCCAAAGCTTAACGTACATGGACATTACATTACGTTTGCGGAATACTTAGTACATAACAAAAACACACACACAAGGATCGTAATAGTTTAGTGTCTTTGGAAACTTGGTATATAATCTTCTAATCGTGGTGAAAGATCTTCAACATCTCCCATAAATATCTTTCCTTTTTTTACCTAAAACCTTTCTTTATATCCTGGGGAAAATAAAACATTAAAGGGTGAGCTCAAATGCTCAGTAAGGGTAAACAAAAGAAATATCAATCACATCATATTCATAAGAACATAACATTTTGGAAATCCTAACCTGCAAAAGAGAGCATAATTTCATAAAATGGGATAAATCATAGTAGTGAAATGTAATCCCAATAATCATAACTTAAAACATGAAACTTTGTGGCATACACACATAATCATATAGAATCATTTCTTGTTATTCAAGACTCATTGCCAAGACTATCTTAGTGGACAAAGTCCATTTCTGAACCGAGTTCACTCCTCGTTTCAGTCCTGTTTCACTGAACCGGTATAACATACGATTCCAGCCATATCTATCTCATGAGATATAAAATCATTACCCAATGAATTGGAGTGAGATATAGGTCCCAAACATCTCATAATGATACCATTCTTATGTGTGCCACAAAATCAAAAACCATACATCATAGCATAACCCATGTAATAAAAATGGGAATCTTAAACATCATGACATCATAAAACAATTCATATAAGATAAAGGAATTCATAAAAATATTTCCATCACAACAGAATCAAATCAATGTAATAATAGGGATAGAGACCTAACCCTTTATTATCTTATATGGAAAATAATTTTGATAAAACTCTTGAACTCCATTCTTGAGGAAAATATCCTTTTTACATCAAAAACATTTTTCCTTTCTTAACATGTCATACAATTTTAAAATAAAAGAAGTTGATTAAAAATAAACTTGAAAACTAGTAAAGGAAGATTCTTAGAAATATTGTTTTAAAAATCCGTTCATGCTATATAAGTTAAAAAAAGCATTCTTCTCGTACTTTTGTCGGAAAAGTCCAAAAGTACCTCGTACGAAAAACGACAAAATATTCCTTTCATATCTTTTACTAAAAACTCACCGAAGGGTAAAATAGGATTTAAACAATTGTAGTTGGATGGAAATAATATTACATATTGAGGAAACATGGATGTGGATGATAAAATACAGCCCATTAAATACCAAAGTATAAGCAATCTCGGATAAAAAAATGAGATTGTGATATTTCCCTTACCTTAGGTCTGATTTGCTTCGTAAGTGACTGAACCTCCTGTGTAATGATTTAAATAATGTCATTGACTTATTCCAGAAATCATACTCATTGTTATGATGTCATATATGGCTCACTTATGACTTTATATTACCCGTTCTTTTGTAAATTCCATGTTAAAGAGCGTTTTGGGTAAAATTGTTTCATTTGTCGTCCATGTTTTGACATGTAATTATTCATATGATTACTTAGATCATGATTAATTAATTCCAGAATATAAAAAATGATTTATATATAATATATATTCAGAATATACATATATAATAAATCAATAAATGGAAATAAATACACCGTTCATGGAGACGGTAGTCGTACGTACGAACGCATGAACACTGTTTCCGTTTCCTTATTGAGTTGAATGGAATTACGTAGATGAAATAAATATATATACACATAAATCCAGTATCATTAATATTTCATATACTTCATGATTACTGATTATATATACTTTATAATCATTCTTAAATGGTTAACATGGAGATTTAATCTCATCGCGTCGTGGAGACGGTAGTCCGTACGTACGCACGAGCGATGATATCATTTCCATAATTATTGAATTGAATTGGAGTGGATGATAAAATATATCAGAATCATCATGATTTTATAATAACTATGTATAGTTTTTCTTTACACCATTATACCCATCCATGTAAGGTGTTGGTGGAAAAACAGATTACACCACGGCGTGGAGACGGTATTCCGTACGTACGCACGCGCGGTGATTTCATTTTCCATAAGATGGATAGATGGTGAAATATGGTTGTGTTTCATACATATAATAACATATCATTATATTAGTGATACTGATTTTATTACTTCATAATGAAACAACTAAAGAAGAAGAAGTGGAAGAAGAAATAAAGATGAAGGAATCGGTAACGGACATTACCTCTTCTTTGAAGCGCCTCTTTGAGACCTCCTTTTACGGCACTAAAATTTGTATTTGAAGAAGCCCAGGACCTGTAGGATATATCTAGGGAAGTGGAGAGGAGAAAATGGCTGGGGTGGCCGTGCTTGAAGGCTCTAAGTGGTGTGAGGAAGAGGGGGAGGAGGTGCCCTTTTATAAGGGAGGAGAGGGGCACCTTTGGAATAACAAAAAATATTATTTTATTAAAAAGTCAAGTTCAGTTTTAAATAGCTCCAAATTGATTTATTTATAAGATAAGGTGGGGATGGGTCAAAATCCTCTCATACAATAGAATTTAGGAAATTTTATGTCATTATATTGACCTTATCTTTTAGTTTTAACTCTTAGTTAATTAGATTGACATTTACCAAGTCACTTTGTATTTTTATATTATATAGTAAATAAACTTACCATATATATCCAAGAGACCCCCAAGTTGTGTTTTATTAATATATATAACCTTATCTAAGTCATTTGGCCGAACCTTATATTTTTAAGAATAAAATAACAATTAATAATATAATATTTGTTTTAAAAATTATTTTATGTCAATTTTGACACTATTCAATAGTTGATTTTTTTGAAACTCATAAAAGAAGGATTACTTCGACCAAAGTTAATTAAATAAATCCTAACATGTCATATTAACCTATAAAATAAGTTTAATTCATAAAAAGTCTCAAATTATACTTATTTAGGTATTTATTATATCAATTATTTTAATTTTTCACTATTATTGTAATTACTGCATCATCATTGTGTCATAAATAAATTAAATTATTTCAAGTCTAAAAATTACAAATAAAATATAATTATGTATGAAATCGCTTTATCTTTCCAATGAATATTTATAGTCTAATTTATCTTATGTATAACCTTATATTAAAAATGATTTAGTTTTAAACTTTGATTTTAACTATTTTAACCCTTCTTTAAATAAATTAGTAATAAATGTCCTAATCTAATCCAAGTGGGCCTAAATGGTCATATTTTATTACTAAGGTTGTTTTTGGTCGAATTACACTTTTCCAATAAAATTAGGACATGTGTTAGGTAATAATAATATCATGTTTACCCTTAATTACCCTATTTACTTTTAACCGTGGTAAAAAAAAGTAAAAAGTTACTATTCACCAAACAAATTATTTTCATCTCATTGAACCACATTTTACTTACTGAAATCAACCGTGTCTTTCGAATTTTCGAAATTCCACTCACAGAAGTGTTAAAATTAAGTTTTATGAAAAATTCAGTTTTTTTTTAACTATCACTTAGTGGTTTCACTATTCATCAAAAATTGAAAGTTTTCAGAAAAAATACCAAAATTTCACCCTAGGCTAATTTCGATATTCCGAATCCAAAAATGAAGTCTAATTTCAAAAATAAAATTTATAAAATTTTAAAAAGTGGTTATTACTATTCATAACGGCTAGTTTCAATAATATTTTAATAGCATATCATTGTTTAGTGAAACTCGGTATTGCGTACTACACACGCTATCGAGGAAGGTCGTGATTGCGTGTAATGCAAGGAAAGTCAAGGATGTGTGTTGTGTAAGCTCCTTTTGGTGTATCGTACAACACAAGACATTAATGAAAATAAAAAGAATATTTTTCATAAAATCTCAGGGTGTTACATTCTACCCCCCTTAAAATGAATTTCGCCCTCGAAATTCATCGGGGTTATAAATGGTTTACTATTCGAATGTTTCTTTAATAGAAACCCACATCGTAAAAAGGAATACCAAAACCAATATTTAAAAACAAAAGTATGAAACGTAACGGTTACCCAAATAAACTAATCACTGGGTTTCCACATAGGTGAAAATATGGATATGGAAGAGAAATCTAACCATCATGTTCTGATGGAGAGTGGTAGAGAACATGGCTCTGGAAAAGACAGCAATCCAAAAGCCATAAATTTGTGACGATCTAAGGTACCATCTGATTATCAGATATAAGGGAACTAGGACAACATTTTTGGTTTTCAAGATCATTTCCCTAAAGTTGATGAATTAAAAGAAATTCTTACATGATTTTGGTACAATCTCACTATTGTTCATGAATTGAACAATTTCCACTTCATCCCTTAAAGAAATGAAGTTGAATTTTTTATTCATGATGTGTTAGCAGATCATGTGATAGAATGATGGGTCATTCCATCTGTCTCAAACAAAAGATTAGAAAAGTTATCAAAAAATACATAAGTCCATCTATAGTAGGATTAATCATATATGGTTCCTAAAATGGACTTATACATCATATATCATACTGCTTAATATAATAAAACTAGTTTCTACTAAATAGGGACTTCCTGTATGCCAGTGGTAGGCGATAAAGGCCAGTCGCACTTCGGTTGTGAGGTTAGATTCCCACAGCCTTGTCCGACGCGATGGGCTGTCGCCCATCCTGCAGGTTGTCCTTTTTCTAAATCTACATTACTATATCATCCCATCAATAATATCAAAAAAAGTTTTATTCTTAAACAATACTAACTTATGTCCAACATAATCCATTCCAATCTTTATGATTATCCAAAATACTGCAGTCCACTCTCATAATATAGTAAAAACGATTACCAGAGAATTAATACAGTCGTTGATCCCCATATATCATAAGATATGTCTTGTTAGTCACATTCCAAACATTCAAAGGCCTTAATCATGTATTCTCTTGAAAAAAAAATGAATACACATTGAACCTTATTGAAAACATGAATGCTGTTAAAAGTTAACTCTTTTCACATACCAAAATCCTCAATATTCTATATACTCAAACCATGATATCACTTAGTCCTTATATCAATCATGAGCTCACGAATACTATCAAACATTTCATTTTTTCCTTATCCCTTCATTATGCCAGTTCTGAAAATAAGGCCATTAGCGACCGCCATTGGCGATCGCTAAAGGCCTCTAGCGGACGCTCCCGCTCAGCGACCGCCACTGGCGGTCGCTGTTGCCTCGTCGCTAGAGGCTTTAGCGACCGCCAATGGCGGTCGCTATAGAAGGCCGGCAGATCGGCCTTCAGCGACCGCTTGGCGGTCGCTGAAGCCCCCTGCCGGGCACCCTTATAGCGACCGCCTATGGCGGTCGCTATTCTAAACAAAATTTGTTTTTAAAATTTTTTTTATTGAATTGAATATATATATATATATATATTTATAAATATTCATATATATACTATTAAATACAATATTATAAATATATATATATATATAATATATTTTAAATGTTTTAATATATATTTAATATATATATAATATCAAATCATTGTACTATAATAATTTAAAAACTTCGATTCAAGAAATAATCTCATTTCAGGTCTTTCAGAGCACGTTTGCTCCGAATGGGACCGCCGCACGCCGTTTTGGTGTTTTATGGCGCCGGAAACGCGTTTCTGGCCGCCCGGTCCCACGGCACCTCCGAATGAGGTCCCGTCTAGCCGACCATTTCAAAATTCACGCCCCGGATGTTGTCGTACGGTTTCGTGGCATTCGGAGGTCGTTCGGGGTGTTTTGACCACCAACGCGCCATTTCAGCGCGCGTCGCGCTGCTGAAAACGACACAATCAGACGTGCCGCGCGCACCGCACGTCCGATGGACGTGCGGACTCCTCCTGCATCAGGAATAATATTTCTATCGTTCCCGTGCGGTTTCAAGTCGTTCGAAGCACGTTTGCTCCGAATTGGACCGTCGCACGCCGTTTTGGTGTTTTAGGGCGCCGGAAACGCGTTTCCGGCCGCCGCGGTCAAATGGCACCTCCGAATGAGGTGCCGTCTGGTCCGACCATTTCACAATTCACGCCCCGGATGTTGTTGTATGGTTTCGTGGCATTCAGAAGTCGTTCAAGTGGTTTTGACCCCCCAACGCGCCATTTCAGCGCGCGCCGCGCTGCTAAAAAGGTCACAATCGGACGTGCCGCGCCGCACCGCACGTCCGATGGATGTGCGGCCTCCTCCTGCATCTCTAGAATACTATTTCTATCGTTCCCGTACGGTTTCAGGATGTTCGGAGCACGTTTTCTCCGAATTGGACCGTCGCACGCCGTTTTGGTGTTTAATGGCGCCGGAAACGCGTTTTCGGCCGCCGCGGTCACACGGCACCTCCGAATGAGGTGCCGTCTAGCCTACCATTTCACAATTCATGCCCCGGAAGTTTTCGTACGGTTTCGTGGCATTCGGAGGTCGTTCGGGTGGTTTTGACCCCCCCAACGCGCCATTTTAGCGCGCGCCGCGCTGTTGAAAACGACACAAGCAGACGTGCCGCACGCACCGCACGTCCGATGGACGTGCGGCCTCCTACTACATCTCAGGAATAATATTTCTATCGTTCCCGTGCGGTTTTCAGGTCGTTCGGAGCACTTTTGCTCCAAATTGGACTGTCGCACGCCGTTTTGGTGTTTTAGGGCGCTAGAAACGCGTTTCCAGCCGCCCGCGGTCAGACGGCACCTCCGAATGAGGTTCCGTCTGGCCGACCATTTCAAAATTCACGCCCCGGATGTTGTCATACGGTTTTGTGGCATTCGGAGGTCGTTCGGGTGGTTTTGACCCCCCAACGCGCCATTTCAGCGCGCGCCGCGCTGCTGAAAAGGACACAATCAGACGTGCCGCTCACACCGCACGTCCGATGGACGTGCGGCCTCCTCCTGCATCTCAGGAATAATATTTCGATCGTTCCCGTGCGGTTTCAGGTCGTTCGGAAGCACGTTTGCTCTGAATTGGACCGCCGCACGCCGTTGTGGTGTTTAATGGCGCCGGAAACGCGTTTTCGGCCGCCGCGGTCACACGGAACCTCCGAATGAGGTGCCTTCTGGCCGACCATTTCACAATTCACGCCCCGGATGTTGTCGTACGGTTTCGTGGCATTCGGAGGTCGTTCGGGTGGTTTTGACCCCCCAACGCGCCATTTCAGCGCGCGCCGCGCTGCTAAAAACGACACAATCGGACGTGCTGCTGCGCACCGCACGTCCGATGGACGTGCGGCCTCATCCTGCATCTCAGGAATAATATTTCTATCGTTACCGTGCGGTTTCAGGTCGTTCGGAGCACGTTTTCTCCGAATTGGACCGCCGCACGCCGTTTTGGTGTTTTAGGGCGCCGGAAACGCGTTTCTGGCCGCCGTGGTCAAACGGCACCTCCGAATGAGGTGCCTTCTGGCCGACCATTTCACAATTCACGCTCCGGATGTTGTCATACGGTTTGGTGGCATTCGGAGGTCGTTCGGGTGGTTTTGACCCCCCAACGCGCCATTTCAGCGCGCGCCGCGCTGCTGAAAAGGACACAATCGGACGTGCCGCGCGCACCGCATGTCCGATGGACGTGCGGCCTCCTCCTGCATCTCAGGAATAATATTTCTATCATTCCCATGCGGTTTCAGGTCGTTCGGAGCACGTTTGCTCCGAATGGGACCGTCACACGCCGTTTTGGTGTTTAATGGCGCCGGAAACGCGTTTCCGGCCGCCGCGGTCACACGGCACCTCCGAATGAGGTGCCGTCTGGCCGACCATTTTAAAATTCACGCCTCGGATGTTGTCGTACGGTTTCGTGGCATTCGGAGGTCGTTCGGGTGGTTTTGACCCCCCAACGCGCCATTTTCAGCGCGCGCCGCGCTGCTGAAAAAGACACAATCGGACGTGCCGCGCGCACTCCGCACGTCCGATGGACGTGCGGTATCCTCCTGCATCTCAGGAATAATATTTATATCATTCTTGTGCGGTTTCAGGTCGTTCGGAGCACGTTTTCTCCGAATTGGACAGCCGCACGCCGTTTTGGTGTTTAATGGCGCCGGAAACACGGTTCCGGCCGCCGGCGGTCACACAGCACCTCTCGAATGAGGTTCCGTCTGGCCGAACATTTCACATTTCACGCCCCGGATGTTGTCGTATGGTTTCGTGGCATTCGGAGGTCGTTCTGGGTGGGTTTGACCCCCCAACGCGCCATATCAGCGCGCGGCCGGCGCTGCTGAAAAGGACACAATCGGACGTGCCACGCGCACCGCACGTCCGATGGACGTGTGGCCCCTCCTGCATCTCAGGAATAATATTTCTATCATTCCCGTGCGGTTTCAGGTCGTTCGGAGCACGTTTTCTCCAAATTGACCGCCGCACGCCGTTTTGGTGTTTAATGGCACCGGAAACGCGTTTCCGGCCGCCGCGGTCACACGGCACCTCGAATGAGGTGCCGTCTGGCTCGACCATTTCACAATTCATACCCCGGATGTTTTCGTACGGTTTCGTGGCATTCGGAGGTCGTTTCGGGTGGTTTTGACCCCCCAACGCGCCATTTCAGCACGCGCCGCGCTGCTGAAAAAGGACACAATCGGACGTGTCGCGTTGCACCGCACGCCCGATGGACGTGCGGCCTCCTCCTACCATCTCAGGAATAATATTTCTATCGTTCTCGTGCGGTTTCAGGTCGTTCGGAGCACGTTTTCTCCGAATGGGACCGCCGCACGCCGTTTTGGTGTTTAATGGCGCCGGAAACGCGTTTCCGGCCGCCGCGGTCACACGACACCTCCGAATGAAGGTGCCGTCTGGACCGACCATTTCACAATTCACGCCCCGGATGTTGTCGTACGGTTTCGTGGCATTCAGAGGTCGTTCGGGTG